>CM046659.1:155040279-155735279 GCA_025594165.1 Tamias sibiricus
TGACTTTCCAGCAAGATTAATTTAACTTAATTTAATTTTAATTTTTGATTTGCTATTATCTCTACCATATTTGTAACAGGTTTTTTTTTTTTTTTTTTGCATCAGTGCATGAGGACAATGATATATGAATGGTGTTTTGCATTTTTATTGAATTCTTATGTTGTTAATTTTTTCTCTTTGTTCTTATTCTTCCATTCTCTTGTCTACTTTCTTAGATTTTCTTTCCAACTTTTCTCCAGCCAAAAGTCAATTTCTTTTTTTTTTAAATTTTTTTGAAGTTGTAGATGGACACCATGCCATTATTTTATTTGCTTATTTTTGTATGTGGTGCTAAGGATCGAACCCAGTGCCTCACCCATGCTAGGCAAGCACTCTGCCACTGGGCTTCAGCCCCCCAAAAGCCAATTTCTGTCAGCTCTTCTTCCACTCTTCCTGTGAATTTTTACTTCTAGATTTTTCTCTTCATCTCTCATGAATATCGCATACTACACTACCTCTGTTCTCTCATCCACCATTTAAAATTGTAAATCATTTAAAATTTTTTTCTGTTTTTTACTATAGTGATTGAACTCATCATTTTGATTTAATGTGAGAAAGCAGTAGACACCTTAGTGGGAGCTATTAGTTTTAAGGCTATATATTATGTAACCTGGGTGCTGTTAATATTGGTGTCACCATTAAAGGCAAGGAGCTGGAAATATTCAGGGACACGATAGGTCTACAGGGTAGAATTTATGTTGCCTTAGATCTATACTTCTAGATGGGAAAACACACTAACAACATGAAAAAACAAGGGAATAAAGTGCCCCAAACAAACCACTTTGCTTCAACAACAGAAGCCACTGATAACACAGTAGAAGAAATGTCCAAGAGGGAGTTCAGATTGTACATAGTTATATTCATATGTGAAGTAAACGAGTGAAAAGGAGTGAAATCAAAGTGATAATCAGAGTGATAATGAGGGGAATCAAAGAAAAAATACAGGAAGTTAAAGATCATTCAAAAAAGAGTTAGAGATCATTAAAAAAAAAAAACAAGCAAAAATCCTAGAAATGTAGGAATCAGTAAACCAAAATATAAATTCACTAGAAAGCATCACCAACAGACTAGACCGCTTGGAAGACAGAATCTCAGACAATGAAGACAAAATATATAATCTTGAAAGTAGAGTTAAACATGCAGAGAAGATGGTAAGAAACCATGAACAGAACATCCAAGAATTATGGGATAACATGAAAAGACCAAATTTAACAGTTATTGGAATAGATGAAGGAGCAGAGATAGAAAACAAAGGAATGCACAATGTTTTCAAGGATATAACAGCAGAAAACTTCCCAAATCTAAAGAATGAAATGGAAAATCAAATGTAAGAGGCTTACAGGACCCCTAAATGTACAAAATTACAGCAAACCCACACCAAGAAACATTATAATGAGAATGACTAACACAGAGAATACAGATAAGATCTTAAAGGTAGTGAGAGAAAAAAAATCAAATTACATATACGGGGAAACCAATTCAGATCTCAACTGATTTCTCAATGCAGATCCTCAGTGCTAAGAGGTACAGGAATAATATATTTCAAATTCTGAAAAAAACAGATATCAACCCAAAACTTTTATATCCACCAAAATTAAGTTTCAGATTTGAAGATGAAATTAAAAACTTCCTTGAAAAAATTAAATGAATTTACAACTAGAAAACCTACACTACAGAACATTCTCAACAAACTATTTCATGAGGACTAAATGGAAAAAAAAAAAAAAGTGAAAACCAGCAAAGAAAGTATCTACACTAAAGGGACATTCAACCAAATGAGAAACTAAGACAAATAAAAAATCAGAATCAAATCAAAATGAGAGGGAATACAAATCATATCTCAATAATAACCTTGAATGTTAAGAGCCCAAACTCATCAATGAAAAGACATAGATTGGCAGACTGGATTAAAAAGCAAGACCCAACAATATGCTGTCTTCAAGAGACTCACCTCATGGGCAAAGACATCCACAGGCTGAAAATGAAAGGATGAGAAAAAGCTTATCACTCATATGGATTGTGTAACAAGAAGGGGTTTCCATTCTTGTCTCAGATAAATAGACTAAAAACCAAAGTTAATCAGAAGAGACAAAGAAGGACATTGCATACAAATTAAGGGAAGTATATAAGTAGGACATAACAATTATAAATATTTATTCCCCAAACAATGGAACATCTATGTACATTAAACAAACCCTTCACAATTTCAAGAGTCAAATAGACCACAATACAATAATACTGGGTGACTTTAACACACCTCTCTTGCTACTGGACAGAACTTCAAAATAAAAACTAAATAAAGAAATTATAGAACTAAATAATACAATCAATAATTTAGACTTAACAGACATATATAGAATATTGCATCCACCAAGTAGCAAATATACTTTCTTCTTAGCAGCACATGGCTCCTTCTCTAAAATAGACCATATTTTATGCCACAAAGCAACTCTTAGTAAATACAAAAGAACACAGATAATACCCTGCATTCTATCAGACCACAATGAAATGAAATTAGAAAGCAACAATAAAAAATATAAACTACTGTAACAAATGGGAAGCAAATAATACACTATTGAATGATGTATGGATAGTAGAAGAAATCAAGGATGAAATAAAAAAAATTCTTAGAAGTAAATGAGAACACTGATACAACATATCAAAATCTCTGGGACATTTTGAAGGCAGTACTAAGAAGAAAGTTTATTGCATTGAGCACATTCATTAAAAGAATAAAATGTCAACAAATAAATGACCTAACACTACATCTCAAAGCCCTAGAAAAAGAAGAACAAATCAACACCAAAAGCAGCAGAATACAGAAAATAATTAAAATCAGAGCTGAAATAAATGAAATCGAAACTAAAGAAACAGTTGAAAAAATTGACAAAACAAAAAGTTGGTTCTTTGAAAAAATAAATGAAATAGATAAACACATGGCTGATGAAGAGAAAACTCAAATTACTCAAATACAAGATGAAGAAGAAAATATCACAACAAACATGTCTGAAATATAGAAGATAATTAGAAACTATTTTGAAATTTTGTATTCCAATAAAATAAAAAGTATTGAAGACATTAACAATTTCTAGGGATGCATGACTTACCCAGACTGAATGAGGAGGCCACACATGATTTAAAGACATCAATTTCAAGTAATAAAATAGAAAACACCATCAAAAGCCTACCAATCAAGAAAAGCCCAAGACCACATGGATTCTCAGCCAAATTTCACAAGACTTCCAAAGAAGAATTAACACCAATACTCCTCAAATATTCCATGAAATACAGAAGGAGGGAACCCTCCCAAAATCATTCTATGAGGCTAATATCACCCTGATAACAACCAGACAAGACACATCAAGGAAAGAAAACTTCAGGCCAATATCCCTGATGAACATAGATGCAAAACTTCTCAATAAAATTCTGGCAAATTGCATACAAAAACATATTAAAAAGATGTTTTAACACCATGATCAAGTGGGGTTCATCCCAGGGATGCAGGGTTGCTTTAACATATGGAAATCAATAAATGTAATTCATCATATTAATAGACTTAAAAACACAAATCATATGATCATCTCAATAGATGCAGAAAAAGCATTTAACAGCACACTTTCATGTTCAAGACACTAGAAAAACTAGGGATAGTAGGAACATATCTCAACATTGTAAAAGCTATATATGCTAAATCCAAGGCCAGCATCATTCTAAATGAAGAAAAATTGAATGCATTCCCTCTAAAAACTGGAACAAGACATGGATGTCCTCTTTCACCACTCCTATTCAACATCATCCTTGAAACTCTAGCCAGAGCAATTAGACAAAAGAAAGAAATTAAAGGGATACAAATAAGTAAAGAAAAACCCAAACTATCACTATTTGTTGATGACATGATTCTATATCTTGAAGATCCAAAAAATTCCACCAGAAAATTTCTCAAACTAATAAAACAATTCAGCAAAATAGCAGGATATAAAATCAAAACCCGTAAATCAAATGCATTCCTATATATCAGTGACAAATCCTCTGAAAGAGATATTAGGAAAACTACCTCATTCACAATAGCCTCAAAAAATAAAATAAAATACCTGGGAATCAATGTAACTCAGAATAGCTAAAGCAATCTTTAGCAGGAAGAGTGAAGCAGGAGGCATCACAATACCAGAACTTAAACTATACTACAGAGCTATAGTAACCAAAACAGCATGGTATTGGCACCAAAATAGACCAATGGTACAGAATAGAGGACACAGAGACAAACCCACATAAATACAGTTATCTCATACTAGACAAAGGTGCCAAAAACATTCACTGAAGAAATGATAGCCTATTCAACAAATGATGCTGGCAAACTGGAAATCCATATGTAGCAAAATGAAATGAAACCTCTGTCTGTCACCATGCACAAAACTCAACTCAAAGTGGATCAAAGGCTTAGGCACTACAACAGAGACCCTGCATCTAACAGAAGAAAATATAGGTCCAAATCTTCACCATGTCAGCCTAAGATCTGACTTCCTTAACAAGACTCCTAAAGCGCAAGAAGTAAAATCAAGAATCAATAAATGGGATGGATTCAAATTAAAAAGCTTCTTCTCAGCAAAGGAAACAATCAATAATGTGAGGAGAGAGCCTATAGACTGGGAGAAAATCTTTACCACATGCACCTCTGATACAGCATTAATCTCTAGGATATATGAAGAAGTCAAAAAACTTAACACCAAAAAAACAAATAACCCAGTCAATAACTGGGCAAAGGATCTCAACAGACACCTCACCGAAAAAGAAACACAATTGATCAACAAATATGTGAAAAATTATTCAACATCTCTAGCAATTAGAGAAATGCAAATCAAAATTGCTCTCACCCCTGTCAGAATGGCAATCATCAAGAATACAGGCAACAATAAATGTTGGTGAGAATGTGGGGGGAAAGGCACACTCATACATTGCTGGTGGGACTGCAAATTGGTACAAACACTATGGAAAGCAGGATGGAGATTCCTCAGAAAACTAGGAATGGAACCACCATTTGACCAAGCTAACCCCACTCCTTGATTCATACCCAAAGGACTTAAAATCAGCATACTATAGTGACACAGCCACATCAATGTTTTT
Organism: Tamias sibiricus; assembly: GCA_025594165.1. NCBI lineage: Eukaryota > Metazoa > Chordata > Mammalia > Rodentia > Sciuridae > Tamias > Tamias sibiricus. The sequence continues at coordinate 155,045,440 of CM046659.1, forward strand.
TAGCAGCTCAATTCACAATAGCTAGACCATGGAACCAACCTAGGTGTCCTTCAATAGATGAATGGATAAAGAAAATGTAGAATATTCAATGTGGAATATACAATGGAATATTACTAAGCTTTAAAGAAGAGAGAAATTATGGCACTTGTCAGGAAATGGATGGAGCTGGAGAATATCGTGGTAAGCAAAATAAGCCAATCCCAAAAAACCAAAGGCCAAATGTTTTCTCTAATACATGGATGCTAATTCACAATAAGGCGGGGGAGGGGGGGCGGGCATTAGAAAAGAATAGTGTTACCTTAGATTAGGTAGAAGAAACTGAAGGGAGGGTTTGGGAGGGGATGTGGGGATAGGAAAGAGAGTAGAATGAAACAGATGTTATTACTTTATGTATATATGTGATTGTTTGACCAATATGATTCTACAACATGTACACTCAGAAAAATAAGAAATTATATCCCATCTAGGTATGATATATCAAAGTGCATAAATGCATTCTACTGTCAAGTATGACCAATTAAAACAGATTTAAAGATCTAAAAAAAGTATTTAAAAAGGGATGGTATAAAAAAAAAAGTTTCTTTAGCAAAGGAAACAATCAAATATGTGAAGAGAGACCCTACTAAATGGAAGAAAATGTTTGCCACTGCACCTCAGGTAGAGCATTAATCTCTAGGATAGATAAAGAACTCAAATAACACCAAAAAACCCAATAACCCAACCAATAAATGGGCAAAGGAATAGAACAGGCACTTCACAGAAAAAGAAACACAATCAATCAACAAATATATGAAAAAATGTTCAACATCTCTAGCAATTAGAGAAATGCAAATTAAAACTACACTGAGATTCCATCTCACTCTAGTCAGGCAATTATGAAGAATACAAGTAACAGTAAATGCTGGCGAGGATGTGGGGGGAAAGGTACACTCATACATTGCTGGTGGGACTGCAAATTGCTGCAACCACTCTGGAAAGCAGTACGGAGATTCCTCAGAAAGCTTGGAATGGAACCACCATTTGACCCAGTTTTCCCCAAACCTTGGTTTATACCCAAAGGTCTTAAAATCAGCATTCTATAGTAAAACAGCCACATCAATGTTTATAGCAGCTCCATTCACAATATCTAAGCTATGGAACCAACCTAGATGCCTTTCAACAGATGAACGGATAATAAAAATGTGGTACATATACACAATGGAATATTACTCAGGCATAAAGAAAAATAAAATCATGGCATTTCCGACCTGGGGTGCATCATGCTAAGTGAAATAAGTAAATACCCCCCAAAAAACAAAGGCTGAATGTTTTCTCTGATATGCGGATGATAAATCACAACATGGTAGGTGTCAGGAAGAATAGAATGTCATTGCATTAGACAAAGGAGAATGAAGGAAAGGAGGGGAAATGGAAATAGGAAAGATGGTAGAATGAATTGGACATAACTTTCCCATATGCACATATTAATACATGACCAGTGTAAATCCACATCACGTATGACCACAAGAATGGGAAGTTATACTCCATGTATATATAATATGTCAAAATATATCTTTTTTTTTTTTTTTTTTGGTGGTACCAGGGATTGAACTCAGGGGCACTCGACCACTGGGCCACATCCCCAGCCCTTTTTTGTATTTTATTTAGAGACAGGGTCTCACTGAGTTGTTGAGTGCCTCGCCATTGCTGAGGCTGGCTTTGAACTTGCGATCCTCCTGCCTCAGCCTCCCAAAGTACTGGGATTACAGGCGTGTGCCACCACGCCCGGCTAGCCATGTATATCTTAAAAGAACAAATAAAATAAAATAAACAAATACTTGAAAACTCTTCCCATTGGAATGAGGCCTCTGTCCTCCCCTGCTCTACGACAGCTTGGCCAGTAGAATGTGCTGGAAGTGATGTGGTCTGTTTCCTGTTCAGGCTCAAAGACACTGACCTACTCCTGCTGTCTCTTGGAACACTCTCCCTGCAGCCCAGTCGATCTCGTGAGAAGCCAGCTGTGATCCTGAAGAGACCACGGCATAGAGGGGTGTGATATTGCAAGCACAAGCAGAGAGGGCCCTTCAAGCATGTTCACCCAATTGACCCCACCAAGTTACTTAGGATATGGATGAAACCACGCATGCTCCCTCAAACATCCCAATTGTCACTCTGCTCAGATGTCACTAGTCATCCCAGGAGGTGTACAGTGGAACAGAATTGCCCAGCTGCTCTGACCTACTCAGGAGCCATGAAATTGTGAAATATACTAAAACAGTGGTTGCTTTGAGCCACTAGTGTTTTTTTTGTTTGTTTGTTTGTTTGTTTGTTTTGAAAGGGGGATGAATATTTTGTCACATAGCAGTAGACAGCCAAAACATGGCTTCTAGAAGGTGAGGTTCTGGTGATCTTTCCTCATTTATTAGCTGAAATAATTCGATAAGGCACCTTACCCTTTATTTAAAAAAAAAAAAAAAAAAAAAAAGAGGCATAATTTATACATAGTAAACTTTCACCTGTTAAGGATTTAGTTCTGTGAGAGTTTTTGTTGTTGCTGTTGTTGTTTGTTTGTTTGTTTATTTTTTTCAGTTGTAGTTAGACACAATACCGTTATTTTATTTATTTTTTTTAGCATATCTACCCAATTGACCCCACCAAGTTACTTAGGATATGGTATTATTATTACTTCAGTCTTGTTGCTTGATATTGGTCTGTTTAGGTTTTCTATATCACCACCATTAGCTGAGTAAGTCAGGGTGCTGAGGATTGAACCCAGGGCCTCACACATGCTAGGTAAGCACTCTACCCATGAGGTTGCCTTTTTCAATAATATGAATGGAATTATATAGTATGTAGATTTTTAGTCTGGTTTCTTTCTTTCTTTCTTTCTTAGCTGTAGATGGACACAATACTTTTATTTATTTTTGTGTGGTGCTGAGGATTAAACTCAGTGCCTCACACATGCGAAGCAAACACTCTACCACTGAGCTACAGCCCCAACCCTTAGTCTGGTTTCTTTTGCTCAGTACAGTTCATTTGAGATTCATCCATGTCACTGAGTGCATCAGAAATTAATTTCTGGAGATTGCTGAAATTACGCCACACAGATGTATCACAGCATGTTTCTGCACTCAGCAGTTTAAGTACCTAGAGGTTGTTTCTAGCTTTTTTTGTGATTATGAATAAAGCAACAATAAACACAGATGTACAGGTTTTTGTGTGAATATAAAATAGAATTTTTATTTCTCTTGGGTAAATATCTAGCATTAGCTTTCTTGGGTCTTATAGTGAGTATATGTTTATCATTATGAGAATTGTCAAACTTTTTTTTTTTTTTTAAGTGGAACTGGAATTGAACCTAGGGGCTCTGTATCACTGAGCTACATCCTACAGCCCTTTTGAATGTTTTTGTTTTGAGACAGGGTCTCAATGAGTTGCCCAGGCTGGTGATCCTCTTGCCTCAGCCTCCAGAATAGCTCAAATTACAGGTGTGCACCACCAAGTTTAGCAAGCCAGGCATGGTGGTGATAAGAAAACCTAAATAGACCAATATCAAGCAACAAGACTGAAGTAATAATAATAATAATAAAAACTTCTAACAAAAAGAATTCCGGGATCAGACCGATTCCCAACTGAATTCTACCAAACTTTTAAAGAAGTTTGAATATCTTTCTTTCTTTTTATTTTATTTCTTCCCTGGTTTTTTATTTTTTATTTTTATTTTTTTGATGAGAATGGAAACTTGGGATTCTTAATTACTGATCCACATCCTCAGCACCTTTTTATTTATTATTTTGATACAGGGTCGTGCTAAGTTGCTTAGGGCCTCACTATATTGCTGAGACTGGCTTTGAGCTTGTAATCCTCCTGCCTCCGCCTCCTGAGCTGCTGGGATTACAGGAATGTGACACCATGGCCAGCCATAAGAAGTTTAAAATTTTAATGAAATCCAGTTTATCACCTTCTTCTTTTATAGATTGTGTTTTTGGTGTTTTATCTTAGAAATATTTTCCTAATTCATGATATCCAAATACGTTTTTTCTCCTAAGTCTTCTACAAGTTTTGTAATTTGGGGTCTGATGTTTAAATCTATGATCACTTTTAGTTAAGTTTTGATTCTAGCGTAAACTGTAGTCAAGTTTCATGTTTCTTCATGAGTATGTACAATTATTCCATTATCATGTGTTCAAAAGACAGTTGTTTCTCCGTTCAATTGTCTCTGTATATTAGTCAAAAGTAAGTTGTTGAATTTACAATTTGGTTTACCTATTCCTTCACTTCAGGAACCTTTTCAATAATATCATAGCAGAAATTTTCCCAAACATAAAGAATGGAATGGAAAATCAAATACAAGAGGCTTACAGGACCACAAATGTACAAAATTGCAGCAAACCCACACCAAGACACATTATAATGAGAATGACTAACACACAAAATAAAGATAAAATCTTAAAGGCAGTGAGAGAAAAAAAATCAAATTACGTATAGGGGAAAACCAATTCAGATCTCAACTGATTTCCCAACTCAGACCCTCAAAGCTAGGAGGTACTGGAATAATATATTTCATGCTCTCAAAGAAAACAGATGCCGGGCTGGGATTGTGGCTCAGCGGTAGAGCGTTCACCTAGCATGTGCGCAGCCCGGGTTCGATCCTCAGCACCATGTAAAAATAAACGCATTGTGTACAACTAAAGCAAATAAATAAATATTAAAAAAAATAAAATAAAAAGAAAAAGAAAACGGATGCCAACCAAGAATTTTGTATCCAGTAAAATTAAGATTCAGATTTGAAGATGAAATTAAAACCTTCCATAATAAACAATAATTAAAAGAATTCTCACCTAGAAAGCCTACACTACAGAGCATTCTCAACAAAATATTCCATGAGGATGCAGTGAAAAAAAAAATAGTGAAAGCCAGCAAAAGGAGGGTCTACACTAAAGGGACATTCAACCAAATGAGAAACTAAGACAAATCAAAAATCAGAAATAAAACGACAGGGAATACAAATCATATTTCAGTAATAACCTTGAATGTTAAATGCTTAAACTCGTCAATGAAAAGACATAGATTGGCAGATTGGATTAAAATCCAGACCCAAAACTATGCTGTCTTCAGGAGACTCACCTCCTAGGCAAAGACATCCACAGGCTGAAGGTGAAAGGATGGGGAAAAACTTATCACTCATATGGATTGCATAAACAAGCAGGGGTTTCCATTCTCATTTCAGATAAAGGCAGACTTCAAACCAAAGTTAATCAGAAGAGACAAAGAAGGACACTTCATACTTCTCTTTTATTTATTTAAATATATAATTTTAGTTGTCAGTGGACCTTTATTTTATTTATTTATATGCGGTGCTGAGAATCAAACCCAGTGCCTCACACAAGTGCCCTACCAGTGAGCCAACACCCCAGCTCCATTTCATGCTTCTTAAGGGAAGTATCTACAAGCAGGACATAACAATTATAAATATTTATGCCCCGAACAATGGAGCATCTATGTACATCAAACAAACCCTTCTCAATTTCAAGACTCAAACAGACCACAACACAATACTACTGGGTGACTTTAACACACCTCTCTCACCACTGGACAGATATTCAAAACAAAAAACGAAATGAGGAAACTACAGAACTAAATAATACAATCAATAATTTAGACTTAACAGACATATCAAGTAGCAAATATACTTTCTTCTCAGCAGCACATGGCTCCTTCTCTAAAATAGACCATATCTTATGCCACAAAGCAACTCTTAGTAAGTAAGTACAGAAAAGCAGAGATAATACCCTGCATTCTATCAGATCAAAATGGAATGAAATTACAAATCAACAATGAAATAAAAAATACAAACTACTATAACAAATGGAAAGCAAATAATACACTATTGAATGATGAATGGATAGTAGAAGAAATCAAAGATGAAATAAAAAAATTCTTAGAGGTAAATAAGAACACTGATACAACATATCAAAATCTCTGGGACATTTTGAAGGCAGTGCTAAAAGGAAAGGAATGCATTGAGTGCATTCATTACAAGAGTAAAAAGTCAACAAATAAATGACTCAATACTACATTTCAAAGCCCTAGGAAAAGAACAATAAATCAACACCAAAAACAGCAGAAGACAAAAAATAATTAAAATCAGAACTGAAATCAAAACAAAAGAAACAATTGAAAAAAATTGACAAAACAAAAAGTTGGTTCTTTGAAAAAATAAATAAATAAGATAAAACACATGGCCATGCTAATGAGAGAAAAGGAGAAAAAACTCAAATTACTCAAATACAAGATGAAGAAGGAAATGTCACAATAAACATGTCTGAAAAACTGAAGATGATTAGAAACTATTTTAAAAATTTATATTCCAATAAAATATAAAATATTGAAGACATTGACAAATTTCTAGAGATGTATGACCTACCCAAACTGAATGAGGAGGCCATACATAATTTAAAGACATCAATTTCAAGTAATAAAATAGAAAACACCATCAAAAGCCTACCAATCAAGAAAAGCCCAAGACCACATGGATTCTCAGCCAAATTTCACAAGACTTCCAAAGAAGAATTAACACCAATACTCCTCAAATATTCCATGAAATATAGAAGGAGGGAACCCTCCCAAAATCATTCTATGAGGCTAATATCACCCTGATACCAACAGACAAGACACATCAAGGAAAGAAAACTTCAGGCCAATATCCCTGATGAACATAGATGCAAAACTTCTCAATAAAATTCTGGCAAATTGCATACAAAAACATATTAAAAAGATGTTTTAACACCATGATCAAGTGGGGTTCATCCCAGGGATGCAGGGTTGCTTTAACATATGGAAATCAATAAATGTAATTCATCATATTAATAGACTTAAAAACACAAATCATATGATCATCTCAATAGAAGAAAAAGCATTTAACAGCACATTTTCATGTTCAAAACACTAGAAAAACCAGGAATAGCAGGAATATACCTCAATATTATAAAAGCTATATATGCTAAACCCAAGGCCAGCATCATTCTAAATGGAGAAAAATTGAAAGCATTCCCTCTAAAAACTGGAACAAGACGAGGAAGTCCTCTTTCACCACTTCTATTCAACATTATCCTTGAAACTCTAGCCAGAGCAATTAGACATAAGTAAGAAATTAAAAGGATACAAATAGGTAAAGAAGAATTCAAACTATCACTATTTGCTGATGACATGATTGTATTTATAGAAGATCCAAAAAATTCCACCAGAAAACTTCTAGAACTAATATATAAATTCAGCCAAGTAGCAGGATATAAAATCAACACTCATAAATCAAACACATTCCTGTACATCAGTGATGAATCCAATGAAAGAGAAATTAGGAAAACTACCCCATTCATAATAGCCTCAAAGAAGAAAGAAAAAAAACAACCTGGGAATCAATCTAACAAAAGAGGTGAAGACCTCTACAATGAAAACTATACAACACTAAAGAAAGAAATTGAGGAAGACCTTAGAAGATGGAAAGGTCTCCCATGTTGTTGGATAGGAAGAATTAATATTGTCAAAATGGCCATTATTCAGATTTAATGCAATTCCTATTAAAATCCCAATGACATTCTTCATAGAAATAGAAAAAAGCAATCATAAAATTTGTTTGGAAAAAGAAGAGACCCAAAATAGCTAAAACAATCCTTAGCAGGAAGAGTGAAGCAGGAGGCATCACAATACCAGAACTTAAACTATACTACAGAGCTATAGTAACCAAAACAGCATGGTATTGGCACCAAAATAGACTTGTAGACCAATGGTACAGAATAGAGGACACAGAGACAAACCCGCATAAATACGGTTATCTCATACTAGACAAAGGTGCCAAAAACATCCACTGTAGAAATGATAGCCTATTCAACAAATGATGCTGGCAAAACTGGAAATCCACATGTAGCAAAATGAAATGAAACCTCTGTCTGTCACCATGCACAAAACTCAACTCAAAGTGGATCAAAGGCTTAGGCACTAGAACAGAGACCCTGCACCTAACAGAAGAAAATATAGGTCCAAATCTTCACCATGTCAGCCTAAGATCTGACTTCCTTAACAAGATTCCTAAAGCGCAAGAAGTAAAATCAAGAATCAATAAATGGGATGGATTCAAATCAAAAAGCTTCTTCTCAGCAAAGGAAACAATCAATAACATGAGGAGAGAGCCTACAAACTGGGAGAAAAATCTTTCCCACATGCACTTCCCATAAAGAATTAATCTCTAGGATATATAAGGAATTAAAAAAACTTAACACCAAATAATAATAACAATAATAATAATCCAGTCAATAAATCGGCAGAGGAACTGAACAGACACTTCACAGAAGAAGAAATGCAATTGATCAACAAATATGTGAAAAATTATTCAACATCTCTAGCAATTAGAGAAATGCAAATCAAAACTACTCTAAGATTTCATCTCATTCCTGTCAGAATGGCAATCAGAATACAGGCAACAATAAATGTTAGTGAGGATGTGGGGAGAAAAGTACACTCATACATTGCTGGTGGGAGTGTAAATTTGTGCAACCACTATGGAAAGCAGTATGGAGATTCCTCAGAAAACTTGGAATGGAACCTCCATTTGACCCAGCTATCCCACTCCTCAGTTTATACCCAAAGGACTTAAAATCAGCATACTATAGTGACACAGCCATGTCAATGTTTATAGCCACTCAAATCACAATAGCAAAACTGTGGAACCAACCTAGGTGTCCTTCAATAGATGAATGGATAAAGAAAATGTGATATATATATATATATATATATATATATATATATATTCAATGGAACATTACTCAGCTTTAAAGAAAGAGAGAAATTATGACATTTGCCAGTAAATGGATGGAGTTGGAGAATATCATGGTAAGGGAAATAAGCCCATCAAAAAAAAAAAAAAAAAAAAAAAAAAAAAAACAAAGACTGAATGTTTTCTCTAATATGTGTATGCTAATTTACAATAAGGCGGGAAGGGGGGTGGGGGAGGGCACTAGAGAAGACTAGTGTTACCTTAGATTAGGTAGTAGGAAGTGAAGGGAGGGGAGGGAGGGGATGTGGGGATAGGAAAGATAATAGAGTAAAACTACTTACCTTGAACTTATCCTCCGGCCCCAACCTCCCAAGTCACTGGGATTACAGCTGTGCACCACCATTTCCAGCTTGATCATTGTGTTTTGAAAGTAATTCTTGAAATCAAATAGTTTGAGTCCTCCAACTTGGTTCTGTTTTAAAGTTCAAGTGTTTGATATTTTTCAGCATACCAATCTTGCACAGTTTTAGATTTTTGCCTATGTATTTTATGATTTTTAGTGTTCTTATAAATGGTACTTAACTTTTTAAATTCAATTTATTTTTTTATAATTTTTGCTGGTGCATTATGATTACATATATAGTAGTGGGATTCATTGTTATATATTGTACCTGCACACAACATAAAATATGGTCATTCCCTAGTACCACCCTTCTCCCTTTCCTCCTCTGTTTCTTAGGTCCCTTTCCTCAATTCTACTGGTCTCCCTTGTATTGTAAATGGTACTTTAAGTTTTTTCACTTTCTACTTCTTCATTCCTATTGTGTAGAAATTCAATTAATTAATCTCCCTTGCATACTGTGACCTTGCCAAGTGCACTGACTAGTTCTAGAGGCTTTTAAAAAGAGACTCTTTAGTACTCCCTGCATGGAAAAACAAGTTATCTGTGATTCCAGAGCTTTATTTCTTTATCACCAATCTTCATGGTGAATATATTATTTATCATTAAAAATTATAATATTTGTTATTTTTAAATTCTTGTTTGAATCCACTGGCTAGGTCCCCCGAGTGACAGTGAACGCAGGTGGCAAGAGAGAATGTCTTTGCCTCCTTCCTTTTCTCTTGGTGGAGCTGGGGGCTGAATCCGGAGCCCTGCACGGTCTAAGCCCACGCTCTACCCCCGAGATACAACTGATTTCCATCACGTTGCTCTTGATTTTAGCAGAAGATTTCAACCTTCTACCACAAAGTATATTCATTGTAGGTTTTTCATAATTGTGCTCTATCGTATGGAGAATTTCCCCTCTATTCACAGTTTGTGGAGCATTTTTTTTTTTAATGAACTGATGTTGAATTTTGTTAAAGTATCTCTTTTGCTTCTATTGAAATGTTCACATTCTCCCCCATTCTTGGGTCAATTGAATTACATTAATTGATTCTTGAATGTTGAACCAATTTTGCATTCCCAGATGACCTAGGCTTTGTCCTGATGCTTTATCCTCTTTCTGTCTTGCTGCAAACCACCTGCTAATATTCTGCTGAGGACTTTTGTATCTGTGTTCGTGAGGGATAATGATCTGAAGGACATTTTTCTGTAAGGTTTATTTCTGGTTTGCGTATTTGGGTAATGGCTCATAAATACGCTGGGAAGTAGTTTTCTTCAATTTCATGGAAGAATATGTAAAAAATACATATTATTTCTTTTCTAAATGTTTGGTAGAATTCTCCACCTAGGGTACCTAAGCCTAGAGTTTTTCCAGTTGGAAGGCATTTTGTTCATTTCAGTTCTAGGGACTGAACCCAGGGTGCTTTACTCCCAGTCTTTTATTTTGAGACAGGGTCTTGCTGAGCTGCCCAGGCTGGCCTCCAATTTGTAATCCTCCTGCCTCAGCCTCCCTGAGTAGTTGGAATCACAGGCATGTCCACTTTGCCCAAGAAGGATTTATAAATTTTATCAATCTTTCCAAGGAAGCAGTTTTAGATTTGGCTGATTTTATTTTTTTCTGTTTTCAATTTCATTGGCTTCTGCTCTTCACTGTTTGCTTTTTCCTACTTCTTCGGGTTTAGTTTTCTCTCTGTAATTCCTTTGCGTGGCAGCTGGAATCACTGACTTGATACTTTCTAACATACATATTCAATGCTATCATTTTCCTTAAACGATGCTTTTAATTGAATCCTACAACTTTTGATAAGTTGTGTTTTATTTCAATTTAACTAAAAAATATTTTTAATTGCTCTTTTGACCTTTCTTTGATCTGTGCGTTATTTAGAAGTATTCTTATTTCCAAATAGTTCAGAATATATTTGCATTGGTTTCTAGTTTAATTCCCTTTGTATTGACAGAACATACTCTGTAGGTTTGCAATTCTTTTAAATTTATTGGAGTTTTCTCTGGTTCCTAAAATATGATTTAACTTTGTGTATATTTCACATGCACTTGAAAAAAAAATGTGTATTCTGCTCCTGTTGTATAGAATATTTTATAAATACCACTTATGTTTCCTTTATTCATAGGGCATTTTAGTTGAGCTTTCAGTGTAAAATGTTCCTCTGACAAGGAACTCTTGCTAGCCTGGGTTATTGGCCCAATCCCTGGGCCAGAAGGGCAAGGTGCTCTGGATGGCACCCCCTTCAGATGATGATGAGGATCACTGCTCTCCAAAGGCTGCCGCTCAGGAGCTGCTGTCCAGGCAAAACCCAGAGACAATCCATGCTGTTCATTCACCCTCTGACTTTCAAGTGTTGAGCACACGTCACCTGCACAGATGCCTACTCACAATCACAACATGTAAAAGGCTAAGAATGTCTCCATATGTACCTCCTAAATAGCTGACAAGTCTCCCTTATTTTTCAAGTGAAAACAACGCAAAGCAATCTTCCATCAAAATGCAGCTGGAAACCCAGTTTCTGAGTGGGAAGCGCATTCCCTTTGCTCCTGTTGGAACAGCGCTCCTCCAGCTTCGGTTAGCTATGGATGGGTGACAAATGCATCTGCCCACCAAAGATACCTTGGTGCAGAAAAGCCATAAAAATATCTCCTCAGAAAAAAAAAAAAAAAACCAACTCAGAATAAAAAAAAAAAATGTCTCCTCAGGACAACTATTACTTCTTGCCTTCCTGGTCTATGAACATGATACTCTCAGTATTGCTGATCAGTTAGCTATGTTTAGTGTCCATCAGGACCAATTCATGCTCCAAGGTGAAAGAAAACTTTGAGAAAGGACTATAAAGGAGAAATTTTTTAAAAAATCTTTCTGGTATTTTCTCTTTGTTGGTGGGGGAAAATGCCTTTGCTCAATCAAAAGTGCCTACCAGGGCTGGGGATGTAGCTCAGTTTGTAGAATGCTTGCCTCTCATGCAAAGGCCCTGGGTTCAATCCCCAGCACCACAAAAAATAAAATAAAATAAAATAAAAATCCCAGCCGGGCGCGGTGGCACACGCCTGCAACCCCAGCACTTTGGGAGGCTGAGACAGGAGAATCGCGAGTTCAAAGCCAGCCTTAGCAATGGCGAGGCACTTAGCAACTCAGTGAGACCCAGTCTCTAAATAAAATACAAAAAAAGGGCTGGGGATGTGGCCCAGTGGTCAAGTGCCCCTGAGTTCAATCTCCGGTACCACACACACACACACACACACACACAAAAAAAAATCCCAACAAACAAACAAACAAAAAAAGTGCCTACCAGCTTCCAGGTAACTGTACTGATTTTCTCTGGTAAGCTGAATACAGGTGCAGAGCTGGAGTCCAGAGTTGAAGAAACCACCTGGGCAAGCTGGTGCCAATCCACAGACATCCTGGGTAGTGGCTGAACCCTGGATCCAGAGGGGAGGCTGTAGGAATCACCAAACATCCCCTTCCTGAGTATTTGATGTTCACAACAATCTGTATTTTCTCTGAGGTAATATTACTTTTGATTACTACTTTGGAAGGAAGGGGAAATTTCAGGGTCTTCCTCTTGGTTCTGACTATCATGGTGGCACTTACTCCATACCTTAGCAGGCTGGTGAGAGGGTTATGCTAACACTGAATAAAACTATCTTATCTATTTATAACTGAACTGAAAATAGCCTCAAGATGGGCTTATCATTGGCATGGTGGTGCACACCTGTAATCCCAACGACTTGGGAGGCTGAGGCAGGTGGATTGCAAGTTCAAGGCCAGCTACAGAAACTTAGCAAGACCCTAACCAATTTATGAGACCCTGTTTCACACATAAAAGCAGGGCGGTGGGGATGGGAACTGGGGACATGGTTCAGTAATAAACACCCTTAGGTTGAATCTTCACACCAAAAAATGAAAAGCACATGGGCTTGTCGTGGGTGGGCTTGATCCGCTCTTCTTAGGATCTGCACAGACTACAGACCTCAGTCTTAATGATATACCATGGTAATGTTCCAAGCTCTTAGGATCCTGATAACTAACATTAACTTTTGGGTCCAGAATGCAAAATTCTGAAGGTCCAGCCATGTTCTTTCTCCCAGGGCACATTTCTCTTTGAAGAATGTGAGGGAAAACACTGCAACTTGCCTTGGTGTGTGTGTTAGTCAGCTTTTTGTTATTGTGACCAAAATACCCAATGAGAATGACTTAGAAGAGGAAATGTTTTTTTCTGGGCTCATGGTTTCAGAGGTTCAGTCCACGGTGAGCCAACTCCATTGGTCTGGGCTCAACGTGAGGCAGAACATCATGGTGTAAGGGCCTGCTGGGGACACATCAAGAAGGAGGAGTTGAGTAAGTGGGAAACACAGGACAATTCAAATTTAACCTTCCTAATTCCTGAAGTCTTTGAATTCTTTCCTTTAACCTGTGCCAATGTGTTTCTGGCTTTGCCATGTTGTCTTGCACAGAGCAGCACGCAGAACACCAGCCCAAACAGCGAGCTGCTAATGCCCCCTGAAGGAAAGCACCTGCGCCAACAGCTTCATCCAACAAGAACCCCACCCATGAGTCCGGTCTCACGGGTTCACCTGAGATCTTCAACTATTCACATTGGCGATTCCTGCCCTTCCTTCATTTTCCCACCCCAATGATGGTTGTCATTCCCAGGCTTTGTGGCCTTTGGATTCCGTTAGCAGCCAAGCACAGATCCAGGTAGAAGAGCGTCCCCCTGCATTTTTCTCCTTTCTTGTAAAGGAGGCGCTCTCCCTTACTAGGGAAAAGCCCAATGAGGAGTGTCTCAGGGTGGCAGCAGCTGGGGGCTCCACTTGGCCATGGCTCTTATCTTAGGTTAAAAGCAACCGTGTTAACCATAAGCTGTCGGGACCATTTCAGATGGGTTTGTTTTTTTGTGTGTGATCTTGGACCTGCTTCTTATCAGTTGTAGTTGTTTAATTTGTTTCAGGAATGCTCTGGAATAGTGTTCCCTTCTTTGAGGCAAGTACTTTGGTATTGGGCCACTAATACTCTGGTGTGGAGTTAGCTAGTGTTCACAGCAGGAAATATGTCTTAATATGTCTTAAATGCTTCTGCATTTTCTTTCCCCTTTAATGAGCCTTGGAATAAGGTTGAGGGGAAGGCGAGGCTGGTCTATACTATCCTACTGTTTTACTGAGATGTAGTTTGCACAGCATCCATTGTTTTAAAAGCACACAGCTCAGCGGATTTAGTCCATTCACAAGGTTGTATCACCATCACTATTATCTAGTCAGAACATTTGCATTACTCAAAAAAGAAATCCTGTTCCCATCAGCAGTCACTTCCCATTACTTACCCCCCCCCATTAATCTGTTTTCTCTCCCTGTGGCTTTGCCTACTCTGAACATTTCATACAAATGACATCACACAATATGTTTCCTTTTGTGTCTGGCTTCTCTCACCTGGCATGATGTTCTCAAGGCTCTGTTGTGTTGCAGCACAGATCAGTTCTTGCTTCGTTGTGATGGTTTAATTGTATTCTATGCATTCAGATGACACATTTTGTTTATCCATTCACCAGTTGATAGACGTTTGGGTTAATTCCAGTTTTTAGGTATTATGAACATGAACACCCATGCACGTGTTTGGGTCTTACTTTCTCTGGTTATACACCTGGTGCTGACATTACAGGTCATGCGGCAAGTGGCTGCACCGTGTTACACTCCCTGCAGCAATTTGTGAAGATTCCAACTTCTCCACTGTCTCTGACAACGCTTGTTACTGCCTACCTTTGATTACAGCCATATTGGTAAGCATGAAGTAGAGTATGTTGGCTTTTATGTAGACACGAAGAGGAAAGAAGGAAGTATCTGTACGTAACTGCTTTTATGTACCTGGAATAGCCCTGGAAGATTACAGGACAATGGGCAGCACCGGTTTCCTCTAGAGAACTGGGCAGCTAGTGTTCATGTGGGAGGGAGATTTTCTACCATCTACACACTCTGGTTATTAAATTCTAGACCATGTGCTAATATTACCTATAAAAATAAATTAATTGATTTCAGCATAAAATAAAAAATGCACTCATTGATTTATAGCTGGGCTTGGCTAACTACGGCTTATGAACCAAAGCTGGCCTGCCACCTGTTTCTGCATAGCACATGAGCTAAGAGGAGTTTTTACGTTTTTATTTTTATATATTTATTTATTTATTTATTGGTACCAGGGATTGAACTCAGGGGCACTTGACCACTGGGCCACATCCCCAGCCCTTTTTTGTATTTTATTAGAGACAGGGTCTCACTGAGTTGCTAAGTGCCTCGCCATTACTGAGGCTGGCTTTGAACTTGAGATCCTCCTGCCTCAGCCTCCCAAGTGCTGGGATTACAGCATGCGCCACCACGCCTGGAAGTTTTTACGTTTTTAAATGGTTGAAAAATAAAAGAATATTTTGTAGCACCCAAGAATAGTGTGAAATTCAGGTTTCACTGTTTATGAATAAATTCTCACTGGAACACAAACCTAGTCACTTGTTCACATGTTTCCTATGGATGCTTTGGTGCTACAGTAGCACAGGCAGGGATGATAGGGGCCGTATTGGGCATCATGATTGCTTTAAACAGCCACTTGACACGAGAATGCTGCAGTTACACAGTCACAATTCAATAGCATTTTTAGTGCCACCAATGTTGTCATATTTTAACTTTTTAAAAGGATTTTGAATGTGTATCCATGTCAAAGCAAGAAAAAAACGGAAGTGGATTCTGAATGTCACGTTAAAACTTACAATGAGTGTGCATTGTTTTATTATCAAATTATATGGGAAAACATTGTGTTTTTTGTGCAATGACATAATAGCTCTTATTAAGGTGTGTCCAACATATGTCAACATTACACATCATATGTGGCAGAATTTCTTCACAAAAATTAGAATCTGCTACCAAAGTAAATCATCATGTGGTTCACTTGCTACCTAGGAAAGAAAGCTTTATAAATTGTGAGTTAATGAAATGATATTTGATTATAATAGCTAAATAAATCTATCCAGAAGAATTTATTTATGAATATTAGTCATGCATTGAGAACAGTGGCCTGAAGAGTTCAGGATATTAGGACCATATCAACAGTCTCCTTAGGCTTGGTGCACACCCACAATCCAAGCAACTCCAGAAGCAGAGGCAGGAGGATCACAAGCTCAAGGCCAGCCTCAGCAACTTAATGAGACTTTCAACAACATAGTGACACCCTGTCTCAAAGTAAAAAATAAAGTACTGGGATAAGTACTAGCACACTGGTAGAGTGCTCCAGGGTTCAAACTCCAGTAACACACACACACACAACTATTTGAAACAAGGCATGCACTAATACTCAGTTGTTCATCTGAGAAATCAATGCTGAATTTGAAGTATAGGCTAAAGAATTGGCTTCTATGAAGAGTCTACATGGAAAAACAATAGGAGGAAATATTTTTAAAGATGTCGAAGGGTCAAGCACTGTGGTGAATGCAGATTGCCCAGCAATTGGGAGACTGAGCCAGGAGGATCACTTGAGCCCACAGGGAATTTTTTTTTTTTTTTTTTTTTTTTTTTTTTTTTTGTGGTACCGGGGATTGAACTCAGGGTCACTCGACCACTGGGTCACATCCCCAGTCCTTTTTTTTTTGTATTTTATTTAGAGACAGGGTCTCACTGAGTTGCTAAGTGCCTTGCCGTTGCTGAGGCTGGCTTTGAACTCACGATCCTCCTGCCTCAGCCTCCCAAAGTGCTGGGATTACAGGCGTGAGCCACCGCGCCTGGCTCACAGGGAATTTAAGACTGCCATGAGCAACACAGAGAGACCCTGTCTCAAAACTCCAGCCATAGCAATTAGACAGAAGAAATAAATTAAAGGGATACTAACATGAAGAGAAGAACTCAAACCATCCCTATTTGCCAACACCATGATTCCATATTTAGAAAGCCCAAAAAGTTCCACCAGAAAGCTTCTAGAACTCATAAATGAATTCAGCAAAGTAGCAGGATATAAAGTTTACAGTCATAAATCAATTGCATTCCTATACATCAGTGATGAATCTACAGAAAGAGAAATTAGGAAAACTACCCTAAGCACAATAGCCTCAAAAAAAAAAAATTTGGGAATCAATCTAATAAATTCTACAATGAAAACCACAGAACACTAAAAATAGAAAGATCTCCCATGCTCTTGGATAGGCAGAATTAATATTGTCAAAATGGCCATACTAACACAAGCACTATACAATTTAATTGCAATGTAATTAATAATTCTTCTTCTTCTCCTTCTCCTTCTTTCTCCTTCTCCTTCTCCTCCTTCTTCTTCTTCTTGTACTGGGTATTGAACCCACGGGCACTGAACAACTGGGCCACATTCCAAGCTTTTTATTTTTATCTTTTATTTAAAGACAAAGTCTCACTGAGTTGCTTAAAACCTGCCTAAATTGCTCAAGCTGGCTTTGAACTCGTGATCCTCCTGTCTCAATCTCTTGACCTGCTGGGATTACAGGTGTGCACGACCATGCCCAACATGTTAATTCTTATATAAGAAGTAAGGTAAAGAGCCAACTTTATTATTTTTACAGATGGATATCATCATTACCACCACTTTTTGAAAAGAAGTGTCAATGAGCAATTAACCATTAATGTGTGGGTTACTTTGATCTCTGGCTTCTATTCCACTAATGTACACACCTGCAAGTGAAACATGGTCTTCATTAGTGTAATTTCATGGTAAGTTTTGAATTAAAAAGTCTTTGTTCTTTTTCAAGATTGGTTTCACTATTCAGGGCTCCTTGCAATTCCATAGGAATTTTACTATCAACTTTTCAATTTCTTCAAAAAAGCCTGCTGGATATTGAGAGGGATTTTTATGGGCAACTTCAGGGACATTTCTAGTAATTGCTTTTGTTTTGTTTTCTTTTTAAATATACATGACAGTAGGGTGTATTTTAACATGTTATACATACATGGGGTGCAACCCATTATAATATCGATCCCATTCTTGTGTTGAACATGATGTCATGTATTCAATTCAAAGTTATGTCTGATTCATTCTACTATCTTTTCTATTCTCATCCCTCCCTTCCCTTCATTCCCCCTTGTCTAATGCAATAAATTTCTATATATTTCCCCTCCTTACCCTCCTTTGTTATGGGTTAGGATCCACCTATCAGAGAGAACATTCAACCTTTGGTTTTTTGGGACCGGCTTATTTCCCTTTAGCATGATAGTCTCTAGTTTCATCCATTTACCAGCAAATGCCATAATTTCATTCTTCTTTATAGCTGAGTAATATTCCACTGTGTATATATACCACATTTTCTTTATCCATTTATCTGTTGAAGGACACCTAGGTTGGTTCCATAGCTTGGCTATTGTGAATTGAGCTGCTATAAATATTGATGTGGCTGCATCACTATAGTATGCTGATTTGAAGACCTTTGGGTATAAGCCGAGGAGTAGGATAACTGGTTTTTTTGGTGTTAAGTTTTTTGAGTTCTTTGTATGTCCTGGAGATTAATGCTCTAATTGATGAAGACCTTAGAAAATGGAAAGACCTCTCATATTCCCATGTTTTTTTTGGGACTGGCTATTTCCCCTTAGCATGATAGTCTCTAGTTTCATCCATTTACTAGCAAATGCCATAATTTCATTCTTCTTTATAGCCAAGTAATATTCCGCTATGTATATATACCACATTGTCAAAATGGCCATACTACCAAAAATGCTATGCAGATCTAATGTAATTTACATTCAAATTTCAATGATATTCTTCATAGAAACAAAAAAAAGCAATCATGAAATTCATTTGCAAAAATATGAGGCACATGGGCTGGGGTTGAAGCTCAGTGGTAGAGCACTTGCCTTGCACATGTGAGGCACTAGGTTCAATTATCAGCACCACATATAAATAAGTAAATAAAATAAAGATCCACAACAACTAAAATATGTGTTTTTTTAAAAAAATAAGAGGCACAGAATAACCAAAGCAATCCTTAGTGAGAAAAAATAATGCAAGAGGCATCACAACACCAGACCTCTAATAGAATTGAAGACCTCTAATAGACCTCTAATAGAATTGAAGGCCAATGGAACAGAATAGAAGACACAGAATCAAACCCACATAAATAGTTATCTCATACTAGACAAAGGTACCATTAACATACACTGGAGGAAAGATAGCCTCTTCAACAAATGGTGCTGGAAAACTGTAAATCTATATGCAATAGATTTAAATTGAACACTTCTATATCACCCTGCACAAAACTCAACTCAAAGTGGATCAAGTACCTAGGCATTAGACCAGAGACACTACATATACTAGAAGAAAAAGTAGGCCCAACTCTCCATCACCTTGGCTTAGGAACTGGCTTCCTTAATAAGACTCTTAAAGCACAAGAAGTAATCAATAAATGGGATGGCATAAAACTAAAAAGCTTCTTCACAGCAAAGGAAACAATTAAGAACATGAACAGAAAGCCTAGTGATTGCTTTGTGTGTGTGTGTGTATGTGTGTGTGCGTGTGTGTGTAGGGGCCATAGTTTCTTGTTTCCTTGCATATTTCATGACTTTTAAAAATGAAAACTAATCATTTAAAATAATATAATGTGACAATTCTAGAAATCAGATTCTCTCCTTTCTTCCAGGGTTTGTTGATGTTGCTGTTCATTAGTTATTTTTCTGAGTAAAATTTGCAAAGTCTGCATATCTTGTCATGTAGGTGGCTACAGAAGTCTCTGTTGAGTTTAGTGGTCAGCTAATTATTAAAAAGAGATTTCCAGTCTCTTCTCTGGGCACAGCCTTGGCTACCTCGGTTGCTACTTCTGATGCTACCTCCGTGGTCACTGCCACTGAGTGGGACGTCTCCTGTCAATCAACTGCCACCTGCACTATAGGTCTACAAGGTAGAATTTATGCTGCCATAGATCCATACATCTAGATGGGGAAACACACAAACCACATGAAAAAACAAGGAAATAAAGGGCCCCAAACAAACAACGGAAGCCACTGATAACACAGTAGAAGAAATGTCCAAGAGGGAGTTCAGATTGCACATAGTTAAATTGACATGTGAAGTAAAGGCTAGCACAAGGAGTGAAACCAAAGAAAAAAATACAGGAAGTGAGATATCACTACAATAAAGAGTTAGAGATCGTGAAAAAAAACCAAGCAGAAATACTTGAAATGAAGGAATCAATAAACCAAATTATAAATTCACTAGAAAGCATCACCAACAGACTAGACCACTTGGAAGACAGAACCTCAGACAATAAAGACAAAATACATAATCTTGAAAGTAGAGTTGAGCATGCGGAGAAGATGGTAAGAAATCATGAACAGAACATCCAAGAATTATGTGATAACATGAAAAGAACAAACTTAACAGTTATTGGAATAGATGAAGGAGCAGAGATACACACCAAAGGAATGCAAAATCTTCTCAATGATATAATAGCAGAAAATTTCCCAAACCTAATGAATGGAATGGAAAATCAAATGCAAGAGGCTTACAGGACCCCAAATGTACAAAATTACAGCAGACCCATACCAAGACACACTATAATGAGAATGACTAACACACAGAATCTTAAATGTGGTGAAAGACAAAAATCAAATTAAGGATAAGGGAAAATAATTCGAATCTCAACTGATTTCTCAACTCAGACCCTCAAAGCTAGGAGATACTGGAATAATATATTTCAAACTATGAAAGAAATGGATGCTAACCAACAATTTTATATCCAGCAAAATTAAGTTTCAAATTTGAAGATGAAATTAAAACCTTCCATAATAAACAATAATTAAAAGAATTCTCACCTAGAAAGCCTACACTACAGAGCATTCTCAACAAAATATTCCATGAGGATGCAGTGAAAAAAAAAAAATAGTGAAAGCCAGCAAAGGGAGGGTCTACACTAAAGGGACATTCAACCAAATGAGAAACTAAGACAAATCAAAAATCAGAAATAAAACGACAGGGAATACGAATCATATTTCAATAATAACCTTGAATGTTAAATGCTTAAACTCGTCAATGAAAAGACATAGATTGGCAGATTGGATAAAAAAGCCAGACCCAACAACATGCCGTCTCCAGGAGGCTCACCTCCTGGGCAAAGACATCCACAGGCTGAAGGTGAAAGGATGGGGAAAAACTTATCATTCATCATGGATTGCATAAACAAGAAGGGGTTTCCATTCTCATCTCAGATAAAGTAGACTTCAAGCCAAAGCTAATTAGAAGAGACAAAGAAGGACACTTCATACTTTTAAAGGGAAGTATCTATAAGCAGGACATATCAAATATTTGTGCCCCAAACAATGGAGCATCTATGTACATCAAACAAACCCTAATCAATTTCAAAAGTCAAACAGACCACCATACAATGACACTGGGTGACTTTAACACACCTCTGTCACTACTGGACAGATCTTCAAAACAAAAACTAAATAAGGAAACTACAGAACTAAATAATACAATCAATAATTTAGTCTTAACAGATATATAGACTATTTTATCCATCAACGAGCAAGTATACTTTCTTCTCAACAGCACATGGCACCTTCTCTAAAATAGACCATATCTTATGCCACAAAGCACCGCTTAGTAAATAAAAAACAAACAAACAAACAGAGATAATACCCTGCATTCTATCAGACCACAATGGAATGAAATTAGAAATCAACAATAAAAAAAAACACAAACAAATGTAACAAATGTAGACCAAATAATACACTATTGAATAATGAATGGATAGTAATCAAAAGAAATCAAAGATGAAATAAAAAAAAATTCTTTGAGGTAAATGAAAACACTGATACAACATATCAAAATCTCTGGGACATTATGAAGGCAATACTAACAGGAAAGTTTATTGCATTGAGCACATTCACTAAAAGAATAAAAAAACCAACAAATAAATGACCTAACACTACTTCTCAAAGCCCTAGAAAAAGAACAGATCAACACCAAAAGCAGCAGAAGACAGAAAATAATTAAAATCAGAGCTAAAATCAATGAAATAGAAACAAAAGAAATATTTTATAAAATTGACAAAACAAAAAGTTGGTTCTTTGATAAAATAAACAAATAGATAAACCCCTGGCCATGCTAATGAGAGAAAAGGAGAGAAAACTCAAATTACTTAAATACAACATGAAAAAGCAAATATTACAATGAACATGTCTGAAA
Source organism: Tamias sibiricus (assembly GCA_025594165.1). Taxonomy (NCBI): domain Eukaryota; kingdom Metazoa; phylum Chordata; class Mammalia; order Rodentia; family Sciuridae; genus Tamias; species Tamias sibiricus. The sequence goes on from CM046659.1 coordinate 155,067,754, forward strand.
TACAAAGATGATTAGAAACTATTTTGAAAACTTATTTTCCAATAAAAATAAAAAATATCAAAGACATTAACAAATTTCTAGAGATGTATGACCCACCCAAACTAAATGAGGAGGTCATACATGAATTAAACAAATCAATTTCAAGTAATGAAATAGAAAATGACATCAAAAGCCTACAACTAAGAAAAGCCCAGGACTAGATGGATTCTTGGCCGAGTTCTACAACACCTGCAAAGAAGAATTAACACCAATATTCCTCAAAGTATTCCATGAAATAGAAAAGGAGGGAACCCTTCCAAACTCATTCTATGAGGCTAATATCACCCTGATACCAAAACCAGACAAAGACACATCAAGGAAAGAAAACTTCAGGCCAATATCCCTGATGAACATAGATGCAAAAATTCTCAATAAAATTCTTGCAAATGGAATACAAAAACATATTTAAAAGACAGTATACCACAATCAAGTGGGGTTCATCCAGGGATGCAGAGTTGGTTCATCATATGGAAATCAATAAAAGTAATTCATCATATTAATAGACTTTAAAACATGAATCATATGATCATCTCAATAGATGCAGAAAAAGCATTTGACAAAATACAGCACCGCATCATGTTCAAAACACTAGAAAAACCAGGAATAGTAGAAACATACCTCAACATTGTAAAATCTATATATGCTAAACCCAAGGCCAGCATCATTCTAAATGGAGAAAAATTGAAAGCATTCCCTCTAAAATCTGGAACAAGACAAAAACATTCTCCTTCACCGCTTCTATTCAACATCATCCTTGAAACTCTAGCCAGAGCAATTAGACAAAAGAAAGAAATTAAAGGGGTACAAATAGGTACAGTAGGACTCAAACTATCACTATTTGCTGATGACATGATTCTATATCTAGCATATCCAAAAAATTCCACCAGAAAAATTCTAGAACTAATAAATGAATTCAGCAAAGTAGCAGGATATAAAATCAACACCCATAAATCAAATGCATTCCTGTACATCAGTGATGAATCCAATGAAAGATAAATTAGGAAAACTATTCCATTCACAATAGCCTCAAAAACAAAACAAAAAACAACCTGGGAATCAATCTAACAAAAGAGGTGAAAAACCTCTACAATGAAAATTACACAACACTAAAGAAAGAAATTGAAGAAAACCTTGGAAGATGGAAAGATCTGCCATGCTCCTGGATAGGCAGAATTAATATTGTCAAAATGCCATACTTGCAAAAGCATTATTCAGATTTAATGCAATTCCTATTAAAATCCCAATGACATTCTTCATAGAAACAGAAAAAGCAATCAAAAAATTTACTTGAAAAAAAAAAAAAAAGAGGCCCAGAATAACTAAAACAATCCTTAGCAAGAAGAGTGAAGCAGGTGGCATAACAATACCAGACCTTAAACTATACTACAGAGCTACAGTAACCAAAACAGCATGGTATTGACACCAAAATAGACTTGTTTACCAATGGTACAGAATAGAGAACACAGAGACAAACCCGCATAAATACGGTTATCTCATACTAGACAAAGGTGCCAAAAAATTCACTGGAGAAAAGATAGCCTATTCAACAAATGATGCTGGCAAAACTGGAAATCCATAGTAGCAAAATGAAATGGAACCTCTGTCTGTCACAATGCACAAAACTCAATTCAAAGTGGATCAAAGACTTAGGCACTAGAACAGAGACCCTGCGCCTAATATAAGAAAATACAGGCCCGAATCTTCACCGTGTCAGCCTAGGATCTGACTTCCTTAACAAGACTCCTAAAGCACAAGAAGTAAAATCAAGAATCAATAAATGGGATGGATTCAAATTTAAAAGTTTCTTCTCAGCAAAGGAAACAATCAATAACGTGAGAAAGAGCCTACAGATTAGGAGAAAATCTTGACCACATGCACCTATGATAAACCATTAATCTCTAGGATACATAAAGAAAAAACTTAACACTAAAGAAACAAATAACCCAATCAATAAATGGGCAAAGGAACTGAACAGATACTTCACAGAAGAAATACAATCAATCAACAAATATATATGAAAAAGTGTTCAACATCTCTAGCAATTAGAGAAATGCAAATCAAAACTACTCTAAGATTTCATCTTACTCCTGTCAGAATGGCAATCATCAAGAATACAGGCAGGGGCTGGGTTTGTGGCTCAGTGGTAGAGCGCTCGCCTAGCATGTGCGTGGCCCGGGTTCAATTTTCAGCACCACGTAAAAATAAAGGCATTGTGTACAACAAAAGCAAATAAATAAATATTTTTTAAAAAAGAATACAGGCAACTATAAATATTGGTGAGGATGTGGTGGAAAAGGTACATGGCTGGTGGGACTGCAACCACTATGGAAAGCAGTATGGAGATTCCTCAGAAAACTAGGAATGGAACCACCATTTGACCCAGCTACCCCACTCCTTGATTCATACCCAAAGGACTTAAAATCAGCATACTACAGTAATACAGCCATGTCAATGTTCATAGCCGCTCAATTCACAATAGCTAAACTATGGAACCAAACTAGGTGTCCTTCAATAGATGAATGGATAAAGAAAACGTGGTATATATATTCAATGGAACATTACTCTGCTTTAAAGAAGAAAGAAATTATGGCATTTGCCAGGAAATGGATGGAGTTGGAGAATATCATGGTAAGCAAAATTAGCGAATCCCAAAAAACAAATGGCTGAATGTTTTCTCTAATATGAGGATGCCAATTCACAATAAGGCGGGGGGCAGTACAGAAGAATAGCATTACCTTAGATTAGGTAGAGGGAAGTAAAGGGAGTGGAGGGGTGCAGGAGCCCTAATAAAGGAGATAGCTAAGATTGCAGTTAGCTGTGAGCCATAAGCATTACCACCTTCGATGGTCTTGTAAGACTTGGCCCAGGACATTGTGGATTGGGTCGGCGCCATTTGCATGATCTGGCGAGACTTGGCCCCGGGGGATTGTGGGTCAACGGGGCCATTTTGTGGTTGTTGGAGGAGCGTGGACAGCGTGTCAGGGTGTTTTTGGAGCCGGAGAGAGAAGCTGGCAGAATAAAGAGCCTGTTTTTTTCCAGTCTGCCTCTGAACTTATTCCTGGCTTTGTTGCCCCAAGCAGCAATCGCTTCAGGCAGCAACACAGGGGAGTGGATGTGGGTTTAGGAAAGATAGTAGAATGAAACAGACATTATTACTTTATGTACATATGTGATTGCGTGACCAATATGATTCTACAACATGTACACTCAGAAAAATGAGAAATTATATCCCATCTATGTATGATATATCAAAGTGCATAGATGCATTCTACTGTCATGTGTAATTAAAACAAATTTAAAAATTAATTTTAAAAAATTTCCTTTTTTTTAATTTTTTTATTTTTTTGGTACCGGGGATTGAACTCAGGGGCATTCAACCACTGGGCTACATCCCCAGCCCTTTTTTTGTGTTTTATTAGAGACAGGATCTCACTGAGTTACTAAGTGCCTCGCCATTGCTGAGGCTGGCTTTGAACTCACAATCCTCCTGCCTCAGCATCCCAAGTGCTGGGATTACAGGGGTGTGCCACTGTGCCCAGCTTCCTTTAATTTTTATAAGCAATAAATCTCCTGGCCTTTGCCATGGGCCTTCGTGTATATGTAGCGCACGCTTTAAACAATTAAGCTAACAAATGATAACTCTGCTTTAGCCTTTGCTTCCTGTGCAAAGCCTCAAGGTGAGTCAGAAATAAGAATTAGAGCCTCCTATTTCATTCCTGAGCTCTATGCATAGCCCTTGGCCTATGCTTCCCAAAGCCCCTATGGCTTTCTTAACATTAGATTCTCCAGTTTTTTCCTTTTGAACTTTTTGGTTAGCCTATTGTTTGTACCAGCTATTAATCATGGCCTCACACAGGCATGAAGTATAACAATTGTCTTTAATTGTCTTAATTAATGCCACCAAGGAAAAGACTTTTTATAGCAGGCAAGTTCCTAGCTATGACCAACAAAGACAGTCTTGCAAGTGGTTTGTTTCTTCCAGGGAATCACCAGACAGGTCAAATAATGACAGGTCTTTGGGAATGAGGTTTTGATGGTGTTCCTGCCCCATTCTCCTCAGTCTTTAGGTTCACTTTGACCACAGGCCATTGGTTTTGAAGGCTCTCACAGAGTTGCGGAGGGGGAACTGAGAACAGAGCAAGTAAAAATGCTACAAAGGTGCTAGGGATAGAGCTTAGTCGGTAGAGTGCTTGCCTTGTATGCACAAGGCCCTCGGTCAATCCCCAGCACCGCACGCACGCACGCACGTGCGCGCCACAAAGACCACTGTTCTTACCAACATTCAGCTGCTTCCTTAAATAAGTTATCTCCCGATTGCTACAAGTCTGTGGTTAATTTCTAGAATTCTAAAAAATATTGATTCTGACAAGTTGAGAGGAGATAACTTTTATTTTTCAGTACTGGAGCTCAAACCTAGGGGAGCTCTACCACTGAGCTACCTCCTCACTCCTTTATACCTTTTGAGATGTGGTCTTGCTAAGTTGCCAAGGCTGGCCTTGAATTTTCAGTCCCCCTGCCTCAGCCTCCTCAGTCACTGGAATTGTAAGTGTGTACCACCACACCCAGCTAGAGAAGAAAAGTTTCAAAGGTCCTTCCTATGCCATTTTTAGTAAATTCATTGTAGTAAACTCTGTAAAAATGTGCCTGATAGTAAATATTTTAGACTTTTTAAAATAAAATTTTTAGTTATAGATGGACACAATAGTTTCATATATTTTTTTAATTCATCTTTATGTGGTGCTGAGGATCAAACAGTGCCTCACACATGCTAGGCAAGTGCTCTACCACTGAGCTACAACTATGGCCTGTATTTTAGACTTTTTGGGTGAACTCAAGGATGTTGTATAGGTACTTACATAACAAGAGAAAAAAATTGCAAAAAAAATTTAATTGTTGAAAAAAAACAAGCTGGGGCAGTGGTCCCAGCGATGCGGGAGGTTGAGGAAGGAGGATCACAAGTTGGAGGCCAACCTGGGCAATTTATTGAGACCCTATGTCAAAACAAAGAAAGAAAAAGGACTTGGGATGTAACTCAGTGGTAGAGTACCCTTGGATTCATCCCCAGGACTACAAATAAATAAATAATTTGGTTATATAGTTCTACTTATGAAAAGAAGGGAATTCTTTTGGGTGAGAGAATATGTTGTTTAATCAAGGATCAAAGGTAGTTATTATCATCATAATCAATTGAAATGTTTTTACCTATTAATGCTGATATCTAATGAGATTTTATGTATGTTATCTGTGAAAATATCTTTACACAAAGATAGGTGGTGCCAAAACTGCTATCAGCCCATAAACCTGTGATTTCTTTTTAACAGAAGCATTTTAATCAAAATGACTTTTAGCCCGTGAGTAGCTATATTGGTGATTACAGGTAGTTTTAGTTTGGAAGACAAAATTGCTGATAGGCAAGTCAAGAATTCCAAATGCAACTTTTAATTTCCTACACTATGTATTCTGAGATCTTCCACATTCAAGTATTTCTAGAAAAATTTCTCTTTGTTTCTAACAGAAACTAAAGTTCTTCCTTTGGGTCTCCCACATCCATCAACAAAAATTCAAATAACATGAAAACCTAAAATGAGAATAACAAGTACAAGATAAAAAAAACTAAATAGTATGAAATTAGTTTTTATTTTTAGCTCAAAATAAACGCTTCACATTTTGCCAAAATTAAAACTAAAGACGAACACTTAGAAAAAAGGGTGGAAACACATTGTTTCTGTCCCTTGGGAAAAACTGTGATTTCAATTGAGCATATTTATCAAATGCAAGCATTTATAAGATTCTATAAGATTATTCTCTTGACATTTGCCTTTGAGCATATTGTTGCATTACATGTTAATCACTTTGAGTTGATAATCACGTGGAAGCTCATCTATTGCACAGTTCAATAGATTTTGAAGTATGTAAATTTCCTTTCTGCATACATCAAGTTCTATAAACCACTGCTTCTGTTGTAGTTGGGTTCCTAATATGAGTTCACTGGACATCTGTATAAAAATAAAGATCTTCTTTTGATTAAATTTTGACAACAGGAGGACTCTAAAGCAGCTTAACAGAATTTGTGACTCAAACAATATTAGTAGTATTAAAAAAGACTTTACCATAGTATATGTTTTGCATATAAGTACTATCTTGCCTTTTTTTTTAAAAATTTTTTAAATATTTATTTATTTGCTTTTAGTTGTACACGATGTGTTTATTTTTACGTGGTGCTGAGGATTGAACCCAGGCCAAGCACGTGCTAGGCGAGCGCTCTGCCTCTGAGCTACATCCCCAGCCCTTGCCTTTTAATATTAGTGTGAATTCATTAAATAACATCTTCAGGTCCACAGTAAAATCTAATTTCCAAAGTCATTCATTATTTTACATTAATGTTGAGAGATGTTGTTCTTAAAAATATATGTATATACAAAAACAAAACTTAAATCTTGGCATGAACTCAAAATATCTCAATAAATAAAACCTCAAAACTTCAATAATCCCACTATGTGGTAGGAGAAATCAAGATGTTTATCTTCTATGTCTGACAAAAATTTATGGAACCAATAATTAAGTCCACAAGAGAAAAATGGATTGTTAACTGTCCTGGTTCAAGATATATTTGACAGATTCAAATATTTTCCTCAAAGCACCTGTTGAAAAACAATACAGTTAATTTATGCAAGCTTTATGTGTTTGCCCAGCTAACCCTATTTCCCTTCCACATATACTTCTGCTGAAAGTTGTAATACATCTTAGTGTATTCCACTTCCAGTTGTACTGAATTAGGAGCTTTTTTATTTGTTTTTATTAGATATACATGATAGTAGATTATATTTTGACATATTATACATATATGTAGTAAAACTACTCATTCTTCTGGTTGTGAGGATGCTTTCCAGAGTGGTTGTACCAAATTGCAATCCCACCAGCAATGAAGGTATAAGTGTACCTTTTCCCCCACATCCTTGCCAGAATTTATTGTTACTTGTATTCTTGATAATTGTCATGCTGACTGGAGAGAGATGAAATCTCAGTGTAGTTTTAATTTACATTTCTCTAATTGCTAGAGATGTTCAACATTTTTTCATGTATTTGTTAACTGATCATATTTCTTCTGTGAAGTGCCAGTTCAATTCCTTTGCCCATTAATTGTTTGGTTTATTTGATTATATATGTATATATTAGTTATAAGTAGACACAATACATTTATTTTATTTCTATATGGCGCTGAGGATCAAACCCACTGCCTCACAAATGCTAGGCAAGTGCTCGACCTCTGAGCTACAACCCCAGCCTGGGTTATTTGATTTTTGGTGTTAAGTTTTTGAGCTCTTTATATATTCTGGAAATTAATGCTCTATCTGAGATGCAGATGGCAAAGATTTTCTCCCATTCTGTAGGCTCTCTCTTCATGTTCTTGTTTCCTTTGCTGTGAAGAAGCTTTTTAGTTTGATACCATCCCATTTGATTCTTGATTTTACTTCTTGCACTTTAGGAGTTTTGTTAAGGAACTCAGTTCCTAAACTGATATGATGTAGATTTGGGCCTACACTTTCTTCTAGTAGGCACAGGGTCTGTGGTATAATATTTATGTGTATTTATCAAGGGTCCTTGATCCACTTTGAGTGTAGTTCTGTGCTCGGTGAGAGATAGGGGTTTAATTTCATTTTGATATAAATGGATTTCCAATTTTCCAGGCACCATTTGTTGAAGAGCCTGTCTTTTCTCCAATGTATGTTTATGGCACCTTTATCTAGTATGAGAAAACTGTAATTATGTGAGTTTATCTCTGTGTCTTCTATTCTGTACCATTGGTCTTTTGTCTGGTTTTTTTTTTTTTTTTTTTTTTTTTTTGGTACCAGGGATTGAACTCAGGGGCACTCGACCACTGGGCCACATCCCCAGCCCTTTTTTGTATTTTATTAGAGACAGGGTCTCACTGAGTTACTAAGTGCCTCGCCATTGCTGAGGCTGGCTTTGAACTCGCGATTCTCCTGCCTCAGCCTCCCAAAGTGCTGGGATTACAGGCGTGTGCCACCGCGCCCGGCTTTTTGTCTGTTTTGGTGCCAATACAATGCTTTTACTTGTTACTATACCTTTGTAGTATAATTTAAAGTCTGGTATTATGATGCCTCCTGCTATGCTTTTCTTCTTAAGGATTGCTTTGACTCTTCTGGGTCTCTAATTTTTCCAAATGAATTTCATGACACTTTTTCTACTTCTAAGAAGAATATCATTGGAATTTTTCTCCTCAGAAGCACTATTTAAAAATTTTTTTTAATTTGCTTTAACTAGTTATACATGACAGTAGAATGTATTTATGCACTTTGACATATCATACATAGATGGGGTATAATTTCTCATTTTTCTGAGTGTACATGTTGCAGACTCACATTGGTCATGTAGTCACATATATACACACAGTAATAATGTCTGTTTCATTCCACTATCTTTCCTATCCCCATGTCCCCTCCCTTGCCCTCCCTTCACTTCTCTCTACCTAATCTAAGGTAACGCTATTCTTCTCTAGCCCACCCCCACCCCCGCCTTATTGAGAATTAGCATCTGCATATTAGAGAAAACATTCAGCCTTTGGTTTTGGGGGATTGGCTTATTTCACTTACCATGATATTCTCCAACTCCATCCATTTACTGGCAAATATCATAATTTCTCTCTTCTTTAAAGCTGAGTAATATTCCATTGAACATATATACCACATTTTCTTTATCCATTCATCTATTGAAGGACACCTAGGTTGGTTTCATAGTTTAGCTATTGTGAGTTGAGCTGCTGTAAACATTATACAATATAAAACACTATAAAATATAGTGCATTACTGTAGTATGCTGATTTTAAGTCCTTTGGGTATAAACCAAGGATTGGGATAGCTGGGTCAAATGGTGGTTCCATTCTAAGCTTTCTGAGGAATCTCCATACTGCTTTCCACAGTGGTTGTACCAATTTGCAGTCCCACCATCAATGTATGAGTGTACCTTTTCCCCCACATCCTTGACAACACTTATTATTGCTTGTATTCTTGATAATTGCCATTCTGACTGGAGTGAGATAAAATCTTAGTTGTTTTTAATACAATAAAGCTTTATTACTTGTAAACATTTTTATATTATCACATTTTTGTTCTAATGTGTCATATGTGGCAGCAGAATGCAATACAATTCATATTACACATATAGAGCACAAATTTTCATATCTCTGGTTGTATCCAAAGTATATTTGCACCACTTGTGTTTTCATACATGTACTTAGGGTAATGATGTCCATCTCATTCCACCATCTTTTCTATCCCATGCTACCTCCCTTCCCCTCCCACCTCTTTGCCCTATCTAGAGCTTATTTATTCCTCCCATGTTCCCCCTCACAACCCCACTATGAATCAGCCTGCTTATATCAGAGAAAACATTTGGCATTTGGTTTTTAGGGGATTGGATAACTTCATGTAGAATTATATTCTCCAACTCCATCCATTTACCTGCAAATGCCATGATTTTATTCTCTTTTATTGTTGAGTAATATTCCATTGTGTATATATACTACAATTTCTTCATCCATTCATCTACTGAAGGGCATCTAGGTTGGTTCCATAATTTAGCTATTGTGAATTGTGCTGCTATAAACATTGATGTGGCTGTGTCCCTGTAGTATGCTGTTTTTAAGTCCTTTGGGCATAGACCAGGGAGTGGGATGGCTGGGTCAACTGGTGGTTCCATTCCCAGTTTTCAAGGAATCTCCATACTGCTTTCCATATTGGCCGCACCAACTTGCAGTCCCACTAGCAATGTATGAGTGTGCCTTTTCCCCCACATCCTTGCCAACACTTATTATTGTTTGTATTCTTAATAACTGCCATTCTGACTGGAGTGAGATGAAATCTTAGAGTAATTTTGATTTGCATCTTTCTAATTGCTAGAGATGTTGAACACTTTTCCATAGATTTGTTGATTGATTGTATTTCTTCTTCTGTGAAGTGTCTGTTCATTTCCTTGGCCCATTTATTGATTGGGTTATTTGGTTTTTTGGTGTTTTTTTGAGTTCTTTATATATCCTAGAGATTAATGCTTTATAGGAGGTGCATGTGGTAAAGATTTTCTCCCAAGCTGTACGCTCTCCTCATGTTATTGATTGTTTCCTTTGCTGAGAAGAAGCTAAAGAAATCCTTAGCAAGAAAAGTAAAGCAGGAGGCATCACAATATCAGACCTTACACTATACTACAGAGCTATAGCAACAAAAATGGCATGGTATTGGCACAAAAATAGACTTGTAGACCAATGGTGCAAAATAGAGGACACAGAGACAAACCCACATAAATATGTCATACTAGACAATTTGTCAAAAATATTTACTGGAGAAAAGATAGCCTATTCAGCAAATGGTGCTGGCTAAACTGGAAATCCATATGTAGCAAAATGAAATTGAACCTCTGTCTGTCACCATGCACAAAACGCAACTCAAAATGGATCAAAGACATAGGCACTAGAACAGAGACCCTGCGTCTAACAGAATAAAAAATAGGTCCAAATCTTCACCATTGTCTGTCTAGGATCTGACTTCGTTAACAAGACTCCTAAAGTGCAAGAAGTAAAATCAAGAACCAATAAAATGGGATGGATTCAAATTAAAAAGCTTCTTCTCAATAGCTGTGCGCGGTGGCGTACGCCTGTAATCCTAGCACTTGGGAGGCCGAGGCAGGAGGATCGCAAGTTCAAAGCCAGTCTCAGCAGTGGCTAAGGCACTTGGCAACTCAGTGAGACCCTGTCTCTAATAAAATACAAAAAAGGGCTGGGGATATGGCCCAGTGGTCTAGTGGTCGAGTGCCCCTGAGTTCAATCCCTGGTACAAAAAAAAAAAAAAAAAAAAAGCTTCTTCTCAGCAAAAGAAACAGTCATTGGAATTTTGATAGGAATTGCATTAATTAGTTAATTAAATTTGTCTTAAGCAACTCAGTGAGACTTTGTCTTTAAATAAAAAATACAAAAAAAAAAAAAAAAAAAAAGCTTGGAATGTGGCTCAGTCGTTGAGTGACCCTGGGTTCAATATCCAGTACCAAAAAGAAGAAAAAGATAACTTAAAATTGATCAAAGACCTTAAAGAAAGAGCCAAAACTCAGAAGAAAATACAGACTTAGATGTATGCTGTTGTAATCTTAGATTAGGCAGTAGTTTCTTAGATATGACATAAAGTGTAAAGCAACTAAAGAAAAAATAGTTAAACTGCACTTCCTAACAATTAAAAACTTGAGTGCCTCAAAAAGCAGTATCAATAAAGTGAAAATACAACCCACCAAGGGGACAAAATATATGTAAATCATATATCTGATAAGGATCTATTATACAGAATATATGAAGAACACTTACAGCTCAACAATGAAAAGACAAATGAGCCAGCCAGGAGTGTAGCTCAGTGGTAGAGCACCTGCCTGGCACGTAGGAGGCATGCTTACATGACATGAAGCAGATATTTGTCTCTGTGTGCTTATTTCACTTAGCATAATGTCCCCCGTTTCATCCCTGTTGCTGTGTCAGGATTTCATCTTTCTGAGACTGAATAGTATTCCCTTGTGCATGTGTGCCGCATTTTCTTCATCCACTCACCAGCTGGTGGACCCTTGGGTTGGTCCATTTCTTGGCTGTGGGGAAGAGAACTGCAACACACACAGGCATGCAGGTGGCTCTTCAGCATACACTTTTCATTTCCTTTGGTTCTACACCCAGTAGTGGGATTGTTGGTCACCCAGTAGGTCTGTTTTTAATGTTCTGAGAGACCTCTGCACTACTTCCCATAATGGCAATACTAACATTCCCAACTCTGTGTAAGGGTTCCCTTTCTCTAAGCCCTCATCAGCACTCGCTGTCTTTTGGATAATCCGCTTTCTTCCTCCTCCTCCTCTTCTTCTTCTTCTTCTTCTTTTTATATTTATTTATTTGCTTTAGTTTTACACAATGGGTTTATTTGTACGTGGTGCTGAGGATTGAACCTGGGCCACGCACATGCTAGGCGAGCGCTCTACCACTGAGCCACAACCCCAGCCCAGATAATACGCTTTCTAACTACAGTCAGGTGGTACCTTATTGTGGCTTTGGTTTCATTACTCGGATAATCAGTGATGCTGAGCACTTTTTCACGAACCTGTTGGCCATCTGTATGTCTTCCTTTGAGAAATGTCTAAGATCTATTGCCCATTTTTAAGTAGGATGATTTGTTTGCTGTTGAGTTGTTTGAGTTCCTTACATACTCTGGGTATCCACACCTTGTGGGGTGTGTAGTTCCCAGAGACTTTCCTCCATTCTGGGTGCTGTCTCCTCACTCTGCTGTTTGTTTCCTTTGCTGTGCAGAAGCATTTTAGTTTGGTGCCATCTCACTTGTCTGTGTTTGCTTTCGTGGCTTATGTCTTGGGTTCATATCCAAAAAATCATTGCCCGGACCCATGTCATAAGAGTTTTTCCATATGTTTTCCTCTCAGTTTTACAGTGTCAGGTCTTTTATCCATTTTGAGCTGATTTTTGTAGCTGATGTGAACTAAGGCTCTCATTTCATTCTTCATTTGTATATCTACTTTTCCAAAGACTGTTTATTGAAGAGGCTGTCCTTTCCCCATTGTGGGTTTTTTTGATGTGTGTGTGTGCGTGTCATCCTTGCCAAAAATCAATTAGTCATAATTGTGTGGGCTTATTCCTGGCTTTCTGTTTTGTTCCATTGGTCTGTGCATCTGTTTTTATGTCAGTACACTGCTATACCTTTGTAGTGCATTTTGAAGTCGTAATGGGATGCTTCTAGCTTTGTTCTTTTTACTCAAGATTGCTTTGGCTATTTGGGATCTTTTATAGTTCTATGTGTATTTTAGGATTCTTTTGTCTATTTTTATGAAAATTTCACTGGACTTTTGATAGAGATTAGAGTGAATCCGTATATCACTTTGGGTAGCAGGGACATCTTTAACAATGTTAAGTCTTCTAAACCATGAGCACAGAATATAGTCTTTCATAATTTGTGTTCTCCAATTTCTTTCACTCATTTTTTAGAGTTTTCAATGTACAGATCTTTTATCTCTTTGGTGACTGTTATGGCTAGAATAGGAGGTGTCCCTGTGATAACGCAGGAATGTTCAGAGGTGGAAGTATTAGATTATGAGAGCTATAACTTCATTAGTGGATTAAAGCATTTGATGATTAATAATCAGAATGGACTACTAGGTGGCAACTGTAGGCAGGTGGGGTGTAGCTGGAGGAAACAGGTCACTAGGGGTGTGCCCTTGGGAACTATATTTTGTTCCTGGATCCTTGTTCTCTCTGCTTCCTGGCTGCCATGAGCTGAGCACTTTCCTCCTCCAAGCCCTCCCACCATGATGTGCTGCCTCACCTTGGAGCCAGAGCAACGGAACCAGGTCAAAATGCACAGAACCTCTGAAACCGCGAGCCCCAAGTAAACTCATCCCCTCGAAGTTGTTCTTGTCAGGTATCTCAGTCATAGCAAGAAAATGTCGACAAACACAATTAGATCTATTCCTAAGTACTTATTTTGGTACTTTTGTAAATGGGATTGTTTTCTTGATTTCTTGATATGGCGATTCATTGTTAGAGTACAGAAGAAACACCGCAGATTTTTGCATGTTGATTTTGTAACCTACGACTTCTTTTCCGGTTTGGAATCTGTCATTCTCTCCTCAAACCTCTGACTTCAGTTCCCACCCACCCACCTGCAGCTGCAGGAGAAAAACAGAGGCCCTGGCCCAAGTGCTGTCCCTTTCCTGCCCCTCTGGGTGTACCTAGGTCAGCACCCCACTAGCTCTTTACTAGCTCTAATAGCTTTAGGATGGCACCTGTAGGATTTCCCTCATATGAACTTATGTTGTCTGCAGACAGAGATAATCCAACTTCTCCCTTTCCATAGGGATGCCTTTGATCTCCTCCCCTTGCCTCCTTATTCTGGCTGGGACTTCCAGTTTCCTGTTGAGGGGAAGTGAGGACAGTGAACATCCTCATGTTCTTAGAGGAAAAGCTTTCAGCACTAAACATGACATTAGCTGTATGCTCCTGAAAGATGGCCTTGTGTTCAGATACATTGTTTCTCTACCTAATTTGTCGAGATATCCTGAAAGGATGTTGAATTTTGTTAGGCTTTTTCTATATCTGTTCAGATGTTCATGTGGTTTTTGTCTTTTATTCTGTTAATGTGGTGCATCACATTTATTGATTGGTATTTTAAATCATTATTGCATCACAAGAATAAGTACAACCTAATCATGCCAACTGATCTTTGTAATGTGTTACCGAATTCAGTTTTCTTGTGTTTTGTTGATGATTTTTGCATCGAGGGTCATCGGAGATATTGGCCTCTAATTTTCTTTTCTTGTAATGTCCTTGCCTGACTTTGATATTGCAGTGATACTGGCCTTGTAAAATGATTTAGAAGTTATTGCCTCTTCTTCAAGGTTTGGTGTTAGTTTTTCTTTATGTGTTTTCTAGAATTCAGCTGGGACACCATCAGGTTCTAGGCTTTTTTATTTTGCTTTGTTTTTGTACCAGGGATTGAATCCACGAGTGCTTAACCACTGAACCGAATCTCCAGCCCTTTTTATGTTTTATTTTGAGACAGGGTCTTGCTGAGTTGCTTAGGGCCTCACTAAGTTGCTGAGGCTGGCTTTGAACTCATGATCCTCCTGCATCAGCCTCCAGAGCCACTGGGATTTCAGGCATGCACCACTGCACCCAGCATGGATTTTTCTTTGATGGAAAACTTTTTATTACAAATTCAATCTCTTTACTTGGTAATGGTCTTTTCAAACTTAGTTTCTTCATGATCCCGTCTTAGTAGCTTTTGTTTCTACAAATTTTCCATTTCTCTCGGGTTATCTAGCTTGTTGGCCAGAAGTGTTTAGGTAGACTCTTTGAGCCTTTGTGTCCCTGGTATTAGTTGGAATGTCTTCTTTGATTTCTGATCTGCTTGAATCTTCTCTCTCTCTCCTCTCTCTTTTTCCTAGTCTTGGTAAATATTTGTCAAATGTATTCGTCTTTACCAAAATTCAACTCTTATTATCATGTTTTCTTATCATTATGTTTTTGTATTCTCTATAGTTTATTTACCTCTGCTCTGGTTGTATTCCCCTCTTCCTACTAACTAACTTTGGGATTAGTTTGTTCTCCTTCCTCCAGTTCCTTAAGGTCAACACTAACTAGGTTGTTTATGTGATTTTGTTGTTGTTGTTGTTGTTGTTTTACCAACGATTGAACCCAGGGGCACTGGACCACTGAGCCATATCCCCAGCTCTTTTTTGTATTTTATTTAGAGACAGGGTCTCACTGAGTTGCTTTAGGGACTTGCTAAATTGCTGAGGCTGGCTTTGAACTCATGATCCTCCTACCTCAGCCTCCCAAACTGCTGGGATTACAGGCATGTGGCACTGTGCCCCAGCAGATCTTTCTTCTTTTTTAACTCAGGCACTTATCATCATACTCTTCGTTCTTTTTTTTTTTTTTTTTTTTTTAATTTGCTTTAGTTGTACACAATGCAATGCATTTATGTTTACATGGTGCTGAGGATCGAACCCAGGCCGCGCACGTGCTAGGCGAACGGTCTACCGCTGAGCCACAACCCCAGCCCCATACTCTTCGTTCTTAGAATAGCTTTTGCTGCATCCCATAAGGACTCGCTTTCTCACAGACAGCGCCTTTCCACTGTGAGCTCACAGGATGCAGGGGGCAGGGAGCTCTCTGAGGCCACTTTCAAAAGGACACTAATCCCATTCGGGGGACTCCAGTCTCAAGACCCTTTCACATCCCAAAGGCCCCACCTCCTAACACCAAAACCTGGGGGTTAGAATTTCCACATATGAATTTGTGGGTGGGGTAAGGACACCAACACTCAAACCACAGCAGGGTGCTTTGAATTGCAAACTTCAGAAACCTTATTCAAAAGACAGTAGCCCAAAGAGAGGATTTCCTGTCTCACATAACCAGAGAACCAAGAGCTCACTTTACATGTCTGACACTAGCCGTCAGAGTCATGGGATTCTGCCTCCTTCCCTCCCTTTGCCAAGAGGCTTTCCCCTTGTGCCAAAGAAGATGGCTGCCAATGCCCTACAATTTCCATCCTGCTACGCCTATGTCCCCCAAAGCAGTCTGGTGGCTGTGTACTATTCTGCCCTATGGAATTACCATCCTTTATTTAACCCATACTCTGTTAATGGATATTTGCTTAGTTTCAAATATTTCAGTATTCTATATGATTCTGTGATGAAAATCTTTGTAGCCATAGCTGGGTGCGGCGGTGCACGCCTGTAATCCCAGCAGCTCCAGAGGCTGAGGCAGGAGGTAGGGCTGGGGGTGTAGCTCATTGATGGAATGCCCCTGAGTTCAATGCCCGGTACCAAAATCAAATAAAATAAATCCTTGTGATTTGGGCCAGTAGCACAAAGCTGTTTTTCAGATAAATTCCCAGCAGTGGAAGTGCTGGGTCGATGTTTATACATTATTTTCCCTATCCCATGTTGACTTCCCTCCTTCTCCATCATCTCGATCCTTGTCTCCAATGCCCCCATTACCCTTTGGTCATTCACATCTTTGCAGAACTCTGGGCCTGGAATGACCCTAACTGCACACCTGGCTTGCTAGGTTCTGGGGGGAAAGCCTCAGCAGATTAACCTGATTTCCTAGAAATTCCTCAGCAACATCAACCAAAGGATCAACCCCACCCTTCCCTCTTTCCTCCAACTGACACCTTGTTTTCACTCTGCAAAGATGTTTGGAAGCTTCTGTTCTCTGCCTGAACGGTGGACTCTGAGCCCTCCCCATTCTGCTTGACATTTCTCTCTGGATATCCAGAAAGCAATGAACTCATCATGCCCACAGTCTCGAGCCACCAACCATCCACTGAAGCTGGTCTTCTGACAACTTCCCTGCCCAGGAGACAGAGGACCTCACTGTCTTCCCCATATGCAAGCCCATTGTATGACCCTCGAGATGGCCCCCTCTAACTCATGTCCCATCCATCACGATGCGAATTTTTTTCTCCTAACTTTTTCCATTTTTATTGCCTAATACAAATCACCATCATCTTTTTTTTAATGACCACAGCACCTTCCAGAAGACTCTCTCCCTTCTCTCTAGACTCTGCCCTGATCCAGTGACCACACCAGCACCAGAGGCATCTTCTAAAGTCCCTCTCTACCCATGCCATGCCCTTACCAACAGCCCTTCAGCTGTCTCTCATTCCCTAATAATACAATCAATAACTTAGACTTAATTGACATATACATATATATAATATTTCATCCATCAATGAGCAAATACACTTTCTTCTTAGTAGCACATGGATCCTTCATTAAAATAGACCATATGTTATGCCACAAAGCAACTCTTAGAAAATATAAAAAAGTAGAGATACTATCCTGCATTCCATCAGACCATAACAGAATGAAATTAGAAATCAATGATAAAATAAGAAATAAAAGCTACTCCAATACCTGTAGACTAAATAATATGCTAGTGAATGAACAATGGGTTGCAGAACACATCACAGAGGAGATTAAAAAATGACAATGAGAACACAAATGCAACATATCAAAATCTCTGGGACACTATGAAGGCAGTTCTTTTTTTTTTTTTTTTTTTCCTTGGTACCAGGGATTGAACTCAGGGGCACTCGGCCACTGGGACACATCCCCAGCCCCCCCCCCCTTTTTTTTTTGTATTTTATTAGAGATAGGGCCTCACTAAGTTGTTAAGTGCCTCGCCATTGCTGAGGCTGGCTTTGAACTCGTGATCCTCCTGCCTCAGCCTCCTAAGTGCTGGGATTACAGCGTGCACCACCGCACCCGGCTTGAAGGCAGTTCTAATAGGAAAGTTTATTGCATGGAGTTCATTCCTTAAAAGAAGAAAAAGTCAACAAATAAATGACTTAACATTACATCTCAAAGCCCTAGAAAAAGAACAATCCAACATCAAAAGCAATATAAAACAGGAAATAATTAAAATCAGAGCTGAAATCAATGAAATTGAAACAGAAGAAAAAATTGACAAAACAAAAAGTTGCTTCTTTGAAAAAATAAATAGAATTGACAGATCCTTAGCCATGCTAATGAAGAGAAGGAGAGAGAAAACTCAAATTACTAATATATATGATGAAAAAGGAAATATCACAACAGACACTACAGAAATACAGAAGGTAATTAGAAATCATTGTGAAAACTTGTACTCCAATAAAATAGAAAATATTGAAAGTGTAGACAAATTTCTAGAGTCGTATGATTTGCCCAAATTGAATCAGGATAATATACACAATTTAAGCAGATCAATTTTAAGCAATGAAATAGAAGACACCATCAGAAGCCTACCAACCAAGAAAAGCCCAGGACTGGATGGATACACAGCTGAGTTCTACAAGACCTTTAAAAAAGAACTAATACCAATACTCTTCAATTTATTTCAGGAAATAGAAAAAGAGGGAGCACTTCCAAACTCATTCTATGAGGCCAATATCACCCTAATTCCCAAACCAGGCAAAGACACATCAAAAAAAGAAAATTTCAGACAAATATCTCTAATGAACATAGATGCAAAAATTCTCAATAAAATTCTGGCAAATCGAATACAAAAACATATCAAAAAGATAGTATACAGCCGGGCGCGGTGGCGCACGCCTGTAATCCCAGCACTTTGGGAGGCTGAGGCAGGAGGATCGCGAGTTCAAAGCCAGCCTCAGCAATGGCGAGGCACTTAGCAACTCAGTGAGACCCTGTCTCTAAATAAAATACAAAAAAGGGCTGGGGATGTGACCCAGTGGTCAAGTGCCCCTGAGTTCAATCCCCGGTACCAAAAAAAAAAAAAAAAAAAAAAAAAAAAAAAAAAAAAAAAAAAAGATAGTATACCACGATCAAGTGGGGTTCATTCCAGGGACACAAGGTTGGTTCAACATATGGAAATCAATAAATGTAATTCATCACATCAGTAGACTTAAAGATAAGAACCATATGATCAGCTCAATAGATGCAGAAAAAGCATTCAACAAAATACAACACCACTTCATGTTCAAAACACTAGAAAAACTAGGGATAACAGGAACATATTTCAACATCATAAAAGTTATCTATGATAAGCCCTAGGCCAACATCATTCTAAATGGAGAAAAATTGAAAGCATTCCATCTAAAAACTGGAACAAGACAGGGATGCCCTCTTTCACCACTTCTATTTAACATAGTTCTTGAAACACTGGCCAGAGCAATTAGACAGATGAAAGAAATTAAAGTGATATGGATAGGTAAAGAAGAACTCAAATTAGCACTATTTGCTGACAATATGATTATACATCTAGAAGACCTAAAAAATTCCACCAGAAAACTTCTAGAACTAGTAAATGAATTCAGCAAAGTAGCAAGATACAAAATCAATACCCATAAATCAAAGGCATTTCTGTATATCAGTGATAAATCCTCTGAAAGAGAAATGAGGAAAACTATCCCATTTACAATAGCATCAAAAAAAAAAAAAAAAAAAAACTTGGGAATCAACTTAACGAAAGAGGTGAAAGACCTCTACAATGAAAACTACAGAACGCTAAAAAAAGAAATTAAAGAAGACCTTAGAAGATGGAAAGATCTACTTTTGTTCTTGGATAGGCAGAATTAATATTGTCATAATAAACATGCTACCAAAAGCACTATACAGATTTAATGCAATTCCAATCAAAATCCCAATGACATTCCTCATAGAAATAGAAAAAGCAATCATGAAATTCATCTGGTAAAAAAGAGACCCATAATAGCTGAAGCAATCCTTAGCAAGAAGAGTGAAGCAGGTGGCATCACTATACCAGACCTTAAATTATACTACACAGCAACAGTAATAAAAACAGCATGGTATTGGCACCAAAAGAGACTTGTAGACCAAAGGTACAGAATACAGGACATAGAGACTAACCACATAATTACAGTTATCTTATATTAGACAAAGGCACCAAAAACTCAACATTGGAGAAAAGATAGCCTCTTCAACAAATGGTGCTGGGAACACTGGAAATTATATGCAATGAAATAAAATTAAACCCCTATACATCACCATGCACAAAACTCAACTCAAAGTGGATCAAGGACCTAGGAATTAAACCAGAGACACTGTGCCTATTAGAAGAAAAAGTAGGCCTTAATTTCCACCATGTTGGATTAGGTCCCAACTTCCTTAATAAGACTCCCATAGTGCAAGAATTAATATCAAAAATCAATAAATGTGATGGATTCAAACTAAAAAGGTTCTTCTCAGCAAAAGAAACAATCAGTGAGGTGAATAGAGAGCCTACTAATTGGGAACAAATTTTTACCTCATGCATGTCAGATAGAGCACTAATCTCTAAAATATATAAAGAACTCAAAAATCTTAACACCAAAAAAACAAATAACCCAATCAATAAATGGGCCAAGGAAATGAACAGACACTTCTCAGAAGATGATATACAATCAATCAACAAATATATGAAAAAGTGTTCAACATCTCTAGCAATTAGAGAAATGCAAATCAAAACTAAGATTTCATCTCACTCCAATCAGAATGGCAGCTATTAAGAACACAAACAACAATAAGTGTTGGTGAGGATGTGGGGGAAAAGGCACACTCATACATTGCTGGTGGGACTGCAAATTGGTGCAGCCAATGTGGAAAACAGTATGGAGAATCCTTGGAAAACTGGGAATGTAATCACCATTTGACCCAGCTATCCCATTCCTCGGTCTATACCCAAAGAACGTAAAAAACAGCATACTACAGGGACACAGCCACATCAATGTTTATGGCAGCACAATTCACAATAAATTGTGGCACCAACCTAGATGCCCTTCAGTAGATGAATGGATAAAAAAATGTGGTATAAAGCCGGGCGCGGTGGCACATGCCTGTAATCCCAGCACTTGGGAGGCTGAGGCAGGAGGATCGCGAGTTCAAAGGCAGCCTCAGCAATGGCGAGGCACTTAGCAACTCAGTGAGACCCCGTCTCTAATAAAATACAAAAAAGGGCTGGGGACTTGGCCCAGTGGTTGAGTGCCCCTGAGTTCAATCCCCAGTACCACACACACAAAAAAAAAATGTGGTATATATATACACAATGGAACACTACTCAGCACTAAAAGAATAAAATCATGGCATTTGCAGGTAAATAAATGAATGGAGCTGGAGAATATAATGCTAAGTGAAACTAGCCAATCCCAAAAAACCAAATGCCAAATGATTTCTCTGATTTAAGAATGCTGATTCAAAATATACTGTGGAGGGCAGGGGGGAAGATTAGATGAACTCTAGATAGGGCAAAGGGGAAAAGGGGAGGGAGAGGAAAGGAGGGGGCATATGGGTAGGAAAGACATATGGGCATATGGGTGGAATGCGATGGTCATCAATACCCTGAGTACATGTATGAAGACTCGATGATGTGATTCTACTTTGTGTACAACCAGAGATAT
This sequence comes from Tamias sibiricus, assembly GCA_025594165.1. Lineage (NCBI taxonomy): Eukaryota > Metazoa > Chordata > Mammalia > Rodentia > Sciuridae > Tamias > Tamias sibiricus. The sequence goes on from CM046659.1 coordinate 155,089,242, forward strand.
GAAAAATTATGCTCTATACGTGTGATATGAATTACAATGCATTCTGTTGTCATTTATAAAAACTTAAAATTTAAAAAAAAGAACAAAGCTGGAGGTATCACAATACCTGACCTAAAAATGTACTACAAAGCTGTAGTAACATAAACAGCATAGATGGGCATAAAAATAGACATACAGACCAGAAGAACAAAATAGAGAGCCCAGAAATAAATCCACATATCTACGGTAAACTGATTTCCAACAAAAATGCCAAGAACACACAATGAGGAAAAGATGGTCTGTATAGTAAATTATGCTTAGAAAATTGGATATCCATGGGCTGGGGTTGTAGCTCAGTGGTAGAGCATTTGCCCAGCACATGTGAGGGCCTGGTTTTGATCCTTAGCACCACAAAAATAAATAAATAAATAAAATAAAGGTACTGTGTCCAACTACAACTAAAAATATTTTTTAAAAAAGGAAATAGGATATTCAGTGCAGAAGGAAACTAGACCCTTACCTCTCACCATAGAGAAAAATCAGCTTAAAATGAAATAAAGACTTGTCCTAGGAGCCCAAACTGTGAAACTACCAGAAGAAAACATGGGGGGCAATGCAGCATGACATCAGACCGGGCAAGGATTTTTAGGGAAGAACTCAAGCACAGGCAACAGAAGAAAAAGTATACAAATGGGATTACGTTCAACTGAAATCCCTTCACACAGTGAATAGTCAGCAGAGGGAAGTGGCAGCCTGCAGAATGGGAGAAAATACTCACAAACCATACATCTGTCAAGGGGTTAGGACCCAGTATACATAAGGAACTCCAACAACTCAATCACAAAAGCAAACAAACAATCCCCCCAAAAAACAAAAAACAAATATTCCGATTTAAAGATAGGCAAAAGACTAATAGACATTTCTCAAAAGAAGACATACAAATGGCCAGTATGTAAGATAAGAAAAACTTATTGCCATTACTTATCTTCAGAGAAATACAAATCAAAACCACAGTGAGGTATTACCTCATCCAGCTAGAAAGGCTATTATCAAAAAAAATTACTGTATGTATATATGTGACTGCATGAGCAATATGATTCTGCAACATGTACATTTAGAAAAATGAGAAATTATATCCCATCTATGTATGATATATCAAAGTGCATAAATGCATTCTACTGCCATGTATGACTAATTAAAACAAATAAACAATTTTTTTTAAAAAAGAATGTAAATTGAAGTAGGCAAGTATGTTAAGTTAGAAAATCAAAGGAAATGGATTCAGTACAAAATGTGGGAGTCAAACCCCATGAATTGCAGATGTAAAATATGCTTTTGATCAATAAATCTCTGAACTAGTGAAGGAAATATAGACCACTGGATGATCTAGCCAGGACAGATAAATAGAGAAAGCCCAAAACTTGACCCCTGACTTAGAGCTGGCACTGTCCCCTCACGCCTCCTGGCATGAGTATAGCTGTGACTGCTGAAACAGAGAAAACCATTTTACAACCCTAAGAGAAGCAGGACTTCAATAATCACTGCCCTGGCCATCACCAGTCACAAACTCACCACCACCACCCAGTATCTCTAGACCTAGTGTTAATGGGAAAAACAAATCCAGATTAATTCCACTTTGCACAGTTTTCATCAAAAAGGAAATAAATAAAAACGAGGACTTGTCTGTAGTAGGATACGCTGTATCATCTCATTAACAAAAAAGGACAAAAAATTGTTGGCAAGGATATGGAGAAAAGGGAAACCCTACACACTGTTGGTGAGAATATAAACTATTATAGCCATTATGGAAAACAGTATGGAGGGTCCTTGAAAAATTAAAAACAAACCTGCTTTGTGATCCAGCAATTCCACTACCGGGTATATATCCAAAGGAAATGAGATGAGTATGCTGAAGACACTTCTGAACGCCCACGTTCAGTGCAGCACACCAGGATTTGGAATCAACCTAACTGTCTACAAACAGATGAATGAATAGAGAAAATGTGTATGTGTGAAATGGGACACTCTTCAGCCATAAAAGAAGGAAGTCCTGCCATTTGCAACAACATGTGCAGTACTGGGGGCTATCAGGCTAGTGAAATGATCCAGGCGCAGAGAGACAGGTTCTGAACTATCTCACCCTTGTGCGGAATCTTTAAAACGTTGATCTCACAGAAGGACAGCCAAAGAGCAAAGAATGGAAGACTGGAGAGGGCAGGAGGGCAGGAGTGCAGGGGCAGTGGTCAGTGGTACACAACCAGAATTAGGAGGAATAAGCCCTGTCATTCTATTGCACAGTAGGATGACCGTAGTTAACAGTCCCGTGTATTTCTGAGTAGCCGGAGAGAGGGATTTTAATGCTCTTGCCACAAGGAAATGATAATGTGTGGGGTGATGGAGATGCTGATTGCCCTGATTTGGTCATTACCCAATCCATGCATGTACTGAACCATTATATTAAGTCTCAAAACTATATATATAATGTAATATAGTATAACATAGCATAAACCCTACGTAATTCAATATGTAATGTTCTATCTCCTTATACATGGATAAGTATAATACATAAATATATGTGGTAATATGAAAACATAATATTGATAATCTATAATAAAATAGTGTAATATAGTATAATATAAACTGCCATTATACAATATTACACTATTTTATTATAAAGTCACTTATGTTTAAGTACAATATAAACTATTTTATAGAACATATATGTAATGAAATGTTGATCTGTAGAGTTGAAGAGCATAAATAGGAATTAAAGCCTCTTATGGTCTTAGTGATCATTCAAATGTTTTAATGGAGGTCAGTAGATCAATGCTCAGAGGATATGACCTGTTACTGCTGTGATTGTATAGAGTCTGAGTATCAAAGTACCTGAACAGGACCTGGCACACAGTAGGCCCTCCACCAGTGTCAGCATTCATACTTATGGCCATGCAGTATATGAGTATTAAAATACTTATCACCATGCTCAGTATAAATATTAAGTTTCTATTATAGTACAGGGTGAATGGGGGGGTGGGTTCCTAAGGTATGCAATCATGTCATCTGTCCATAATGACATCATTTCTATTTTCTCATATTTTTAATTCCATTTTTGGGGGCTAATTGTCTAACCAGCACTTTCAGAACAAAATTAATTTTGGTGAAAATAATCGCTGATTTTGTTTTGTTTTGTTTTGTTTTTTGTCCCTGACTTCAAGAATATTAAGAACATTGCTGGATGTTGGATCCACAGAATATAGACCCACACATACAAAGTGATGTTAATAAAGGACTTTGAACAGGGGGACCCAATGCTTTTAAAGGCCACTTCGACCCTCCTCAAGCTGACAGATGTCTGTTCTCTTTTGTCATTAACGTGGACAGACCTGTTGGCAGATTCCACAACACTCACACTCATCCTTTGCATTCTGTGGTAAGCCCTGCCACTGTGGTCAGGACTTGCTATTGTTTAATTCATCTCTGTAAAGAAGTGTGTCAGCAGGAGGGAAGGAGACCCGGAGTGCCAGCACTATTTTCAGAAAAACCAAGCCAACACGCCAGCATCCTCGGCACGTGGCAAGTATCCCATGCCTCTGCTCAGCTTCTTGAACCAGCTTTCACAGAGGCAATGCTGCCATGGGTGCCAAAGAAAAACCTCACTGGATTTGCTTCTTTTGAGGGCATTGACCCAAACTGACTCTCAAAACTCTAATGAATTTAAACTCTTATAATGGAGATTTGGGCTTCAAAAAATGCATTGAATTATCTCTGGGAAGCACGATCGACGTGTGGATTAGTGAATCTATGGACAATTGTCAAATTCCTCATTGAAAAAAAGGTGACGAAATAAATTTGTACTTGAGGAATGCAGGTGCAAAACAAAACTGTTTTTATACAAGACTCTGAGCTTTGCTTTTTACACACACGGTGTCTTGGAGGAAACCTGTTTCACTGAGACTTGAGCGTTAGTCGAGTGGTCTCACCTCATCCCGGGCGCACCCCAGGAACTCAAAAGGCTTCACTATTACTGTAACTATTTAATCAAATAAAAGCTTTAAGGCAAATGATAAGCTACTATTATAATTTCCATTTATTGCTGAAACTATTATAAGGATATTTGAGCCTCTATAGGAAGATAATGGAAGTGTTTATAGTGGTAGATGGAAGCAATTATAGAATTCCATATGGGGTGATTTCTCAATTGGTTGTACTATGAACTATAATTTTATGGTAAAGGTTTAATGCTTTGTTATCATGTACTGTCGCTTTGAATTTAACTTGTATTACCTGCTGGTTTTTAGATTTCCAGTTACTAATTAAGGAAAGGCTGCTTTTGTGTAATTCAGTCATTTCTGCATTTGATTCTTATTCTTAGAGACAAATAAGAGTTTTCCTAGTTATTCTGGTGACAGTGATTCTCAGAGAAAGTGAGAAAGCACCAGTATCTCTCTAAAACTTTGCAAACCAGCAGTTTGCGATCTCTCTCTCTCTCTCTCTCTCTCTCTCCTTTAACATTTTCTTTGGGAACCCCTATTTCTTTGATGGGTAGGTTTTTAAGGTTAATCTCTTAGAGATTTGGTACTAAAAGCGTTTTCAGTTTGGAATTAAGGAGATTTTAGCGCAAAATGAGCTAAATGCAACTAGACAGAAGTATCTCCAAATTCTGAGAGGCCAGGTAATTTCAATCTCAAGAGCCATCAAAGAAATGTCATTGTGGACCCTGTCACCAAAAGTGACTTGATAATTGGGAACAAAAGACAAAACCAAGGGCAAAATATTTACCAAATGCAATGTGTTTTTAAATGGCCTTTCAGATGTTTGCTGAACACTGTTAAACCACAAAACCTGAAGAATGTGGTTTAGAATGCGCTCACTAGTCAGCTACTACAATATCAAAGGATCCTGTTTACTAGTGATCTATAAAACTCTAAAGCAAGCCCTGTAGAATCAGGGACTAAATGATGAAAAAACACAAACACGTTCTTAACCTGGGTTCTGGGGCTGTGAGCTAATCCCAGCCCTGTGTGTAGTTTTCCATTTCTCAAAGTCATTCTTCCCTGAAACTCAATTTAATGAAGATTTTCTATTTTCTCCGAGGCATCCTGGCCTTGGGGAATAAGCTCAAGATTCATATATATATATATATATATATATATATATATATATATATATATATGTCTCCTCTTGGAACAAAGAGAAGAACTAACTCTCACCTTTTGTTCATGGATCCTTATTTCTGGCAGCTGATTTCAGTTATTCCTAAACTTGAACTCTGGGACAGCAAGGGGGTATGTATGAAGAACTTTGTAGGGAGAGGGGAGCCAGCAGGATCCAGACCACTTACAGAGCCACACAGAAAGTTCTTCAGTGTCAAGAGAAAGTGATGTCAACTCCCTCCTATGTGGGAGGCCCCTTGCCCATAAGTTGAGCATCCTCTCTCAGCCTTGAGTAAGGGGGGTGTTTGCTCTGGCATTGCACGCCTCACACTGTGCAATGCAAGTGGCCTTCACCTTCACTTGGCAAAGAAGTTTGCTCTGGCTGTTGACTTGGGTGTTACCCAATGGGATTGGACAACCCCCACTTTGAAATCTTATCCCCTTCCTTATTTGGTGAAAAACATTCTATTGAAACTCCTTTGTGTCTCCCCCCTATAAAAATAAAGAGACACTCTCTTTTCCAGTTCCTTCCAGCGTGGAAGCTGACCCTTAAGGTCACAGAGTCATCCTACCCTCAATATGGAAATTACTTCTGTGTCCTGTACTTTCTCACAGTTTTCTTAGCTTAATGTTGCGGCCACCTCTTTTGAACCCAGCTCATCTGGTCAGCGCGGGTCTCTGGCGAGACTCCTCTTACTCCAGGGAGCTCATTCTATGGTTCTTCACATAGGGCTGACGGTGCCCTTTAGTACCCTGGTCTCTGTGCATACAGTAGCACCCTGTATTCCAAATCCTGCTGCCTGAGTTTTATCCTCATTCACTCACTCCCTACCTCCCACCCCAAGTCCCACCCCTTCCAGGAAAATATATACCACAGCTTTGGAAAGTGAGGAATCTGATATAAGAGGCCAGATTCCTCTAAATGTAAACACATCAAAACCCTTAATGAAAAAGCACATGGCGCCTCAGACTGTGCTGAGATGCACCAAGGCCTCTTTGTGGTAGGGTCTGGGATCCCGAGCCCACCTTCCCATCTCCACCCACTTCCCACCCTCCGTCTTGTCCTTGTGTCACTCCTCATGGATGCCATCCCTACCACATCTTCCAAGTGAGGCCTTCACCGCCTCCACCTGGGCTTGCTTTAGGTAGGTCTTGGGACCCTTGGGACCCTCTCGACTGCTTGTGGGCCCCCCATTCACCTGTCACAAGTCTCCTCTGGAGCCAGTGTCTTCTGCCCTTGCAGGTGCCTCAACACCTAGCTTGGTACCCTCCCTCCAAAAAAAAAAAAATATATATATATATAAGGGCTGGGCTGGTTCTCAGTGTTACTAGAGCACTTGCCTAGCATGTGCAAGGCCCTGGGTTCCATCCCAGAACCACATAAAAATAAAGTAAAATGTAAACATATAAAAAATATTAGAATAGAATAATGGATCCACTTTTCAGTTTAATTAAGTCCTAATTCACAGTTGCTGGACCCCCTGCACTTCTCTTCCCAACTCCATGTTCAGTGACATTTTGCTGGGAACTTGAAATCCACCATGACGGGGACACAGTGGCTCTTCCATCCTTGCCCCCAAGAGCCTGTTGGTGAACACTCCCCAGCACACCACTGCTCAGCTCCCATGCCTGTGGCATTGGATTATTTTAGAACATGATATTACTTTGATTCAGTGGGTACATCTAAAAATAAGGACTCTTAAAAAATACCACAAAACCTGTGTCACCTAGTAAAAAGTTGACACTATTTTAGCATTGTCACATGTCATTGTTCAGATTTTCCTGACAATTTCATATTAATTTCTTTACCCATGATTTATTTAAATCAGCATTCCAAATAGGTCTATACTGGCAATCAGCAAAATCAAGCCTGTGGAAAATACTAGAGGACAAACATCCTAATTTCTTCAACAACTAAATTGTAAGGGGAAAGAAAGAGGGAGGTGGGAAGCCATGCATTTAAATGAGATTTGGGAACAAGTCAAGCAAACGCAGCCAGGGATCCATCTGAGGAACAGATCTGTTTTCTCCCAGTTTACCTCACATGCTATTGCATGTTAATCTTATAAACTTGTCCTTTGCTAGGCCCTCTCCAATTTTTAGTAATTATTTGTTTTTAGAATTTTTTGGAGGATGGACTTATTATATTTAGTTAAATCATCTGCAAAAATGTAGGGATTCTGACCATGGAAATGTACAGAGAAGCATTCCCCTGATGAGCAACCACCCCCCAAAGGTGGGGGTAACAGGCACCCTGTTTCCCACCCTTAGAATGCCCTGTTATCACTCTTAGGATCTAATAATATAGGTAATATATGTGCAATGTCTAGCTGGTATGACAATGCCCTGAGAAGCCTCTGTGTTAGAGCCTCATCAAGCCTCACTCCTTGATTGCAGGCACATAACTCCTCACAGGAGGAATTTGCTTGCTAGATAATTACAATGTTTCATCAAGCTCTGGTGCTCCTGGATCTGCCCACCTAACAGTAACTTCAGACAATGGACTTTCTGAAGAACTGCACAAAGCTCCTAACATTTCAGATTGTAACTGTAGAATGTAACTGCAGAATAAGCAACTGTACTGATACTCTATACAATAATGTAGTTATGGTACTAATGACCTAATGTAACCTAATTGTATAAATAAACCTGGCCACTTGGACAAAGAGCTACTCTGCCACTTTCCTGCCTCTGCACCTTGTCTCTATGTCTCCTTTATTATTATTTCCTTACACAAAAATGATAGTTTCTCCTCTTCCTTTTGAATTCTCAGGCCTCTAATTGCTTTCTTTTGTTTATTGAATTGGCCTATATGTCCATTACACATAATATGCATAACAGGGTATAGTAGCAGCACAATGATATGAGGTATTCTTGTCTTTCTTACTTCCTCCCAATAATAGTGGAAAACCTAATGAGGTTCCTCACTAATAAAAATGTTGACTTTTGGAGAAGTCACCTATTTATAATATATATATTGCACTATGTATATTACACATAGTTATACGGCATATCTGTAGAAAACATCCAGTAATTAATATTTTATTGAATCTCTAAAATATAAATGGACATTCAATTTTGGAAAATATTATTATATTTTCTATTATTGAACCAACCTTGAATTCCTAGAATAAGTCTTATTTGGGTATAATGTATTATTTTTAAAAATGAAACATTGGATTCTTGTATTTCCATACGAGAATGTATTAAATGTAGAAATGTAATATTATATCCTTGTATTTTAAGATATTTACATTGATTCATAAGTGAGGTTAATCTGTAATTTTACTTTTGATGTGTTTTGGAATCAGTGTCATACTTCATAAAATAGTTTTGAAGTTTTCCTTTTCCTATACTCTGGCATAATTTAAGTAGCACTGAAATTATTTGACCTTTCATGGCTTTGTAGACTTACCCTGTAGGGGCTGGGGATGTAGCTCAGTGGCGGAGCCCTTGCCTGACATGTGTGAGGCACTGGGTTTGCTCCTCAGCACCACATAAAAATAAATAAATAAAACAAATGTATCCATCTACAACTGAAAAAATTAATTAAAAAAAAGAATTTTCTGGCCGGGCGCGGTGGTGCACGCCTGTAATCCCAGCACTTGGGAGGCTGAGGCAGGAGGATCGCGAGTTCAAAGCCAGCCTCAGCAATGGCGAGGCACTTAGCAACTCAGTGAGACCCTGTCTCTAAATAAAATACAAAAAAGGGCTGGGGATGTGGCCCAGTGGTCCAGTGCCCTCGAGTTCAATCCCCAGTACCAAAAAAAAAAAAAAAAAAAAAAAAAAAAAAAAAAAAAAGAAAAGAATTTCCTGTAAAACTATCTGGGTCTGGTGCCTTTTACTTTTTCCCACTTAAAAAGAATTTTAAAATGCATCTTACAAACTGAAAAGCATACAGTGATAAGTATACAGCTCAATATATTTTCTCAAATGAAGGTATATGTGTGTGTGTGTGTGTGTGTGTGTGTGTGTGTGTGTTAGAAAGAGAGAGAGAGAGAGAGAGAGAGAGAGAGAGAGAGAGAGAGAGAGAGAGAGATCAACATTTAGAGCAAAAAACAGAAATTCATTAGCACCTCAGGACTCTCCTTCCCATTCCTCTGGTCACCAGCTCCCACTCCATGGCCTGGAGCTGTATGTACAGAGCTATCTATGCTCTGTGTTTTTTTCTCCTGTGGCAACAGATCTGCTTAGATTTTCTGTCTCTGCTGGGGTCCATTTTAGTAAACAGTATTTTTCTGGACGATTGTCTATTTCTTTTTTGCTTTTAAATTATTGACATAGAATTGTGCAAATTAGTCTCTTATGATTTAAATGTTTGTTTTACCCGTTATCTTCTCTAATCCCTAACCTACAGGTATTAGATATGGTTTCCAGATGTTCTGTCAAGGTGTGGGCAACAGGATACTTAAATCTAAATGCCTCTGTGTATGTGTGTGTGTGTGTGTGTGTGTGTGTGTGTGTGTGTGTGTGTGTGATGTTATTGCAAAGGCAGTTTCTCTTGTATCTGTCTGTCTAGCTAGCTGTCTGGCTATTCATCTAGCTCTCTAGTTGTCTATGGAAGGGTATCTTTGAAAAGCTGACAAAAGGGAGGTTTGGACACGTTGTCTGCTTCCTCCTCCTTCAGCCCTCGGCTATGATGTGATACCATCTTGCAATCACAAGAGTGAAGCCAAGAGGATTGTGGAGGCTTCAGCCCTGTTTCAGAAGAGCTGCTGAAATAATACCAGGAGCCACCTGCCTCCAGAATTCTTGGTCAGCGAGATACAAGCTTGTGTTAGTCTGTGCCACTATAAGCCAATGCTCTTATTTGCAGCCAAACACATTCCTAAACAGAATAGCAATAAAATAGGCAAATCCAGAAAAATCTAGCTGTATACAGCATACGAATGTTAAAATGCTAGATAATTACTTTAGACAAATAAAGTTCTATTCTAAAATAAAACCCGGGTAGCACTCACATTAAGTGCTTATTGGGGATGGGGCTGTATCTCAGTGGCAGAGCACTTGCCTAGCATGCATGAGGCACTGGGCTTGATCCTCAGCACCACATAAAAATAAACAAATAAAATAAAGGCATTCTGTCCATCTACAACTACAAATTTTTTTTAAAGATTCTAATAAAAAATTAAGTGCTTATTGCAATATATTTTTAGTGCTGCCCTCATTGAAAGTATAAATTCCTGGGATGACAGAAATGTGCCACCAGGCCTGACTACTACCTGAATTCTTTTGGTTATTTGTTTGGTAAGTGGGTATCTCCCTATGAAAGTGGAACTCTGGTGGCTTGCATAGATTTCATGTTTTCCATGCATTTGTTGAAGGAAAAGATAACCACAACCATCAAAAAAAACATTACAATAAGAGAAAGTCATTGACATAGAATGGCTATGAGTTCATTTCTTTTAGTATAATTTTGCCCAAATTTAAATAAATGTGGAGGCAGAAAATAAAATTCTAGACCCTTCTCATACTGTAAAGGGGCCTAATGGTTTATTATCATGTTTCAATTTCCACAAGGTCAATAATGACCTTGTTTATAATAATAAACAATATGATATAATATAATTGTATAATATAACAATTTAATAATAATGATATAATATTTGGCTTACACACGTTCAGGAAGTGTGGCACAGATTGTTACTTCAGAAAAACAATGTTGTTTTGCATTTAAACAGAGATTTAAAATTCAGCTTAATTAAAAAAAAATAGCTTCATGCAATCAGAGATTTAGACAAAACTCTTTATATTTTTTTTCTTTCTGAAGATTCTAGAATTTAGATTTTTTAAATGACCCTATAAAAGTTGTTTGATACCAAGTCAAAAAGTAGAGGGAAACAAAAATATAATTTAAATATATGGGATAAATCATAAAGCAGGGAGGCAAGTCTCAGACACAACTGAGGGACTACAGGGGACCCAGTGACAAAGGCCAGAAGCTGTTGGGGAGGGGAGCCAGACGCATGCTTAACTCCACGTTCTGAGGGAATACCATGGTACCCTGCAGGATTTCCCCTTGGGTCACAGGCCCTGGACTCCTGACAACAGGTGTTATGATGGAACATCAGAACTTTTCCTCTGTCTTCCCACATCTTCCAGGACAACAGCATGGTGTCATAATCAAAAGCATCTTCCTGCTTGCTTGACTCTTGGGCCTCTCTAGGCCTCTGTTACTCATTGGTAAAGTGGCAGCAACAAACAGCTGAACCTATCTCACTGGGCAGTAACTGGCATATAGAAGGTGTCTGATGGCTGTGATTTTATTGTCCTCCTTCTAGAAGATACCATGATATCTCTGCCAGTTTTGGCCAGCAAGATGGGATTCTGGGATATCATTTTCCTTGGGAATTGTGTTTTCTCATTTTAAAGGACATTTGGCTGATGCTCTGACACTCTTGTGTGGTTTACATGAGGTTCCAGAATTTCTATGGACAGGGTGTGTGGGTGGCCATCGTGGAAGAGTGGCTGGGGCCTGGAGATTGGGCCTTGGTCTTCCAGTCAGCATGGCCCTTATTTAAACGTGTTTATGTGGCACACTAGTCTTGTACTTGCCTGTGATTGTTGTAACTGGGTGTTAGTTGTGTTTTTTTGGATTATGTGATTATGGGATTTGGTCTCATCTTCTGAATATATTTTCATAGCTATCCCCAGTTTTTGCTTGGATTGTATATTTACTGGGAGGGAGGGCTTTGCAGAATTATGGGAATTGGTGGGCTTGTCAATATATTTGCATAGCAAGACCTGATTTTTACCTGGGTTGTGTGTTTACTGGGGGGTACTTTGGGGAATTATGGGTACTTTGTAGGCTTGTCAATACATTTGCATAGCAAGCCCTGATTTTCACCTGGATTGTATGTTTGGGGTGGGTGCTTTGGGGAATTATGGGAATTTGAGGCCTTGTCAATATATTTGCATAGCAAGCCCTGATTTTTTACCTGGATTGTGTGATTACTGGGGGATACTTTGTGGAATTATGAGAATTGGTGGGCTTGTCAATACATTTGCATAGCAAGCCTTGATTTTTACTTGGGTTGTATGTTTGGGGTGGGTACTTTGGGGAATTATGGGAATTTGAGGCCTTGTCAATATATTTGCATAGCAAGCCCTGATTTTTACCTGGGTTGTGTGTTTGGGGTGGGTACTTTGGGGAATTATGGGAATTTGAGGCCTTGTCAATACATTTGCATAGCAAGCCCTGATTTTTACCTGGATTGTGTGATTACTGGGGGGGTACTTTGGGGAATTATGGGTACTTTGTGGGCTTGTCAATATATTTGCATAGCAAGCCCTGATTTTTACGTGGGTTGTATGTTTGGGGTGGGTACTTTAAGGAATTATGGGAATTTGAGGCCTTGTCAATATATTTGCATATCAAGCCCTGATTTTTACCTGGATTGTGTGATTACTGGGGGGTACTTTGGGGAATTATGGGACTTGGTGGGCTTGTCAATATATTTGCATAGCAAGCCCTGATTTTTACCTGGGTTGTATGTTTGGGGTGGGTACTTTGGGTAATTATGGGTACTTTCTGGACTTGTCAATACATTTGCATAGCAAGCCCTGATTTTCACCTGGATTGTGTGTTTACTGGGGAGATGTTGGGGAATTATGGAAATTGGTGGGCTTGTTAATATATTTGCATAGTAAGCCCTAATTTTTACCTGGATTGTATGTTTTTTGTGGGGGGACTTCGGGGAACTATGGAAATTGGTGGGCTCGTTAATATATTTGCATAGTAAGCCCTGATTTTTACTTGGATTGTGTGTTTACTGTGGGGGAGGGCTTTGCAGAATTATGGGAATTTGTGGGCTTGTCAACATATTTGCATAGCAAGCCCTGATATTTACCTGGATTGTGTGTTTACTGGGAGGGTACTTTGGGGAATTGTGGGAATTTGTGGGCTTGTCAACATACTTGCATAGCAAGCCCTGATTTTTACCTGGATTGTTATGTTTATGGGTGGGGGGACTTTGGGGAATTATGGGAATTTGTGGGCTTGTCAATATATTTGCATAGCAAGCCCTCATTTTTGCTGTTTCTTTGGGAGGCTTGTTGAGACTTATTTTCTACCAAATCTACATAGTAAGTACAATTATGTCGGTTGAATGTTATGTAGGCTTTGGAAAGGTTTATCAGATGAAAGTGGGGGTGCTTGCCACTTCTTCGGCCCTCCTTGGGGCTCATAATCAAGATGAACAGTGGATGACAGTGGATGATGATCATGGCTGGGACTGCTTTGATCTGGAGAATAGAACACTAAGTGGATTTGGACTTGGGTTACAGAATGTATTTGACTCATGTCCCATTTGACCATGTCAGAGGACACAGTGGGGGATGCTGGGGTCAGCACTGGCCTCTTGTCCCCAACATTCCAGGGAACCACACCAGGTCACTGTGGGTGACCACAAGCTTGAAGGACAAGTCTAGGGTATATGTGGACTTCAGGTTCAAGCCACATTCCAATGGGGCTTCATTGTGCTTAACATGGGGACCAAGAGTGCTGATAACCACCCACCCCTTGTAATAATTGTGCTTTGTTTGTGTTTTCACTGGATGATTCCACACATTCTGAGATGTTTAATTATCTTAAGTAATTTACATGTTGATGGACTTTTCCCATTTCTTTCTGATGCTTCTACTTATTTTTAAGAGCTCTTTAAGTATTAATCACCCCTTTTACAGACTTTTACCCATCCCCCTCCCCCATATTTATTATGTGAGTTTCATTTTTGTATAGCCACCTCCCCCATCCCCTTCTGGCATTTAGGTCTTTGTCATGCTTAGAGAGTCCTTCTATAGGCCCAGATCTTAATTGGAAAAACAGCTACTCTTAAAAAGTAGCTTTTAAATTTAGATGTAGGTGACAGATCCACATCTAATTCATTCTGGTGTGCGGAGTGAGGGAGGGATCCCTCTTAAGTTTTTCCCCAGTAGCTAGCCCATTGTATTAAAACCATTTCTTGTATAACTTCACTTTCCCCAACTGACTGGAGCACTGTGTTTGCAAATTTCCCCACATAATTTAGTCCATATCAGGACAATCAGAGTGTGAGTTGGCAGCAATGATCAAAATGTGGTATTCCTTGACTGGGGCGCACTGTCCCAAAGATTAGGTCATTACCCCCATTTTATTAACTTGGGACCTGTACCTCAACATGGGCTTCCAACTCCCAATGAAAAGACAAAGTTTAACCCTCAAGCAATGGGAACTGCTTCAGATTGCAAATAACTCACAGGAGTCATGTCTTTCTTTGCTCACATTTAATTTTTATTTTGATTTTTTTAATGCTGCACAACACAATATTTATTTCATTTGTTTCATTTGTTTCATTTATTTCTTTATTTCTGTTTGCTGCTGTTATTTTATTTTACTGAAAGAAGAGAGGGAACTTTTGTGGCCTTTTTCCTTTTTCTTTTTCTGTAGGCCGCCTTAAGCTTTCTAAATTTGGAACATCTAAGCAAGCTGAAGGGAAAAGGGGGTTTCGCAAAATCACTCAGGGGAAAGGAAAGGTTGCTTTGTTAATCATGCCCTATGGTGGGTGATTAACTGCTTGTACAATTACGTTTCACTCTTAATTAATTGTGCTTAAGGCTTTAATTAAATTTGGGGGTTCCCTCTTTAGAGCAGCTCGTACTGACGAAGATGCATGCGCTGGATGATGTCACGGCAGTCGTTGAACACACGGCGGATGTTCTCAGTGTCCACAGCGCAGGTGAAGTGAGGATAGCAGTAGTGGCGCCCATCTCCACTAGCAGTGCTGATTCTCTGTGGGCACAAGTGCAAGGTCCAGTCAGTGACCCTGCCCAGGAACCTAGACTGCCAACCCAAGGACAAGTGTGGACCAGCTGCCTGTGTTACATGAAGCCTAGCTCAGATGAAGGGGCGTGAACACCCAGAATGGATGCTGGTTGGGAACTAGTGAAAAGAAACTGAAGGACTGGATGGTTTAATCCCTACATTTGGAATTAATAAGTTTACATCTGTAGAAAAGAGTGGGGGACTATAGAAAGCTCTATACTCACCAGAAACTCATCTCGAATGAAGTACTTGGCCCGGGTCACGCGTGGGTCCTCTCCGGGCTCGGGAGTAGCTATAAAGAATGGAAATATTTTATTAACTAAGGTAATTATAAAAGGATAGAGCACAGCTAGAGTGATTCTCGGCGCTCTTGATTTCTCCATATGAACATGAATGGGAGTTCTGGCTTCCCAGAGAGGCCTTTATGCCTTGGTGGTAGTAGTTCTCAGTCCCACCCCCTCCCCTGGGAAAAGAACCACTTGAGTGTGCCCACATCAAACATGGAAGCCACACGTACCATCCTCAGGAGTAGTGTAGCGAGCAAATTCTGGAAAGTAGTCCTCAATCTTCGATTTTCCAGCAAGGACTTTCTCAGCGAGCAGATCTTGCTTGTTGAGGAACAGAATCACAGAGATGGTGCGCAGCCATCTAACAGAGAGAGGGGCAGGTTTAGTGCCGGGACAGTGCAAATCAGGGCTTGAGAGCAGCCCCGGGGCTCCAGGGCAGGTAGGGTGCGGTCCCGCCACATACCTGTTGTTCCAGATGCTCTTGAAGAGGTTCAGAGCCTCCTGCAGGCGGTTGGTCTGGTTGTCCTCCCGAATGACCATGTTGTAGCTGCTGCTGGCCACCACGAAGATAATGGCAGTCACATCTTCAAAGAGAGAAAGAGCAGTGAGAGTTGGAAGCAGAAATGACCTCCAGTAACTACAAAAGCATGTGCCCTTGGAGGGAGGTGCCCACCACAGCCATCCGTACCATTGAAGCACTGAATCCACTTGCGGCGTTCATCCCGCTGGCCGCCCACATCGAACATGCTGGTGGGGATAAAGGACACCTGGTTATTTCTTCCCAAAGAGACACCACTGTAACTGCCGAGGGCATATGTCAAGAAACCACCGTCTCCATTTGGTATAAAGTGGAAAATCCACTTACTGGAAGTTGACTTTGTCCACCTGGAACTTGGTCTCAAAGATTCCAGAGGTCAGGACGCGGCAGCGAAGCAGGTCCTAAAACAAAGCAAGGGTCAATGGATCTCACCAACTCAACGGAAATAATGACTGTCGATCCTCTGACTGAGAAGGTTTGCATACCTGGTCGCTTGGCACATAGTCGGCCTGCTTGATGACATCAATCTTGTCCAGGAAGCTTAGAGGAAAAGAGAAGATACATGGTGATGTTGAGAGAGCTTACACCAACTGCCTATGTCCTCCACAAACCCTGGCTAAATGGAAAGAATTGTCCCAAAGAGATGATAGGCAGCCCAGGACAGTAGTGGGGTCTTTGTTCTTGCTTCTAATTTTTAAAAACTTAGCTTTTGTCAATCAGCAGGGTGAAGACGCCAAATGAAGCCTATCAGATCCTATATTTCTTTCATAAGACTAGCCAAAACAAATTTTTAATTTTCAAACTGTTTGGCATTGACTAAAATGGCAAACAGTCTGCAACATAGGCCAGACAGCTTTTTAAAAAGTGTAATGTGTGTAAAATGGCACGCTGAAAGTGGCAAGGACCTTCCCTCAAGGGCAAAGGAGATTGTCACTCAGAATCTGTCCTTCCTTTTAACTTTTAGGAATCTCATTGATTAATGAGAACAAAAGCCACTGGCACAAAGGGGCCCTTCTTGCCCTCGCTGTGCTGAACAGGAAACAAACACAAAGTGCCCTTCCGATAAGCAATGTCCATGAGACACAGCACTCCAGATACTGGACTTTCAGTTCAAAAAGGTGTCTTGCCTGTGTCGCTTGACTGGACACATGTTTATGGAAGTTAACTTTTCCAAGATTGGGGTAACTTAATCAATATGGAAAATTGATGTTGGGATGAGTTTGGGTTTTCTTTTGGGGGGGAGTGGAGGTGGGAATTGTTTTAAAGTGGGCTCATCAGGAAGGGAAAAAAGACTATTTAAAGAAAACCCCTAAGTTTTTTTCCCCCCTCTTTCCCCTTCCTTTTTACTAGTTTGGAGTTAGTCTGGCTGGGAGGATATACTAACTTGCCCAATCAATCTTATATTACAGCAGGGTCCAGAAATAGCTCCCCAGCCACCCTGGCCTCCAGCATATTGCCATGGCAACAGAACCACAGTTCTAAAAATAGATCCTCAGCACCAAATCTTGTGAGAAGACATCTGGAGTGTGGCCAGCCAAACTCCAGCTCAACAAACAAAAATAGGCAGCTTAAGAAATGGGCACCACACCAGGACCTCCGCTCCAACATGCAGGCGGTTAAACCAGAGGCACACTGGTCACTACTCTTCAAATCATCCCCTTAGAGAGGATGTTTAAAAAGTTGAGTGATGTTGTTGTCTTTTTCTGAGTTTTCTTAAAAAATAAAAATTAAAAAAAAAAACCTTCCCATAATCTGTGCAAATGGTGCCATTTTCAGATAAAGTTTCAGGAGTAATGCTGCACTGTTTAAAGAAAAAAAACAGAAGCCAAAAACTTTTTAAAGTGATGTGACCCAAAACAAACAACCTGGCTAAACTGTTGTTAATTAATGAAATTGTTAGATGGCCCCTGCCCCCAGCATTCACAGCTGGGATGGCTAAACCCTCCTAATCTTGTACCTGTACTTAACTCCTGACTTGGATCCAAAATACAAATCACAAACAATTCCAGGATTTCCATTTGTTTTGTGTTACTATAATTAGTGCTTCCAGCTTTCAGTCCAAACTTTTGAGAAAATCAGGCACTTTGTTAAAGGAGGCGTGGGGGCTGGGGGCCGTGAAGACTGGCCATGATGGACTGTTTTTCTGTTCCTTGAAAGAATATACAACTTTACTTGTGTACTACACTGTGACTCATCTATGTATATGACAATTAAAGACAATCAAAAGAGCTTCCTATGGGAAAGTGGGGCCAGGGCAAGATAAGCTGATGCGCTTCACAGACCCTAACACCAGCTCACAGGATCTGGAGATGACATCTAGTGTCCGCTCCTCCCTCATCACACAAGACACTCCTGCTTTAGGGTATACAATTGTGCGGCTTGTGTCTTTGTGTGGGACCAGCAAACAAAAGATATCTCTAATTTTTTTTTTTTTTAAATTAATGACCTGGACCACTATATGCTTCCTATGCGTGTACAGGATGAAGGAGCTCGTAAAGTATTTCAAAGGCAACTTTCCAGATGTGCGGCATTATGTTCTCTGAAAGAGCGACCATGAAAGGTGCTGGGAACAGCAGGAACAGCCAGGCAGTTAGCCACTGCCAAGAAGCAGGGGCCTGTTTTTGTCTCTTCTGTTTTTTCTTGTGTTTTAAAATTGTAGCAATAAAAGATAACATTTTTACATTATCCAACACATGATAGCTGCCCTATTTCCCTAAATGCTTGGAGGTCATTTCAATTAATTACTTCAAGCTAATTAATTATGAGCATCATTTTATGTAAGTAATTATCATTTTGCTCTAACAGGTATTAATTGTTGATATGAAATAGTGCCACTGCACTAAAAATTGCAATTAAGTGCTTTGTGAAACAAGTGAATCAGACTAGAACTTTCTAACTGCTAGTGGAAAATTGGTTGGCTTCTATGAAAAGAATCATGGGAGTTGCAGGTTTTTACAGTTTTTTTTCATTTTTTCCTATTTTATGTGTAGATCCCATAAAGTAAGAAAAGGGCTCCTTACTACTGGGCGCAATCAATCAGCTGGTACTCGTTGGAGCGCTCGTAGCAGGCACGCACTCCCTCATCCTCCCACAGAGCCTTGGCATGCTCGTAGAATTCCTGAAAGTGAACCCAAGAAAGCATGTTTAGAGAAAGCTGCGAGTGTGCACCAAGAACGCTGTCATTCAAACTCTAAGGCCATAGTTTGCTGTGACCCATGCTTGCCCATTATGTGGGCAAGCCCAGATAACAAATTAATGCTCATCAAGAACTTTAATTGAGCATGTTTAACATATTCAGAAGTCAGCATAGTTGATTCCTGTTCTCCGATCTTAATAAATGTAAAAAGGTAAGCTGGTTCAAAACGAGACTGTCTCCCTGGGCACTTTACCTATGCATCCCACAGTATCTCAGGACATGTCTAGATTAACTAGACAATTAATATTTGTCATCTTCAGCACAGTTTTGTTCGTCCTGATATGTGGACAACGGAATAATTAAGCCTGTTATAGCTCAGGACTATTTCCCTCATAAAAATTCACAATGTAATAAAGTAAGAATTGTAGCATTAAAGGTGGTATTCCTTTGGGGGGTGGACGAGCCAGAATTGACAAGGGGCGATAAAATTTTGCTCATCCACCTTGAACAAAGACCTAATGATGTTTTTTTCTTTTTCCAGCATTAAGGATATTTGTGATTAACTTCCTATGTGTGTGGCCATACTCCTGTCTGGGTAGGGGCGTCGCTGATGTTCTTATAGGGTCAGGTTACTGTGCAGGTGAGTGTAGGCAAGGGCTACCAGGGCAGGGGTGTGGCTTACAGGTGGGAAGTCAAAGTCAGGCACGTTCATCACGCTCAGAATGTAGTCCACTCTGAACTGGTTCTCAGGGTTGGCCAGCTCCACAGGGGGCACCAGGTTGCTCATGGCAGCCACGATGGTCTGAAAATGATTGAGTAAAGCAGTCAGGGGCACAGAACTGCATGTGTGGGAGGGGTACTAAAGAGAGCAGGGAGCTGCACGTACTTCAATGGCCTCCTTCAGGTTGTTTTTGATGTCCTGCACCTTGGTGGCCTTCTCACTACAGTGGGATTAAAAAGAAAAGAAAATCATATTGCATCCCGCTGACCAGGGGTCACCTTATTCAAGGTACTCCAACTAAAAAGCATAGTATTCTGTTTTTCAAGGAGTTGTGGGTTCAGATCTGTGAAGATTTGAGGCACCCAAGCAAATCATTGCCTCCCAAATGTGCCCCAAGGACACGTTGGATGGGAGTGATTGACAAGTCAGCACCTATAGAGCTCACCATCAGCTGTACCAGAGGTTGCACTGGTTAATCTGCTATTCCAGGTTTGGCTCCGTGGGGATGCAGCCCCCACACCACACACCACCACTTCCTAAAAGGCTCCTCCTACTTGGCCCTTATCAGCATTCCTCCTGGGGGTTGGGGGGTGCACAGGTCATCATGGGGTTTGACTTGGGACTCGCTGGGTTGCTACTGATGACCATCGAATGCCAGGGGTGGTGTTAGTAATTATTAATTACGGATTCCAGGGCTCTGCAGTCCTACTTATTTATTTGCAGCCTTGTTATTTATTTAAATAGTTGCGTGTCATAGGGAGATGTTATTTTGAGTACTGCAGCTAACAATACTTCTAGTTTACAATGTTGTGCACACTGATCCCTCAAGGTGATTAGGAACAGAAGGCGCCCCCCACCCCCTAATGATGGTGGTAGGGTGTGTGTGTCAGTTCCTGATGCGGCCCACTGTGGTCTTTGTGGAGCTGTCTGTATTCAGAGCCACTGATAAAGGCCATGACCTTTGGCTGTTGTAGTTCCTTGATAGAATGTTATTTTTTGTACCAGATTACATTGACCCAAATATTATATATCTTTTAGAAACTGGCCTTCATTACAGGCACCGTCAGGGGAGACTCCCAAGCTTTTATTTCTAATTGTATTGGGGAATGAACCCAGGGGCACTGCACCACCAAGCTACCCCCAGCCCCTTTCATGAAGGCCAGTGCTTGCCGAATTGCTGAGGCGGCCCGGCAGCTTGCAGTGCTCCTGCCACAGGCTTCCATGTCCCAAACTTGTTTTTAAAGGGACAACAAAGCACCTTCTGCTTGGGGTATGACATCTAGCCCTGCCTTGAGTGGAGGAAGGAACCCTAATGTGCGCAGTATTCACAGGGCGCAGTATTCACAGGGCATGAGGCCCTGGGAGGGGCACAGCCTCACGTGCAGGACAGTGCTGCAGCCTCACCCTCTAACGGGGAAACTGAGGCTGAGGGGAATCCTAGTCAGAGACAGCAACTGAGGATAAAGCTACTTTTTCTTGCTGCTTGTAATTAAAACAACGAGATTCACACTTTTTTGAAGTATTCACTTGATTGGTTCAACAGAAGTCACAGAATGGGGACGGACAAGTGACTCCTCCAGAGTGGGACACAGAAAATTAAGGGACAGGAAATACGTAGGGGGATTGACAGCAACTGCAGCCAGGGGAGGGTCAATGGTGCTGCAGGTGGGAGGGGGCACTGGGGGGCCTTGGTGGGGGGGGTCAGATTCACATGCATTTTAACAGGCCCTCCCCCCAGAGAACCTGGTTCTTTCCTTTTTCAATATAATAGCAATATTTCCCTAGCATCTTACTTTTTGAAAAAGTATATATTTATATATTTGGAGAGTGGGCCTTCATTTTATGAATGTTCTCAAAATTCACCCTTAGACTTGAGCCTCTCAGATGGGCCCTTAGACACTGCTCCTTCATAGAAGGTGCTAGTAAGGTCTGGGGTGCTGCTCTCATCAGCAGAGGGGAGTCTCTCATGGGAGGGGGATGCTGGCACCAGGAATTCATCAGGGTCCACTTCGTGACGGCACAGTGTGTGGAGGGAATCAGGGCACAGTGTGTGGAGGGAATCAGACCCCAGGGGGCGGAAATGGGGGCAAGGTGTGTGTCGGGGAGTCTCGCAAAAACCTGGAAGTTGCCTCTGGACCCCAGACTCTTAAAGCTCCCCCCACCCCCCATATTTGAAGGTATTGAGAGTCCTGACCATTCAGTGGGGGCTGTTCTGCTTCAGATGTATGGAATTAATGATTGTTTCTGAAATTACGAATTTTCAGCCTTGGTGTTAGTCTAAAATCAGTTATTCAGACATTAGACATAAAAGGACATGTGTTTGACGTCCCCAGTGTTCATGCTTGAATTCAGAATATACGTAACCGCCCCCCCCCCGCAGGGCAAACCCCCCCCTTATTAAAATGGGGCTCCCTGTCATTGGTACTGAATGCCCTAAATCTCTGGGTTGAAGGTCTTACAACAGGAAGATGAAGTGTGTTTGGATTAAATTTCCAAATCCACATACAGTAAGAGAAAAATACTTCCAGAAATGAGATTCTTTCATTCAGTTTGATATTTTGGTCTAAGTAGTAGTATGATAATTGGAAAACTTCCAGTCTTAAAATACGGATATTTTGAGAACGTGTTCAGTATTCATCTACGTATGTGAATAGGTGTGGGAGTATATCAAGTATAAAACAGCTAAAATAGAAATCTAAAATCTAATTCGGGTGTGTGATACTAAAACATAAAATTCTTCCATTGAAGCAATTACTATGTAGATGGAGATGTTACACTGGGGGCTGGCAGGTTTATCATCATTTGTACTATCGCTTAATGAATTTAACATTGATTGTGAAATTCGGAGAAAACTCTTTAGATGTCTCTAAACTACTTAATGGCAAAATATATGCCAATTGCCAGAATTCTAAGTGACTCAACAGTTGCGGCTAGGGCTAGAAATGCATTCAGGATGTTGATGCCTTCTCCACCCCCCACGGTGCAGAGATTAGTGGGGTTAATGTTTTTAACAGGTCCTATCTTCAACTAAGGGATAGGGGATGGTTTTGCTGTAGTAGGTTTCATCCAATTCTATGCCTATCTTTGTGCTTTTGTGGGGAAAGACAGACAAAAGAAGACAGAAGACAGACGCAGGATACAGGGATTGCTGAAACATGCAGAGAACTTTTATTTGACACGAATGTTAATACTTATATTTACTTGTAGAACAGTCACAAAGAGACGTGCAGGCAAGGTATTAGTAGGGTTCAAGGATTTAGCACAACATCTAGTACACAGTAAGTTGTTCAATAAGGACTTGTCACTTTTTCAGATGCCAACTTTTGGTACAGCAGATTATCAATAGGTGCCTTTCAATAGTCATTCTATTACATTTTTGCCAATTAAAGATTTCTTTTTTTTTTTGTTTTTTTGTTTTTTTTTTTGTAATTTTTTTTGTTTTTTTTGTTTGTTTGTTTTTCACTTATCTTTAAAGGTCAGGTAGTAGGTAGGGCCCCCCCTCCCCCCAGACAACAGAATAGTATTCTTATTAGAGGTTCATAAGACCGGGCAATTCCAGCATGCAAATTGTGATAGGACAAGGCCGGGAAGAGGAGAGACTGTAGCCATCATCTAGGGATAATATATTCTAAAAGAAACAGATGAACAAACATGTGTCAGTCACTTTGTCCCCGACCCTGTGTCCTTTGCCCCTCCCCACCCTGGCCACAGAAGCTATTTCTTTGAGATGCCCTAGGCTAAGTCAATTGGACCTGTGTGTTCTCATGAGAAATAGCTGCTCCATCCCTGCATGCCGAGTATGCAAGCAGAGTTGAGTGGCTCACCTAGCATGCGGAGGCTCATGTGTGTGCATGCGCGTGGAGATGGTATGGGATGCAGAAAGCAAAATGGAAGAGATGATGGTAATGGAAAAATGGATGCCATCATGAATGTTCTTATCTACCAGCTAATGTGAAGTGCCTTGGATTAAAGTAAATTTGATAGTTTTATAAGGGCCAGTGGCTTTAAGATGATTCCTAATAATGAACTGCTGCTAAGTGCCAAGGTGTTTTTTAAAATTGAGAATTGTATGGCACTACATATTTTTATAGAGGAAAACAAATTTTTTTTCTTCCAGAGATCTGAAATTTTAAAATCAGACCAACCACTGGATGGACAGAATTTAGTAGATACGTTTTAAAAACAAGTAGTTGATTCAAATGGAGAACTGGGGGAAATAAAAACCATATGGAAAAACATCAGTTCTCCAAATTCTAAACTATTGTCTAAAGCTGAAATCTATAACTTTCCCCCAGCTGGATCTAATTGTACTTTAGAAATGCTGAAAAAAATTATGTTTTGCACTTCACTTGTTAAAAAGTTGTTTACACATTATTTGCATGTATACCAAGATGGCTGATGGCCCTTAAATGATTTTTATTTTCTTCCCAGGTCTGTGCCCTCAGTTTCCCAGTATGATCTTCATGTTTGTTTTGTTTGTTAAAAATTTTTTTCTGTTTTTGAATGTGCCTACCCATCGCTGTTGCTCCTTGCAGCCTGCGGGTCCTCTTCGCCGCCCCTTTTAAAGAGAGATTGAAAGCTCACCTAGTCTGCAAGGCACCGCAATTTCATACAACCCACACAGCCTTTCCACATTCTTAAACAATCAGCCAAGAGCAAATGCAACAATTCGCGCGCCATCCTCCCATTAATTCTTAGGTCGCCTTTCTGGCTAAATCAGAATGTCTACTGAGACTGCAGGCCGTAGGGGGAAGAATTCCACACCTTCGTTGCAGTATTAACAGAGCCCTCTGGAGACTGGTCCGATACAGGAGGGACAGATAATTATTTTCTTGTGCTTTCACTAAATGTACATGCATTAGGGAACTAAAGCAGTGATTTATCACACTATTCTTCTGAGCATATGGCAGCTCAGAAGGCTCTTAATTCTCCCAGGTCAGAATCTTCACAGTGATGTATCCAAACATGCAAAGGTATAGATGGTGGACATTTCTGCCCATTATTTCCTGGTGCAAAATTAATAATCTTCCTTCTTGTAGTGGGAGAAACTAGCAACTACCTATACAATGTTTATATATATAAATAACTGTTTCTTGTAAATTGTCATCAACTACAATTGCCTGGTTTAAAAAAAGAAAACCCACCCCAGTATGACCAAAACCAAAACTCAAAAACACCCAAACCTGATCTTTATAAACAGTAGGAATTGTTCCCTAAAGGTGGAGGGCCAGGATAGCTAAGGCTTCGTTCGACGTGTTTTGTAATTGATTAGCTTAGCTCAACCAACACTAATGATTTTTTTTTACATTAAACATAAAGAGTTAGCTTTGAGTTAAGAAATCCATATTTGATCTCTATTTCTGAAGGTCAAATTAATATTGTTACTCTCAAAAATATAATTGGCACAGCAGCTTGTGGATAGCTAAGGCAAATTTAATACCGCAGACTACAGCTAACACAGTACAGGATTGGCGGGAGGGTGGGGGGAGTGAGAATGGAAAAAAAGCCCCACAGCAGGCAGACCACCATTTAGGGACAGAGGTCACCATTTCCTAAGGAATTCCTAGTTTTAGAAAGAGCTGCATTTGTTGCAATACCACAGTGAGGAAAAGGAAGAGAGGAAGCTTCAGCTGCACTAGGTAAAAATAAGGTCTTTAGACCCCCATGAAGAACACCCCGGCATGTCACTTTCGCAGGCTAAATTTAACATCCTCGGGGATCCACAAAGGAGGCAAACTGGGAATGTCTCTTCCTCTTTTCGAAAAGAAAATAGAAAAAGAGAAGTACTGGTTTAGAAGCCTCGTGTGCGATAGACCAGCTTACTTGGGTGGGTGGGGGGAGAGGCTTTCTGTAAAAATTCAAAAATGTTAGGCCAATTTGTAGAGTAATAAAACCTCAAGTGAATTATTTCAAGGAGACTTCTCTTCCATCCAACTCAAGCTAAGTAAGGTAAACAGTGGCTGCTGCATCTTTTAAAATGCTAGCCATGTCCAGCTTTAATCAAAATATTTAT
Organism: Tamias sibiricus; assembly: GCA_025594165.1. Classification (NCBI taxonomy): domain Eukaryota; kingdom Metazoa; phylum Chordata; class Mammalia; order Rodentia; family Sciuridae; genus Tamias; species Tamias sibiricus. Next base: position 155,114,871 of record CM046659.1, read on the forward strand.
GCAGAGGACGCACGGTCAAATTATTTTTGCTTAACTAGTCTCATGAAGAAGCACCCCTACCACCACCACTGCAAGTTGCAGGCAGCGGGGAATTTAGGCCAAATTTTTCTTTAAATTATAAATGTAAGGCTTGAAGTCTGTTTTAGGGGTTTTTATTTTTTGTTTATTGACAGGATGGCAGTCTCTGCAGGCAGGGTGTGTCAGGAATTAATTTCAGAATTGATCTTTGACAAGTGAAAGTGACGGACTTAATAGCATGTAGACATATATTCACAATTCATGGTTATTCTAAAATTTACGTAAACTTGCCTGTCCTTCCCTTCTGCATGCTACTCTTCTGAATTCAGGGTTAAAGTATAAAAAGCATCCCAAGCTAAAGTGACCATTTCTATGGGTGATGTCATCTTTTCCTAAGCTCTGATTATTTGATCTCACAAATTCTAGAATTTTCCGTGAAGAACTGCCTTTGGCACTCTGAAAGGTTATAAAGTTCACCTCCATTTCCCCAGGGCTTAATGCGTAGCAAGCAGTGGTTTTTGCTTTTGAGGGTGCATAACTGACCTAAGTGGCCCCTCGGCCCCCTTGACTCAATCTACCCTTTTGAAACTGAAGTGAATGCAACTGAAGGACGGACTTTCAATTGCAAGCACGTTTAGCAGAGGGAACGGGGGCTGCTAACCAGCTAGTAATTGCAAACTAGTGCCTTCAGGTGCTTGTGATCCGGTGATTAACCGGCTTCAGAGGAGTGAAAAAGCTCAAGCACATCAATTTGCTTCTGTTTCACACATTTTGTTACAGGAGTGAGGATGGGCCCCATCTGGGGGTCTGGGGAGGGGGAAAAAAAAAACTCCTGATAATTATTGAGTATTCCTCAGTTTGCATTCTTTATGGAAGCAGGACCCCACACTCATGGAGTCTCTTATAAATGCTGTTTCTCTCTCTTTTTTTAAAAAAAGTTCATTCTCACTGAAGTATTGCTCATTGTTGTATATACCACAAAACCTGGAAGGACATTTCAAAGGCAAAAATGCCCCTTGAACCAGCCAGAATATCTAGCTCCCAGCCTTTCCATCATTTAAAACTCCCTTTTCATTTCTTTAGGTGGGAGTATTGAAAGTTATTAAAGGAAACAATTATTTGCCCATAATGTCAATTCAAAAGGAGACAATTAAAAAAGAAATTATCAACAAGGGCGATCACTTCCAACTTTGTTTTACATGAAGATATCACTGAAACAATGTTTTCCTAATAGTTAAAGACATCCTGGGGTGGATGATGGAGCTGAAATCTGCTGGGGAGCAGGGGATCTCTGCAGTGGTCAGCACTGGCTTGACAAGGGGGCCGCTGAGGCCCTGGCAGCCATGTTGGAGTCATTGCACCAGAAGCTGCGACAGACAACCTGGCCTCAGGGACGCCGTCAAGGGCCAAGTGCCGTGTACTGTCCTCTGCAACCAGGCACACTTTCCCGGGACAGGGAAGTGTTTTATATGAACACTGGTGCTTTATTTTTATTATGATTGTTATTACTGCACCAAAGATTAAAGGGGGGGGGGTCCTCAAGAGCTCTTAGGATTTTCTAATATGTAAATTAGAAAAAAAAATTAAGTGCAATTAGGTGTCCAACTCCAAACCTACCTATACTGCAGCCTAAAGTTAGTATAAAATGTGTCACTTGTACTTAGTGCCCTTACACAGATTTGACACTTACTCTCCATTAAACCCATTAACATGCAGGATCCTCATTTGCTTCACAATGGTGCTTTTACCAGATTCTCCAGCACCTAGAAAACGAAAGTAAGTCTCAGGTTAAGAAGGAGGCATCTCATACTTTGGGCAGGGAAAGGACTGCAGTGGTTTTGTTTTGTTTTTCCATAGAAGCAACACAACAACAAGCACAAAATAACAGACTTGCAATTTTCCTTGACATTTCGACGCAGAGAAAATGGAATAAACATTCAACTCAGTGTCTACCTGCAGTATTTCACCATCAGAACAACAAACAAGAATTAAAGGTGGTGCTGTTTTAGTTTTTTTGTTTTGTTGTTTTTGTTTGTTTCCCTTTTTGGTTAAAAAATCATAGGGTGTTGAAGGCACAGGCCAAGGAGAATGACGCAATTTTGTCATTTGAGGAGGAAAAAGAAAATTGAAGTTAAAACTGTGAAACTAAATTTTTGAAATGTGAGCACTGACTGGCAAAATGTACACAATGTATGTGAGCCACATAATTCATTGTTTGTCAGATGTTTCATGGTTAAAATACCCAGGATTTGCAAACAATGCCCAGACACTGCAGTCTTCCACGTCACGTACAGATGCAGCACTGCCAGCCCGAACATGGCACGATGCAACTGCCTTCCATGCAGGGTCCCCACCCTTGGGCTACTTAAAATCCAACCTTAAAACCACAATATTACATTTTATCCACTTATTCACCCTCATCTCCCCCAAAACTGTTATCTTTCTAAATATAAATTCTCTCTGGATGCAACCACCCTGTTGCAGAGGAAAATGGAAGACCATCAATTATTGTCATCTTCTCCAAAAAACACATTTTAATATCAAATATAGCACTTGAGACCATATTAGCATTAGGTCACCTGCAACAACAATAAAGAGTAATAAAAGAACAAGACTTTGGTCATAAGGAAAAATATGACTGGAAACCATTGGATTTCAAAGACTCTAATGAGCCCTTCCCAACTAAGCAGGAAGGGACACATGCCTCCATTTTAAATCACCTTTCATTTGTTGAAAATAGCATTTTATAGAAAAAAAAAAATACACATTTCTATAAAGCTAAAGGAGGATTGCTGCTGCTATTTTTTATTTTTTGGCAAATGCACACACTCTCCAAATCCTAGGTGATAGTTCTTTGCCCTCCTCCCACAGAAATCTGTGTGGTTTTTAACCCTTTTTATTTTTATTTAATTCTTTTGCTTTAATACAGAGATAGCAAAGCATTCCTCCTTTGCTTGCTTTTCCACAATGCTGTAATCAATTATCTGTAAAAGTTAAAATTCAAACATTGATTTCAAAGCAAACACTACCTTAATGAACATAATCTCATAAATTAAAATATAAAAAGCACTATTAGGAGATTTTCATGGAGAGAATACATAATATTAATCAGGATCTCCAATGTTCTGATTTCAGAATTGTTAAAAAGTGTCACACTTGTCTTACAGGCATTAATAGATCTGTGCCTCAGTTTCCACATTTATGAAATTAGAAAACTGGGCTAAAAATTAAGTTTTTTGTTGGTTCTGTAATTCACCAATTTTCATGTCATTAAATTAAGTTGTAAAACCAGGATTTGGAACATTATGATGTTTCCTTTGGGGGTGGAGGGCATTATTTAGTGAAACCCACCATTTTAAAATGCAAAATGCTGTCACTTGCCTGGGCTACAGATTTCTGTGCCAGAGGCTATTACAGAATTGGGACAAAAATATAGCCATATAGACTAGGATACCTTAGAAAGGTGAGCCCACAGCAAGGTGTGTTCAGAGTTAACAGTCTCAAATTAAGTGGAGACTTTGTGAGCACTGCACAAAAGGTGTTAGAAATTTAAGGTACCATTAGCATCACACTTGACTTAAATTAGTATTCAGATAGCAAGATCCTATTCGTGGGAAAGATTCTAGACTTTTCCAGGTTTATACTTTGAAATCAAATCATATGCATATTAACCTTCACATAGCATAAGTCTACCTTTAGAAGTTTGAGATGACACCTTCACATATGCACCATTTAATTACTGAAATTGCAAATGCATAAACACCAAAGAGACTTATTTTCACTTAATTAATAATTTTCTGCTTTTATAAATCTGGACCCAGGAGAACAAAGACTTGACCCACCCAAAGAGAGCAAACCAAACACCACCACAAAGAAAAATTAAAAAAGGAGAAGAAAACAACAACAAGGCTTTTATATTGTTTTTGATAATCAAGCTGTTTTGTTGAAATGTGACCATGAACTAACTTAGGTCTTAACCTAGCCAATCCACAAATTTATTCAGATAACTAAATAACCAAGGAAGTGGAAAACTTCCATTCTAATTAATGCTTGTGTAATTCTTCTGGTCATTTCAACAATTTTTAAAATGCTTTTGTTTTGTTTTGTTTTTTTCCCAAAGCAGCACCTTAAAGAAAAAAGGAGGAAAGGCCATCTCCTCAAAGTGAAGGATCCCCCCCCTTTCTTTCTTTTTTTTTTTTCCAGAGGAAAAACCGCAATCAAAAAAGAGAAGAAAAACCAAACAACCAAATGTCACTTGACAAACAACTAATTAATGTCTTTTCATCTCTCCCACCTGGGAAAAGTCTTTCCCTTAGAGCGCTCTCAATCCCCTCCCCCTTGTAAAGGACAAATTTTTTAAAACGCCATTTCCAGACCAAGAAGCCATTTACAGACAAATGTCATTTTCCAGTTTTATCTGATTTGTGAATGTCTTTTTTTCCTTTATTTTTTCACAAAGCACTCTCAATGTGGTCAACTAACAGGAAAATGTGTGTGTGTTTTAATGGTTTATTGCGCGGGTGGGGGGCGCTGCTGGGGGGCAGCTGCTACAATTAATTCTCTTCTTTGCTTTTCAAAAAGCCTGCAAGTCTGGAAGGGAAAAAAGGTCATACTGTAAAATGACGTGTCATTTGGCTTCATTGGGCACTTTGCGTACAAACTATCCGGTTTTTTTTGTTGTTGTTGTTGTTGTTTTTTTTTTTTTTTTTTTTTTTTGTCTTATTTTATTTGATTCTCCTTCTCTTCCTTCCACGGCCAGGCCTGGCCCAGGACACGTCTGCTCCGCACACAGTCGGTCCTGCCCGAAACGCACCAAGTCGCGCCCAGCGGCCGTCGCGCTCCCGCCTCCCCCCACCCCCCCCTACTCCGGCGCCACGACTCTCCCGCGCCCCCTCCCCCCACTGCACCACCTTTACCGCTCCGGTCCTTTCCGAGGGGCTGATGTCACTCGCCCCCCCACTCTCCTGGCCACTTCCCCCGCCAAAGCCTCCCTTTGGCGAGGCCCCCTGCGCCGCCACGGCGCCCCCCAGCGTCACCCCCTCCTCTTCTCGCCCCTCTTTCTCCCCCCTTGCCTTCTCCCAACAAATCACACACCCTACGGAGGCGGTCCCCCTCCCTCTGCCCGCCACCCCATTTCCTGTCCCCGAAACCCTCTTTTTGTCGCAGTCTCAGGAGCCCCGTGGGCCTCCCCCTCCCCCTCCCCAACACGCACCCAAGCCCCCGGCGTCGTGTAGGCCTCGCGGAAAGAGAGAAAGAGAGCTAAAGAAAGGGAAAGAAAGAAAGGGGGGGGCGAAAGAAAGACACGAGAGAGTGGACGGGCCGGGGGAGGGGGACCCGCGCCGCCATGGCCCCCAGTCCCATTTTGAGCCCCCTCCCGGCCGAATCCGCGCCCGGGGGTCCCCCTTCCGGCCTCGCCCCCCACAAACAGAGCCCAAGAGTGGGCGGCGGGCCCGGGAGCGCGCGCCCGGGGGGGGGGCGGGCTCGGCGCGCGCGGCCTGCGGGGCGCCCCTCGGGGCCCCCGGGCCGGGCCGTGGCCGGCGCCCCCCGCCCCGCCCTTACCCAGCAGCAGCAGGCGGTGCGTGGCCCGGTAGACCTGCTTGTCCTTCTGCAGCTGCTTCTCGATCTTTTTGTTGGCCTCACGCTGCGCCTTCTCCTCGTTGCGCTGGTCCTCGGTCTTACTGTTTCCGAGGCAGCCCATGGCGGCGGCTGTGGGGCGCGGCCGGGCTGCGGCGGCGGCGGGGCCGGGCGCGGGCGGCCTCACGCGGGCCGAGAGGGCCGGGGCAGCGCCGGGCGGGCGGGCCGGGCGCGGGCTCGGCTCCTCGGAGAGGAGCGCGCGGGGCGGACTGCGGGGAGCGGGCCGCGCGGACGGGCGCAAAGGGGAGGGTGGTGTCGGTCGGACCAAGGGGCGCGCGCAGCTCCCCGCCCCTCGAGCCGAAGCTGAGGGGACTGATGGCCGCCGCGGGGCGAGGCGGACCAGAGCAGGAGCTGCGGGAGCTGCTGCCGCCGCTGCCGCCGCCGCCGCTCTTATTGCCTCGGCCCCGGCCCGCAGCCGCCCCGACCCAAAAGCGACGGGCGGGGGGAGGCGGGGGGAGGAGGAGGCGACGGCGGCGAGGGGGGTGGAAGGAGGAGGAGGAGGAGGAGGAGGGCTGAGGAGCAGCCGCCGCAGCGGCGGCGGCAGCGGGGAGGGCGGGAGCCGGCGGAGGGAGGCGTCCCCCCCGGGTACCCGGGAAGGGGGGTCCCTCCGCCCGCGCCCAGCCCGGGCCGGGACGGGCCGGGGAGCCGCCCCCCCACCCCCCTGGCGCTGGCCCAAGTTGGGCCCAGCAGAGGGGAGAGAGGGGGCGTCTCCGAGCCAGTGACGACCCCTCGCACGACGCCAACGCTCCACCCCCCGGGCAGTGTCGCCCAGAGGCCCCCGAGGCCGCTGCTCCCCTCCCTCCCGCGGGCGCCGCCGAGGGGCCGGGGTGGGCGGAAGGGGAGGGAGCGCGAGCCCGGACTTAGGAAAATTTCGAAAAGAGAGAGACACTGAGAGAGCCAGAGAGCAGGGAGTGTGGAAAAAAGCGAGGCGAGCACGAACCAAAGAACGGAGCAACCAAAAAGGAAAATGTGTTCACACACACACACACAAATACTAATAAAAATCCACACTACACAGCGATGGTGGTGTCTGGTGGCGGTGGCGGGGGGTGTGGGGGTCTGACTAGATGAGCCGCTCCTCGCGCCCCCGGCGCCGGGCGCCATTGCCCGAGCCGAAGGCTCCACTGGCCCCAGAGCGCCCGCGGCCTCTGCGCTTGCTGCGGCCGCCCAAGTAGGAGAAGAAGGCGCAGCCCAGGAACACTCTGAAGCAGCAGGTCGCCCCAAACACGAAGCCGCAGCCACGGCCCTGCTCTGTGCGCTTCTGTAGCAGGAAGTTGAGCACCCACGAGGGGCTGCGCACCGAGAAGACCAGGAAGACCACGAGGGGCAGGTGGGCGCTGAGTGCGCCAGCCTTGATGGGCCCGGGCCGCCACACGACGCCCCCAACACGCGGCGCCGCATAGTAGGCGTCGTCCTCGTCTCCGGAGTCAGTGTCCCACTCGGCCCAAGCCCTACTCGTGCCCCCGGCGGCGGCGCCCTCGCCGCCCACGGCGGCGCCCTCCGCGGCGCCCCCGTCGTCGCCTGCGGCGGCGGCGCCCTCGGGGCCTTGGGCCTCCTCCTGGGCTTCTGGCACCTTCTTCTTCTTCAGCATCTTCTCCAACTTCTTCCTCTCCTTCTCCTTCTTCTTCTCTTCCTTTCTCTTCTGCTCCAGCAACTTCTTCTCGATCTTCTTGCGCTCCTTGTCGGTCAGGAACTTCTCGGGGCGCGCCTCTCGCGCCTGGTTCTTCTGGGTCTTCGCGTTCTTCGGGGTCTTCTCGGTGTCCCCGCTCTTCCGCGGTGCGAGCGGCTCTGCTAGCGCCGCAGCCGCCGCAGCAGCTTCGGCAGCCACCTCGGCAGCTGCTGCGGCTGTCTTCTTCTCGCTCTCCGCCGCTCGGGCTTTGAGCTTCATGGCCATCTTCAGCATGGTGGCCCGGCCACCTTGGGGAGCCCGGCTCGCGTCTGGCCCGGGCGCCTTGCTTGCCCCCGGCCTCGGGCTGTCCGGCCCCTGTGCGCCCCGTGTCGGGGGGCTCAGCTGCGGTCCCCGCTGCGCTGTCCCGGGCCGCGGAGTGCGGCTGTACAGGCTTGGGGCTGCTAAGCTAGCTACCTAAGAGTTAGCGCCAAAAAGGATGAGCAAACGAAAAAGGGGCGAGAACAAACCAAAAAGCACCCAACAACAGCGAGAAATCAAAAAGCACCAAGAAATGTCAAACAACTCAAAAAATAAGAGTGCAAAGGCGCGATGGCACGAGTTTGCAGTTACCCTCAGGCGCTCCTGGGTTTGGCTCTTGGGCACGCCAATGGAGAAGAGAAAAAGAGAAAAAGAGAGAATTGGGGGATGCCGGGGAGGCGCGGGGCAGGGCAGCGGCGCCCAGGCGCCCCTGCCCTGTCCCAGTCCCGGTGGCTCTTGCCCGCGCCAGGCGACTCGCACTTCCGCGGGTTGCCCCAGCGCTCCCCGACTTACATGTGAGTGAGGTGCACTCACACGCAAGGCAGTGCCTGCCTGCCTGCCTGCCGGCCGCCCGCCGCCGCCCCGCGCCGGGACAGGGGTTCGCTCCAGCCGCGGTGCCGCAGCCCCGAGCCAGAGAGCTAGAGAGCTAGCGAGCGCCGCGCCGGGCCAGCCACCTGACGCAGCCCGCTCCGCGGTGCCGACGCGACTGAGTGTCCCCGCCGGGGAACGGCGCTTTCTAGCCGGCCTGATGACGCCCCAGCCTCTTCAGAGGACCGACCCAAAGCAGCGGCCCCTATAAACCGAAGGGGAAGTGCGAAAAATCGGCCCACCGAGGACGCGACCAAATGTGCCGCGGGGCGACCCAGGGGTGCAGGCCGGTGTGGGGTCGGCGCTGGTGTGAACGGGTGGCGTGCTGGGTGCGGGGTCGGGGGTCGCGAGCGCCCACAAGGTGGTGGGCGCCCGACCCCGCCTCCCAAACCTGCCTCCCAATTTTCGGTGAGTGGTGTAGCCCTGGGCGGCGTGCAAAGTGTGCGACGCGGCGCTCGCCTGCCGCGCCACCTTACCTCCAGCCTCTGCCAGCGCGGGTTGCCCCCCACCCTCCCGCGCTGGGCTAGGGGCCGCAGCCCCCCTGGGCACTGGGAGCCCAGGGGGGCTCCGATCCTCGCGTGATAAGTGCCACGTGCGCGCAAAGCTATCCTTCCTGGAGCAGCAGGCGACGACCGACGTGGAGGCCAGGAGCAGGCGGTGGTGGCCAGAGTCGGGCGCTTGGCGTCCTCCAGGTCCTCCAGGTGTGAGGGGCGGTGGCCCTACTAGGGCGCCAAGGGGGTCTCTGGAACAGAGGGAAAAGTCGTTTATTGAACACAAACTTACTGGAAGATTGTTTCAAAACTCGAAAATGTCCTATCCGCTCTCTGGTCTGCATTCTAGGACGTAATAGAGAGAGCACTGGGTTGGGGTAGGAGCACTTAGTTTGTACCCACTGGGCCTGGGCCCTTTCTTCCCAGAGCCTTGCTGCCCCTTGGCATACCATTCATTCATTCATTCATTCATTTAATGACTTTGGCCCATGCCCACCTTATGCCCAGGTGAGTTGGGGTAGCAAGTTGGTCAGGTTGACCTGGCCCGGGTCTTGAATGGGACACAGCCCTACATGCCAGTAAAGCCAGATCTGCAAAGTAATCACAACCTCTCGTCCAACTTTAACTTTTCTTTGACTTCTGAAAAGAGTTCACAAAACTTGTTTGGGGTGGGGGCAAATTTTTGAAAGAAAGTCTGTCTACGAATGCAAACACAGCAAATAGTCCCCAGGTATACAGGGGTTTGCTGGATACTTCCAGAGGCCTTGGACAAACTGCTGGGTATAGTTTTAAGTTAGCTTTTAAAATAGAAAGACACGGCTAACCAAGCCACATGACAACTGAGGTCCTCCTTTCCCCCATTTTGTCCAATTCAAAATAAGAAAAGGTGTGAGAGATAAAGATGTTGCATGTTATTTTGCTTGGCCCCTTCAAGTACACCTCTATGCCCAGATCATATTTTTTTTCCAGATTTTTTTTTATGGATCTGAAAAGATAAACTTAGCCCTCAGACCCTCTCACTTGCAGGCTGGCCATCCCTATGGGTTCTGCAGGTCACTGACTTTCTCAAACTGCTGAAAAGTTGCTGGTCCCCCTGCCAGACACAGGCCAGATCTTTGTCACACTCTGATTATGACCCTCTTTCCACGTAAAAATATATCATCTTTTGAGAAAAATCTCAAAGGAACTACTGTTCCAGGTTGATGCTTTTCACCTAAACAGAAACAGATTAAAATATTTAACCAATACCCTGGATATACTCATACAAAAATGTGACAGGAGGCTTCCTCTCAATGATTTCAAGGCTATTTGGAGAGAGCATGACTGGCTCACATTCACCAACTCCATTAGCACCTACTTAAAGACCAGGCCTAAGTTCTACATCTTCGTATATTAAATAAAAACTTCTTGGTTTAATTTGATTCATTGATTGTCATTTTTTAAATTGATAAAGACTTGAGGGAGGATCTGGCCAGAAATTTTTGTTATGCTCCATTTGCTGAAAAGCATCTTCCTTCCTGCTTCTAATGTGGCAAAAAACAAATACATTGTATTTAAAATGCACAAGGTAAATAGTAACCAATACAACCTTGATCTGTAATGTCAGTAAGCTACACAGTTATACAATGAATATAATAAAGAGTCTCCTTATGTGGAAGTCCCTGAGTTGGGCTACTGCCTTCCCCTTTTAAATAAATATCACATCTGAACTTTAAAAGGAGTGAAACTGTCCCATGGCATACAGCAACACATGTTCTAGGCAAGGCACAATTGGGACTATTGTCCTAGAAATGTGTAATGCAAGGTCAGGTGTTATTTCTTCTAACTCCTAACCTAGCAAGCCATCCTTGAAAAAAAAAATTTTTTTAAGTGTAGGTTTCACTTATATTTTATTATGATTAACTATGGATCAATAAATAAAGCATTTACTTTGTAAATAAACGGCAGCAGGTGGAATTGTGGGTTTACAGGTAAACAAATGACACCAAGAGCTCTGAAACACAAGCTGGTCTGTGGTCTGTTGGGTTTTCTGTTTTCACTTGACACAAAGCAAAAGAAGAGATTTTACTTAACTGGTATGGTCAGCTGGCACCGTCTATAGTTTTTGGTTTAGTATTTGACCTAGCTAAACCCTAAAAGTTTTAATTTTTTAAGTTTTTCTAATTTGGAGGTTAATATGTATGACTATGTCATAAGAATTAGTAACTTATTTGGGGTCATTGCCATTTTAAGTGCCTAATTTATGTGGTGAGAGGAGAGCAATCCATTAATATAATTCTTGTGCTGTCCAGTCTAGAGAGTTTTCCGGTGAAAGGGCCCCTCATTTGGCTCAGGGTGAGAATGGAATGTATGGAAACTTGAGGCTCCTGAGAGGAAGGCCAGAATGTCCTCTGTATAAAATGTTCAGGGAGGACACAGGTCACTTCCTGGCTCAGGTGACTTGTTTCTTGCCAAAGCCAGCAAGTTGAGATAATAACACATCCTTAACCTAAAACACTAGATCACTTAATGATATAACTTAAACAGATGGTGTCATTCCTAACAGAAAGACAGCCCAGCAACATTTCTTTCCAATTCCATTCTGTATTTTACAGTAGCAGAGTTTGAATTCTGTGATCCTATGAGCTTCATATTTATTTACTGTGTTCCTTGGCTCCTTTGCATCTTCCTAAGTAAGAATGCTTAGTCTGCTTTTAGAAGCAACAGAATTGCTACAGTATAGAATCTTGAAAATATTATGCTTAATGATGTAATTAAGTTTTGAGACAAGAGTATTCTCCTTGGTCTTTCTTTCATTGGGGTCATTGTAAACTATTTTCCAAGAGCCCCCCCAAAATATAATTGTAATATATTTAACAGCCTAGGAGACAATAAATAGGTTTTCACTGAAACAGAAACTTTAGCTATAAGGTTTTAATAATAGTACTTAGTGCTTCCACAGTGCTTTCTGTCTTCAAAGTACATTCTGCACTTTAATTAACTAGAATGACAGAAACTGTTACTGCAAATAAATGCTACTTGAAGCCCATGCCATATAGGAGATGAAAGCAGGTATTGTAAGCTTTTTCTAGTCTCAGTTAATCCCTGCAAGAAGCTTCTATTACTTATGACCATAAGAGTTCCTAAAAAAAAAAAAAAAAATCAATGTAGTGATCATCTAGGTTATTTTTTTTCTTGTCATATTCACTAGTTCATAATTTCAACCACAAAGTAACCTGAAACTTGCATTCAAAACTAAAAATGATGTTAAATTTCATTTCAGAAGTCTTGAAATCAACTACATGGTCATTACCTTTCTTACAACCTCCCTGTGAGCCCAAGAATGTATGAGAATTAACTTTTAATAAAGCTGCCATCTACCTTAAGAGGGGGGAAACTAACAGAAGGAGACTGTGTATGACCATCTTCCTTTTAAGATTTAAACCAAAATAACATGGTGTACACATTAGACCTGGTTGAAGATTCTACGTGGACAATTTGGATAGCAAAAGGCAGTAGAAAACAGACCCACCAGTAGAATCAAAAGGGAGATTCCTCTGCAGAACATAGCAGCAGCATAAATAATTAACTAAAAAGCTAAAAGTAGAGTCCAGGAAGAAGATGAAGTCAGACCCAATATCAGTAGCAACACATTGGAGGTCCACTTAGTGGAGATCTCAGTTGGGTAAAAGAATATTAAATAGCCTAGCCTAACTCAGTGGCAGGAAGGCTAATCTTCCTAAACTAGAATATCATCCACTTCCCTTGGGGAAAAGATTTCATGAGGACTAAGGTGATAGAAAAACCTGTTGCTAGCCGGGCGCGGTGGCACACGCCTGTAATCCCAGCACTTTGGGAGGCTGAGGCAGGAGGATCGCAAGTTCAAAGCCAGCCTCAGCAATGGCGAGGCACTTAGTAACTCAGTGAGACCCTGTCTCTAATAAAATACAAAAAAGGGCTGGGGATGTGGCCCAGTGGTCAAGTGCCCCTGAGTTCAATCCCCAGTACCAAAAAAAAAGAAAAAAAAAAAGAAAAAAAAAAAAAAAAAAAAGAAAAACCTGTTGCTTAGAACTTTTAACTTAGCTTTGAAGATGGAAATGCATCCAGGATGGGATCGAAGCAGGGAGACTAGTTAAAAATAGGGCAGGAGCCAGCTAATTTTTTTCTTATTTACCAGATGCCTTATTTAAGTGACATGTTGATCCAACACCTAACTAAACAAATAACAAGAAAATCACCTGGTTCAACTGGAAAGGTGAAGCTGAGGTTCCAAGAAAATTTCCTTGGATAAGAGAAACTTTAAATGTCACTTATCTTAAAGATTTCAAGCTTTTTTCATTGTATGCAATTCTTCAAAATTAGCCCTACATAATTTGTTGATAGGCAAAAGATTTCTTTTGGTTAGATGTTGTTTTGCAGGTATATACAAGTGAAACAACTGTTAAGGAGAATTTTCACATCTTCAGTTTTTACTTTATTTACAGACAAATGCAGGTGCCCATTTTCAAACAGTCTTGCAGTTAGTAACTAGCCTCACTTGCCACAACGGGGTTCCTGGTGACTATGGTCTCATTTGCCTTGCTCCCTCACTAGGCCCACATCATCTACTGTTGGTAAACCCTGAATTCAGCAATTCATGTGGCATAATTAGTCACGTTTTATTCATCTAGAAAGTAGGTATACTTTCATCTTTTAGTGTCTGCCTTCACACATTTAAATGGAAAAAAAAAAATGTGTAGTTTATAGTTTAGCTCCAGCTATTTCCCTGACTTTTTTTTATGTTGTGGGGGATAGCTCCCCCAAAAGAAAGGCTGGGTCTTCCCGGGAAGGTGGCTGCCCACAAGCAGCAGCCTGCCTCTGCACTGTTACACTAAATTTCTATTTGGTCAATCTTCGGTGTTTGCTGGGGAGCCCAGAAGCTATGCCCTCACTCCCTTGCTTGGGAGGGTTTGGCAGCATGCATAGCTCTCTCCCTGGCTTGTGAGGAGTCTGCTCAACAACAGCAGAGCCCACAACAGCACTGTGGCTTTCTGAGGTCTCTGCTAACCTCTGGAAGTTACAAGGAGGAGAGAATTATTCAGCCAAAGCATCAAGCATTTACAACCAGTCTGGGGAAACTGATGAAAAGGGGATGTTTTAATGCTCTGCAGACTCCGGTTCTACCCTTAGCCGTGTCCCGGGGTCTCTGCACACCTCCCAGTGCTGGGAAAACTGCCTCCGCCCACTTTCTTGAACATTCCTGTCTCTTAGTTGCTTTAGTCTCTACTACCTTCTCAGATTACGACTCCTTTTGTGCTAATTACGCCCCAAAAAATTAAAAGAATGTCACTGACTTTACAAAGAACACAAAGCAGACTTGCTTTATAAACTAAATATAGCCAATTTCTTTCAGAAGGCACAGGACTCGGCCTTCAAACACTTTGTACAACGTGGACTAATTGCAGATGGCCAATTCATTTATTAGGATCCCAGCAACAGAAGGGCCAGTTACTGGGAAGACATGTTTAAAATGTGAGCTGCTTTGGAGGGATATTTACATGATATGAGAAGGTCTGAATGATGATGAACTTATTTTCCAGCAGTTGATCTTAAATTAAGATGTGTCTAGGATGACAAGCTAATTTAAACTACCATGGAAAGAGAAAAGAAATGGGTGCCACTGGCCACAGAAAGCAGTACCTATACTATGCAGGTGAAAATATAAATGAAATGAAAAGAAAATTTGACTTCTCATTCTGGAAGGCTGCAGCTGCAGAAGATGTTTTTCTAGCCTGTTCTCCTTATGTGAGAAATTGCCTTTTAAGAGAATTGACCAAGAACCACAAAAATTAATGAATAGCAGTATTAATAATAATAATAATAATAATAATAAAAGGCAGAATTGGGAAGGGCACATTATCCCTATTAGCCAAGCAAATTATGGATTCCCTTCCGAACTCCACAGAAATCCCCTAAGAGCTAATAGGTGAACAGTAGCAGCTTGAAATGATTTATTTTTTCTAAGGAACATTAAATACTGAATCGCTCCTGCTGAAATAAGGCTACAGCTGTGATCCATGGGGCCGAATTTTGGACACTGGCTAGAGTGACAGGTGTACTCATTGTATGCCCAGCTTGGCTGAAATTGTGATGCCTAACTCAAATTTTTTCCCAATTAAATGGTGGTGACTCTAGAGCCAGCCAGGAAAAAGCCTTTGCCATAGGCACAGAGGAACATGTGTGCTCAGGCTTCACAAAAATGTCAGTGTTGGGGCAGAGTGGAGCTGAGGCTTCCTGATCAAAGAATAAGAAAATGGAGATGAATCGGCAAGAAAAAGAGGGAAAAGAGATCTAATGAGACCAAATCCTCCCAGGTCCTAGGGCAAACAGGTCTGCCCTACAGTTGGACTCTTGGAGGATTTTGATGATTGAAGCAAGCCCAGAATTCTAGGAAATGTGTCACCAAAATTGGTATTATTAGAGGAAGTGACACAAAGCTAGAAATGCAGAGTCTAATCTGTAACATAATAATTATACCTATTTCTATCTCAGGGTTGCAATGACATAATACCAAGAAATAAAGACTCTGGAAAACTGGCCTTTCACCTCTGGAAGATGTGAAGACATTGGGAGTGGGGATAGGAGGCGAAGCTTCCACCAGCTCCCTGGGGGGACCCAAGGTGAGGAATCAGCAGTCACATACGAAGGTGGCTGACTTTCCGGAGAATGTGGCAATGGGAGGAGGGAGGGCGGGGCCCTACACCACACCTTGGGGTTGTGAAGCCATGTCTGCACACTGGCACAGGGTGACTCTGAAATGTCAAAGACCAGCCTGAGCATAGGGCCCTAGTCAGGAAAAGGAAGCAAGAAGGTGCAGCTGGATTGTGTCGAGTCAGGAGAGACCCTAGACAGAGCTCTGGGTGGTTCACTCCATGGACAGCAAAGGCATCTTGAGTCAAGATGGTGCCAGATGGCTGCACCATACTGAGGATGTCGATATACAACTCAGTTGGGACCAAGAGACATCGGCTCTCCAAGTTAAATGGATATTCCATTTACTTATACCTATTAAAGGCATCCCGAAGTCTAAAAGCCTCCAAATCATTGTTGCTTACCCCAGGCCACTGGGAGGTACCCCAGAACAGGATGACTTAAGTTATTTTCAGCCTGAAAAGTGAGTTTCTTAAAGTCTTCTATTAATTTTATCAGTAATTATTTTGAAAACACCATTTCATTAATACCCTGAGTTAGTTGAAAGACTATTAAAATTGTTGACTAGTGTGATCCTCAAGTGGACTCAACTATTTTAATTCAAGTGGAAAATACTTTTATATTTCATTAACCTTGCACATTCTTAAATGTGTTAAATAAATGTGTGTTCCTTAACTTGGCAAAATTACACATCTGCTAGATTTATTGGGTGGAGGGTAAAGAAGGCATATAGAGGGGAACTTTGCCTGAAAAACAAAGGAAGAAAAGGAAAAAATATAATGGCTAAAGAATAGAAGTCTACCAAAAAATATTTAGTTCTTTTACAATGGATGCCAAAGAAAGATTTTGAGAGGAAAAAAAAATAGATGCATAATTTCCAAAAGTCAGAAAGCAAAACAACAAATTTGCAAATGAAAAAGAAGAAGCCTGAAAACGCAGAGAAACAAACAAACCCACACCCCCCTGTGGTTCACAGTAACTGAACCCTTGCTAACCTTCCTCCCAATACCTGATGATTCTGTAAGATCAGCCAGCTGTCACTCTTTTCCTTTCAGAAACATGACATTGATTTGTCTAGCAAAGACCCATTATTAGATTTCTAAGTTCTGCTTAATGGGACTAGTAATAAATCTAAGCCATCAATTCTTGACCCTTTTTTCGCCTGAAATTCTCGGTGCATGGTGAACTGCTAAAAATACGTTTTCAGAGTTCTGAGATTGCTAGCATAAAAATAAAGGATCAAGGCTGGGCTTTGGAGGTCTGTACCCCAGAGTGAAGTGAAGTGAGATCGATGAGGAACAGTGTGTGGGTAACTATGAAGACTCTCCTTTGGGCTGAGCTGTCTGCAAACAGAAACGACCGGCAGGAGATGCCAAAAAGTCCTTACCCCTCTTCTACCTCCCTCTACCACCTCCCTTTTTCCCACCTGCCTGGCTTTTTACTGAATTGAGTGATCAGACGGGGGAAAAGCCAATTTTAAATAAGAGTCTAAATTATCTACGCAGATGAGAAAAAAGAGAAAGAATTGATTACCGAGTCTAAACGTTGGTGACTGTGAGATAAGGATGGGGAGGGGGTGATCAGCTTTCTCAAGGAAAGAAATCATGGACATTTCCCTTTTTCTATAAAACAAGACTTCTCATCTTTATTTTTCACTAGCTGGAGTGAGCTGATTATAACCTAAGAGAAAATGAGGGTGGGAGGCTTCGGCTTCCTTTAAATTCTAAGATGGCTGCAGGCACTACACAAATCTTGATTCTGATAATGATGTTGCTAGGGGTCTAGCCATAAAGATTCCTCTCCCCACCGTTTTCTCCCTACGGCTGTGGCTGCAGCAGCAGCGGTAGAGACCTGCCTGCTCCTTCGTCCCCACCGCCCCTCTGCGGTGACTTCAGATGGCTACTGCAGAGGAGGCACCTTGTCTCGGCTTCTGCTCCCCTCGTCGCACTCAGAGTGCAGGCTGGCTTGGAGGTCTGCCTCCTTTGATTCCCTCAAATAAGTTTGCCGTCAGCATTTGGGCTGTGCTGGGGTGGCCTGGGGGCAGTGGACAAGATGAGCTGATGGACCCAAACATTCAGGCAAACTGGTTGATTTGTAGACAAAACATCCAGACACTTTTTCATAATTGAACTTTCAACCAAATTGACTGAATGCTTTGGTGTCAAGACAACAAAAGCTCAAGTCAGAAAAGGGCACCAGAATAGGAAATGTGTAGACAAAGAGCCCCAAGAAGAGCAGGACATGTTGCAGATTTCTAGCAATGAAAACATGAGTTTTTCGGTTGTGCTTAAAGGACTCAAAATTTACCAGAGCGAAGCTACGAATGAAAGAGGGGGTCTTTGGGGTTACATTGTCCTTATTTATTTGGCTTTGCTGCTGCCAGGAAGCGGCTGAGAGCCCTCCTTTTCTGTGCGCTATAGAATGTAAATGGTTTAAATTAAGAAGCCATCTAATCTCAACCAATATTAATTCTGACATGAAAAATGAGACCTGTTCTTCATACATAATTACAGTCCCTACCACCTCACTGTTTCTCAAAACAGAATATTTTCCTTTTCCAAAATGCCTACTTATTTTTAACATGGCACTCATCCTAAACACTTTTCTTATTCGGATACTGCAAATACAAAATCTGTTAACATGGACTTCCCCTGACCCCCAGGCTGAATACACCTCCACATCTGATTTGTGTGACTTTCCCCCCTTCTCTGCAAACTACGGATCCTTCTACAATGAAGCATCCGAGCAGCCCGAAGGCCGTAACCAGGATGCCGCCTTGCAGCCTTCTCTCTCCAGACTGAAAAGCTGGCCCCAATATTGCTTTCCATGTTGAAAAAGGAAAAAAGATGGTTCTAACGTATTTTTTAAAGTGTTTTCCCCTAAACTGGTCCATTAAAATCAGCGAGATCACTGTTTATCCACCTCTGTGACAGGCAGAACCTCCGTGCATGGGGACAGGGACACAAGTGTGATGGGACTTGGCTCGGGCAGAGAGGCTGCAGTTGTTCTGGGGAGAGAGCTCTGCTTCTCTGCAGTACTGCCTCCCTGGCTCCAGGACCACTCTTCCCCGTAAGACTCTGCAGATGTTGTATTCTGCTTGTTAATCCCCTGATTAAGTGTAGAAAATAAAGTGGCTTTACTTGTAAATGTCCATAATTCACCTACCACAAAGCCCTAAGTCCCTGCTGTTTCATTATCAGCTGCCCGTTAATAATAATCAAAATTACAAAATAATTAAAATTACAGCAGCCTGGCAATTGAGTGAGGGGGGGAAAAGGAACCCCAGAAAAATCACAAAATCACAATTGTTTGAGGAGGTCACTGCACGGTGTGCCTCCAGGGGTGGGGGGTGGCGAATCACGCCAGTCGGGGTAGAATTCAAGGCCAGGAGGCTATCGGCAGCGACAGAGCTTCTAACGTAGACACTGCATGTACCTCGCCACCACACAAAGGCAGCCAGCCGTGCGGGCTCCAGCCGCCTCTGCGGCTCTGTGCAGCCCTCGGCAGAGGCTCTCAACGCAGCCTGCAGTCTCTGCTGCATGCAGGAGGGAGCCCTAAAATGGGGAAGGGAGGCAGCAGAAAGCCCCAAGGGATGCACCTTCTGTGTCTAGTTCTTCCTGTCTGTTCTCTTCCTCCCTAAGATCCCACAGCTACCTGACACTCTTCCTTACTTTCCCATTCCAGAAGCCAAGCCTCTTTCCAGCTCTGAGAGAGTCTAGGATTCACTTTTATTTCTCAGACATACAAAAAAAGCCCATGGAGCAAGCCACTGGTGCCTGTGCCTGAGACCAGGACGAGATTATGGACCAGGAGTGGAAGGGGATATGGGGCCTTCCCTCATTCTTGCCTGGGCTGAGTGTGGCCTCTCCACTTCTTCTCCAGCTCTTTCCACAGCCCTAAAACACTGCCTCTGCATGTGCCAGTGTCAGTCCCCAGGCCTGCTGGCTTTGTCCCTACCTCCAGCTCCAAGGCCCTTGGATGTCCACAAGAACCTTGCATCTGACTCAGCACCTGACATTAAAGAACATGATTTTCAACAATGGGGTGTGTGAAAGCCCCCCAGCCCGTGTTGCCCTGCGGGTGGGAAGCACCTCTCTCTGCCTCCTGAGGGGAAAGGGAGTAGCCAGCGCCAGCAAGTTGCTCCTCTTTGCCCTTCAGGCCCTTTCTGTCACAATCCGCCCCGACAGACCCAGCAAGGTGGCCCGAAGACCTGGCTGGAGCTGCTCGCAGGACAGGGAAGGTTTGGATTCCCTCCAAGCACACCCATCACTCCTCTGAGACAGGTGCTTTGTACTCGGCACCCCACATCCCCTTCAGAGGCCCCCTCCCCTCCCCTACCACAAGCCTCTCTGTGAAAACCAAAACCATCTTGTTCTTTCATCATAATTAAAGAGCTGTCATGGAAATGGCACGGCTGGTTTGGCTGCTGTTGAAATGACCCTCTCTCCATCCCTCTTCCCATCACTCACTGGCTAAAGTGGTCCTTTTTTCTGCTTGAAATCAGGCCCTTCGGTGATGGGAATTGTAGCTGGAAGCACAGTGTTCTAGGCAGAATCCTAAGCTCGGGAGGGTACGGAGAGATCCATGTTTTGCTCCGGCCTCTGTTGGCAGCAAGGTGCCGGGGAGGCCATTTTCACACTCGGGAACTGGGAACCGTGGCCGCTGCCACGGGGCTTTAGCTCCACGCAGGGTCTCCTAATTACAAGTCACTGTCAGGGCACACAATTTAGCAAAACTTGGGGGCTGGCTCTCCCTGCTGACTTAGCCAGGGGACAGGAGGAAGCTATTTTGAAGGAAGTGGAGAGGTCTGATGTGGAAGATAAAATCCAAGCACCTCTCATGCTCCGAGGGAGCCGTGACTGCTCCTCGGGTGTCGCCGCAGCCTGCCTGCCTGTGTGTGAAATAAAGCCATGACTTATGTGCATAGCTGATCGCCCTGCTCCTGGATGAGTGGCACAAAGTTGTACAAGGGGCACGTTCTGAGCACAGTGGACACTGCAGTATTTAGGGGTCTGTCTGGAGTTTCGTCTCATTTTGTGACGATGTTATTCTAATCCTGTTAGCCAACACAGAACATTCTGAAAGGCGTGTTTCAGGTGGGTAACATTAAAAAGACAAAACATAGGAACCCACCACCCTGAGCAATGTTGCGCTCTGCTGTTGGAATCCAGGGGACATATTACTAGAGGGATTTGAAATATTCATTCTAGCCTCCGACTGCTTTTATTTTAAGGAAATCTGTGTCCGGAGCTTTCAACATCAGCTTAATTTCCTTTTCCTAAAGACCATGCATCTTGAAAAGGACCCTTTTAAGCTACACTGGGGAGCTGGATTGGTAGGCTGCTGGGTACCTAAAAGGGCACGCCAACATCCGGCAAGGCACTGGCTCATTAGCCGTTCGGACAGCTCCCAGCAACTTGGGGCTGAGGTGTGAAGTCAACCCCAGGGCTGCTGGGCACCAGTGTCTCCCAGGCGACAACCAGGGGACAGTCGGGGGTTGACCATTCAGCAGCGGTGTGCTGCTGTGTGCGGGCCTGACCCTCTACCCCCTTGCTCCTTCTCCCCACAATACCGGGTCTCCCTTTTATTTATTTTTTACGGAAAGCAGAGTAACCATATGGTACTCATGCCTCTTTTATTTCCTGACTGTTCTGTGTGTCATAGCCCTGGATGGTGGGAAGCCTGGGGCCTGTCATTACCGACCTGAGCGGATTGAGTAAGGCCTCACTGAAGGTCAGTGACCAGGACCTAACTGCCATTCATGTGGGGGTGGTCACTTACAAAAGCAACACAAGGGACTGCTGCTTTGGGAGGATGCAGGGGTCCCAGTGTTCTGGGTCACAAGGGAGGAAAGCCCACTCACTGCACTGGGGGTGCTGGGCAGGGGGAAGCGGAGTACAGAGGGCAGGTGACTGCCCCCAAAGTGTCCTCCCAGTTCCACCCAATGCCCTCTTTTAGAATTCTCCTCCTAAAGACCCTGTTATTAAAAATATGGCTTGCTCAGCTTTTTGACCTCACAGAGCTCTTTATTAAAATGCAAATGTCTCTTAAGAGTAACCCTATAAGCCTTTGCCAGCTAATGGGATTAACTGAACAGAACACAGCCCCTGCAGGGAGGTAAGGAGGCCTGGGGCCAAATCTCCCTTCTCAAATTTGCCAAGGGCTCATCCCTGATCACCCTGACCACAAGATTCGGGCATTTCTCTTTCAGTTCCCTTTGAGGGTGGTGCTTTTTAAGGAGAAGCCAAATTTGAATAATGTTACAAATCTGAATTTCACTCATTGTTGAACAAAACTCATCTAGGAGAACCTTCAGTTCTGTCATCCACACAAAACAACTTTCCCTGACTTGTTTATAATATTAAAAAACCTATCTGTATATGCGCATGCATATTTTAAAAATATATAAAACTCATATATCATGTGCTGAACAGTGCAGAGGTCTGTAGATAAGATGTCACTCCAAGGATAACAGATAAGTATCTATGAATGAGAAATTGGAAATAAAATTCTGGAGACTCAAATTATACTGTTCTTTCCATAGACGAGGAATTAATGAGAGTATTTGAATACAAAATATGTCTGTTTTAGAGAACAGGAAGAGAGGCCCAGAGCTCGGCATCTAAGAGGGACTGTGGGAGCTAACACGGGGCAAGGGGAGAGCACTCTGGGACTCCAGGACCCTGGCTGCAAACCCTAGACATTCCCACCAGCAAAGCCCTCATCCTTGACATGGACTGAAGATCCTATGGTGAAGTGGAAAAATTTGGGCCTACCTGCTAAGGGAATTTCAGTTAAGACCTGGAAGATTCTAGAAGACACAGTTTGGCTCCAGATAGAGAAGAAATGGAAGAAGGGAGTTGAAAGCAGCTCTCAGTACCACCCCTGAGCTAGGCTCTGGAGCCCCTTCCAGAAGCAAGCCCAGTGCCAGGACCTCTCTGACAAGGTATCCAGAAAGACCAAGGCCTACCCTATAGCTAGAGAGTATCCATCACTGCTGTTCACTGCTGTTCCTGGACAAACTTTCTGCCTCAGACTGGCATGGAAATCTGAATGGTTATGCCTGTCAGTTGTCTAGACACAGTTGTTTGTTTTGACCCAAGTGTATCCTTCCTGGTTTTGTGCATTTTAATTATCAGCACTCACAATAATTTTATATAAGCTCTGATTTGGTCTGCTCAACTGGGCTGGAGATCTCTTGAAAGGCTGATGAAATCTGTCTCTTGGCCATCATTCCATCCTCTTAATTGTTGCTATCTACTCTCAGTATGATCCCCTTGCAGAAACTGACCACACTCCTTAACTTTACAGATTTGGTTTTGACTGTGGACCAAGAAGGGGGCAGCAATGCCTTATACCTTCATCTTCCCCATTGGGAAGGGCACATATTGTGAACTCAACTTGTGTATATTGAATGAATGAATGAATGAATAAAAATGCCCAAATTAAGGCAAACTCACCAGCCCAGGCAAGGACTCATCCTCCTGAGAGGCGTGGCAGATTCTTGAGCAGCAGCTACTGCGTGTTGAGAGGTGCTACTAGGGAGGCAAAGCGCAAACAAGGCTATTTTGACTTATACATTAACCACAAATTAGGACTAACTTATCAGTGAGGGAAAATGGGTACATGTGTGTGCATGGCCTAGCCAGTATTCCATGCTCTTTGCCAAGTTGGACGTAACCCACCCATGCGAGAAACCTCAGACCTGCCAATGGTCAAAAACATGAAAAAACTAATTTGTGACAACTATTTTCATTTTGGAACTATGATGGATATACTCTTTTCCTAAATCGGGCAAGTCATTTTATTCTAAATTTCCATTAAACACTTCCCAACACTCTTTCTTTCCTCCTTCCTGAAGAACCACCATGACCCCCCCCCCCCCCACTCCCAGTAATTCCAGATGTCACAGAAGGCCCATTGTGTGACCATATTTGTGATGAGGTCTCTTTCTTGGCTATTAGAACAGCAACTGTTTCTCCCTCCCTGCATTAGCCCCTAATCGGCTATTCTGCTAAGTCTCAAAGCAATACAAATTCTGCTCAAATCAATTATCAACACATTTTCAACTCCTGGCACTGGGAAGAGAGAGAACTTTCCCTGGCCCAGGAGGGAGGCTCTCCCGTGAGAAGGAGTTGAGCGGGCCAGCCTGGGAAGCCTCTCTGGCCTCTGTGGCTGTGCTTCAAACAAAAGCCCCCAACTTGAGAGAATGGGGTCCTATTGCAACCACCCAGGACAGGATTTTCCGTATTTGTTTGTTTTTTCACTTGAGCTCATGAATAAAGCACAGGACACAAAGAGGCAGCTCAAGGAAGACCCTCCCCTCCCAGGGCTGCTGCAGATTTGCATCTGGCTGAGCTGCCTCAGCACCCCTCCCCTCCCCCTTCCTCATTGTCTTCCCTTGGTAATGAACATACTTGTTTTTCAAGGTGAAAGAGTGGAAAGAAAAGAAAACAAGAAGAAGAACAAGAAAACAACAAGAATTTAGCTGGGGCATCCACTTGTAAAATTCGAAGGACGTCCTGGATTTCAGAGATGTCTGTCCACTTAGTGTAGAGTTTGCCTCTCACCTAAGGCTTTGGCTTTGTTTTGTTCTGGGTGATTATTTAATAAGAAGATTCATGTAGGTTTTTTTTAATTTTTTTTATTTTTTTAAGGACAGAAAGGCCCATGGTGTGTCAGATTTCTTAAAACAAAACAAAACCACTAAGCGGGATAAGGATGTGAAAACACTTGGAAAAATCAGATTGTGGGACAAGGGAAAGGTATTCCTAATTTCAAAATGAAACAATCACTTTAGGATCAGGAGAGAGGGCAAGGGCCAGAGCTGAGAGGACTCAGGTGGTCCCCACCACCTGTTGAGCTTGCCTCTCCCCACCCCCAGAGCTCCTGGGCTGCTCTCCAGCTCTGCCTGGAGCTGGCTTTAGTTACTTGCAATCTGATCCTCTCTTGCAGACTAGAAGTTTCTAGAGGGCAGGGACTCCATCTGGTACTAAAAGCTGAACTTGATAAAGGTGCCTTTTTACTCATCTTTCTTTCTCTTTCTTCCTTCTTTCCCCCTCCTTCAAAACTTTCTTATTTCACCTCTGGGCTTATTTATCTTTTTCCTTGCTTTTGTACATTCTCTTTCTTTCCTTCTACAATTAAGAACAAAGGGAGTTGGTTTTAACTTAACCCACCCCAGTAAAAGGTCTGAATAAATCAAAGAGCTGTAGGCAACAAGGGTGGACCTGGGTGGCTCCTCAGGAAACTGGCCTATAATGTGTGCCTGGGGCAGGCAAGGGTGGGGGGTGCTAAATACAAAATTGTTCGCATACCATAGTTAATAAGTACCCTTCTTAAAAACATCCATACGTGTGGGTAAAGAACATGAGATAAGGAGAAATAATCATAGCAGGATAAGGGCAGGGTAGGGGTATTTCCTGTAATATTTATAATGTCATTTTAACAATAAATACAATTTCTAGAAGAAAAAGGGCCAGGCCCAAGTGTGGGTTCCAAGATCTGTAGGAAGCGAAAGTGGGCAGTCTGGCCCCATGAGGGAGGTTGTAAGTGAGTGTGGCCCCCCACAAGGGAAGAATTTGGGCATTTGGAGGGGGGACTGGCCAAGAAATCTATCAAATAACAGAGCAAAGCCCCCTGCCCCCCAAAAGTCCAGGAGACCAGGAATGGTGCTAAAACCAAGACCTCAGGGACCCAAAAAGGATCTAAATCCAGCCCCAAACACCCCCAAAACGTGGGTCCCCTTTTCCGCCAAGGTTTTTTCCTACATTTGGTCTAGAGAATTCTAAGTGGTCCCCACTTCCTGTGAGCGCACCCAGCTATTCTGGCTCTCTGCTGACCTCTGGTGGGGAGCAGCTCCATTGGCCCAGGGAAGGTGCTAGAAAGAGCTGCCCACCTGTGCCCCACCATCCATCATGGCACCTGCAGGGGCCGGGTGGCTAACATGCCTGAACAGGCATTCAGGGCCTAAACTCAGGAGCCCCCAGGAAGGGTGGGAAGGAGGGTGAGGGATGGCAAGAACACCCGTTCTTGAACCAAGGGATCTGGGCCCAGATCCACCAGCTCCAGCTTCCCTTTCACTGGAAACAAGAAGCCAGAGGGGCCTGCCCCAAGTCCAGTGAGGGACCTGAGTGGAGTGGGGGTCTCATTCTTGGACAGGGAAAATGAAGCATCAACTAGAATATCCTGACATGCTGGGGGCAGGGGCCTGAAGCACTGAGGAATAGGAGGTGTTGAGGAAGGAGCAGAAATTCAAATTTAGCCCTGAAATCTCCGAGGCCCCCCCAAATTTCTGTAAACAGGCATTTCACATGCACCCCAATTCTGCTCCCTCCTCTGCCACATCTTCCCACAGGGTCTCAAATGCTCCCTCCTTATCTTTGGGTTTCCTTGGTGGAAGCGGGACCTCTTCTCCTTTGTCTTTTTTAACCCTGGATTGTGGTGGGAAAGAAAGTTCCTTGCACTTCTGCTCCTAGTGAAAGGGACCAGGAATTGTTAATTATTCACCAAAGGACAAAAGATGGCCCAACTTTGATTCCTATACAAATCTGCCACTTTGGAACACATACTCAAAGGGAGGAGGGGGGGGGCGTGTGCATGTGTGTGTGTGTGGACTGATAAACCTCTTCTACTTAAACTTTTCACACACACACACACACACAAAAAAAGTTCTAAAGTAAGAAAGATACCCCTTCTCCTTTTCCAGTAGAGGAAAACTGGGACCCAGGAGACCAAGAAATTTGCCCAAGGTCTCAAACTGGTTCCCAGCAGAATTGGGCAAGATCCTGTGAATTCGGAGGTCACCCCCTACTGTGTTTTCCAGCAGCTCACTAAGGTCTACAAAGCCACTAATTAAAATACCAGGATCTGTCCTCAGATAAATGGCTCAGCTGAAAACCTTTAAAGAATACCCCAGGCCGGGGGATCAGGGGCTGCCAGCGTCCTGGGAAGGAGGATCAGGGAGGGGGATGCATAGCTGAGCCTTGGGCGCTGGCGCAGGGCAAGAAGAGTTTTGAAGAGCGAGGCTCTCAATAGTAAAGGCCGAGCGCCATCTGCCAGCCAGTTCTGAGAGTCTGGCTTTATTTTATTGTTTATACTTCCCGCCCCTGAATAGTGTGTTTCCTCATTTCTTTTCATTAAAAAAGAAAATAAAATGTATTTCTTAAAGAATCTTATTAATTAAAAAAAGGAGGTGTGTGGGGGGGAGAGAGAGAGAGAGAGAGAGAGAGAGAGAGAGAGGGAGGAAGGACATGAATAAATACAAACCAAGAAAGAAAAAGTAGGGAATTCCTCAGGAGGCTGACTTCTGTCTCCCAATTTCTGAACTTTGTAAACGCCTGAGGAAGATGAGGAAAAACCCCTTTTCTAAGGGAGCCTGCAGGTCCTCCTCCTCCTCCCAGCAGATTTGACTCCCGGTTGGAGCTGCCTTAAAATCTCTTAAGTCAGATCTTGACTTGGGGGATCGAAGTTGTGGGTGGGGTAGACCTTTGCCACCTATCAGTCTTGAGTCTTGGGCAAAGATGGCTGCAAGAGTTTGAGATGTGCTCTCCACCTGAGAACAAGTCTCCATCCAGAGTCCCCGTCCCTAGCTCTACCTGCACGCCACAGAACTTTATGTATACTTCTGTATTTAAAAAGTTGAATGCAGAAACACACTCTGGCTTTCCCTTGGACTGTCACAGGTAGGCCCCTTCTCTGACCATGGCAGGACCCCAGGAATACTCAGCAAAATTATCATAAATACTGTTAATACTTTTAAGAATCAAAATTTTGCCTTCTGTGGATGTCACTTGGCAAATGCGTGGAATCATAGAACTGAGTGCTAGAATCAACCAAGGCCATAGAAATATGACCCCCAACCCCAGTTTCTAAGCCAGTGCTCTCTTTCCACTATCCTAGGGCCCCCCAAAGTTGGGCATCTTCTGTCTACCTCTTTCCTCATTCATTTGACTCTTTTCCTCACCTGGGCAACAAGGTGTAATCACAGTAAGCTCAAAACCCTAAACTACCTTAGGACAGACAATTGCTACACAGGTACTAGAACCCATGAGGGACTTTGCCAGAGCTACCCCCACAGAAAGGGGAGCCTTCCATAGTGTCCATCTGAAATCCTGCCTGCCTGGCCATTTATTTTGCAAAACAAAATTAACTACTGTACTTTCCTTTTTTTAACAAACAAAAAGAAAACGAATAAAATAAAATCATCAATTCTTCATTATAAATAGCTACAAGTTTTCTGGCAATCCACTTTTAAAAAATTTTCCCCTAACGTCTGGGCATTTGTTTTTGGGTTCTACCTGGAGTCTTCTAAGCATTTCCTTGGAAAGAGATTGTACTTGGTCCCAGGCAAAATGTCAAAATCAACAATCTGAAAGCTTGCCTTGGATAACTTCTAGTACTCTGTAGTAAGGAGGTATCATAGTTAGGGGGCTCTTAGCTCAGCTGAACCTAGTGCATAGCAAGCTAGTCTGAAGACAAGATTTTTATTTCAAATGATTCTTTTAATTTCATAAGTCCAATGTGTAATTTACCAAACTAACAACTTATTTCTGCCCCTCACCTTAATCCTAACCCTAAGAGCTAGGGCTGGGTTTGTGGCTCAGTGGTAGAGTGCCTGCTGAGCCTGGGTTCAATCCCCAGCACCACAAAACAAACAAACATCAACAACAACAACAACCCCCCCAAAAAACAAAACAACCTTATAGTAAAAGCTGAAGTGTCTAAATACATGTGCCTCTGTGGAGTGGAGAATGGTTACTGTCTTTTATTTTTATTCTTCTGGTCTTTGCAATGAAGTTAGAGGTACAAATTCCAAACTTTCTAAGGGAAAAAGCAAACAAACAAAAACAAAAAAATAAAAACAAAAAAGCCCTGTTTTTAAAAGATTAGGGCTGGAGGTGTAGCTCAGCAATAGAGTGCAGGCTTAGCATGTGTGAAGCCCTGGGTTCTATTCCCAGCACCCCCTCCCCCAAAAGAAAAATCCTGATGCATGTATAACAGCTGAACACTCTATTGAAAGACCACATGGGGGCAAAAATAAAAATATTTTGGCCTCAAAATACAATGAAGAAGTCACAAGTTTCCTTCCATAATGGTTATTTGGGAAAGAGTCAGATTAGGTACAAGTGGTGGATGTGGGGGGAGATCACTGTTTAAATCACCATTTAGGTTCTCTGATTACGCTAAGAGATATTGAACGTAGAATCTACCTTAGGATGGGTGAAATGGGCACTATGTTTTCTTTCTGAAAAATTTTTATTTTACCTTCTTCAGTATAGTCATTCAGAGGCATCCTTCCACTGTCCCCACTACTAGTTAAAGGTGACAAGACCCCTTCCTGTGGTAGGCTGGCTCTCTGTGGCCTGGGAATAAGGAGATCCAGCAAACAGGGACCACTTCACAGCCTGACTCCACTCACCAGCTGATTACCTGGGGGGCTGACTTGGCTGACCAGAGTCTTAGACCAACTTGTGACACCCATGACCTCTAACTTCCCCTGAACTGGGTGTGGATAATGTTGGTGCAGTGCTTCTCAAACAGGGGTGCCATCTGGTGATGAATGAAGATAGTTGGGGTTGTCACATGGTGTGGTGATGGTGGGTGGTAGGGTGGGGCATGTCTGTGACTGATATCTAGAGGCCAGAGATGCTGCTAAATGTCCTACAGTGCATTGGACAACCCCACCCCCACGACAAAATGTTAATGGAGCTGCTTGGGGTACCCCTTTATTGAGAAAAGCCCCCCAAAGTGCTCCTAAAATCCCAGCATATAGCAAACAGGGAGAAGTCACAGCCTAAAAGTTAAAAGCTGGGTCTGGTGAAAGCTTTAGGGCCTATTTAACTTGGGATTCCATCCTGGGGTGGGGGGAGATGGTGAATGTGAATTAGGACCCTTCCCCACCTTTGCTGATTCTTCTTGTCCCCTCTCCTTTGTACTATAGCTGTGATGCCTTTCCTTTGCCTTATACTATCTCACCATCTAGTGGCCACCTGAAATACCAACTCACCTTCGCCATCTGGGCCCATCTAAAGCCAGTCACTAAAACATTCATATTTTGGTGGCAGTGGGCAAAAGAACCTCTGAATGACGTATATGATAAGTTATAATAAGTTAATTGAAAGTCCTACAGGCCTAGTAATGCTCTCCAGCAAATGTACAGGAATTAAGATGGACACTTCCTAAAATATCAAAAGCCCACATGGGGGGGAAAAAATCAAGGGGCTGGTTATAAATAAGGTCTGCCTTTTTTAGGAAGAGCCCACAGGGCTTCTGCTTAAATCCTCTGGACACTTGTGGATTGCAATAGATAGCCACAGATTACAAACAGTATCTTTTTGAAAGGATGGGTTCAAGTGGTCTGAGCAACTTGAGTAGGTACTTACACACTTCCCAAGTAATACCATCTATCCTTGGCAGATTTTTGTTGTTGTTGTTGTTGTTGTTTGTTTGTTTCTTTTGTTTTTCATCAATTAAATCAATCAGTTACTTTTACAGCTCTAGAAACTGAGACCCAGATATGGGGGTCCCAGAAGTCCAGGGGACTTTGGATGGATACTAGTTAAGATACAGGACACTTGTGCCTATTTCCTTTGACAAAGGTATATCAAGCAGCCCTTCTTGGGTCCTAGACTGTATCTCAATGCCTGGCCTTAATGTTTGTGTATCATAATAAGCATTATTGTTTTGTTTGCTTTTTCAAAAATCCCACAGCTTCAAACTTACCTGTATACAGGTTCCCTGTAAAAAATCTTCATAGTAATTTACATATTAGCAACCAGTTTGATACAAGGCAAATTACTCCTATAGGACAGAGGAGAGAGGTGGTGTGATCTTGTGATAACAAGAGCCAGGGAAGTCAGAAGAGCAAGCCTCTTGCTGGCCACATTCTGATCTCTTTGTAAGAAGTGGCACTCCCTTGGCAGTGACACTGAGCTTGGGAAAGCTTCATAGTGACACTTCTGAGAAAGTAGGTACATGAGGTTTTTCTTCCCCATTATCAACTCATTAGAGGAAATTTAAAGTACTTACTCTGTCCCACACACAGAATGTGTGACAGTGTCGGAAACATTGACTGACTCATCATAAATTTGAAATCGAATAGCAATTTATAGTTCCTTTATACCTCTCTCCTCACCCCAAATTGAATCATTAAAACACACTTAGTAAGATCCGATGTTCAGGTTCTGTGGGCAGAACTCCACGAATCGGAATACTTGTGAATTCTCTAGAGATTTAACAAATTACTCTACAAGGCATCTGGGGTTTTACCTCTCGGTAAGTACAGCAGCTGCACCCTCTCCTGTGGCAGGCCGCTTGCCTAACAATCTTCCCTTGTTACAACTCCCAGTTGTCGCATGTGTAAGACTGCTCCAGTCATTCTAACTGAAAGGTATGTGTCTTGTGTGTGCTACTTGTTAGGGACCAAAGCATCCCATGCCTCAACAGAGTGTGTGATGATTGACAATAATAAAAGAAACACATTTTCTGTGTGGTTCCCTACCTCTTTCTTGGAGGTCTTGTCCTCTTCAATTCCCACCGGCTGGCCTGCGTCACCATCTAGCTGCTGGGAAGGAAACTAAAGACACTTTTTTTTTTTTTTTACATGTGTAAAAATCATAGAACAATCCAAGCTCAGGTCCTTGGGCTAAGCCACAGTATTGGATTGATTTACAGACAGAAGCTAATAATGAGAGAAAGGGGATGAAGGAGTAAGCGGGGTGATGGGTGAGACTTTCTCAGGACAAGTAAAGTAGCTATCCCTTGGTCTCCCTGCCACGTCGCACACCTGAGAGTGACTTCACACGATCATAAATTTGATAAGGTGCCATTTGTCCACTGCTTGAGTTGAGCTTCATTTACAAAATGTGTACAAAGAGTGTACTCTGAAATGTAGAGACAGAAAGGGCGACAGAGGTGCCTGCTACTTCTAGGGCTTGGAAGTGAACAGTCTCCTGAGAGATACAGAATATAGTCGAACCACACCTTCACCTGTGCAGGGAGAAAAAAAGCTCTGGAAGGAAAGAAAACTTCTAAAAATAACACGTAATATGGGGGGGGGGGGGCAGGCCCTGGGCTGAATATCCTTCAAAAATCTTCTGGAGATTTTTCCAAAGTCACTTTACTTCTGGTATCTTGCTCTCTTTTTAGAGGAATTAAAAAAAAAAAAAAACAACTCCTCTGGGTTGTTTTGGAAACCTCCTTGTTCAGGGGCTAGGTCTGGCCCTACCCCATGGCCAGCTGAGACTCCTACTGGGCTTTCTAAATTGTACAGAGGCTCCTTTGGAGTTGAAGATTCCTCAGTGCTACTCCCAAAGGGAGGCCCAGGCCATTTTTCTCTGATTCCCTAAAGAGAGCTTGATCTTATCAAAGAACCATCATCCAATTCAATGAAATCTGTTATAGTGGGTGTGAGGACTCATGTTCCTATTGTGGGGGGCCACCAGGGGTGGAGAAGGTTAATTAGACTCACCACTGCTTTTAATTCCCTCCTTTGGCTATTTTAATTGGTGGTGAGACCCTGCTGCATCAAGTGGCTCTGTCCTTTCTATTTTGAAAATTTGATATTAAATTTTAATTAAATTTGATATTAAAATGGGCAAATAACATGTCAATTTTGCATTTCATTAAAGCCTTAGGAGGGGCAAGGTAGGTTTGGGAAGAACCCCATCTTTGCTTTAGGTAAACAACAAAAACCAAAAACCCCAAGAAGTTCAGAAATCAATTTTCATTTTCTTTTTATGTATCTCCTAAAAAGTACTCTGTGCAGAGGCATTGAAAGAGCTGCCATTTTACTGGGGGTAGGGTAGAGTGTGTGTGTGTGTGTGTGTGTGTGTGTGTGTGTGTGTGTTATGTGTGAGAGTGTGTGTATGTGTGTGTGAGAGAGAGGGAATTTTAGAGTGGAAACTGACTCTAAAAAATGGGGCATGTCTGGTATTGGGAATTTCAAATTTGGTCCATTAGGTTATTTTCTCCAAAAAGAAATTTATTTGTGCGTAATATCAACCTTTCTGCATAAACAAAGGTGTTTTCTTGCTTACTGGGAATTATCCCTGAATTAAAAGCAAGGACTACTTTTAAAACACAAAAAACTATGAAGAATATTGTGCAATTAATAATCTTATTAGGTCCAGAGAGTTCTAAACACCCTACTACTGCACGTGTAGTCATGTAGAGGAGCTATGTGTAAAAGCAACTGCATTTTATTTTTAAATAGTAATGATTATTATTATTGGAAATAATATTTATTATTATATTATTATTATTACTACTACTACTATTATTTTTGGAAACCTGAGTAAAGTTTTAGACCCTGCTAAAGAAAACTATTGACAAATTAAAAAAAAAAAAAGACTTAAAAAAAACCTGCATTAAAAAAAAAAAGAAGAAGAAAGTCCAACAAATAAACTAAGACTGCAGTGTTGCAGTGCTGGCAGATGAGTTCAAGCAAATGTGGAAATTAAATATCACCATAGCAATGACAGGTATCTCAGAAATGGGTAGCTCACATTTCATGTACACTCAATGGACATTTATAACCAGGGATCTGGCAGGGCCTGGCTGTTAATTCAGAAAGCAACAGACTACTAGACACCTGTCACTTGACAAGGGATTTTAGGAGCACAGAGCACATTTACAGCAATCATGCTTTACACTTAAACAATGCCATACAGCTTTTTGCCATGTTTTTGGTAAGCACTGTGATATCTGAAATAGAAACCTCAGATTCTTTACTTACCTTTGAAGTCCCTGAGGAAAAAGTCCCTGATATTTTCTCTTTTTTTATTTGCCCATGAAATGGGGTCCTACCATGTTTTTATTGCCCAGAACTGTTTCAAAGGAGTAATGTGCCTAGATAGAAGACTTTTAAAAATGTAAAATGCAATCTGAATGTGTTATTATTATCAGTACTGGTCACTAACAATATTGAGAACAGTGAGATTTTTCCCTTTCAAGTTAGGAGGGGATGTGCAGAAAGGAGATAGCACTAATTCTCTTTGCTTAAAACCAGTTTTTCATGGTGGACAATGTGGGAAAATTTTAAAAATTAATCTACCCATATGAAAAAAAATTTTTGAGAAAAATCTATGGGAAATTAGATTTTAAAAAGCAGGGCAGAATTTCAGCCTCTGAGAAGCATGAATACTATTGGGAGAGAGAGAGAAGGGAAAATAATAAAGATCTCTTTTAACTCTAAAATTTTGCAAGCTGATAAGCCAGGCCTTTCCCACTGCACCAAACCGCCCACCGGAGGCATTTTAAATATGGAAAATGGCTGTATTAAAAAAAAAGAAAGAAAGAAAGAAAGAAAGAAAAAGAAAGAAAGAGTAAGAACGCTTCTGCAAGGTGGGCCACACATCACCGTTGCACCTGGCAACATAAATTAATTACCATACAATTAATTGTGATTCACTGCATAAAGTGTCCTAGCAGAATGGCCATTATTATATGTAGCATTTGCCTGTACAATTTTAATAAATGCAGCAGAGCTGAAGAAACTCTGATCTAGTAGCCCTCTTCAATTCTTAAACAAGGAATCACTTCTGAGTGAAGTTAAAAAAAAAAAAAGTCTAGCCCACCAAAATTATTTAAAAAGGCAGCAAAAACATGGAAATAATCTATTATCAGATAGGGTCAAGAAAAAAAGGCTTCAACTCTTTGGATATTGTAGAATTTTCATCATGTTATTGATTTCTGTCTTTTTAAGATTCTTTGTAATGTGGTTAAGGTATTTGGGCAATAAAAATAGAGAGCATATGCGCAGAAACAACACATTTTTAAAGCAATGGATGAATATGAATGGTGCAAACTAGGAACCATGTCAAAAGATGGCACCTGACCTGCATTTTCAGTGGTAGGAATGTGTGGATGTCTTGTTTCATGTGTTGGGACTAGAAATTTAGTAAAAAGTTCTTATCCTAAATGTAACTAAGTCCTTATTCTTGCTTAACTACCAAGACCCAAGGAGCAAAGGTCCCCTAACATTTTTCCTTCTTATTTTTAATTTTTCCCCCCTGGAGACAAATCAAAGGGAGGTAAAGGGAAACTTCTAAAATTCTTAACTCCTGACCCCAGACATGGACAGTTTACTGCAGGATTGATGGTTGCATAATGGTATGAGCCCCCATTCTTGAGAGGACACCTTAGTGAAGATTTGCTAGGAAGAAGCTTAATTTCTCAAATGAGGCAACTGAGGCTCCAACATGTAAGGGGCACTGTCAACTTGCCAACCAGGGGTCAGGTGGGCACCATCACTTGGGTCTCCTTTCTGTAGCCAGTTGTGTCCCTCCCTTCTCCCAATTCACAAGTTTGCTTCCCAGAACTAAGCTTGAAATATTGAAGTGGGTCTGTAATGGCAAAATCAGTTGTCTGCAGGGAAAACAGTTATTGAAGGTTCTGTGGCTTTGGGATATGTGAAATTTCAGACGACTTGCCTTTTGTATGTTTTGGGGTGAATGATGATGTCATTGTTTCCCCAGGCAGGCATAAATAAGATGATTATTGCATGGAAAACTGTGATTTGCAGGGGACACATAACAATAGCACAGTTATGTCAATAATGTCATTAATAAAAACCATCACATATTTTTAAATATTTAACAAACAAATGTAGCACAGCACGAGAAGTTGTGATCTTGAAATCCCTTGAAAGGCCTTAGAAAATAAAAAAGTTAATTATGGAGCTTTACTTTTCAAAATTCCATTTAAGTCACAGTTTTAGACCAGGGTTAATTGATGCTTTAGTCAACTGTGGCAAAAAGAGTTAATATCCCAGATTTGACATAAGATGTCTGGTCTGCAGTGGAGGGAGGGGCCTGTACAGGGATGGATGGAGGCAGTAAAGCTGGGGAAAGGTGTGGGGGGGGTGAGGGCCTCCAGAAGCATTCTTCTAGATGACAGTATTTTAAGTTTAATCAACAAGACCTTTTATTTTTTTTTTTATTCAAAGCCAATTGGCAGAAGACCTTACCTGTAAGCCTTTTTGCCCCCAGCTAAAGCTGCTTGAAAAATTCACATGCAAACATATATCACAAGTCATAGTCACAGTTTTCCATACGTTGTCCACATATTTAAAATACATTTGGAGCATTTATTTATTTATTCTTTTATTTTAATTGCATTTCTAACACAAGGCATTCCACTCCCAACACACAACTCCCATTTTTTAAGCCAAGCCCCTCCTACTGTACTGCTGGTATAAGTGTAAATGATTGGCTTACCTCGGGCTCTTCGCTAGTAAAAATAATTATATTATATTTTAAAAACATAGCCACGCCCACCCCTTTGGAACCAGCCCCTTGTGGGTTTGGACCTGGACTTGCCAACAGTGAGTTAAGCGTTTCCCCCCTCCCCCTCCAGCCTCCCACCAGGTGAGCAGAGTGTGTATAGAATACCGAAATTATGTTGCAGCCCCAGAGCCCCAGATACCTGTGTGTCTGGTTTTTCAACCGTAAAGGCGGGAGGGTTTGGCGAACGAATGAGAAGTGAGGAAACGCTTAGCGCAAAGGGAAAAAGAGAGAAAGACATACAGGAAAAAGGTTACGGAGGCCCGCGAGAAGGGACCCCTCTTCCCCCGGCCAGCGGCCCAGCGCATTACCCAGGATGCCCCGCCACCTCTCCCTGCGTTTTCGCGCCGCTCGCTGCAGAGCGACCACGCACAGGTACCACTGGAGTGTGCGAACACGGAAAGTTTTTGCCCGCGCCATGGCGCAAATCACAAGACAGCCTGTTCTCAGGTACAAGTACACAGTCGGCGGGTAACTTGGGGGTGCTGGGGATGGGGATTGGGAGACACTGAGCATATCATGCACAGGCGGACACAAAATATGGACACCAACACACACCAACAAGAAGCTGTTTGAGACCAAGCAGCCGTGCCAGGCGAGGCATGACCCCAGCCCATCATGGCCCCAACCAACATAGCCAGGGGAGCCCCGGGGCCCCTCCCCGGCAGTTCCTGGCTCACCTGAAGCCCCCGCCTGTCCAGCTTACGGTCGCTGGCGCTGGCGCTGGCCTCTCCAGCCGGAAACGACCCCCAGTGTCGCTCGGCTTCACTTTTCTCCCTGGAGGGCACATACTTCGGCCACCCGAACCCCTCCAAACCCCTCCCCGCTCCCAGGGCAAAGTTAGGGTCCCTCCCTTGAACTTCTAGCAGGCTCTTCCCACCTCTGGTTGGACCCCTCCTCCCACTGTTGAGCCCCAAGACCCACCGGGCAACCCTGCCACCCCCTCCCCGGGTACCCTGGCGGCCCTGCTGCCCGCAGGCAGAGTCCGCCGCATTACCTAGAAGCAGCAGGCGGTGCGTACACATGTAACCCATCTTTTCGTCCTGAAGTTGCTTGTCGATGAGCTTGCTGCGTTTCTTCGCTGCGCGCTTCTGGGCGCGCATCTCAATGGCTTCTTTGCGCAGCTGTCTGCGCTTCTCCCCCAGAGATACCTTCTTGACCTTGTTGGGGCTCGCGGCTTTGGACTGGGGACTCTCAGAACAACCGAAGCAGCCCCCGAAGGCTTGCATGAGGAAGT
This sequence comes from Tamias sibiricus, assembly GCA_025594165.1. Classification (NCBI taxonomy): domain Eukaryota; kingdom Metazoa; phylum Chordata; class Mammalia; order Rodentia; family Sciuridae; genus Tamias; species Tamias sibiricus. Next base: position 155,151,720 of record CM046659.1, read on the forward strand.
TGCGGAGTAAGTTGCGCCGCTGCTTTCGGCGACGGCGATTTCGGCGCTGAAGCCACTGGAAGCAGCCGGAGGTCCCATCTTCGGACTCGTCACTGGAGGAATCGTCGTCGCTGATTGCCTCCTCCTCGTACCTGCTGGGGCCGCGGCCACGCTCAGCCCTACCCCGCCAGGCAGACGCCCGAGTAGGCCGCGGAGTAGGCGGGTCAGCAGCCTGGATCTCGGGGCTGGGGGGTCTAAGGTGATGGAGATTGCGTCTGGCCCCTGAGGCAGGGGCGGCAACGGCTGCCCGGGCTGCAGCGGCTGCCCGGGCTGCAGCGGCTGCCCGGGCGGCAGGAGGGATACGGGCGGCAGCAGGGACTGGCCTGGGGGTTGGTTGTACTGGGGCAGCAGGGACTGCCCTGACATCAGGATCTTTTGGGGTGGCAGAAGCTGCCCCGGCGCCTGGATCTGCCGGGGTGGCAGGGGCTCCCTGGACATCTGGATCAGCTGGGGCTCCCTGGGCGGCATCAGTATCGGCTGGGATGGCGGGAGCTGCCCCGGTGTCTTCATCGGCTGGGGCGGCCGGGGCTCCCCCGGCATCTGGATCAGCTGGGGCTCCCTGGGCGGTGTCGGGAGCGGCTGGAACGGCAGGGGCTGCCCCGGCATCAGGATCTTCTGGGGCGGCAGAGTCTGCCCCGGCTTCCGGATCTTCTGGGGCGTCAGGGGCTCCTCCGGTGTCATGATCGGCTGGGGAGGCAGAGTCTGCCCGGGAGTCGGGATCGGCTGGAGCGGAAGGGGATCCGTCCCCTGGAGAGGGGACTTTTCCTTCCTCCGCAGCAGCGGTAGCTGAGTCTCCTTCCATGTCGGCTGCTTCTCCCTCAACTGGGGGTCTCTCTGCTCGCTCTCTCTTATCTGGGGCTCCGGAGATCTCGATGGGCGGGCCATCACTCGCGATTGGGGGGCTGTCCATGTTGACGGGAGCGTCGTCGACCCCAGTGGGGGGGCTGCCAATCTCGAGCGGGGGTCCGGAGATCTCCATCGGGGGGCTGTCGACTGCGAAGTTAGAAGCAGATCTGATAGCTTCTCCCGACGGGCTGCCGATGGCGCCTGGGACCCAGAGGGATATCGCGTTTGCGGCGGGAGTGAGGCAGACCGCACTCGGGACCGCGATTGCCGTGAACTGGCTGCCACCGACGACTTGTGGGATAACTCGGGGGAGCCCGGGAGGTGGGCTGTCATCCCCAAATGCTTCTCCATCAAGCTCAAATGGCATAGTCTCCTCAGGGGGAGGGCTATAGACTCCTCTGAAGCCAGCATTTGCAGGCTGGAGGACTCTGGGCTCCTCCGAAGGAGCTCCAGGGACCCCTGCACCCGGGCCTCCTGGAGCAAGGTCTGGGACCTGCAAGAGAGGTTGGCTGCAGCCTCCTTGGGTAGGCTGGTCGAACTCAAAGGGCATAGCTTCTTCTGGTGGAGGACTGTATCCTCCCAGGCCTGGTCTTTCACCCCTGAAGGTTCTGGGCTCCATGAGCGATGGGCTGAAGGCCTCGAGGCCTGCTGGGGGCCCAACGGGGAACCCAGGCTGCTCATGGGTAGGCCAGAAATCTCCCATGCTGGACTGCTCGACCTCGAAAGGCATGGCTTCCTCAGGAGGTGGGCTGTAGCCTCCACTTGCTCTGACTTCCTCGAAGGTCTGGTTGAGGCCTTGGAGGTTGGGCCTGGAGACTTCTGGGGGTCCACAGGCCTCGGCGCTCTCGGTGGGGATGGGCTCATTGTCAGGCGATTGGGTCTCCACCTCTTCGGCTGGGCTAGGCCCAGCACCGGGGGCAGCTGCCCCTGGGGCCTCCAAGGGTGGTTGCTCGGGCTGTTCCCCGATTTCAGGGGGGATATTGCGTTGTCCTGACATATTATTGCCGTCGAGGCGGTTGCGCATGCCCATAACAGGGTGGCGGTCTCTTAAAATATACTGGGGCTCCGTAAGACGGAGCACCCAACCAAACTAGGGTCAAAAATTATTTTCAAAAAATATCAAAGTACCAGTTGGAAAGTTCTCCAACCTTATTTTCCAACCCTTATGAGGTTGGGGGGCTTAGGGCCTGGAACCCCTGACCATGGCAGAAGAAACTCAGTTCTTGCTGATGGAGTCTTGACTCCTTCCTGGTCACTTTTATCCCCTCAGGCTGTCCCCTGACCAGCCACTCTTTGGCCTACCCTTGTGCCCTCTTCTCTCTCTCAGTGCTCCAGGCCAGCTCCGCCTGCTTGGATATGAGGAGCGTGCCGATTCGGTCCGAAAATCGCTGGTTGCGCTCTCTCTCCGCCACCAGAGGACGCCGGTCCCAGTGAAGAGCTGGATCCGGCTCCCGGAGACGGCTTCTGGCTCCAGCAGCCCCGGACTTTGGGTAAGGGGGCTGATGAGCGCAGGCCTCGCAGGGATGTTTTGGCTCCTTCCTCTCCTCTCCCGGACTGATTTGGAGTCTTTCTCCTCGCTTCTCCCTTGGTCAGAGAGAAAGCGCTCCTGCGTTGCGGGACACGTGACGCAAGACGTGGGCCTCGGGATGCTGGAGTACAGGAGCTGAAACCCTCCCTCCCCAACTGATTCTCCCGGGGGGAGGAGGGACTGCAGGAGGGATTTTATCACCCCAGAATACCTTTGAACCCCTTAGCTGAACCCCCAGCCCCAGGCAGCCACAGCTCTTGAGCTCCAAATACGGAGAATGAGGCTGTAGATATCTGGGAAGGGGGTATAAATGCGCGCGCCGGAATGCGACAGGTGGTCGTGAGCCCACCGAAGGGGTGGAGAAGAGACGCGGGTGAGGGGATGCTAAGTGCAAACACATCATTTGTTTTGAAGACGTCCTAGCGTACTTTCTGCTGCTTTTGCAGCTTTTGTTTGCCGTTTGCCGAGACTGGCTCCGGTAAAGCACTTAAATGTCCCCAACCCCATTACGCTTTCGGGGTCTCGGCAGTGGCCTCGGGTGGCGCAGGCAGGATTCTCCGGTATATGTGGATGGTGACGCAGGGGAATAAAAGAGGGTCTCAGGCACGCACGACAGAGAATCTAGCAAAGCCCCCTAGGTGGAAGCTGCGGCGGCAATGATGGGGGAGATGGTGCGGGGCGCACAGCAGGACCCAGCCCAGCTCAGGCCTTAGACTTCCGCATTCTGGGAAGGGATTAAAGACGGGTTTGGTTGAGGTTTATGACCAATTTAGGGTAGTCCTAAAGACTGGAAAACCCTACGCGCACCTAATCCACGGTTTTCTCAACCGTGCCGCGTCGGCAACGGCTGCCGCGATGCGCTGGTTCCTGCTTCGGGCGCCGGCTACTGCCGGCTGCAGCGTCGGTCAGCCAGTGCCTCTAACCAATTTCTAGCCCCCTGCCAGTCCCTCTGCTCCCGGTATGAGTCCTAGAACACCGCTTTACTTTTCTACTGTTGCAGTTTGCCGAGGTGGCACCAAGCGCGGCCACAAACCCAGTGCTCGCCCGCCGAGCTGCGCGCCCCTTGCGGAACCACGGTGGACTCAGAACCCACAGAGGGTAAATAACCACATCGCCTGGTGGGCTCAACGCACGAACGCACACTGGTTTGTCTGGCGTCTGCAGAGGGATTTGAGTCTGGGGTAAAATTGCCGATCCTAGATCACGTAAAACCCGGCACGCACGCATCGTAGTCAGTCTCACTAGCAGGTGACAGGGATTTTCAAACCTCCTTCAGTTGCAAGAGTAGTTGGTCAGGGGGCAGATGATCACCTTGCCTAAAGAACTCAGGGATAGGGAGGGACGCCAGACGAGCGTTACGCGGGGTGGGCTGCGGCAAGAAAGGCGCGCCGCGCAGATCGCAGTGTGCGAGCCTAAGGCAGATGAGCCGCCGCACGGTAGGGTTCCGCTAAGTTTAAAGCATCCCTCTTTGATCCAGGGTACCACAGCCACGGCACACTACCGCCCGCCAGTATCACCATCCACGTGGCCGCGCTGCGCGGAGGAAAGCTGACCAAAAGTCGGCCCGTAGGTAACATTCGGGTCTTCCCAAGGGCACATTGCCTCGGCTCAGTGGGTCTACACCCTTCCTGATGGCAAGAGTGAACTTTGGTTCAAAGTTTGCCCAACTACCTTATGTTCGATGGCTTAACAATTTAAGAATCCACTGAATGGGCCAACTGGTTACCAACAACCTACTCACTCCCTTCCGACCCCAGCACTGGGTCAGCCATTGGGCTGGGGTCACGCCAATCAAGGCTGCCTGGCGAATGAGCAGGGGGCGTCGGACCGGAAACCGGATACGGGTGGGAGGTCCAATAGGGGGCGCCGCGTTGGAACGCCCAAAAAGGTTGTGCTGTTGGGGTGGTTGGAAGCGGTTGGTGGGCGGGCGTACAGCGGCCAGGCCCGGAAGGCCACGAGGACAGCTAACGCCGTGGGGTCAGTCTTTCTGATGCCATAAGTCGCAATGGCCGAGTGAGGAGGTCGGGTGCTCCCAGGGGCCAACCCTTGGGTTCGCTGATGGTGGTAGCCTAGCCTACCCAACAGAGGGGGCCGCTGCTGGAGCGAGGCGAGGCGAGCACACAGAAGATTTCCCGGGCCTGGAGGTAGTGGGCCAGGACCCTGGGGAGAGGGCGTATTGCCCCGATGCAGAGGAACAGCCCAGGATGGATAAAGAGTTGAGGCCCCAGGGATGCTGAGCCCTGCACAAGTGGAAGGTCAGTAGACGTTGGGGTTGGAGCCACAGCGAAGCTGAGATGGGGGCCCCAAAGGGATGGTCTGGTCTGGCCAGGCCTTGTGCCCACTTCCAGAGCACCATTCATGGAAAAACGGGTTCAAGGTCTCATTGGCCTGTAGGGCCCCTTTGTTCCACATTCTTTCTTATGTCATGGTTTTTGCTAGGGAAGCACCTTGAGGGGATAAAGATTGGGCAGATACCAGTCCCTCCTCCAAAGGTATAGAGCAACATAAAAATGAAAGAAAAGGCCTTTAATTAGAGGGACTAAGAAAGTCGTGATGGAGAAAATGGCGTTTCAAATGGGTCCTGTGGAAGGACAAACACCTTAGCTATGAATAGAGGGGGGCGGGGTTACGTTTGCCTATCAGGAACAAAGGATCCAATGGTAGGAAACTTGGAGCATGGCTGGGTAAACCGAACAGGCCTCTTTTGATTCCAATGTGAGTTTATGCTCTCTATTTTTCTTCTAAATTTCAGACCCTTCCTCCCAAATAATGGGCTGTTAAAAATCTCCACCAGACTGCCCATGTTGGAGGAGAAGTGAGAAAGAAGGCAGGCAAACTGGATTGGATCTCTCTGAGGATACCATGGAGCATCCAAGCAAACACTTTTGAGGCCGTTTTAGTAGGAGATGAAAAGGGCATTAAAAGGTTTTCTGTCTTACAAGTGAGGAATTGAGCCAAGTTTTAATAAAGGTAGAAGCAATGTAGAAAATGGCCCCGATTGAGAGGACAAAGGAAAGAGGTTGTGAACCCCAGAGGCTGAGGGTGCCCCTGATTGTTAAGAGACCCAGACACAAGTGAAAGAATCAGGAAGACACTGAAGAGGAACACAAAAGGTGAAGGAGCCAAAGGTGGGCAGAGGGATGATGGGATATTGGGAGGAGGACAGGAAAGTCATGGGATTGGTGAGAGGGTGGAACCAATTTGATTTCAGACATGGCAGAGACGAAGAAGGATGGTCGGTCTGGTGGGGATTTTTAACAGCCCACTATTTGGGAGAAAGGATCTGAAGTTTAGAAGAAAGGTAGAAAGCATAAACTCAGATTGGCAATCACCCTTCTTAGAATTTTAGATCACTGGATCAGAGAAAACTCTCCATGGGAGAAATATATTTGGTGATAGAACAGTTGGAGAATTGGACAGAAAAAAGAGAGACAGTCCAGGAGAAAGCAGGGAGGGCTCAGAATGGAGAGATGGGATCATACCAGAGAAGGGTTTTAGAACCAGTGAGCAGACCCTAGGTTGTGATTTCTCAGCCTTGGCACTGGTGACATTGGGTGTGGGTAGCTGCTGTGGTGACTGTCCTATGCGTTGCAAATTGCAAGCAGCATCCCTAGCCTCTACCCACTAGATGCCAGTAGCATCCCCTTAGTTGTAACAACCAAAAATGTCTCCAGACTTTGCCAAATATCCTCTGGGGTGCAAAAATCACCCCCGGTTGAAAATCACTGTTATAAACTGAGAAAGAACCTGTAGACTTGAAATAACCTTAATTTTAAGATAGGTTAGTATCAGGAAGAATAAATCTCAGTATTTAAACTTGAAAGTTTCCCCCTTCTTTTTTTTTTTTAAATTCTCATTTATTTTTATGTAAAGACTCAGAATTTGAAAACCCCAAATTACCTGGATAAGTGAGGGCTGAAAGCTGAAAAACTTAATGCACATCAGTAGTAGGGCTTGAGAGACCCCAGAAGTGTGGCCAGATGTTTGAGGACCTGTCAAAAGACAGCTGGGTGACCTGAACTAAAGAGACTGAGGAAACTGGTATGGTAAGAACTGGCTGATCTGCAAGTGGGTTGACTAGGGGTCACCTTGACCAGTTAGTTGTCTGTCTGGAGATTCTGCTGAGGATTGGTGATCTTGTTGGCTTAAAATGGAAATGTGGGCTTGACCTGTGGACCAGAGCTGGGTATTGGTAGGCAGCCTATGCTTTGTACTCCAGCCCTACTTGGGACATTGTTTTTAAAGCCAAAGGACCTTAAATGTAGATTTCCAATTCCAGATGGATTTGCATCAGGAAAAGAGATAAATTTTTGGGATATTAATAGGAATAAGGAAGTTAAGGCTGTTAATGGATTCATGCAGCTAAGGAAGAGTAAGTCAAGAAGGCTAGTGCCCAAAAAGGGCTGAGGAGGGATGAAGGACAAGAGCTGTATGCCAAGGTCTTGGCCTGGTCCAAATGGGGAACTTGCTAGATTGAAGGGCTACATGAGATGGTGTGTGGAGTAGAGGAGGACCAGGTTTGTTATCAAAGTCCAGGTGACAGTCTCTGGAAACTGTAGATTGTATTTGATGAATTACAAAGAAATAGAAAATGCTACTCACATTCCCATTAAACTGCATTTCTGAAGAAAGTTAAATCCTCGGTCCAGGAGGCTTAGGTGGCAAATCAGCGGCTTTTTGTAATAAGTAACTCCAAATGGAAAAATGTGTTTCCCCAATGTCTGACTCTCCCAGAGGTGTCCTGGCACATTACCACCTGTAAGGGCATAGCCCCCCTCCTTGGCAGCCCTCCATGGTACCCTGGGCTTCCCAAACTTAATCTCTGTTGATGCCTCTGTGATGACATACATTATGATCAACAATTAATTATGTTTATACTTACATTTTGGGCTTCCTACTCATTGCCAAAAGTACAAGACACATCCAGATTTTAAGTAACTGCCTGTCAGCTTTCTTGGTTCATTCCTGTAGCCAAGAAAGAGAAAGCCAAGTAGAAAAGGCTCCCTTGAGAGGAACAGGGCAGGTGGGAGAGAGACTTCTCTGCAGCCCAGTCATATTAGTTATCACTAGGCTTCTTTCAAATGAGGAAAAAGAAGCAAAAAGAAAATGGGAAAGAGAAATTAGGCAGCTACTAAGTTCCTCAGCCTTCCAGTGACAAAGGTTTTCTGAGTGCTAACTGAGTAGCAATAAGACTTTGAAGCTGTTCAATTAATTACTGTTCAATTAAGACTGCTGCTATCCCTTGCCTTCCCAGCATCTCTGCCAGCCTTGGCCAGCGGAGGCAGCAGCAGCAGCAGCAGCATACTGCTGTCTGTAGAAGGGGCTGCGTCGTGACCAGGCTGTTTGAGGCAAATGCCAAATAAAGGAAAGATGCCTCTAATGGATGAGGCCAGATACTGGGTTGGGGCAGATGCACAGCTGATGATAAAGATGGTGAAAACAGTATTAATGCAAACACTTCATCTGCTTGGATGAAAAACCCCCACCATAAATTTCAGACCCCCTCACTAAGCTGTGGCTTAGCGGCCTTCTTCATAGAAGGGACATCAAATTCTGCCTTAGTTGGGCATGCTACTGTCACCTGACCACTTGTGCCTGTGTGGTAGGTCCACACACACTCTTTAGTCACCTGAACTATGCTGTGGATTGCTTCTCCAGACCAGATGATGATGCAGCAGAGTTTTGAGGGGAGAAGTAGACATTCCAGAAAAGATGAATGGCACTATGGGAAGGCAACCAAAAGAAGGAGGGGCAGAGGTGGGGGGTGGGGGGTGGGAGGAATCCCGGAAGACAAATTTGGCTTTAGTGGAAGCTCTATTTAAAATTTCTGTAATATGCAGTGGAAATTCCAGGCACCCTGGGGGGCTTCTGGGCACCAAATGCTATTTGGATTTAAGGGGAATGGTATATTTCACCTTCTCATACAACCTCAATTACCCAGAGCAGATTTTTCTAATGAATCTAATTGGGACAGCAACATAAGCCAGGACACAGGAAACCAGCTCTCTCCTAGGGCAGGGAGATGGGGGGTGTGCTGGTCAACTTAGGCTGCTTGTCAGCCTTTGGGCACGTGTCCCTCATACCCCTCAAATTTGAGAGTAGGGGCCTCAAAACCAGCCCTTCCTGACCCAAAAGCCAAGGTTTAGGGTTTGAATTACAAAACAATGTTCCTAGGTTTTAAGTCTGTGCTTGGTCACATTTGAGGTACTTGTATGAAAACTTCCCTGCACCTGTGCAGTCCACAGGGACTGAACCCAGGGGTGCTCACCACTGAGCCACATCCCAGCCTTTTTTATTTTTGAGACAGGGACTCCCTAAGTTGTTTAGAGCCTTGCTAAGTTGCTGAGGCCAGCCTTGACCTCTGATCCTCCGGCCTCAACCTCATGCACAATTGTGCCCCGTCCAGGTGAGATCTTTAAGACATTGTAAGGAGACAAAATTGAAGGGTAGCTAATCTGAAATCCTCAGTAGTGTCTTTCCAATGCCTTTGGCTATTAAAAATTCTCTTCCTAACGCTGAGCCCATCTGTGCCTGGCTGCACCTTATCTGAACCCCTTGCCAATAGGTATTTGAAGCCTATCATATTTGAGAGTGCTCAAACCTTTATCTCCCCACGTCTCTTTATTCTTTCATACAACATTTTTTTTAAAAAAAATTTTTATTAGTTATTGATGGACCTTTAATTATTTGTTTATATGTGATGCTGAGAATCAAACCCAGTGCCTCACACATGCTAGGCAAGTGCTCTACCACTGAGCCACACCCCAGCCCTCATAGAGCTTTTTATTGCCTTAAATGCACTGGCTTTGCCCCTATCCCATTTCTAAATATTCTGCTCCTTTCTGTGTACTTTTGTTCTGCCCACATCCTTTCCCCTTTCCCCTTTTGTGACCCCCAAAACCTTCTTTTCCTCTGTCTTCCTCAAATGTGTCCCCACATTACTGCCATCACCTACCCTCTGTCCATAGCCTGGCTTACCCTGGCCTCTCTGGTAGCACACTCACCCTAAAATAGGCCCATAGAATAAACACCCAGGCCTTGCCCACACTTGAGACTGGAAGGCAGCCTCTGCAGTTCACCCGGAATAGTCTGCAGACGGAGGGTGCCATGGCGCCAGCTCCTCTTGGGTGTCCTGCCTCTGCTGGCTGAGCAGTGTCAACAGGTGATGGTGGCCCTGCAGTGCAGACTCTCGGCCTTGAGGGAACTAAGTCACTAGGCTTTTACTCTGGCCTTCCCGCCATGTGAATTAACGGGCACTACCCTTGGCCCAGCACATCAGGGGACTTCTGAAAACAAACCTGTGAGTTTTTTTAAGAACGAAAACAAATACCGGGAAAAATACATCAAATTTGCTTTGTTTATCCCATGCCCTTGCAGTGGAGCCAAATTGGCTTGTGTGTGTGCATGTAAAAAAAAGGGGGGGGGGCTTAGCTATTGCCAGATCCCATGGTACATAAACAGGTAATATAGTGTATCTGAGGTATTAAAATTTTATGGAAAGGGGACAATTAGGGGGAAAAGTGGCTGAGAAAACTCCTGGGAGGGAAAAGGTTGAAAGAACTGGTTCATCCCAACTTAGCTGCTGTGTTTATGCTGTTCGGTCAAGCCTAATCGGGACACTTAAAACTATTACCAAATAATATCTTCAAGGCTGTGGACACTTGTGCTCCCTTAGCATGCCACCTTCCCAGGTGTCCCTGTCCTGCCATGGCACCCATGCAGTGCTTGCATTCTGCTGCCTGCTTTGCAAAGCCTGTTTCTAGACTAAGGTCTAGGAGAGAAGGGGCATGTGTGTGCACGTGCACCCCCCCCTCCCCCCAAAGGCTACGCCTAGGATAGCCAGTTTTTTCTGAGTTTAGGGATTATACACAGTGGGATTTTGCATTCTTTTCCCTGCTCCTTTAAAAATATTTTTGCCACCAGTTGAAAAGCAGATTTGACAAAACTAATATTAAATCAGTCACCCCCCCAAAAAAAATAACAAAACAAACAAACAGATTTATTCACAGCTGGTGCTTTCTGTTTGATCAACTTTTGAAATTCTGGGCTCCATTAGTGCTAAAATCACTGATGGAATCAAACTGGACAACCTAGGCTTCTATCAACCTGTATACATTTGGATCTGAAAGGGATAAAGGAACATCTCATTCAACTAGTTCATTTTAGAAGAAACTGAGGCAGAGGGGTGCTGGGTGAGAACTCAGCCCCTTGACAGGACCAGGGCTAAAGCAGCCTGGACTAGCCCAGCACCTTTTCTTTTTCTTTTTTGGATCCCACTGTCCATGTCTGAGGCTTCAAGATTTAGGAAATAGAGTCATTAGTGTCAAAACCCCATAGCAGGACAAGAAATTCCATCCCTCATTTTGGAACATAGGGATTAAAGATGTAATTTGAGCATCTCCTCCCCGTTGCTGGGCAGTATTTTAGAGGAGGGCAGTACTTGAGCTGGCATATGACATCATTGGCCTCTGGAAGCTAATTTGATTTTAGTGATTTGTTTTTTGTGATAGGTCACCTTCCTGTTAAGATGCTTTCCCACACCGTGATTTCTGCTCAGTTTCCTCTCAATAGCTTCCCTCTTATTGAAGAGTAGCAGTAATACAGATAAATTAAGAAAAACTATGCAATTAGTTCTTTTAAAAAAAAATCATTCTTACCAAGTTTCAGCTTTCTTCCTTGTTAACCCTTCTCTCACAGCTGCAAACAGTGAAGGCTGACAGCTGAAGGGCTGTGAGCAATTCCAGGGGGGAAAAGCTCCAGTGCATTAAAGAAACATTATCTTAGAACTTAATGCCAAAGTTTAAAATCATCAATTCTGATAAACATAGATTAGCAGTTTTGCTTACCACTTCTAGAAGTAAACTTACATTGTCAGGTTTTTGATATGACACATTTGAACACTGCTACATAAAGTTTGATCACAAACATTCAATTACAAGAGCACCTTCCCCGCTCCAAGCAGATTTCCATTAAGTAAATGACTAATGTAATTTTAAAAATCCTGAATGGTGGGACATACCATCATATTTAACTAGCTTTATTCTCTCTGTCCCCCTTCCCTCCCTCTCTCCATTAGAAATATCATACAGGGCCAGCCAGCATTTGGCAACTAGAAGGTCTCTTTTTTTTAAGAGCCTGTCCTCACCTGTGTGGAAGAGTAAAGAGTCCATTCAAATGCTAACCTCCGCTTACCAGGGTGAGACAAAGGGCCAGCTGGGAGACTAGTGAGTTGGGAATGTTTGGAGAACTTGCTAGAAATATCTTTGGAAAAGGAAGGCAGCTGAACCCCAGTGCGCAGGGAGAAAGTGGGCTTCACATGTGTTTAGCAAAAACTTATTCCTTTGGTGGGTTGTGGGTGCTTTCCCCTGGGGGTTGGTATACTTCTTGGTTGCTTTGTTTGGTCCAAAATGGCTTTTTTACCCTGGAAAGGCAGTGTAAGAGAGGAAAGGTGGGGGAGGGGAACTGAGGGGGGATGTTTGCGGTGGTTAACAGGTTTTCACATTTGGGTAGTAATTCATGGGTCTTCTACTTTGACTTGGGTAGCTTAGGAAAGATACTGTCTGAACGACTGGGGACCAGCCACCCACATCCACGTATGAACCTGGTGCATTGCTTAGTGTTAAGGAAGCCAGCATCCTTCCCTCCCCCCACCTCACCCCCTTTTAATCAGAACAGAGCTTATGTAAAGCATGAGCTAGGCACCAAAGACCTTTTGAAAAGTAATTCATTCCACAAATAGGCAACATGCTAATTTAGCAAAAGAAAAAATTACCTCTGCAGAAACATGTCCCCTAGACCACCCAAACTGTGAAGACAGCTCCCACCTTTAGAAAGTAGGCAAAATCAACAGAACTCCTGGCTTCTCTTGCCTGTTAACTAGAGCCCTTGCCCTTGGCGAGCTCAAGCTACTAAGACATTATCAGAAGAAAAGCACAGAAATGTCACCATCATTGTTTACATTAAGTAAAAATTTTAACTTAGGAAGAGCTCCATTTATCTTAGCCAATTTCATATTTTCAAGACAAAAGCAGGGTACGTTGGCCCTTCTGCAGGTCCTCAGCATCCCCCAGACTTCTGATACCAACATTCTGCCAAAGTAAATCCTTGCTAACAAACTGCCTTCCCGGCGTTGACTCTAGACAGACCCATCAGGCGTCATTAGTCAGCCCCGCATAACCAAATTCTGGAGCTGCGATGCTTTCCCAGGGCAGAGGTCCTGGAAGGAAGACCACTTAAAGAGTTTTCCTTCTAGCAAGATCCTTTTCTTACATTTCACAAGCCATTAAAACGCTTATTTTTTCCGCAAATGATTCCTATCAGAATAACTCAAGTCCCTGCAAAACCAGACGCACGCGCGCACGCCAAAAAAAAAAAAAAGAAAGAAAGAAAGAAAGAAATCAGTTTCCAAATCAGGTGAGAGATTTTGTAAATACATTTCACTTATTAATCTCCCCACACACACACTCCGACTGGAGAGAAAGGCACGCCAAGGTGTGTTGCCAGATTGCGGCGGTTTTTGTGCTGGATCACCGGGGTAAGTTCCCCCAGGTTACAAATTCCAAACTTAGCTCCACCCGACCAAAAATGGCCGGAGCGCGCGCCGCCTCTCCTCCCCAAAGGCTGCCGAAGCCGCCAGCCCCTCTCCTCTCCACGCCCAAGGACTGGCGTGCCGATCCAATACCTTTCCCTCGCGTGGCTAGGGCCACGCTCTTTGGGGATGTCCTGATGATAGACGCGACCCCCCATTTCCAGCCTGTGCCTTGTTCCGCTTTACCTTCCCGCTTTACCTTCCAGTTCGCGACCACCTCGCGGGTCTCTTAACCCTTCTCTCCCCCTTCTAGGGCCGTGCGCAAAGAGCCTAGGACCTCTCCAGCCAAGCTGCGTCCGGCACCATCGTCTGACCACCTGAGCCAAAAGGTTGTAGATACCCCGACGTGACCAAGTCGGCGCTGCCTACCCTGGGAGCCCATAGGAGCACCCCCCAAAGACCTCGGCACCTCCACTGCCTGCCCTCCAAGTACCAGTACTCGCGGGAAGGTGCCGGTCAGCCGAGAGATTGGCTCTGGGGCGCAGAGACAGGTGCGCACGCTCTTTCCCAGGACCTCCGGTCCCGCTAGCGCCTGAAGGCAGGCGGTGGTGCCCAAGACTGGTACACCGCAGAAGGGGGACACAGGCGCCGAGGTCCCGGGGTTCCGAATTGGCAGCCCTGGGACCTGGGTTCCAGGCTCCGAGTCTGTTAGGCGCGATGAGCGCTTGCGACTTCCCTGCGGAGCCGGCAGTCTCCGGAGTTTTCGCCCAATCCCAATCCTGGTTACTTTTCTCACATTGCAACAGTGTAGCTACTGCGCGGCAGCTCCTGAAACCCGAAAGTTGGCGCGCGCACCTCCGAACCACATTTCGGGCGCCAGTCAAAGCCAACTTGTTCGAGACTAATCTTTCTAGGAGGGGAAAAAAAAGCGCATAAAACAAGTTACTTACCACCGTCATTTCGGTGCGCAACTCGAAACCTGGGGTGCACTCGGTATTCAGTCACCCGCTCAGCACCCGCTCGGAGACCTCAGGTTGTCTCCAGCGAGGCGCAAGGAGCTCCCCGCCAGCAAACAAGCCTTTGACCACCGGGGCGGCCCCCGGCACATTGGGAAGATCGGGGAGCACTTGTCTCCTTACCCCGACCCTCCGTTCCCGTACAAGCCTGCTCTCTTCCCACCTTTCCTCTAACCTGGCTTTTCCTTCTCCCTCCCTTTCTCCCCGAAGCGCCCACACTGCCCTCAGGCTCCCCAGTTTAGCCTTGTGCAACTAACCTGAATCCATGAAAACAAGGAGAATCTGGACGACGTCCTCCATTAGTGACGCCGGATGGGGATGGGTCCCCTTTTGGAAGGGGACTCCGGGGACCTGTCGCGACGGGTGGGCTTTCTTGGCTTGCAGCGGCGCTGCTGCTTCTTCTCCTTGCGTTCTTCAGACTCTTCGGGGTCCCTCGGATCCTTGTCTTCAGGCTCGGGCTCCTCCCCCTCGCTGGGGCTCTCCGACTCCTCAGTGGTGGGCTGCGCGAGACTTGGGGAGGCGTCGGGGTTTTGCAACTTCAGAGCCTGCAGGCGCTGGGTGAGAGATTGATTGAAGGTGGAGCCCTTGGGCACTCTGGGGCCGCGCTCGTCTTCCGGCTCGGTCTCGGGCTCACTGGCAGGGGCGGTCTCAGGCTCGGTCCCGAAGTCGGTCTCAGACTCGATTTCGGACTCGGACTCGGTCTCGGTCTCGGTCTCGAACTCTTCCTCGTACTCTAGGCACTCGGGGAGGGACACCTCAAACTCTGCCTCCTCGTGCTCGTGGTCAGATTCGGATTCGGGGGAATCAGGGTATACCTGGGCGCTGGAGCGATGGTGGGCGTTAAGGAAGCTCCGGCGCTGCTGGGCGGCCGCGCGCTGCTGGGCGCGGGCGTTGGAGGTGGCAAGGGCGCGGAGGAGCGCGATGGAGCAGGAGAGCCAGAGGAGCGCGGTGGCTGCCCGGCGGCCTATGGGCGGGCACAGGTCGTTGTAATTATGGCGAGCTCGGCGCCACTGCTGAGCCCGGGACCTCCGATCCATCGTCTTAGGCGCACACCGAGAAACCAATGCGCCCTCTGGCTCTGCAGAGAGCGGCTCCGATGCGCATCGGCTGCTGCAGCCGGAAAAAAGTGCTCCTTCCGAGGTGAGAAGCTGGGTCCGGAGGTCCCACTCCTACCTCGGTGTGAGGAGAAAAACAGAAGCACCTACCTTCCTGACCACTTAAGAACTTTCTAAAGCTCCGCGCCTCTGCTTGCCTCTCCAAGCCAAAAGAAAGGATGGGAAAGGGGAAGAAAAGGTCTGTCTCCTCCCAGGCTCCTCTCGCTAAGTCTCAGACCGCAGTCTAAGACCCGGGAGAGGTGCCTCCGCTGGTCCTCTCGCCTGGGAGAGGAAAGAGGAGACTGAGGCGAGCAGAGATGGGGCGGTGAGGATCTATGAAGTTGCGCGCCCGGACTTCTGCCGGGCATGTGCAGTAGAGAGGTGGGGGCCGCCTCCCCGCGAGCTGCGCTGTGGCGCGGAGCTGGTGGCGCAGACCCTGGTGGGCCGGCAGGTGGCAGGAGGGAACCTTGTTTGAGAGGATTTGGGCAAAGCAATGGGCGGGGGGCCTGATGAGTGCCAGCCCATCAAACACCAAGCCGGCGAGCTAGCCACAGGTTGGAGTACTTGGGTAGCTGGGTCTGGATTCCTTTTGGGGTAAGTGCCTCTCCCCACCTTCTCAATGAATGGGCATAACCCTTGAGCAGCTAAAAAGCAGACTGCAAAAGTGCAAGTATTGGGGGGGGGGGGATGAGGGGCCATACGTGAGTATTAATGATCCAGCCCCGGGCATTTTCCAAGGGCTTAATAGTTTGAGGATGGTAACCTCAGGCAGTCATTAATCATGAAACCACCTTTGGCAGATCCGCTATAGTGACTATAATTAGAGAAGCTTCCAGAAAATATACACCCTGTGCAGTCTGAAATGGCTAGTTACCTCATGGACAAATGAATCTCTTCCTTAAGAAAGGCCCCCTCCTCACCGGAGCAGTCTGCAAACCCATGGTTGGCTCTTGGTGAGCTGTCCACAGGGAAGGTGTTCTGGAGCACTGTGTGAGGGAAGGCTTTCCTGCACTCTTGGTCAGTCTGTACAACCAATTCTTTGTCCCTGGGGTCCTCTTTCAGGTGGTCAGATACCACAAAATCCTCACTGGATATCCCTTAGAATTCATTCAACAAATACTCGTTGAGTGCCCAGAATGCGTCAAGCTCTTCTAGGTGCCAAAGGCAGAGTAGCAAATAACAAAAATAACTAAAGTCTTATATTAAGGAGAGGATATTGAGGATTGATATGCTGTTAATCAGAACATGAATAAATAATTCAGAATCCCTTCTTACCACCTCCCTCCATCATTGTTTAATTCAGCTTGAATTCTACATGGGGGGGAAAAAAAAAACAGATGGATCAATCAGAGCATTAGGGCAAGGTGGCAGCCAGGCCCACCGATCATGGTGTTGAACTCTGAAGGCTGAAGGGTTGGAGTAAGCTAGTCCCACTTTCCCAGCCCTGGAAAATCAAATGAGCTCCACAGGGACAGGTGGAGATCTCTGTGGTGGGGAACTCTTGAGTTCCATCTATAATGTCACTGCTTCTTTTGGAGTATATGTGTCTTCAGTCTTGCCCTCCCTGTTAAATACAGAGTGCTTCTTTGCCGTGGTGACAAGTCCAAAGGTGATAAATCTCAGAGCAAGGCCATCTTCCTGGAATCCGTGGCATGTCAACAAGGGTGCTTCACTTGAAACGTGTCGTGGGCTAGGATTTTTTCTCCTTGAGTCAATGTGAGGCAACTAGAAGGGTAGGCTCTGCCTCTCAGCATCTTCTGCTTCCCTTTTGAGCTGGTCCACCAGGCATTCCCTCCTGGTGCTCCTTTCCAGGACTGAATACTCACCTATAACATGGCTATAAGGGGTTGCCCTCATACCCACCACGCCAGCTTGCATTAAAGCAGCCAGATGCAGAGCTAAGACCTTCATGAGATTCTAGCCACTGCTTTTTTTTTTTTTTTTTTTCCTAGCCACTGATTTTGATGGTTGTTTTTTGTTTCTGCATCGTGGCTGCATCTACATTGCATCTCTTGTTCTAGGAGTCATCTTGTAGCATTAGAATACTGATTGGTCTAATAAAGTGACATTGATTTGGCAAATGCCATAAAAGGACAGACGTCCAGATTCCAGTTGTACCCTACTCTAACACTGCAAAGGAACTGTAGGGTTTGTTTTATTAGCACGCACGCCAGCATGGTTCTAATCATGTGGTATTATTATGCGACACTGGACCAGGGGCATTTGGAGCTGTATATTTCAAATCCTGATCCCCCACCTTGCAGCCCTGACTAATGAGGGATGTTTCTAAAGGGTCTGCTCACGTTGACCTACCACTTTATTTCTTTCAGTTAGCATAGCTCCACCGACAGAGTATGAAACATAAAGACATTGGTCAAGCTGATTTCAGGGCATGTTGAGGGAAAAAATCAGAAACATGTGGGTGCTATAAAAGCCCTTTCAATGGCAGCTAATGCCAGCTGTCAGCAGTGAGGCGGGTTAGGATGTGTTCGTGTACATGGGGAAGTCCTTCATTCTTGAGATGCAGTGCTTTATGCCTATTAGGAGATGGCAGCCCAGAGCCGACTCACTAATATAGATACACAGAGATTGTCTGCATTATTAAAAAAATATGAATTACATAATACATATTTTTGGACAAGATTCTGCATTAGCAATGTACTTTCTTTGCAAGATGCATTTTAATCAGCAAAGGAACATTTAACAAAACACTGCATTTTCCAGCCCCAGTCATGTATAGCTACAAATACGTTTCGGTGTGCATTCAACACAGACTCCAGGAGGAACAGGGGACTGCGCTAAAATACTGTTCCATCTTGCACTTAGTGCTGAGGTCGAGCAAATGGATCTGTGCAGAAAATGCTCTTTAAAATGCATTACGTGCATGACTTTAAAAAGTGCTTGCTGCAGAGTGAATTTCAAAAAGGACCAAGTGGGTGATGAACGACTTCAGTTGTTA
This sequence comes from Tamias sibiricus, assembly GCA_025594165.1. NCBI lineage: Eukaryota > Metazoa > Chordata > Mammalia > Rodentia > Sciuridae > Tamias > Tamias sibiricus. Next base: position 155,169,730 of record CM046659.1, read on the forward strand.
CCAGGCTAAGGAACAAGGGGGGCTCTCTCTGTCTTTCGGTAAATAAAGTATGGTCGTATATTACCTTCAGGGCTCTGCCGGAGGGAGTCTCCTAAACCAGTTGGACAGGAAAACGCAATTTCCAGTTCATTACAGTATCATACAATAAGGTTTTTATCTGATGAATTGTGAAGAATATTGTCTTCAGCCCCTTAAAGATTGTTATGTGGAAGAGGCTTTAAGAGTTACTTTATGTGGCTCCAGAGGGCAAAATTAGAACCGATGGGTGGCATTTACAAATAGGTTTTAGTTTAGCTTAGCCCAAGGAAGAATATTCTAACGCCAGGACACCGAAGTAGAATGGGCTGTCAGGGGGTTGCTGGCTCCTTGTCAGAAGCAGTGTTGAGTCAAACCGACAAATGACCACATGTTGGAGATGCTTTCCACAGTGCTCCTGAGCTGGTTGTGGTTGGAACTTGAAGCTCATCACTGTCCTCTTCAACTCAGATCTGATTCCATGTAAGCCTTGGGCTATGGAGGCAGGGCAGGGCTCTACCAAAGGATACAGTCTTCAACTCTATATGTTTTGGAAGCATTTGAAAGTGCAGGTAGCTCAGTGACAGAAAAGAATGTTTGGGTGGCAGTTCAAGACACCTGCACACGGTGGATGTGGATGCACTCACGGCCTGTTGTGGTGTTCTGCAGGGTGCTGAGACTGTGCTGCACAGCTCACTTGTTGGAGCAAACACGTTGGCCGAGTCCATCTATTAATTACATGGGTCCTCTTTGCCTCCCCTCCTGGAGCTGTCTCGGAAATTACAAACGAAATTGGCTATTTAGCAATCACGATTGAGTCACTTCCATGACCAAGACACTATTCCTGGCATTGTGGGGAGATGGAAGTAATTGAGGATGAGCAATTCCTGCCATCCAGCAACACGCGTATCACTGTGAAATGCCCCTGAATATTAAGAACAGACTGCCAACAGGTGCAGAATAATAAATTCCGCACCAGAGAGATACACAGGAGAGGGAAGCTGAGTAGCAGTGATTGGGATCAGAGGTGCAGTTCATCTGGTAGTTTTCTGAAAGAGGTGGGTTTTTTGTTGTTGTTGTTGTTGTTGTTTTGTTTTGTTTTTTAACCAGGTTGGAGACTTTGAGATTTTCTTTTTATTTTATTTTAGTTTTTTAAAAGCCCATGAGAGGACTGCTTTCATTCAGTCCACCTGTTCCCATATATCTACCATGTGCAGAACCACGTGTTGGTCTCTGTGAGAGTCAGAGATGAATTGCATAAGATTTTAGAAGGTTTGCAGGCTATTGTCATAGGTCCCGTGGACACCAAAACATTTTCCAAGACAAGACTCAAGATAAAGAATTGCTCTGCCTGGCGAGTGGGTATAATCGCTCTTGAGCATGTTTTTTTTTTTTTTTTTTGGACAATCATTGGAAAAGACTATTTTTGGAGATGGAGAGCTTTTCAAACTTTCCTTTGGATAGAAATGAATTCAGGGACTTTGAAGTGCTCCCCACCCCTCGCTGTGGCAATCAGCCAGAAAGGCTCAACCCACTGAGGCTTTGGCATGGGCCGCCCCTGCTTGTTCCCCAGGAGGACTGGGTACAATACAGCACATTTGGCTCTTCCCTCCAGGGTGCTATTTTGCATTATTTGCACTGCACAGATCTCAGTTGGCTTTCACCAGTAGAAATGGTGAAGACCTCTAGTTTGAGTTCGTGATTTTGGGGGGGATGCTGCCTAGAGCTAAAAGCAAACAATAGGAGGAAATAATCATCTTTCTGACATGGCTGGCTCTGCCCAGGCCATTGTTGGGATTATAATGCTGTATTTGTGCCATCCTTTCGAAAGGAAGATGGACTCAGCAGAGCCCCAGTCCTGCATGCAGGTTGTCAGGGGTGTCATCTCAGGAGTGCCCGTTCCTGTCCCTTCACTTTATGCTCTATGCAGGTTCTCCCACTGATATCACACCTGTCTCCTTCCCTCTCTGTGTCAGAGGAGGAGCCGTTTCTAGACTCTTAACAGGAAGTATCTAGAAGCTCCTCACTTCGGGGAAGTAGGACCTCTTCTGCACTTTTAGCCCTGGAGCTCAGCTTTTTTGTGGTAGCTGATTCAGCCTCTAGACTGACCACTTGTTTTGTTCTGTAGGAATCGGGACTAGATTCTGTCTGCCTAGGCTGGACTTACTTAGCTTGTCTGGTTCTTTCCTGTGGCTGGCGGAGGCATCCCGATCCAAAAATGACTCCAGCCTGGATGATTTCGGCCTCAGATGTCTACCTTTGCCCTGTTTTGTATCTTCTGCTTGGAGCTCTTGGGCCACTGATTGCAAAGGGCCACCCAACAATCAGGAATGTCCTTGATTTGTATTTTATCATTTGTCCCACCCTCTTGGACATCTCACTTCTCCCCCAGCCACCACCACCAGCCATCAGCACGAACAGAGAGCCTCGAAGTTGTTTTCATCTCATCTTCTGAGGATCTGACTCACCCTTCAGCCCTGGGGGAGGGAGCTGGAGAGCTCAAGCCCAGAGAGGAGAAACCCTTGGTGGTGTCATGGTTCAGGCGCACGCTCAGAGAATCCTTTCAGCTTGAGCTCTTCAGACTGTGATTAGGCCAATTTTACATGTCTAGTCGCTGAGGCTCTGCTAGATTGGGAGTGTTTCTGTATGTGCAGAGTGGAGTGGAGAATTGAGGCAATTATCTTCAGGCAGATGAATCTGGGCCCTGTAATCAGTCCATCCCCATAACCAGGGAAGCGGCCTCTTTCACTGTAGCTTTACTTTGAGTTAAAGAGGATTCTAAGGTATTTGTTTATTATTTTCACTTGGCTTTGTTTTTCCAAAAGGCAGTGTGCTGAACATCCGGTCCTGCTCCAAACAGGTGTTAGGGTGTGTGGCTCCCTTAGGTCTCAGAATACTGCCAGTACTGGGACATTGATTGGGATGTGTTTATAATCAGATCAGGTGCACAGCAGGGTGCATTCCAGCTGGCCTGCCCTCTGCATTCTTGAGGTGGACATTTGGTTCCACTCCATCTTTTTTCTTTACCCCTTCTTGCTGTGTGCCTAAGAATCCTGAGGTTTGAGCCAGATGATCAACAAGGTTATCTCCAGTGCTAAGATGATGTGATGCCTAACAGGGCCCATGACTGGCATCGTTGCACATGATGAAAGCTGGAGAACTGAAGCACAAGTCTTCCAGAAGCAGAAGTGAGAATGCATTGTAGGTTGGCAATGTGTTCTGGGCTCTCCCACCCCAGCCATTGTTTTGACTAAAAATCATAAATTGCAGGCCTTTTGTTGGTCTAGAAATTTACTCATAAAACTGCCCTCACTTCCCTCTTGGCCCGTGAGGGAGGAAGCATAACAGAAGACTGTTCATTTCTGAACTGTAGAGGTCTGGTTGGGTTTGAGTCACATGAGCAGTCATCTTTACTTAGGAGTCCACTAGCCTGGTGTGAAGTCCAGGTGGTGCTGCTGGGTGCTGGGCAGAGGTGGTGCAAGGCCTTGGTGAAGGAGCTGGGCAAAAGATGTGTCTGCCACAGCCTCCCTCCCACATCCACTCACACTCATAATTAGAGAGCAATATGAATTTAATTAACTGCCAAGGTGTGCTTTAGATTGTAAGTACCCTAGGAATGAAGGGCTTGGGATGGACCTTGGAAAATATATAGGATTCAAAAAGTTTTCTTTTCCTTTCTTTATTTTTTTAAACACTGTTTATCTTGTCCCTTTGAAAATTTCTGATGTTTCTTGATAAGTTTAAAAAATAATTTAAAAAATAAAACACAGCCCTTTTGGTCTACAATGGAGATGAAAGGGTTTTTAAAGGTATCTCTCCTTGGCATCTTGTGGGTTTATATGTATATTTTTTAATTGTGACAGCTCACAATAAAAAAAAAAAGTAGGTTTATTCCTACTCAGTTTGTGAAATTGTATGTCTTTCCCCAGTGTTTTACTGCAGTTGGTTTACAGGCTTACTAATCACTTGCGCATGCATGCGCGCACGTGTCTGTGTGTGTGTGTGTGTGTGTGTGTGTTGGGGGGATGGTACTGGGGTTTGAATCTAGGGGTGCTTCACCACTGAGCACACCCCAGCCCTTTTAATTTTTTTATTTTGAGTTGCTGAAGCTGGTCTGTAACTTGCAGTCCTCCTGCCTCAGCCACCCGAGTTGCTGAGTGGCCACCATACCTAGCATGTACTGTATTTTAAACTCTGCAGGGGCCCTCTTATTGCATGTTTTCTCAGAGTTTGGCCCATTTGCTTTTCTATATGAATTTAAGAACCATTTTTGTCCAGTTCTATAATGGTGTTGGTGATTATTAATCTTTTTTGCCTGGAATTTCATTCAATCTGTAATTTAAATTGGGAAATATTTCTGTCTTTTCTGTGGTTAGTCTTAAGCCAGAAGTATGGTCTCTTCATTTATTCATGTCTCTATTTCTTACATTAAGGATTTGTGTTTTCTTTATGTAATTTTAATTTATCAGGTATAGCTTGGTAGGTGAATATATGTCATATATATTTCCCAAGTGTTTGGTACTTTTGTTGCATTGTGAATGGACTCTCTTTGTTTCATTAGATTTTCAGGCTGTTTATTATGTGTTTGTAGGAATGATATTTTTTTTTTTTTTTTTTTTTTTTTTTTTTTGGTACCGGGGATTGAACTCAGCGGCACTAGACCACTGGGCCACATCCCCAGCCCTTTTTTGTATTTTATTAGAGACAGGGTCTCACTGAGTTGCTAAGTGCCTTGCCATTGCTGAGGCTGGCTTTGAACTCGCGATCCTCCTGACTCAGCCTCCCAAAGTGCTGGGATTACAGGCGTGCGCCACAGCGCCCGGCTGAAATGATATTGATTTTGTATATTTTTCTCATCTTCTGCCACTTTTAGAATGCGTTGTTGGTGAGGTGGCTGCTCTGGCACTCTGTGCAGGGTCCAGAGGGTATCGTGGAGGGATCATTTCACGGGAGAGATCCAAATGCTGGTCCATGGTGAAATGAGGGAAATAAAGATGATACAAGCCAGATTTATTCAGGGAAGGGACTAATCTTGATTTTTGAGGCTACATAAGCTTCTTACCTTTTAGAATTTTGGTATTTTGTTGTTGAGAAGGGTTGTAGATGATAATTATAGTTTCGTTTTAAGAGTTTAGAGGTTTTTAAAATAAGAAGTACTTACATAGATGGATAGATTATACACACACATACATACATAAATAAAACTGAATTCTATCCTCCTTCCTAAAAAGTATTTAGAGTTTTTTAAAATTTAATCTTTCAGTGTCTTTACTTAGCAGAAAAAAGGCGGTTGGCAGTCCTGCGCTCGCACCACACGCTTCTTTTGAGATTGTGACATTGTCTGAAATCTCAGAATCTAGAAGCTTCCACTTCAGTGCCCTCTTGGACTTTATAGTTTTGATATTCAGTAAATATGGGCTTCTTTTTTATTTTAAAATAATTTTTAGTTTATTCTTTTGGCTTCTGGTCATGTTGTTTAGTTAGATTGATGTTTTTTATTACTTCTTTCATTTTTCTCTTAATTCCTTCATCCTTCCTTTGCGCCTCACTGTGTTCTCTGAAAATAGGTGAAAGAGAAGAATCTTTAAATGAGAGGGATGGAATGGGGCCACCCTTGTTTTGCTTCTGGTTGTTTGTTTGTTTAGTTGTTGATAGGCTTTTTATTTTATTTATTTATATGTGGTGCTGAGAATCAAACCCAGTGCCTCACACATGCCAGGCAAGTGCGCTACCGCTGAGCTCCAGCCCCAGCCCCTGCCTCTGTTTTTAAAGTGATTTTCTCTAATGTCTTTTCTCTGAAAGCATTTAGGTGGGGCTTAAAGGGGAACAAGTGCATATCCTGTGAGAGGGATTCAACAGCAAGGCTGGTGGTAAAAGGCCAGATGCCAGACTTGGGACCAATTGGGCCTGGATATAAATCTCTCCTCTCTGGACCAATAACTTTTTCTGTTGGCACTGATGGTGATGGTAATTTTTTGGTACTTTTGTTGCATTGTGAATGGACTCTCTTTGCCATTGTAGTGGTGGTGGTGGTGATGGGTAGTAGAGGTGGTGCTGCTGGCAAAAAATGAGATTGGAGAAGTAGTCATGTTGAATTTTGTCTATATGAATTTTCAGTTTTCTTTAGTGGTTCTTTTTTTCCCCCAGTACCAGGATTGAACCCAGGGTGCTTAACCACTGAGCCACATCCCCAGCCCTTTTTTATATTTTATTTTAGACATATGGTCTCACTAAGTTGTTTAGGGCCTTGCTAAGTTACTGAGGCTGGCTTTGAACTCTTGATCCTCCTGAGCCACTGGGATTACAGGTGTGTGCCACCATGCCCAGCACTTTAGTGGGCTCTCAGTGGAAAGTTTTAGAAGCCATAGGAGTTTGATCTAAAAAGATGCCCTTTTACCCACTATGGGTCATATATTCAGAGAGGCACCAGGAATATGGTTGTAAGCCAAATCAGATTCTGTGTCTTCACTCAGTGGTATGCAGTGGGGATCTGGAAATAATGAATCACCACACTAAGGAAGGTCTTATTACAACCTGAGCTAAGGGGACTGAAAAAGAATTTTTTTTTTCCAAAGTGTACAGCAGAGGAAGCTGCCCTAGATTCAGGCACGTCGGGAAATATTTTCCTGAGAAAGTGATATGTGCACACTTGAGCTGAGAACTAAAGGGTGAGCATGTGGTGGCAGGGGCTGGTGTGGTGCCAAGCAGAGCAGTAGCCCAGGCTGGTGCGGTTCCAAAGAGAGGAACAGCATATTCGTGGGCCCTCTGGTGGAAAGCAGCTAGGCTAGGTCTGTTGGGGAACCTACAGGAGGTCACTGGAGCTGAAGGACAGAAGGAGATGAGTCTGAAGAGGTGGGCAGGGGTTACCACTCAGGATCTTATCAGCCCAACAGGAAAAAATGAAGTCTTTATGTTTTCTTGCCTAGCCTTGCAAGAGTGGGAAACCTTGTGATGGGCAGAAAGTGTTGAGGTCAGGTCATTTGTTTCAAAGACCTCTCTGACCCCATCAAAGGAAGATGGAATTGAGAAGGAAGCCAAGGTTGGTGGTAGCTGGGTCTAGCAAGGTGGTTGATTGTAGAGATATGTAACACTGGTGGCACTGAGAGTGGCTTCAAGAGCTGCTTAGGGAATGGGTGTAGCAGTGTACATCTGTAATGCAGCTGCCCTGGAGACTGAGGTAGGAGGATCACAAGTTGAAGGTAGTCACAGCAACTTAGCCAGACCCTGTCTTAAAGTACAACAAAAAGAGCTTTGGGTATGACACCATGGTATAATGCCCCTGAGTTCAATCCCCAGTGGCATGCACACACACACACACACACACACACACACACACACACGTTGGTTGACAACATGACTGTGTTGACTTTGAGGCTCAGGTGAAACTAGGTAGAAATCTGCTTTCCACTGAGCTAGTGAAGGGGGAAAGAGGCTCAAGTGTATGTTGGCAAGAGACCCCAAGTTCTAGTATGCTGAGCCCAAGTTCTGCCTTTGGCCTATGGAATTGAAAGTGGCTCTGTGCCATGCGTGAGGATGCAACAGGTGGGTCAGGTGCTCATGGAGAAGCTGTTGTGGAAGCTGAGGAGGGTACTGAGAGAAATACCCAAATTGAGTTTTCAGCTAAAGTCGATGTGGACAGAAGTCTTCCCAGAAATCAAGCCTCAGCCCTCATTTTACAAATGAGGAAACAGTCTCAGGGCAGGCGGGACTTGTAAGTTTGTGGCAAAACCAGATTGTAGACTGCATTTCCTTAGCCTTAGTTCTGTCTGGATTTTTCATTACGAGTGCAGAGTCTTCCTGTGGCGTGGAAGGTGAGCCATGGACTCAGATGGCAGCCCTCTTGATATCAGATCTATTTTTTGTCTGCAACAGCTCACAGCTTCACATTCTTTTCTTGATCACTTTAGAACTGACATTCCGCCGGCTCCTTATTAAAGAAAGAGCAAAGAAAGAACTGGCTAGAAGTGGTTTGGAAGCTAGAAATAGAACTATACCATGTCCTTACTAATCAAGCCTGGCAAAGTCCACATGGCAGCTGGAAGGACTGAGCCAAGGTTAAAGCTAATATCGTTTGATGACACTCTTTTTCTGCTGGTTGTTCAGAAATCCAGCCAGCTTCAGAAGTACCAGTTATTACTTAACACTGTCCCCCAAAACATGCGAATTATCGTACAAGAAAGGCAAATCCATTTTTCTCAAGACCTGTTTTTCAAGATGTCTGCTTATGGAAACTATGACATCTACAGCTTTTTTTAGCTTGACTTCTTAATTTTTTTTTTAAATAAGTGGTAGCCTTTAATATCTCAAAAGGAAAATAAGATGAAATAGTTTTTCTAAATAAAAATGTCAAACCCAGGATTAATAAATACATATTCTAACATATGGAAAGACATTTTATTATTATTATTTTACGTTATAACAGTAAATACACCAGATTGCATTTTCTCAAGTGGCAAATGAGAAACTGGATTGTCGCTGCCTGCAGCAATTGCTGCTCGCAGCAACGATACCGCGGGAGAAAATTCGGAGGCAGACTGGAAATGAAAAAGTTCTTTTATTCTTCTTTCTTCTAACTTCTCTCCGGCTCCAGCAACCTCTCCCAACTCCAACCACCCCTCTAACTAACCTCACCCGGTTAAATACATTTTGCCTTAACAAGGACAAGTGCTAACAGCTCGAGCTTACAGGTGCGTCACACAGTGTTCAGGGCATAAAAAGATTCTTAGATAAATGCATGAATATCAGGTGAAAATACTTGAACACCTTTATGGCTCTCAGATAACCTCCATCTTAGCTATCCTCAATTAGGGCTCTTACACTGGATAACATTTTTCTTTGATTTTTTTCCGAGAGTCTCAATATCATCTGTCTTTTGGAGGATTCAGATTCTTACAACATCTGTGATACTGTTCATGAGGATACTTAGTAGTAAAGAACTTAGATGCTTATTAGTAAAGAACATTTGGCTAAGTTTTCCTATCATGGGTCCTTGCTCAAGGTGTTCACCTTTTTCTTCTAATCTGGCTTTCAGCGCTTGATCATGTGTTTGTCCATCACTGTGAACAGGATCTGTTCCGTCTGAGAGACGGGTTGTATGGGATATCCACAGAAGGGTGGTAGCATACTATTGTTCTGCCATCAGATGTCAAAGTGAGCTCTATTTTGCAATCATAGTCATCTAGAAAAGAAGAAAATGTAGATTTATGATGTACACCAGATAAAGCTCCATTTTGACCTGGAAATCAATGCTTCAAGAAAGTTCTCTTTGATATCACCCATTTGAATGCTGTTGCTATCATGGTGTTATAAGATGATTAGATGATCATGAAAGATATTCTGAAGAGCATCCACCTTTAAAATCTGCTTCTAGGCACACCAATTTTTATTACAGGAGACCCCCATGTTGCCTCCTTGACTACCTAACTTTTTTCTATTTTTTTTTTCCTCCATTACCAAGGATTGAACTCAGGGGTGCTTGACAACTGAGCCACATCCCCAGCCTTATTTTGTATTTTATTTAGAGACAGAATCTCACTGAGTGGCTTAGCTCCTCACTGTTGCTGAGGCTGGCTTTGAACTTGTGATCCTCCTGTCTCAGCCTCCCGAGCCGCTGGGATAACAGGCGTGCGCCACTGTGCCTGGCTTGACTACTTCATTTTCTTTTATAATATCTTTATTTATTTTTATGTGGTGCTAAGGATCGAAGCCAGTGCCTCACACATGTGAGGCAGGCACTCTACCACTGAGCTACAGCCCCAGCCTTAATTTTTAAAAAATTTTTTTGTAGGGGCTGGGGTTGTGGCTCAGCAGTAGAGCACTCACCTAGCATGTGCATGGCCTGGGTTCGATCCTCAGCACCACGTAAAAATAAAGGCATTGTGCACAACTGAAAAACATGTAAATAAGTATTTTTAAATTTTTTTCTGTAGTTGTAGGTGGACAGAATGCCTTTATTTGTTTATTTTTATGTGGTGCTGAGGATCGAACCCAGTCCCTGAAATGTGCTAGGCAAACGCTCTACCACTGAGCTACAGCCCCAGCCCTTGACTACTTAATTTTAATGCAGCATTGCACATATGTCTGTGTGAGTTGTTTGTGTCATCTAATAATTCTAAAATACCAAATAGAGCTCAGGCTGAAGTCTGCTTTGTACCACTGTTGTAGTCTGAGGTTCCATAGGGAGGAGAGAGCTGGGAGTTGTGTTCCTGCTGTGCTGGTGGAGTTGTAGGCCACCATGTTGCCTCCTCTAGCAGAGCCACACTGGGGCCTTGGACAGGGAAGGGGCCAGTCTTGACTGGGAGCTGCTGGTCTAGGGTTGTGGTATGGCCATTTGTAGGCACTGATTATAGTCAAAACTGAACTCAAAAGTACCTTAGAAATGCACAGTTCCTTAGATATTATATATTAGAAATACTAACTCTATTTTTGCTCAGATTTGTTCCTTCCACACCACTGTCATGATTTTTGCCATATTCCCACCCTGTAAGTATACTTAACAGTTTTCTTTAAATTAACTTGTTTTCGTTATGTGAATGAATTTGTTTTTAAAGGAAAATTGTGCCACTGAGATTAAAAAAAAAAAAATTGCCAGCATTGCCTGGCTTCTGGTGGCACATGAAAATAAATGCAGAGCTCTTACTGACAGTGTTCCCCTCTCCCCACAGGACCCATCCTGAGCACCACCTTGCTCTTGACCAGTCCTCCAATCTGCTCATTGACATAGAAGAATGTTTGTCTGGTGCCTGGGGAAGATGTGAGGGGTGGTCTTCTTGTGTGACAAGATATTTCCCACTGAAAGGGACGAATGAGATTTGGATCTCACTATCCAGCCATGCCCCTCAAATGGGGAGTGGTAGGGGGCTCTGGTCTCCACGAGCTGAAGCCTGCTGGGTCTCAGCAGGACTCAGAGCACGGCTTCTTTCCATGACGTTTGCCTTCTAATAATAAGTTGGCAGGTGTAGTTGTCCAATCTGCCTTTACCATGACGCTTTGCTGTTATGTGACATGTTTATGATTGCAGATGTAGCTGGGGTGGCCTTGATGGTGGAGGGCCTCTCTATCCTTGGCCTTAGTGGACCTGTGTCCCAGCTTGCAGCCAGCGGGAGCTCAGGCTCTTGGCTTCCTGAGGCAGGCTCTGCAGCTGCTCTCCAGCTGACTTCTGGCCTCTCTCTCAAACAGACCCACTCCCCTGTCTTCACTCTCAGTTTCTCCCAGAATTTGGGTGGGGGGAGGTGGGTCTTTCCTCCCTTTGTTCTCTCTGTGCTTGATGTGGTGCCAGAAAGTACAGATTCATGAATGTGGGAGATAATCCTTTCATAAAGTTCAAAAGCAATAGAAACCAAGCCACCATGCATGGTAGAACTAGAGCACTCTTAGCAAGCATCCGATGAACCCAAGACTCTCCAGGGTTGCCTCTAGTAGAGAAGGCCATTCTGAGGATGAAGTTCTTTCATTGCTTTCTGGGTCACAGAAGTCACTGGTGGTATTTTTAAATACAAATTTATTTTTTATTTTTCTGCTGTGTTGGGGATCAAACCCAGGGCCTCACACATGCTAGTGTTCTACCACTGAGCTACAACCCCAAGCACCCTGACACTAAGTTTTAAAAACATGGCTTCAGATCGTCTCTGTGGGTACGGAGCATGTGATGGTTGCAGCCAACCCGGGGCCTCTGGAAAGTGATTGTTTCCAGGCCAAGCTGTCCCTGCTAGGTAGCGGGACTTCACTTGCTTTTGTTCTTTTTCTACAAATTAAGAGGCTCCAGGAGAGTTCCTAGCACATAAGGGACCCTTGGTAAGTATTTGTTTGTTTGCACATGTATGTTTTTAAACTTGTTATGGAAATTTTCAGGCACACCAAGGTAGAAAGGAGGTCAGTGGGCTTAGAGCATGCTGAAGGACCGTCCACATCTGCTTCTCTACTGTCCTCTGGTCCCCCTGTCTTTCTTGTAGAGTCTTTTCAAGTAAATCCCAGAAAGCACATGATTCACCCCTGGCATTTTTCGACAATAGAGTGAGAGCTACCATTCCGGGTTGGAGGCTCTGCTACACCTAACCATTCATTCTTTCTGGGCTCTTTTGGGAAAAAAGTTGAAGCCACCCTCTTTGCTATCAAAGAAAGCATGTTTGGAAAACTAAAGCAACTCTTGCACCCTCTTCCCTGTGACACATGTCATTCTGTGTTTGCCTGCTCCTTTCTGCCGGGTACTCCTCTGGGCCCTGTGGATGAAGCCAGAAGAAGGAACAGGTAGCCACGGGCCTCTGCACAAAGGCAGGCTGATGATGTGGTTAAGGGAGAGGACAGTTGGTTCCGTAAGCCCCAGGAGTTTCCTAAACCTACCACCCATCTTTTGAGGCCCCTTTCAAGGCCTCCAGATTGATTGTTGGCAATTTCCCCCATTGCCAAGGCAAGGCAGGCACATTTTCAGTAGCTGGCGCCCAGACAGATTTCAGCTGTGCCCCTTCTGAAGGAATGCACAGTGGGAACACATGGAGCCCAAACCAGTGTGATGGCAGTTGTCACCATCCGTGTGGAAAGATTTTGTCCTGGTCAGCTGCTGGGCCTCTTTGCACTATATTAATAGCAGAACTATGGGGCCTTCTGGGGTAGGAAGCCAGGCAGAGGACAGCTGTAGCAGATATCACACCATGCTCCAGGCATGTGCTCCCGTGTCACGGGCACACAAATGGCCCGCACCTTGCCCTGCCGCTCAAAAGCCCCCCGAGCCCCTGCCTGCCTTGTCCTTGTAGGGGCAGGAAAGGGCTCACGCTGAGGATCCATGTGACGAAGGAGCCAAATTAAGATGGGACGACTCGAGTGGAGGGTTCAGTGGCCTCGTCCTGGGTCAAGAGTGTGCAGGTGCTGGCAGCGCAGGATGTGGGGCCGGGCGAGGCAGCTGAGGTATTGGACTCTGTGTGCCAAGGCTGGACAGATATTTTTAAATGTCACAGGCCAAATGGAAGCTCAGTTGGCAGAGAGTTGAGGGGCAGGGGGATTTGGAGGACGCTGCATGGCCATGCCTAGATATGGTCAGGAGAGCTGGGTAGGATTAGGGCCTGGGAAGAAGCCCCGCCTGGGAAGAGGTAGCAGGAGGGAGCCTGTGAGTGAGCTGGCGCCAGGGACAGCTGGCAGGCAGGAGGGCAGGTGAGGGACATGAGCAGGTGCTGGGCTGGGGGCACAGGGAGCTGTGTGGAAAGCCAAGGACAAAGCTAGAGTGGAGAAGTCGAAGCCAAGCCCCTCACTTGGGGGAATGGTGGGGATTTATCCAAAGCCTGGTGGCTGGGCCCCTGTTCTGGCATCAGAGAGATGAGCGCCAGTTTGAGTGTCCCGCTTTCTATCACAAAGCCTCAGGGTAATTTCCTTAGCTGCCCAGCAGTTTCTTGACTTAGGCAAAGGGTCTAGGCAAGAATTAAGTCAAAAAGCAAAGCCCCCAACACGCTCAGGAGTCCCTAGATGGTTTCCGCTATGATTAATACATAGTCAAAGTGAACTTGCGGACAACTGCCATTGTAGGAGGGAGTTTGAAACTGCGCCTCAAGCCAAGCCCATCCAGAGATGGGTGTGTTTCAACCGCATAGAATCCGTTTTAAAGTCTGAAAGATGATAACCACCAGTGTTTAGCTGGAGGAGGTTTTACAAAAGTACTTGGGGGCTTGACTTTTGGACTAGCAGAGCCTCCAGACTACTAGGGTCTGCCATCTGCTTGTCCACAGACAGCCACAAGCAAGGGGCGGCCGCCCCCTGTCGGCAGCCGCCACCCCAACCCAGCACTATGTCTGCCACCACCCGCCTGTCACTCATCTGAGCGGGGCCTATCCTCTGTAGGCATTTGCACTTGCTCTCCCTGCAGTGAACTGGAGCTATTATTATCTTTGGAGGAACAAGGGCCATCAGAATTAGGCAGAGACCCAGCAACTGAGTTGTTGGCTGGGCCCTCCTTGGCTTTGCTGTGACATTGGTCTAGGAGACCTGGGCTCTTTGAGTACCAGTGGCCAGGCCTGGAGAGGGGAAGGCCAAGGAAGGGAGCGTTGAACTGACACGGGGGCCTGGGCAAGGCCTGTGGAGCCAGCGTGGTTGCCCAGTTTCCTCTTTGCACCATTGGTAACCTGAACAGAAGCACAACAAGGTCAAGCAATTACCATGGCAACGTAACATCTGTGCATCCCTGGGCCTCCCTCAGCCCCAGCTGGGTGGGGACTGACTTAGGAGGCTCTGAGGAGGCCAAGGCAACTCTGGCTCCTGAGCCTTGTTTCTCAGGACAAGGGAAGAGGGGAGGAAAAGTGTAGTTTCACTTGGGACCCTTGGTTGGGGGTCAGGCAGCCCCTGAGTTTATTACTATTTTCCTGTTCTGTTTCCTCCTTCTCTGTGTCAGTTCAGAGCTCCCTCTCACTAGCCCAGGCCTCTTGGAGGAAGCCAAGGCAGTTGCGCCTCACAGACAGGCCTTAACTGCTTCCTCTGCACAAAGGCTTAGGAGGTCCCTAGGCTCCTGAGCCAAGTCCCCTCCTGTGGGCTCCAGGGAACACTGGGCCAAGTGCTTGCTGCCTGTGCTTGGTCTTCTGGGTGCAGAAAAGTCCTTTCCCTACAGTGCCTGCCTCAGCAACTAAGGGATGCCCTAAGCAACTTACTGAAACCCTGTCTCAAATTTTTTAAGAAAGAAGAGAGAGAGAGAGGGAGGGAGAGAGAGAGAAAAGAAAGAGAGTGTTCTGGGCCTGAGGGAAGTGTGCTGATTAATCTCATTGTCACAGGAGCCTTCTAAAGAATGGAAGGCAGGGTGGGGGTTGTGGCTTGTGGCTCAGCTGCAGAGCATGCGGCCCAGTTGGATCCTCAACACCACGTAAACATAAATGCATTGCATTGTGTACAACTAAAGTAAATAAATAAATATTAAAAATAAAAAAAAAAACAAAGAATGGAAGGCATAGGGAGGTCCAATAACCTGCCCCAAACCACACAGCTGGAAAGTGGTAGATTCTGGATTTGAACTTGAGATCATTTGGACTTTGGATTCCACTTTCCAAAACAAATGCCCTCAGACACAGTTTGGAAGTTGAGGAGCCTTCAGGAAGAGTCCAAGGTGGTGTGTGCCCACCCTGTAGCAGGGGCAGCTGGTGGAAAGACCCTGGGTGTGGGAGGACAGTTGACTGGGAGCTGCAGGGAAGAAGGAGGCCTTGGCCATGGGGCAGTTTGAGTTTGAGTCTGGGTAGAATGAGAAGCAGGAAGACCAGTTGGCCCAGGTGAGGCCTAGCTGGGCAGGCTGGGTGGTGACATCATGACATGGGAAGCAAGCAAGCTCTTGTTTGTGGTATATGAGACAAGGAGGAAGAGGAAGCTTAAGGATGGCTTAGATTTGCTGGGGAGTCTGAGCTGCCCCATACCGAGTGGTTGAGGGGAGATTGTTCACTGAAGCAGTTCAATCAGGAAAGGCTTTTGCTGACTCCTCTTTGAAAGTGTAGAAAAAAGACACCCCCCACCCTGCTTTTAGGAACTGGGAATTGAACCCAGAGATGCTTTATCACTGAGCTACATCCCCAGCCCTGTTTGTTAGTCCATTCGTGTTCTCCCTCTCTCTCTCTTTCTTAAAATTTTGAGACAGAGTTTCACTAAGTTGCTTATGGCATCCCTTAGTTGCTTAGGCTGGCCTCAAACTTGAGATCCTTCTGTCTTAGCCTCACAAGACACTGGGATTACAGGTATGTACCACCTTACCCAGCTAGTACCTTCTTCAGCTGTTTGAGGCTCAGCCTATAATCAGCTGGTTATTTGCAAACTGAAGAACAGACAGCCTCAGGGTTAGGCAGTCTTGAAGAGCTGCCTGGGGTGGTGGGAAGACCATTGGAGCCACTGGGCACTGTGGAAAGTTCTAGAGAGGCAGCCTGGGACAGATACACAGACAGTAGGGTGTGCTTCTAGTAATTCCCTCCAGCCCTTCTGAAGCCATCATCTCACCCTCCTCTTGGCCAGTGGTGAGGTGGCAGGGCCTCCTGGGTTCCCGTTTTTATTCCGTGAGGAAATTGGGCCTTATAGATGGTTAGTGCTTAGGGCTAGACCTCTGATCCGTGAGAAAAATGGCGGGCTGCTAGTCATTACCAGATTAGATGTAGTGGCAGCTGGTGCTCACAGTGGTGCACCATAGAGGAGTCTCCTTGGCATTCCTGGGGTCCCTGCTGGAGCCATGGTCTCAACCCTGGGTGATTGATATTATGGGGTCTCTAGTGGGACGCTGGGTGCCCGAGCCCCTCACCACTAGATGGCGCAGATATGGTGATGCTGCTGATGAGTTTTCAAACACACCCTCCTCAGGAGAACCACTGGGGTGGGGTTTCAAGGACCCCTTTGCCTTGGACACCTCTTGGACCCAATACCCTGTCCCCTATGTGGGCCATGGGTTTGTTGTTGGGGCCAGAGGTGGGTGGGCCTCCGTCAGCTCTGTCATGTCGTGATGAACTGGGTTGCACACTCAGTAGCCTCATTTCTTGTTCCCCACTTCTTGTCCCTATCCCACAGGATCACCAGCAGTGCAGTGGCTCTGTCCCCTTGCTCTGCCTAATCAAAGGATTTCCTAAAAGTCTTTCTATGCATGATTTCTACTCTGGGCTTGCCTGGCAAGGGCCCTGAAGAAGTGGACTCTTTGGGTGTAGACCATTTGACTGCCATCATTCAAGAAGGCCTTAGAGATGGGATTCCAAGCCCATCTCACTAGCAGCCAGCTCTCCCAACGTTCAAGACTGTGCCTGCCTCCCTCACATCAACAGACAGCACCGTAGAGGTTGCCTGTAAGTGTAAGCCACACTGATGGCTGTTTGGGCTACTACAAGAAAAATAAGTGAAGCACATTCTGAGTGTGACCTCGGGAAGTGTGTGTGTGTGTGTGTGGTTCCTTTTATCTTGGTAACCCTCTCCTGTGTGCTTCTCTTCTCTCTCCCCAAGCCCTTCTTCTTTCAGTGTCTCTGGAGCCTTGGGCTGCGGTGCCACCTTACTGCCCTGGCCTTGCTGTGTAGTGCAGAACCTCATGAGCACTTCCTTCCTGGTTTGAGATCAGTGCTGTGCCAGCCTCTTCTGTATGGGCATCACCTTTGCCCTCCAAAGAATTTGGGGACAAGGTCCTGATCTCCACCCTACAATAGAGGCAGCTATCCTTGGGGCTTCTGAATGACATGGCTAGAGACATCAGACAGTCAAGGCGCATCTCCCTGAGTGGGGTCCAGCAAGCTGGCCTCTTAGGAGCCCCTTGGATTGCTTGCTTTGGATTCACCACTGGGCTTCTTAGACATGGTGTGAGTAATTCATGGTGGCAACCCCAAAAACCATCTAAAATAAAAGGATTTGCTGTACTAGGTTACTGCCATGTCACATCAGGCAGTAGGTGGGAACTACAGACCAGCTGCGTGAGCAGTGGGCAGCTGCGGCACCAGGCACTGCTGTATATTAAATGAGCCCATCAGAGGCAGGCAGCCTTCAGCTCACCCACCCACTCTGTGTGGAGCCATGAGACACTTGGATGCTTGGCCTTTCCCCCCAGGGAGACCCCTCCCTGTCACTTCTTTCTCAGTAGTCCCAGGAAAGCTCTCCTTCAAGGCGTCTTCTGCCAGCCCTTCCAGGGTTCGTCTTCGCCCAGCATTCTGAGCGCCCGGCCAGTGTTCTGAGGTGGAAGGGCCAGACTGATGGCCATCCTCATCAGGCAGTGCAGCAGCTCTGTGGACCTGCGGTATCATCTGCTCAGCCATCGGCACATGGGGGAAGACACTCAGGCCTTGGGCAAAGGCGAGGCCGTTTCCCAGGAAGAACTGGCCTGTTGGTTTGCTTAGCAGCGAGCTGACAGCTCCCTTGGTTCAGAGCTAGGCAGGGGCTCTCCATCATTGTGACACTTGAGTTAGGAAATCACTCCTAGGCTCTTCTCTCAGGGTCACTCCCCACCCCCACCCCCCACACAGAATATCATATAACACCCCACCACCACCACCTCGCCTCAAGGTAACTGACAGAACTTTCAGAGGGGAAAAAAAAACACACACAGTGAGGGCAGTTGTCAGTGCCTGAGGCCTTGGCAGAGCTAGGAAATTATTTTCAGGGTGGCCTGAACCTGCTGCCAAGGCCCCCACAGCCCATGTCCAGTGCTGTTGCTTTAGAGTGCACAGGGTGCCCTTGACCTGGGAGGCAAGAGTAGACCTGTGCATGTGAGTAAGAGGGTTCAAGATCACATGAGACCTGGTGCAGACCACGGTTGTGTGCCTGGGCTGCTACAGGCTGCAAGATGGGGCAGGGTGGGAGGCTGAGGACCCAAGGTGAAGTAGAAAGGTGGCCCAACCTCACGTGGAACATGACAAGCAAGGGCCCTTCCGGAGGGCCCCCCCTCAATCCTGTTGTGCTCACTTCAGAGGGTTGGGTGGAGGCTCTCCCGAAGGGCTCTGCAGAGCTGCGTACCCACAGGCCTATGGTCAGTCTGTGCAGGAGAAGGGCCATGGACTCCTGCCTGGTCTCCTGTGGTGACCCCACTCTCAGCCCAGTCGGTCCCCATGCACTGGGAACCTGGCCACACCCTGTTCCAGGTCACTGGTTGGCCATTGCCCTTAAATTTTGAGGCAGGGTCTCACTAAATTGCCCAGGCTGGCCACAAACTTACACTCCTTTGTCTCAGCTTCCTGAGTAGCTGGGATATAGGTGTGCACCACTGTGCCTGGCTGAAGACCAAATTACTTTTGTCCCCGTTTATTCAGTGATTTATTCTAGGGGCCTAGAACAGTGTTGGCTACCCTCCTGAGGGTCTTCCCACTCTCCCTGTTGCCTCAGGGAAGCCCCTGACCATCTGCTCTCCACTCCGCTTCACAGCATCTGGCCCTTTCTGCCTTGTTGATTGCTTGGTTGTGCACCTCTGCTGACTGCACACCGGGGCAAGCAATTGTTATGTTGGATTGTTATGTTGTCCAGCTTGTCTCCATGCACAGCACACAGTAGGTGCCTAATAAATGTGTAAAAGGAATGGTGAATGTCTTCGTTTTTATTCATCCTGAACAAAGCCCAACTTAAGCTTGTTGGAGTCCCTAAAGCAAAAGGGTGGTCCCTTCTTAGCCCTTGACTTCCTTACTTTAGTTCTAACATGGTTGCTGCTTGGGGGTCAGGACTGCACCCCCCTACCCAGATCAAGCCAGCCCCCCACAGTCCTCTCATCACAGCCCACTTTTTTCCCTTCATAGCACTGACAGCATTCGTAGCATGGTATTAGGTCTTATTTTCTTAGCACTGGTCTCCCCCTAGGCTAAATCCCAAAAGAGCAGGGGCATCTTAGGACAGAGTAGGCATGCAGGTGATTGGGTGGGTTGGTGGGTTGGTGAGTGAATGGAGCAAAAAGTTTCATAGACATGATCAAGGCCAGTGAGTTTGCATAGAAGTGAAATTGCTGCTACACTTTGGCTGCAGAGGAGGCAAAGTCAAGCAGGAGGCCCTGAGATGGCCAGGAGAACTTAGGGTGAGGGGTATTCCCCAGTTGTCCAGAGAGCAGAAGTGCGGCAAGACTCCCAACCCTCACAGCAAATTAATTCTCTGCAAGAAAGTCCTTCTCCATTGCCAAGAGCACCAGCAGAATTCTAGGAACTCAAGGACCCCTTAGTTCATTCTGGAGCCCCTCTGGTCAGTGAGCTGAAGGGGCAGTTGAGGCACAGCTCCTGAGCTCAGGTCCATGTTCGTGGTCACAGGTAGCAACCAGGGAGCTACTAGCTGCCCTGGCCCTCTGCTGGGACCCCTTGAGTTATACCCATCAGGCCCTTCTCACCAGCCAGGGTGTTCGGTGGAGACCATGGGTGAGTGGCAGGAAAGGCCAAGAAATGAGGATGGGGTGAGGCCTGTCCCTTCCCCATCCGTGCAGTGAGCAGACACTGAGTGCCCTGCTATATGTGGGGCTGGGAGACATTGGCCCACAGGGGCAACATTCCCTTCTCAGGGGAGTTTACTTCTAAGAAAGGGGAAGTTTGGAATCAAAAAATTTTGTAAATTATCTCACAGATCAGAAGGAAATGCATTCTGTGGGAAAGGAGAGGAGGGTGGGAGGGCAGGCTGCTGCTGAAGTGTCCTTCCTGCTGGCATTCATGTGCACCAGGGCCTGTCCACCAGGTCACTGTTACCTAGATGCTGGTAGCTACCACCACCATCCAGCTGTGACAACCAGAATGTCTGCAGCTATTGCCCCATGTCCTCTGAGAAAAACCACCTTAGGCTGCAAACTGTCAGGGTCCAGTTAGGTCACACCAATTTCACCTTGATTTGTTTAACCATAAAGAAAAGGAAAACATAAATGTGTTTACCATGTGGCCTGTTGCCTCTAACTCAATCTAAATTGTACTGCTCTGGGGCAGTTGAAATGTAAAGAAGTCTGTGACCTTTCAAGGGTCCCAGTGGTGTGGGGGAGCTTAATACGGAGACTGGTGGGTGGACAATGAAGTCATTCTCACTAAGTGTGCACACAGGTTGGTGTCTGGTGTCCCTGTGCGCACACTCACACAGATCTCCTGGCTCTGCCCAGGGCCTCTGAGAGGCCTCAGAGTGATGATAGCACCCAGATTTTGGTTGTTAACACCATTCTCTGATAAAAGGAACTGTGGAGATAGCAATTCTAGCTGGGGCAGGACTATAAGATGAGCCCAGACCATACAGTGGTGCCAGTTAGTAAGGAGGTGCTCAAAAAAAGCAGATGTGGCTGCACAATAAAGCAAACAAGAATGAAGAGAACCTACAGAATGGAAGAAAACCCATGGAATGAATCTGACACAACTCTGCTGTGCATATATGAATAAACCACAGTGAATCTCACCAGCATGTACATCCTCAAGACTGGGGTCCTACTTAGAATAACATATATTCCACACTTGTATAAATAACATCAAAATGGTTTCCACTGTCGTGTATAGCTAAAAAGAACAAATTTTAAAATTATGTTGGTAAGGATGTGGGGAAAAGGCACACTCATACATTGCTGGTGGGACTGAAAATTTGTGCAACCAGTATGGAAAGCAGTATGGAGATTCCTCAGAAAACTGGAAATGGAACCACCATTTGACCCGGCTATCCCACTCCTTGGTTTATACCCAAAGGACTTAAAATCAGCATACTACAGTAATGCAGCCACATCAATGTTTATAGCAGCTCAATTCATAATAGCTAGACTATGGAACCAACCTAGGTGTCCCTCAATAGATGAATGGATAAGGAAAATGTGGTATATATACTCAATGGAATATTACTTTAAAGAAGGATGAAATTATGGCATTTGCCATTAAATGGTTGGAGTTGGAGAATATCATGCTAAGCGAAATAAGACAATCCCACAAAATCAAAGGCCAAATGTTTTCTCTAATATGTGGATGCTGATTCACAATAAGGCAGGGAGCACTAGGGAAAAAAAACGGCGTTACCTTAGATTAGGTAGAGGGAAGTGAAGGGAGGGAAGGAGGGGATGTGGGGAAGGGAAAGATAGTGGAATGAAACAGACATTATTACTGTATGTATGTATGTGACTACATGATCAAAATGATTCTGCAACATGTACACTTAGAAAAATGAGAAATTATATCCCATCTATGTGTGATATATCATAGTGCGTAAATGCATTCTACTGTCATGTATAACAAATTAAAACAAAAAAAATTTAAAAAGAATGGGAGAAAATACTCTTCTGACAGAGGATTAATATCTAGAGTAAATAACTCAAGAAACTTTCCAAGAAATAACCCAATCAATAAATGAACTAAACAGACACTTCTCAAAAGAAATGCAAATGACCAATAAGTATATGAAAAAATATTAAACACCCTTACCAGTCAGGGAAATGCAAATCAAAATTACATTGAGATTTCATCTCACACCAGCCAGAATGGCAGTCATCAAGAATACAACTAATAAATGCTGGAGAGGATATGAAGAAAAGAAGACTTTCATTTACACTGTTGGTGGGATTGCAAATTAGTACAACCACTATGGAAATCAGTATGCAGGTTCCTCAAAAGAGGAGGCATGGAACCACCATATGACCTAGGTATACCACTCCTCAGTATTTATCCTGAAGAATTAGAGACATTACACCACGGTAATACATGCATATGCATATATAGCAGCACAATTCACAATAGCCAAAGTATGGAACTAGCCTAGCTGTCCATGACTGGTGGAATGGATAAAGAAAACATGGTATATATGTACACAATGAAGTTTTATTCAGCCACAAAAAAATGAAGTTATATAATTCGCAGTAAAATGAATGGAACTTGAGACATTATGTGAAGTGAAATAAGCCATACTCAAGATCAAGGCTTGTATGTTTTCTCTCATGGAAGCTGGAGAGGAAAAGGGAAAAGAAAGGTGGGGGGGTGGGGATTTCCTGAAAATCAAAAAGAGATCAGTAGAATAGAGGAAAGGGATCCAGGGATGGGAGGAGGGAGAAGTGCTGGGAGGGATATTGGCCAAATTGTTATATTGTGTGCATATACAAATATGTCCCAGCAATCCCATCATTATGTGCAACGATAATGCACCAATAAAAAATGTGGGAAGAAAAAGTCATGGAAGCATTCAAAAGGACATAGCACCCAGCTGAAAGAGCTCCTGAGGGTCAAAGCTGGGACAATTTGACCAACAAAGTAGTATTGGGTTGTGACCTAATATATAAAGTATCCGTGAGTTTATAGAAATAACAAATAATTGAATGAATAAATAGGTAGAAGGGACAAATCTCTTGTACAGAATAACTCCTGGTAATTCAGAGTCTTAACTAAAGGAGATGGGACCACTGAAGCCTGAGACGCCTGGTGGACTTGCTCCCCAGGAGTTGAGTATTAAAGGAGTGAGGTCTGCAGTGGCGTCAGGGATGAAGGACAGCAGCAGCCCTACAGACCTGTGCAATGCGCATCCTGGGAACCTTGCCACGGGAAGACGCTTCCCCTTGTCGTCCTCCCCAAAGCCATTGCCCCACTGATGGTGACATCAGACAACCCAAATAGTAGGACTCTTCAAAATGGTCATGGTCTTCAAGAACAAGGAAGCCTCGGGGCAGCCCAAGGAGACTCAGTATACAGATGCCCGTGGGATCTGGGACGGGAGAAGGGCGTTAGGTGAGAACCAGTGGCGTCTACCCGGTGTGTGGAGCCCGGGCAGTCGCCCACCCGTGTTGTTCCGTCAGTTGTAGCCATGTGTATGGCAAAGTAGTGGGGGAGAAACAGTGTGGGGACAGAAGCTCTGGGCTGTCACCACAATTTCTCTGTAAATATCAAAGTTTTAAAAGAAGTTGATTTACATGTGTCCACATATATAACAGGTACAACCCAGCCCTCCCGAGCTAATGGGCAGGCCTCCAGTCTTCTGGGCAAGATCGGCACTGCAGAGAACAATCAACCTGGTCTGCACAGGGCACCTGCTCTGCTCGCCCACTGGCCCAATGCCCTTAGCCCCCAAGAGCAGGCCAGGGGACAGGAGAGCAGGAGCCAGGGAGGCTGGGCACCCATGGTCCTTGGGAAGGACCAGATGGAGGCCCCTCTGAGCACACAGTGGGGAAAGTGAGGGACAAAGGGGGGTGGGGAGACAGCATATGTGAGAGAGCTATGCTCCCGCCTCCATGAATAGCGATTGTGCAAGGAGTGCACACAGGTAGTGTGAACACAAAGTATGTGTGTGTGCACAGGTGGTGTCCACATGTGAAGAAGCAGCAGCTTGGCTGCTTGGGTGAGAGGACTGTCCCTCCTTGGGGTGGGGATGGCAGACATGCTACCCAGGGAGGGGTTGCTGTCTAGGAGGCACCGGGCCTTCAGCTGGAGCTGGGGTTGCATCATGGAGTCTGAGGGGCTGGGCACTGGGTCCTAGTTGGGGGTACGGGAAGGGGTGTGGGGGTGGTCCGGAACCTGCATGATGCTTGGACACTGTGAGGCCTTGGCTGCCTCTGAAAGGAGGACCACCAGGCCAAGATTGTGCCTCGTCTGCGGGGGCCGCCTGGCAGAGCCTGCTCCACCAGCCCCAGCTTCTCTCCGGCCCAGCCCTCCTGGCTGTGGGGGGTGTTTTCCACAGGTTGAAGAAAACCCAGGTGTGCTGTGGCGGAAGGAAACCAAAGGGGTCCCTATTTGTTCCCAAGCACCTTCCCCACCTGCCCTGAAACTTCACTTTCTCAAAAGCCAAGGTGTTCCTGTGATCCCAAGTGAATCTGGGCCAGCGCCACCCTCTCCAAAAGAAAATATGCCCATGTGCCAGGCATTCACACCCACCTGCTAGTGGGGGCCATCTGCGGCCTGTTCCTTCACACCTAGTGGGGACATCTGGGCCTGAGGTCAGCCAGGTATGGGGGAGGCTCTTGGCCTGCTGCCGAGGGTCAGAGGGTGAGTGGGGGGAGGTGGGCAGTTGGGGCCATTGTGGGGGAGTGGGTGGGAGTGAGGACACCCCTTCCGCAGCTGTCCTGAGCCTCAGCCATCCTCCAGGCACAGTCCCAGAGCGAGGCCAGAGGAGGGGCCAGGACAGAGCCCAGTGCCATTACCTTGACCCACCCTTCCCATATGCTGTCCCATTGGGCCCCTCACGACATAGGCAAGAGCAGGATGGACCTGTCCTTTGTTCTCTGTGTGTGTGTGTGTGTGTGTGTGTGTGAGAGAGAGAGAGAGAGAGAGAGAGATACTGGGGATTGTGTGTGTGTGTGTGTGTGTGTGTGTGTGTGTGTGTGTGACTGGGGATTGAACGCAGGGCCTCACGAGTGCTAGGCAAGTACTCTACCACTGAGCTATGTCCCCATCCCCTGGGCTTTGGACCTTAGGGCTCATGCTTGAGACTGGCCGCAGCTCAGTGAACAGCAGGGACAAGGAGTGAGAAGGTGGTATCCAGGAGACCAGGCAGAAGGGAAGCAGGCCCACTGAGGCCTTGACCCTGCAGAGCTGCCCTCCCCCCAGCTCTGGTTTTGCACAGGGGCCATGAGCCATTCACGTTTTTCTCAGAGATAAGTGATGCAACTCAATTTGCGTTCTGGAAAATTCTAAACGATTGTTTGAGGCCCAAGTGGAAACCAAGAGACAGGTAGGGGTGGGACTGTCCTGGAGAGGTGACAGCACCAAGACCAGGGAGGAGGGGACGGAGGAGAGAGAGGAGACCCCGGGCAGTCCTGGCTGTGTGGGAGGAGCAAAGGAGAGCCAGGAGGCAGCACTGCAGCAGCCTGTGAAGAGGCTGGGGTCTCCTCCCAGTGCCCTGCATCCCCTTGTAAAGTCCTAAAGTGAGAGAGCTTGACCCGCCACTTGTAGCATCTCCGCTCCAGCCCAGGCCCGTTCCTGCTACCCCAACTTGCGGCCCTGCACCATGGTGTGCCCTCTCTTGCTGGGTTAGACATGTCACTGTCCTCAGCCGCAGCCCACATCCACGCTGCCAAGCACCCTTTCTGCATGGGTGACTCACCAGAATTAATGCCCATTTGATTTTTACTATCAATTATGCCTCACATAGCTCCTGCACTACGGGTGGAGGTGCTCCTGGGGAGAGGCTGGAGCGGCCCGGGCCTCTCAACCCGGGAAGCACTGAGTCATGGCCTCTCCCACGCGCAGGCTGGCGCAAAGGCAGCTGCCTGGACCATTGGGCAGGTGCTTAATGGATGCATCCCCTGAATCCACTAATGGGAGCTGCTCACCTCACTGGAGAGTAGGAGGGGAGGAAGCAGAGAGAACATATGTTCATGAGCCATTTGACTATGGAAGATTGTGAGGTGGAAGGTAAAAACATCACTCTAAAGATGGACGCTTCCCCTTCCCGCCTTCCTTCAAATGTTGATTGGCCACGCTGGTGAGAAAGTGAGACGGCGTGGATCCAACCATGGGCCAAAGGGACAGGTCTCGACCCCAGAGCCTGACCAGGAGACAGCTGGTCAGACAGTCAGAAGCCCTCCGCTCCAGCGAGCAGAACTGGGAGTGCCAGGGGCCCAAGGAGGAGGGCAGGATGTGGGCACAGGCTTGGGGCAGTGTGTGCCTAGACCCTGAGGGGGACACAGGGAGGAGTAGTGGGCAGCAGCCAGGCCTGCGAGTGCCCCCCCCGGGGAGAAAGGCATGGGAACCACTGACCTCTCTCACCCAGGGGTGGGGCACAGCCCCATGTATGGATGGAGAAAGAAACAGGCTGGAGAGAGAAAGGATCCTGAGGTCACCTCTGGTTTTGCCCTGGGGTCCAGCAAAGACAGGGCTTCTCTGCCAGGAGGACCTGGCACTGGACGGCCAGGCAGGAGGCTTGATGTTGCTGTCATATGAGGAGACAGTGCTGGGAGCGGGCAGTGCGCAGGTCTGTCAGGTGTCCCTCCTTCTCTCCACCAGCCGCGAGGCCACAGGCTGCTCTGTTAGAATCCGACAAAACCAGGCCCAGGGGACCCAGCATCAACAGGTCTCAGTTGTTTGCTTTTTTTTTTTTTTTTTGTTATTGTTGTTTTTAATAGAACAAACCTTTCGACTTTTTATTGCTCAAATAAGCTTCATTTTTTTATTTAGCTCTCTGACTCTGCTTGTGCCTTCAACACTTTCACAACGGTTTTCTGTTCTTCGATAAGGAGAGACGCTTGATCCTGTCGCAGACACATTCAGCACGCACGGAGCCACCACCATGGGCCCTGCTGATGTGGTTTTTTGTTTTAGACGATCTCAGAAGAACTGAGGTCTCACAGCATGAACTTCGAAGTCTGTCACGGCACACACTACACACAGATTTTGGTGTTTTCCCAAACTTCTTTGTATAAGGGTGCACAGTTCTGGGGTTCAAGACAGCCAAGCTCTGCTAGGGGCTGTACTGTAGGAAAGCCCATGATGGCAGGTCAAATGCTGGACCATTCTGAGGGCCTCTGGACACTGTCCCTGGAAGAGATGTTTTGTTCTGTTTTTAACATCTAAAGCTGGAAAGAAATCAAGGTTTACATGGGGGTGGAGGGAAAGCCACCAAATAACCTACTAGCATCCTAGATCAGACAGACTCACGCTCATCTGCTTTCCAAAGGCTCGAATTAAAACCAAAGCCCACAAACCAAACCTCGCGACTCTCTGGAGACCCGCCATGCTCTGTGCAGCCACCTGAGTGCTTGGGGGAGCCATTCTGAGGCTCCCTTCTCACCGGGAGCCCTGCTCCCCCTGGAAGGGCACCTGCATTTTTCCACCAACTGAGGAAGCAACAAGCCAGGCACCCAGGGGTCCACCAAGTAGTTGAGGAAACCCCCTCCTGGGGACACCAAATCGTAGCATTGTTCTGTCGTAGTCCCAGTTTGCAGGGAAAGAGATTAAGGCTCAGGGAAGTCAAATGATTTACCTAAGGCTAAATATCAGAGCAGATGTTTTTTAAAAAACACTTTTTTTCCTTATCCTTTTGTTTTTCCTGATTTTTCTTCTTTCTTTTCTTTCTTTTTTTCTTTTCTTTCTTTTTTTTTTTTTTTTTCCCCAGTGCAGTGCTGGGTTGAACCCAGGGCCTGTGAATGCCAGGGCAGTGCTCTTCTGAGTCACTTCCCCAGCCCTCAGTGTAGACCTTGACCCCAAGTGCTGATGCTAAAAGCCAGAGGATGCAAAGGCACAACTTTTACACTTCCGCATCTCCAAGCAGAGGTTCATCTAGCGCAGCAGGCACTGATTCCATTTACCTCAGTGGTTCTCAATGGCGCACTCTTACCCCCACGGCTATCTGGCCACGTCTGGAGACATTTGTGGACATCACCACCAGGAGTGGGAGGTACTCCTGCATCTAGTGGGTACCCGCCACAGACCCTGCCCAGCATCCCATAGTGCACGAGACTTCCCATCTAAGAGCGATCCAGCCCCAAATGTCAACAGTGCTGAGAAACTCTGAGCTAAATAAAATGGTGGGGGTAAAATATGTATGTGTCCATGTCAGAGAAAGAGCTAGAAAGATAAGCACTGACATGTCAACGTTTGTTTATCTCTTGGTGAAAGGACTTGGGTAATTTTGTATTTTTCTTTCTTATGTTTTACTGTACTGTTTGAATTTTTTAAGAAACAAAGTGCATGTATCATTTTTATAATCAGAAAAAAAAAGAGCTGTTTTCATTTTGTAAAAATAAAGAAGGGCTTCAGGACTTATTGATTCTGACCCATCCCCCTCACTAACTAGCTGTCAGGAACAGCTCTCTGGAAGATATGTCTGGGTGGAACGTGAGCAGAGCCATCCTTCTTGCATTATATTATAGGAATATAAAGTAACATTGTCCTGGAAAAGCTCTCTGAGCTCAGAGGAGAAAAATTGTTGAAAGTCCTGAGATATTGCTCATATATTTCCCCTCTGAGATGGTGTGTACGCCCGTCACGTAGAAACTGAGGAGACCTGGACTCAGACAGGACCCCTGTGGCAGCTGTCTGTGCCAGAGACCGGCGACAGAGCGGACCCAGTGCGCCACCACACAGTTGCATGGCATGGTCGTGCTGGCCTCACAAAGACACATTCACTCAATCCTGGGGTGGTTTTGACTTTGACTCAGACCCGGCCGGGGCTGGGTTTCTCCAACAGCGTTCCCTCCTTGACATTGTGCTTGGGAGGTTCTTTGTGGAGGGGTATGTTCTGGGCCTTACAAGATGCTTAGCAGCATCCCTGGCCTCTTCCCACCAGATGCTAATAGCAGCCCTGACAGCGAGTCCTGACGACTGGAGCTGTCCCCGGGGGATGGGGAGGATGGGGGCGGAACACAGCCAGTGCCGACGCCTGGGCTCTGGCCTGCTTGGTGTGTCTGAGAGGACTTGGTAGAGCTGACACGGGCTCCTGCGTCAGGATGTTGGTTTGCTGCATGTCTGAGTCACTGCCCATGTTTTCCATCTTCAGAAATCTTCCACTGTGTCTGCCCCTCCGAGACAGCCCCCCCCAGACCTGATCCCTGGCTGCCTGCAGCCCTGTAAGTCCTACTGTCACGTCCCACCATCCAAAGAGGCCTGGGCCTGGGGCTTCGGTTTCCCTACAGAAAATGACAGGGCAGGCAGGAACCACAGAAACAAGCCTTCAAACACAGAAAAATAAATCCTTCATTTCCTGGGACTGCATAAACCCACGTACTAATTGCAAAAAGGCCCGGGGAGATGCTGCTGAGGCCACTTTTCATGCTAGCGCCTAAATCAGAACGAGAAGATGAACTTCAAATTGAGTAAGATAAAACCAGTTTGGGAAATCCAATATCTCACCTCCCTTCCTGTCTTTTTAAAAATCCATAATTCATAGAGAACCCAGTCAGCGGGTGTGCAGCTCAAACTGAATTATCCTTTTTTTTTTTCTACCGACTGAGACCGGGAGAGCACTTAATTCTTGACATGGGGAAAATGAAAACCAAGCCTCTGAGCTCACGTCCCCATCCCGATTTCCTTGCCACAGCCCCTCTAGCCCATCGGGCTGGGAACATCATGAACACGTGCTAAACAACATTCTGGAACACATGCTAATTACACTGCTAGGAGTCTATCCTGTGCTGTCTGCGCAGGCCGCAGTGATGAATATCCAGGCTAATCCATTGTAGAATGGTTGGTGAGAGAAACAGACTGGGAGCCACGAAGGTGCCCATTGTCACAGCCTGGTGAAATAAGCCCATTCCTGCCTTGCAGCAGGCTTACCATGGAGGCAAAACCAGAGCCAGAGGCACATTGTTGAGAGATTGGAGCCATGTCACCGTGTTGCTGAAGCAGGCTGCACAGTGTTTCTAGCACACTGCCATCTCTGCTTATCACAAAGGAGAGAATGTATGCGTGTGCTCCGGCCTTTGTACCCGGTGCACCCATGGACTACTGGTCCGTTCCCAGGAGGCCACAGTGAGAGAGGCCTCAAGGACACTGCACTGCACACCCTTCCTTTGTTTGTTTGATTTTTTAAAAGAAATTAATTAAAAGTAACTTCTCTTTCTCTCTCTCTCTCTCCCCCCCTCTTTTTAATTTTGGGGGGCAGTTACTGGGAATTGAACCACGGGTGTTCTACCACTGAGCTATATCGCCCATCATTTTTACTTTTTATTTTGAGACAAGGCCTTGCTAAGTTGCTGAGGCTGCCCTGAAACTTGTGATCCTCCTTCCTCAGCCTCCTGAGTGGCTGGGATTACAGGTGTGTGCTACCGTGCCTGGCTTGTTTTGATTCTTGAACCAGAAATTAGTGTTCAGAAATCAAACTATAAAATTTAATTTCTTTAAAAAAGAAAAGACCAAAACCACTCTGTGCTAATTTATTGGGAGAAATTCAACTTTGGAGTGGGATGACGGGTTCCTGGGAAACAAGCTCAAGTGTATCTCTTGCCTCGGGGAAACCTAGCCCCTCTCTGGCTCTCAGAATTTTTCATTTTGTGGTTGTTTTCTATGGATGCTTTGCTTTGCTACTATTCTACCATGTTCTGGTGTCTCCCAAGCAACAACTCATCATCACCCTCCAGTCCTGGGCCAAAATTCGTTCCAAAGCTCTGTACCTTTGACCCATTTCCCAAACTGACGTGAAGCTGGTTCCAGTTGAGATGCAGAGGATTGCTATGCTAATGAGCACACCTGGGCTGTTAGCGTGGATTATTTTCTCTTCGTGGCAAGTGGCACAGATTTTTTTCCATTCACTCTGCTCGTGTAAAATTTCCTTTTCTAATCACGTATTTAGATAATGAAAGAACGAAGCAATATTAAGGAAATAGTAGCTGGCCCTGCAAATATGCAAAAGCCATAGAGTGGAAACTTGGTGGCTGGAACTTGGGGTGCACAGCTCTGCCCCCATCGCCCCACCTCCCCAGCATATCCACTTTACCTTCAATGACCGGGTCTCTTGGCCTCCCGGAATCAATATGATGGAGAGATGGGAAAGGATGCGCATTTGCTGTGAGCTTTCATTTACTCTGCTGAGAGCAAATCAGGTGGGCGGGGAAGCAGCCTCCTGAGCACACGGTGCTCCCTGCTTGCTCTGGCCACCTCTGAACAGCGGTGATGACCTTGGCTTTCCATTCCATTTTAAAGTGTATTTTCCATTCCATTTTAGAATGTATTGTCCACTCTCTGATGTCAGCTATGCCTTAAGTGCAGCAGATCCTGAGCTGGGAAGGGGGGTCTTAATGAGCACCAGGGGTGGGCTGGATGGACAGCTGCTTGCAGCCCTTGTTCACAGCTATCACTGCTGAGCGTGCCAGAGGTGGGGTAGGGGATAGAGCTCCCCGTCAGAAGATCTGTGGCCTAACTGGGTATCAGATGGGAGGGTGATGTTGCTTTATGGGGTACTTGGATGCAAGTGATCTCCAAATTACACTGCAGACACCCACAGGAGGGTGCCGGTGGAGCGGGCATAATGGTTTCTCCTAATTGGGGCAAAGAGAACTCCAGCCGAGCGGGCTGAGGGTGATATTTGCAGAGTCACTGTCACAGAGAGGCACATCTCCCAGGCTCCCACCTCTCCCATTTGCCTCCAAATTACCCAGAATGCAATGCCTTCTTTTTGGGGGGGGCAGGGGGGCACTGGGGCACTTTACCACTGAGCTACATCTCCAGTCCTTTAAAAAAAATACATTTAATATTTTGAGACAGAGTCTTGCTAAGTTGCCCAGGCTGGTCTCAATCTTGTGATCCTTCCTGGGCCTTTGGAGTCCCTGGGACAGCAGGCAATGCCTGCCGTACCTGGCCCAAGTGCTTTCTCATG
The DNA here is from genome assembly GCA_025594165.1 of Tamias sibiricus. NCBI lineage: Eukaryota > Metazoa > Chordata > Mammalia > Rodentia > Sciuridae > Tamias > Tamias sibiricus. Next base: position 155,201,353 of record CM046659.1, read on the forward strand.
TGGTGTGGCAGCTGGCTACATCATGGCCTCCTAGAAGGAGCTCTTTGAAAGTCATCTCCCATTTGTTGATCTTCCTATGCTAGAGAGTCTAGCTATTCCTTCCTTCCAACTTTCATTTAGGCTGTGGACCCGAAGCAAGAGAGACCAGTTTCCAGAGAACTAGAGTTTCTAGCTGGTCTCTGGAGGTGGTTCTGGAAAGTCAGGAATGGGTCAGCCTCTTGAGGGTTTAAGATAGTCCTGAAAATGGCGCTGGAGGCTGAGGCGGGTGGAACACACACAGGAAGACCTGTTCAAAGAGCTTGGCCATGGCTAAGGAGCTGAGCCCACCCAGTCCCACACCGGCTCACTAGGCACACGTCAGCCCAGGGCACCAAGCGGGAGAGCTACAGCCACCCTGTTCGCAAGGGCCGACGGGGCTGCAAGAAGCTAGGTGACTTGCCTAGGGTCACACTGATGGCAGAACACTAGGGCAGCACTTCAGTGTAGGTCTTTCTCCAGAGGTGGACCCCACCCTGAGGAGTGGGAAGAGGGACCCGGCATCCCTGGGTGCCTGCAGGTGGCAGGCTGAGCCCCGCGGGGCCTCCGAACGTGGGGCTCTACTGCTTGTTTAAATACTTATCCCTTGGAGAGGGGCCTGACCCCGCACCAGCTCAGGTATCTCCACTACCTACTCTTGACATCTCTCTGGTCTCTGCCTTTTTGCCCCAGCGCTTATGTCTGTAACCTGTCTGTGGCCTCTGATCACTCTCTCCTTGCCTGCCATGCCTCAAGTTGAAACAATCGAGATCGTGGCTGTTGTTGGCTAAAGACAGTCACACGTTGCCGGCTTCCCGTGTTTTCACCTGCTTGGTTCTACAGGATGGTCTTTCTGTGGTTCTCCACTGAAGCCCAGCGCTTGCAGCCCAGCAGGCATTTAATACGTGCTGTTGAATGAGTGGGCGGATGTGGCCCTTCATGGGGTGGGCTGCCAATCCCAGAGGCAGGACATGCTCTGAGCGATTATGAGAAGACACGAGGCCTGCAGAGTCTCCAGGTACTCCAACGGCCCTGCCGTTCCCCTGTGATCCTCCCACGCCTGTTCCCAGGCACAGGAAGACAGCAATTGTCAACTCAGATCACCGGCCTGCTAATGGTGGATGCTCAGGCAGCAGAGGGGAGGGTGCCAGGCCATTGCCCCAGGTCCCCACTCCCAGGCAGCTTCCTCCTGCATTCACACAGGAAGGCAGAACGGTCGCTCGCCATCCCTGGTGGAATGGGCAAGTGTGGGGAAGGGGCTCGGCAGCCGTGTGGCCCCCAGTTGGCCATGTGTCTGAAGATGACCATTTTATACACCAGTGTCTAATGAAGGTTGCAGGTGAATGTGAATGGAACTAATGAGAAAATAATTATCCAAGCCGGGAAGCCGTCAAGGCTTTCTCTGCTAATGGAAGTGAAAAGGGGGAGCGGGGGGCTATGAGGAACGCTGGCTTGTGTTTCCCAGAACTCAAAGTTTTTTGTCCCAGAAAGATTTTAGGTGGGCGGAATCAGAGGGTCTGACACCAGCTGGGGACCCATCTCAGTCCACTGGGCACTCACCCCTCCCCTTCCTCTGGACCTAAGAAGGGCAAAGGGAAAGAAGTGAACCTGAGGACAGAGGTTGGTACCTCCCAACACAGAAGACCAGGAGGGACTGCATTAGAGAGGCCAGGAATTGCTCTTTCCCCTGATCAAGCACGTTAGGGTCAGGTCCAGTCCCATCGTCGCCCCACCCACCCCCTCCTTTGGCTTTAAAAAGGGACTTGGTAACCCAGGAGGGAGCAGGCAGAAGGTGGAGATGTCCACAACCACGGAGAGGACTTGGGGTCCCTCTCCTGAGGCCTGCTGCCCAGCTCCGTGCTCTCGGCGAGGCTGTCAGATTGGTTTTGGAGAGGAGGGGCATTCCACCAACTGGAGGGCGTCAGTTCCCAGAGCTTTCCAAGGGCTCCAGCCCTTTTGGCTATGTGCACCCATCATTTGCAGCCATCTGGTTGTACACTTTGGAGAAGCTGCAGGGGGAGATAAGGCTGTGGGCCCAGCATCTGGGAATTCCACCTGCCTAGTCCCCAGGACTCCTCTGCATTTCCTTGAAGCCAGGATGGTTACAGAGTAGGAAGGCTGTACTGGTGAGGATGCCAGCATTTTTAGGGGCTGCTGGAGCCAGGCAGACCCAAATCCAAGCCATTCTCACAGACCCGACTAGGATTTCTTGGGGATCTAAATTGCACTTGAGCTTGTGCTACAGGAGAGGAAGGTCCGTCTTCTCATGGTTCACCTGGCTCCAGCTCACCTGGCTTCAGGATCAGGTTTGGGTCTACAAATTACTCTCGAAGGTGGCACACAGTTCGACTTACCCAATTTAGCATTTTGTTCTCACTGAGGGGGTGGAGCTTCCTGGACCATGAAAGAGCTGGGTTTCCAGGCTGCAGAATTATAGGCTTGGTATCTGCGGGAGTGGGTCTGCTTCCGTATTCTTGCTAAAGCACCCTTTCTTCAAAACAGTCCTAGAGACCCTGGCCTAAGAGTAATTCCAAAGTGCATTCTTCACTGGGAAGGACTCCTTGCACCAGAGGTTGAGTGGAGCCAGTGGCTGGATTGGCCTGGGGCTGGGGTACAGGAGGCTTGGGGCTGCCTGGAGACTGCTCTCCACACAACCCTGCGCTGCAATTATACATGCAAAGTGAGGCTAAAATTTCAGAGAAGTATCTGGAGAATTCCAGTCAGAAGAAGCACATTCCTCTGAAATACCTAGATAATGAAAGAAAAAAATATATTCATTGCATAAATTGCTCATTAATTCACTCCTCTGTGGGGGCACGCGGCTTAAAAGCAGGCGCTTTGATTAATCCAAGCTATATTAATTTCTCACGATGCTTTTTTCCCCCTGTGCCTGAATCTCATATTTCTTTCCTTTAAAAAGTCATAAATGAAGTTGTCCTCTGCAAAAGTGCATTTCAGATTTGGCTGGGCAGAATGAGCCCTATAGGTGGTGGAATCAATTTGGGTGTGCTTTTTCTTTTTTAAGTACACATTTTGAAATCAGATACATTCTTTCCAGTTCACTGGAAATGCTAATTTTTTTTCCATCGCATTTCAAAGTTACATTATGTGTGGCTAAGTGAATAACACCCAGCACAATAGCACTTCAGAAAGAGTGAGGAGGGACGTGATCCCAATCAGAGGAAAGCCAGGGGATGGTTAATTTCAAAGACGGGCAACTGATTGGGGAAAAGAATCTATAGAATTATTTATTTCCTTAAAAAAAAAAAAAACCCTGAAAATTCAAAAACCACTTGGAAAGAACAAGAGTCTAATCCTGACAGGCTGATTTTTCAAGACCCCCTTAATGAAATTCCAGCCCGTCTGCTCTGTACCGTCTGTGGGGCCACGTGAGGCATCTTGAGCCTGGCTAGCTTTCTTTTCCTCCTTCGGCTGTTCTGCGTAGGTACGATGGATTGCCCGTTGTCTACCTGGTGCCTGCGAGTCCTCTCTTCCCCAACCCCTTGGCTAGGTGCCTGAGAGGCAGGCCCGGCCACGTGGAAGCCTCCAGCAGGTGGGCAGAATCCTGCACCAGACTTGCAAGTCCCCCCGTCAAGCTCTCACCAGATGGTCTTTTTATGCCTGTTGGCTTAAACCAGAAAGCGTTTCCCTCATACCTTCCAGGGGATCAATATTAAAAGCTTTGTAATGCCTCGTTTTACAAAGCGCACGGAGGGCCGGGAGCTGCCTGGATAAAAACCCTTTACAGTAAACAGGGGCGATGGGTCAGAGCAATCTGTTTTCTGGAGCTTCAGGGATAGATACTCCTTCCATTCAATTAACACAATGGTGTATTGTTCTGACTAATTCATTTAGGGAGCAGTTCCCTATATTTGGGATTTCATAGAGCAATACAAAAATAAAAATAATTAGCAGGGGAAATGCCACTTTTTATTTCATCAAGAAACGGCATCAAACAGCAACCACTTTCTAAGGCCACCTTTCATAAAGAAGAGTGTTTGCCCTCCCTGAGGACCACGCGAGGGAGAGGGACACATCTGAGCACGCTGGCGGGCGTTTTGCTGAGTGCCTCCCTGGGCCACTGTCACTCACCCGAGGCTCCGCTCCAAACCCAAGGCTCTCCGTGGAGTCCCTTCAGCCTCGCGGCAGCCTCCCTCTCTGGCCCCTGTGTGGCCCCTCTCTTGGAGTAGATGGACAGGTCAGTTCTGTCCTGGACCTCTGGGCACCCAGCCTGGAGGAGGTCTTGCTGAGCTTGGTAGTGCTTTGCCAGCCAAGTACGTGCCCAGCCCCTTTCATGTGGGAAAGCCAGACACACTTGAGACCATGCTGGGACTGGGGACTGTGCCACCCATCCAATATGGCTTCCACCATAGAGTCTGGCAGCCCAGTGGCTGGCAAATGGTCCAGAGTCCTACCAGAGCAAACCAGTAGCAAATCAGCAAATGGCTCAAGCAGAGGAGATTCATAGGAGGCCAAAGAAGTGGCCCATCTCACATCTCCTCCTAAATACCTCAAAACAGCCACCTCTGGGACCCCTACCCTCAAAGACCCTGCTGATGTTGTGGCAGGGTTCTGCTCCTTCCAGGGAACACCCAACACCTCCTGCAAGTGTCTGGGGTGCTGGTAACTGCAGCATCCCACTGCAAGGGCCCCTGGATGGCCCACCAGTGACACCTGTTCTATGCCCACATCCAGCAGCTCTGGAGCACAGACAGTGCAGCTGGGGGCTGCCTTTTGGCACCTTCGTTCCATGAGCTGGGACAGTTTGTTCTCCTTCCCGCTCCTATAGAGGAAAACAAGCTGGTGGGCAAGTTTTTACTAACACGTGAATGACTGATAGTCGCTTACTAGATTTCTCTTCCCATGATACTAGGACTGGTGGGATGGTCTAACGAGGAATATAATATTGGAGAGATGTGACAGGCACCTTAGAATGTTGGAAGGACTGCTGTGTAGAGGAGTTTGTCTTCCTTCAGCTCCAGGAAGGAGGAAGATGTAGGTTATAAAGAGGCCTGCTTCTCCTCACTGTGTGAAAAAGAATTGCCAAAACTTGACAGCGGCTCCCTCTGGAAGCACGAAGCCCTGACCCTCTGCCCCATGCAGGCCCTGGGGTAGGCACTTTGGGTCATTGTCTCATGACACATTCAGAAAACACTGGGGGCTTTGCCGCCCAGCGTGTGGTGGGCACAGGCAGATGGCTCCAGACGACACAGCAAGCATGGGTGCCCACGTTCTCGGGAGCCGGCACTCTGAGGCCCTACCCTGTTCTTGAGAGCTTCTCCAGGCGAGTGTGGCCCTGAGAGAATGCAGACCCTCAGCTTGCCCTGCCCGCCAGGGTTTGAGTCCCACCCCGGCCCCAGCACAGGGCTCTAGAGAGCAGCACTCAGCAAGCAGAGCTTCCATGTGATGGCGGACATGGTCTCCTTCAGCGTGCCAGGGACTGCCACCCCCCCAGCCACACATGGCTTCTCAGTGCCCGAACCGTGGCCTGACTGACTGGGGAGATGACGTTTTCTTTGACTTCATTAAAACTTAAAATGGTAACACTTGATTCAGTTATTGGAAAACTTGAAAGCCTGTTTGGAATAACTAGAGTGTGTGAATCTGTCTTCCACTTTAAATTTTATGAAATCTAAATATGGATCAAGTATTTTCAATCAAAATTTAGCATCTAAATTGAGTTATGTTATAAAAGAAAAACTCGCTGTAGATTTTGAAAACATGTGAGAGAAAAAGGCACCACAATACTGTCTACATTTTCACTGTGTTGAAGTTCTGATCGTGTAGATGTTTTCAACAGTTCCATGAGCCCCATGAGCCCTGTCCCTGCACCCCGAGCTGCGGATAGGGGCAAGGGATTCCTTCCCAAGGGCTGCAGACCCAGAGGCAGGGCAAGTGGGCTCCCTGGGAATACCCCACCCCTCCGTTTCCGCTTCCTGTGGTCTTGTCCAAGGGCCTCCACGGAGGGCTGAGGGCCTGAAGTTTTCCTCCAGAACCATCAAGAGACTGAGGTGCTGTCCCAAACTCACAGAGCAAAACTGACGACATGGAGCTGTGTCTGTCCTGCACTGCGGGCTCTGGCAGTGAGGGAGCCCAAGGAGGGCGTTCTCTCATGGGCACGATGGCTTCATGGCCTCCACACCCTTTCTTTTAAAACTAGCATAGAGATAATAGTAATAGCAAAGATCAGAGGTCAGCTTGCTGAGGTTCCTGCCACGTCCATACTATTTCAGGTGCTTGACATTATCCTTCTCCTAGACCACAGATGAGGGACCGAAGGGGGAAATGTCACCTGCTTAAATTGTGGCGGTACTAAGTGGTAAGTATGTGAATTTGAACCCAGGCTGTGGGGTTCTGCCTTAACAGCATGCTCTGTTGCTTGTTAACAGCTGTAACATATGTCCAGAGCTGAGTGCAAACAAACCACCACAGAAATCCCAAGCTTGGCGAGCCAACGTGGCCCCAGCAGGCAGCACACCTACAGATCTGCACTGCGGCCAGCACACTCCTGGCACCCGACAAGCACTCAGTAAGTACTCGCTTAATGAATGAGGCTGGCCCTGGGGAGCCGCAACGAGCCTGCTTCTCGGTGCACGGCGGAGCTGGTGCCCATGCATCATTCATGGCTGTCCTTCACCAGCGTGGGTTGAAATACTGAAGTGGTGGGGGTGGTGAGGGTCACAAAAGCACCCTGGGGACTGGCTGGCGGGCGCTGCTCCTCTGCAGGTGGGGGGCAGGGTTCCCAGAAGCAAATAACTTGCCCAAGGTCACAAACCCAACTCCCCTGAGCACTGATGAGAAGCTGTCCATCTTGGCAAATACAGTCTGTGTGAATCATTGCCCAGACCACTCACTCCAGGGTGATGACACACCTTCTCACCTTGACAGGAGGGAGCCCATCCTTCATCCTGTGCCCGCTTCTGTGCATCACCCTGTGACAGCGGCAGTGCCACAGCCCCAGCAGCCCTGGAACAATTTGTAATACATGAAAAGGAAGTCTCAGGCAGCCCTCTCCAGTCTCCAGGGCACGGCAAGCTGCAGGTGTGGCTCAGCTGGGAAACCACTCCGCTCCATCCCCAAACTGCGCGATGCATCCACCTGCCTGAGTTCATCTGCTCAGCCATGTGTAGATTTGCAAGAGCTTTGGAGCTGTCCGCATCTGCGTGCAGAGCCCAGGAGCACCAGGAGGGCTTCTGCACCCTGGGGTCTCTCCCCACGGTGCCTAACACTGTGCATGGACATTGCACACTTAGTAATGGCTTGCTAATAGCTGGTTCCATTTTTAATTTCACAGCTAGCTCTAGGAGGAGAGGAAACAGAAGAGGTAGTTAATATACCATCAATGAACTCAGCTAATTTCTTCCCTGCTATGCCAGGCTAGGATGAAAATCCCAAGCCCTGTCTCAGTTTTGCCCAGGACAGAAAGTGCAGAAACAGACTCTGACTAGGTTAGTATAATAATAATAATAATAATAATAATAATAATAATAATAACAACCCAGAAAACCAACGACAGTCACACTGTCCATCTGGGCTTTAAGGCAGCCTCCCAGATATTTCCTCTCAGCAAGGAATCTTCACATTGTGGCATATCCAAGCAAGACCATGAACCAGAGACCCTACCCTCCATGTGGATGTGGGATTCTCTCCACCCAGCTGGAATTCTTTTCATATTTCAACCAAATAAGAACCTTATTGTGTGATATTCTGATGAGCTGAGGACTGTGTATTCCTGTCCAACAGGTTTAAGAGCCTCCCTCAGGCAGAGCCCTGTAGGTGATATATGACCACACTTTATTTACCAGCAGACAGACAGAGCCCCTTGTTCCTCAGCCTGGTAACAACCTGAGGTCGTTCATCACCAGCTCGCTCGCTCCTTTTTGAAATTCACCGAGCAGCAGGCATCTCTTTAAACTCACGCACGTAATGCATTTTAAAGAGCATTTTCTGCACAGATCCATTTGCTCCACCTTGGCTCTGAGCGCAAGATGGAATGGTGTTTTAGCAAGCACCTCCCGCAGCCTGTTTGGAATGCACATACTGAGATGTAAACGTGGCTGTGTACCGCCAGGGCCCCGAGGGAGGCTATGGTTCTAGGGGGGGCATGGGGCGACACCTCAGTGCAAGGCTTGGGGCATGGGGATATCAAGATGACGAAGACGACAAGCCGGGTTCCCCTCCTCCAGACAGAGTGCTCAGCTGCAAATGCATGTGGCTGGAGAGCAGCCCGGCAGAGCCCTGTCCTGTGTTGAGGAGGTGCATCTTGGGGGTCTTGGTCTTGGAGAATGGTAGCTGGGCATCTCTAGGTCTTGGGTCATGGCTCCCATTCAGGTTGCTCAAGAGCAGTTGGTTGATCCACCAGACTTCTTGGAAGAAGAGCTTGGCTGGCAGGATAGCTGGGCCTCTGGAGGGAGAGGTGGTGGCAAGGAGATTCCTGGCCAGGGAAAAAGCTGTGTGAAGCCTGCCTCTTGGTGTGGCAGAAACAGCTGCTGGCTTGAAAGGAGCAAGGGCCCCTGAGGAAGGTGGACCGACACATCCCCAAGGGCCTCAGACCAAACCAGATTCAGGATTCCTCTCCCAACCTGGTCTTCTCCTCAGCTCCTGCCTCAGTGATGGCACCTGTCCATCAAACTTCTCACCCAGGTTCCCTTGCACACCCTCCACCCATACCCAAAGGCTGGGAGGGCGCTTTCACATTGCCCACACTTCTCCAGAGCCCCCTCTCCCACCTCGCCATCCCAGCACGTGCTTCCCCAGCTCTCCTTGCATGTCTGCAATGACCCCTCCCTCTGGCCTGTCCAAATACGCTTGTCCTTTCTGGTTTGTTCTCTGCATAGCAGCTAGAGACTAGAGACACTCTTCAATCAAGCTGACCTTGGCCCTTCTCTGCCTAAACCTTTCAATGGCTTCCCATGGCTCTTGGGGTAAGGACCACTGTGCTGCAGGTGGCCTCCATGTGTCACCTGAGCCACTCTCCTGTTCTAAGTGCTGGCACACTCCTCCTGGCTTTCTGGGCTCCAGCCCGCATCAGGGGTCAACCTCACAGCTGGTGCGTTTTGTTCCCCAAGTACTCACAACGCTTTCCCAGCTCAGTCCTAGTTGCTCAGAGGGCCTCCCTGACCTCTCAGTTTCTGTCCCTGCTGTGTGCCTCTGGGCACAGCTGTCATTTTTCGCGTATGTGTGCGATTCTCTAATGTCTGCCTGCTACCTGCCTGTTTGCGGCAGGGCTGCACCAACAGGGGTTGCTCTGGTCCGTAACTGCTCACGGCACGTCATGGGTTCCTGAACCACGCGCGTGAAGCCTCGGGAGGGCCAGGGAGCGAGACCTGCCGTCCGGACCACAGGGGCCCGAGTGCTGCTGACGTGCCCGAGGCTGCGGGCACGGGTACCGGGAGGAGGAAGGATGCCAAAAGTCCCCGATGGCTCCTCAGGAGGTGCAGTGAAGCGTAGATGAGGCAAGAGACCAGGTCAGAGGCAGCAGAAGCGCTGGAGAGGCCACCGCGGCACTGCCAATAGCACAGGGTCCTGGCGGGAAGGAAGGGGAAGACGGGCAGGAAAGACTCTGGGTCAGAAACAGGCAACGTGGAAGCCACATCACCAGTGTACACGTCATCCCAGTTAACGAGATGGCCCTCCCTACTGGCTCCTGCCTTGGCAGGGCAGGGCCTTGGGTCCTATCTCTGGTGTCCTGGGGTGCCTCCCATCCAGCCATCCCTGAAAATCCCTCCCTCCTGTGCCTGGCAATGCCCTGCCCAAGGGATATTGGTGGCACCTGACTTTGGTGCTACAGGAAGCACCAGGGCATAGGGCACAGCTCAGGCCAGAACCCACCAGCTCTCTTACACCTGGACAGAGGAAGGCCTTCTCGGGCAAGAACCCCGACGCAGCCCTGAGCCCCCACCAGCCCAACCCCCAGACACACAGTGGGAGACCTCTGCAGAAGTGAGAGGGCGTGGCATGCGCCTTCCAGGGACACTGCCTCACTGTGCCGGCAGAGTGGAAGCCCCGTGAAGTCCCGTCTGGCCGCCTGGAAACCGTGCTCTTAACAGTCGTGCTGCAGTCAGTCCCCCACCTTCCCCAGCAGTTGGGGCTAGAGGAGTCTGTTCTGGGGACTCTACTCATGGGACGCCAGCAGCAACCCCCACACTTTGTGTTGTCAAATGTCCCCTGGGGAGGGGGCCGCTTGTGGTTGGGAGTCACTGTTCTACACTTTTCTTTGCAAAAGAGACTGCGATGACCCAAAGAAGTGAGGAGGTCCAAGTCCCCTCCCCTAGCCTCACCCTTTCTGGGAGTGACATAAATGATTCTGAATAGCAGATGCACCCAGTACCATGTGCTGTCCTGCCTGGCCAGCAATGTCCTCGGATTATCTCTGCCCAAATCCATGTTGACTCCTTGGAGGGCAGAGGGGGATCTTCCCCCTCTTACGTGGTCTCTGCAATGCCTGGCACAGGTTGGGCATACAGAAGGTGCCTAATAATGCCTTCTTGAATGACTGAATGCCATGGGCAGCTTAGAGGGAATTTCCAGAGTGGCGCTGGCTCCTGCAGTGGGGACCTCCGTTGCATTCTTATAGAAATATCTACCCAAAGCTTACCAGTCGCCAGGCCCTGCACAAGACCCTGTGCACGGCCCTGTGGTCACATGTTTGCTCCCACGTGCTGGCAAAGGCAGCTGGGCCCAAAGACCATCTCAGCCAGACTTGAAGGATGCAGTTTTGTTCCGAGGGAGGTTGCAGATGGGTGGCCAGGCCGAGTCCTGGTCAGGATCCCTGTCCAGCAATGGGGGCAGGTTGGGTTGCTTGTGGGGCTTCCCCTCATGCACTGAGGACAGAGCCCTTGGGACTCCGAGCGCCTGTGGGTCAGAGGCTCTGGGTTCTTCTGTCCCTCAGCAGCTGCCCAGGGTGGCTCTCCAGCAGTGTCATGTATTCACAGTGTCAGGAGTCATGGGCTTAGGGCCATGCAGCGTCTCAGCCTTGGTCCACCTTGCCATGACGCACAGTGTCCCAGCACCGATCACCAAGGTGGGCCTCAGGAGGGGCCTCAGGGGCTGGACGTGGAAGCCCTTTCTTGAGGTCTTTAGATCACTAGTGGGTACAGGGTGCATGAGAGGCTGTTGAGGGAGACCCAGAGGAAGGTGGAGGCTCTTTCTGTTGAGTGCCCAGCTCTGGGACATGAGCTTAGGGTTCCTCTTTTAAGGGAGGAGAAGGAGGTACGGGGTGAAGCCTGGCCAGGCTTTGCTGCCTGAGATTGAGGAAGAGCCAGCTGCTCAGCCTGGACCATCCACCTCCTGACTCATCCTGCTCAAGGTGGTTGCTCAGTGACTTTGAAGCATGGGCTTGGGACAGAGGCCACCTGGACTTTCCCTGGTCATGTGAGATGGTCAAGGGTGGCTTCCACGGCTCAGAGGGGCGGAAGACCTTTGGCGAGCCTGATGAGAAACTCCCATAAAATCGATCAGCTTTCTTACCCACAACCTGGGGGAACTCACAGGAGCCCAGGGAGAAGGGGGTCACAGTAAACTGGCCTTCTGGGTCCCATGGCTGGGCTACCATTGCCATTGAAAAGTACCAAAGTCCACTTGTGGGAAAATAGTCTTGTGGGTTGTGGTGAATCTTTGGGAAGGAGCAGGTCTCGTGCTGAGTATGTGCTGGGATGCGACTCCCTGTGGCACCTTAGGGAGTGGAGAGGGGCTGCGTCTCCACCCGACATCCAAGCTGTGTGCCCAGGGTGAAGGGCTGGCAGGAAGAGAAGGCCTACCTGGGGCCAGGAGCGTGGCACCATGGCAGAGAGAGATGTCCCGTTTCAGAAAGGCCACAACACTGGGCAAGGTCACAGGGAGACCTGAGGGGAGGCGGCAGGCCTCTAGTCAGGGAGTTCGGAGGCCTGGAGCCTGACCTCTGCTCTGGGCCTCAGATCCTGCCGCTGTGGGATGCGGGTGGGCAGGCGGCATTCCTCCCTTGGCACCCTGCACCCTGCGCTCTGGAGCCTGGCCTGGGGATGTGGCCAGGCCTGGGCCAGTACAGAGACCAATGTGTCCCTGGCAGTTCTCCCAACTGAGCCCCTTCCCACTGAGCCATGCTGGCTCATGCACATGAGATGATGGGGCCTCCAAACGAAATAGAAGCCTGCACCTCACTCCAGCCCAGTGACAGGATGGAAACTCGTGATTCATATCCCGGGGAGGCTGCGGAGAAGCAATAAAGTCATCGTTTGTTTCCGCTGCAGTCTCGGTGCATTTTTATTTTGGCTGCTACTGCGGCAGCAGGTCCTGGAGAGGCAGATGCTGGTGGAGGCAAAGGAAGAAGCTTGGGGAAAAATCTGAGGGACAGAGTGGTGCAGTGCTGGACACTCAGGTGCAGGACACTCGAGCTTCCCCTGGGAGCCCCAGCATCCGAGGCCCAGGTGGAGGAGGTATCCCCAGCCCATGCTCCTGGCCTCCCCTGGACAGCCCTTTGGGTAGCTCTCAGAGGACACACAAGTAATGTCCCCAGGGAAGCCCAGGCAGGGCCCAACATCAGCCCATTGTCCAGGGAGGTGCCAGGGGCTGGAACAAGGGCCCTGCCCTATTGGACTTTGTTCTTCGCGACCAGCGCTTCTGACTCTGACGGGAGATGCACACCAGTTTGCCCCTGTGTCCCAGGGAGACATGGGTCCCAGAGCACTGACATTCAAACAGCATCCAGAGCTGGCATTTCCATTGTTAGGAAGGCGGTCTGGTCCCCAGCATTGTCAACTCCTGGCCACAGGCAGGCTTTGAGCCATAGCCCCTGTCCTGAAGAAAGCCTCTGTGACCCCTTGGCTTCCGTCTTCAGCATGGTAGATAGATGGGATGGTAGAGGCCCAGAGAGGAAGCAGAGAAGCCCATTTGCATCTATCAATAAGGTCACACAGCCTTATCTGCAAACTACCCACATCAACACTTCCCTCCAGATAACCCTGAAGTGCCCACACCCAGGTGGACAGGAAGAGATTGATTCCCAATACCACCCAAGTCACTCAATACACAGAAGCCTCCCAGCCATGGGCTCCGTGTCCCACACAGTGCACTTACTTGTGCTCAGAACTTGACTTTTCTTCAGGCAGCTTAGCTAAAGCCACGGCCTCCAACTTTGGGTGTCTCATAAGAACTGCTAGAGACCCTTGTATGAGAATGAAGCTCATTCTCCAAGTGAAGATTTCCAGTAGCAAATAGGATTTTGAACAGGGGCACTTTTACCTCCGAACCCCTGTGGACCTGTCCAGGTTGGGGTCAGCTCCTGCCATAGTTGGCTCAAGCCCTTGTCCATTTCTCCACTAAACCACAGTCCATTTCGCCAGGGGACCTGCCTGGACTATAGCTGTGCTATAATTTATGGAGAAGGATCCCAAAGTGGCTTTGAATGGTCACGGTCTCTTAGTCAGTGTGGCCTTACAGCTGTCCACACTGACCAGTTTCAAAGTGTTAATGGGTTTTTTCAACCACACCCCAGGGCCATCTGAAGAGGGGTGAGAATGTGTCTCCTGAAGCTCAGGAGGAGTAAACCTACAGTTTAATTTGCAAAAAGGCCCTCAGTCCTGCCAGAGTTTATCAGCTTCTGGGATCAGGACAGCTGTCCACAGAACCAGGCCCATGGCTTCCTGGGTGGTGACTTGTAGGGGAAATTCATCAGTTACTCACCAGCATTGTGTCTGCTGAGCTTATGATGGCCCTATGGGAAACCCAAGACCACATGTGGCCATCTCAGGTCCGCCACGGGTCATTGTAAACAGCAAACAAGCTGGGTGAAGGTGCTGGGGAGGGACCCCTTTGCTTGGTTCTGTCCTGTCTAGAGGCACTTATGGAGAGCGCTCTTCCTACTCCAAAGTCCAGGGCAGGGAAATGCATCCTCCAAAACCATCAGGGCACTCCTGCTCTGTTGAGGTCCCTGAGCCCCAGGGCTCAAGCACCACAGGGCTCTCACGTGCAGTAGGGCTTCACCACACTGTCACCAAATCCAGCTTCAGCTTGCACCCCGGACTCAGGCAAGGAGCCAGTGTTATACCAAAAGCATGTGCCACAGATGGTTCTCTGAGAATGCTGGGCTTCCTCAGTCACCTGCCACAGAGCCCTGGGTGGACCTGAAGCAGACCCACCTAAGCCAAGGTCACCCTTCCAAATCCATGCCATTTAACCCTGGGGAGCAATATTGACCCAACTGTATCAGTACATCGTGTGCATGTGTAACAAGGAATCCTGCTGTTAGGTTATAATTACCATGCACCAATTTAAAAACATGGAAAAATAAACATTCTATTTGGTTATGGAGAGAAAGGGCTACAGGGCCTGTTGGAGCAGGTCTCTCCGTCAGTAGGGCCCAGGTAAATCTCCCTTGTCCCTGTCCTGGTCCCGTGAGATGTGCTAGGATGCCGTAGCCTGCTGCTTTTCTGCGAGCATCATCCTTCAACTTCAGTATTTTAATGAGCACTTTCCAAAGACCAGCAGCCTGCATGATATTCCCACTCAACAGCGAGGCGCACCCAGCAGGTCCTGCTGGCCCTGGGGTGGCATTGGGGATCCTGCTAATAGGCCGAGGACGAGCTCTGTTCCAGGGAGAGCAGCAGGTCTGCTCTCCATGGAGTCGTCTGTGAGACACCTTCTCTGGAGGTGGCCGGGAGTCAGAACCTGCATGTCTCTGTGGCACTGGCAGACAGGACAGGACGGAGCCTTGTCCTTCTCCCCAAGGCTACCCTTTTAGAGTGACACCCATCCCGGGTAGAGGTGGCCTTTGCCTTCGACTGAGTCTTCCAGAGCCACTCAAGTACAGAGTGTCTCTTAGTAGACCTTCCACAGGCCTAAGGATTTGCTTTATTGTCGTTTTTTACCATTCTGTACTTTAAATAAATTAAGAAGCTGGCTGTGAAACTTGGCTTTTAAAGGTTTCTTAATTTTTAGACTGAGTCACTAATACGGTAAAGTATTTCGCAGAATTCTTATTTTAAAAGGTGGTGCGTTGCCAAAGCAATTCATTTCTCACTACGAAAAATTAAGCCAGTGTCTGCCGTCGCCTTACTGTTTGAGTCTGTTTCTCCAACCACAATGTGCAGCAGCCGCACGCCTTACGTGAAAAAGTACACAAAATACCACAGCTCGATTGTCTTTTTCCCCAGAGATCGTAAAATATTCTCTCGCTTTCTGTCATCGTTGTTAGTTTGTTTTTGTTTTTACCCTGCTCTGCATCTCCAGGGTGGGAGCCCAGGGCTGGAGGAAGGAGGTAGCACTGGTGGGTGGGGGTCCCCTGGGAGCCAGGAGCCACATCCGGGAGCTGGGTGCACTTTTCCCACTAGCTGGTCCCAGAAATGATGTGCCCGGCAGCGTGTGGCACTCAGTGGACTCCAGCCATGTTGTGAAGACAAACCTGTCCTCTGAGGCCACCTGGGTCCCCATGGGTCACCTCACTGAATAGAGTTAGACCAGTGGTTCTCCTGTGCGGGCCAGGTTGCCTTCCTAACAATATAAAAATGTAAATCTGACTGTTTTTCCACATCCCCCATGACGGGAGGGGTCCCTGCATCACCTGTCAGACAAGGCCCCTGTGAGGCCTGCTCCCTCCTGGGTCCCCTCCCAGGGCCTTGCTTGCTCTGTCACCATGTTCTGGCTCGGAGAGTGTTAATCTCATCCCCTAAAGACTTGAGCAGGGGATGGATGTCCATCACTGGAGGGCTGGTTAAACAAATCATGCCCACCTCAGCACCATCACACCATTAAGAAGAAGGCGGCGGCTCCCAATACACTGCTATGGAATAAGCTTCAAGATATATTGCCAAGGGAAGAAAGCAAAGTGCAGAACACAGCGTGTGGAATGTTCTGCCATTTGTTTAAGAAAAAGATATATATACGCACACGCTCGTCCATGCAGAGAGTCTCTTAGGAGGAATGCAGAGAGAGTCTGCGGCGCTCACCTCGAGGGAGGGGGACAGCAGAGGGAAGGAGAGTGACCTGCCACTGTGCGCCCTGTCTCACCTTTTGAATTATTTCTTAACTAGGTACAGGCACTGTCTACTTAATGTAACAAATGAACAAAATATTAAAAATCTATTAGGAAGTTTTCTGCTTAAATAAATCCAACAGAAAATTAATGCGTTTATAAACAGAAGAGTCTCTCTCTCTTTGGCTTAAGGTAAGAGCTAAATTGCAAAGGAAAATGCATTATTCTAGTTTGATCTCTGGAGTTAACTGTGAGGAAAGCGGTGTGGACTGATTTTTTCGAAAAGACAGGGTCAGTCACTGTGTCCCCTGCACTTATGTCCCCTTGGCTTGGGCCTGGTCACTTGCAGGCTTCAGTGGGGCAGGCAGGCAAGTCGGTACCGGGTTCCTGATATCTCCATGCCTGAGAGCACTCTGACTGAGGACTTTAGCCCAGGACTGGATGGGGAAGAGGAGGCAACTCAGAACTCATGAGCAAAGCGAGTGGTGTTGCAGAGGAAGGTGGTAAGGGCCAGAGGACATAAAACAGGGGTGGAAGGGCCTGAGGTCTGATGTGACCACTCCTCCAGAAGTCCTACATGACATGGAATGCCACCAAGAATCCTGGGCATTAATTAGAAAGTTAATCCAAACTGTGGACTTGATTCAATAATGCTCTCCTCACATTTGATGTAGGGAGCAGGCAAAAACGTAGCAGCCAGCTGTCCCAGATGCACTGGACAGGATGCTCATTGCCCGACCAGCTCCCACTCTTGCCCAAGAGCCATGATTTTTGTTTGTTTGGTTGGTTTGGTTTTTGGTACCAGGGATTGAACCCAAGCTGCTTAACCAGCATCCCAGGCTTTTTTTTTTTTTTTTTTCTTTAAACAGGGTCTTGCTAAGTTGCTGAGGTTGGTCTCAAACTTGTGATCCTCCTGCCTCAGGCTCACTGAGATTACAGGTGTGCACCACCACACCCAGTAAGAGCCATATTTTCATTCCTGTGCCCGGTGAGGAGCCAGCTCACGTTAGTTGGACCTTCAGATTCCGTTCTGAAGCTATCATTGCACTTTTAATGAAAACACTGATTTTAAATGAAGAGTGGCACAGATTCCTGGTGTCTGTTTTGCTTACTTGGGGAACCAACTCCTTACAAGTAATTTGGAAACATGCATGTGTTAGAGTCAACTTGTGGTTGGGGCTGAAATGAGAAAGGGAGGGTACTCAGGACGGCACTTGTATTCTAAGTCAATGTCAGTTTCTTTCCTTTTACCAAGTTCCCATCCTTCTCTTGGGCAGCGGGTTGGTTGTGCTTCCTTCGAGTGCCCACTGATGAGTATGTAGTGAACACCTTTGACATGCCAAGCACTGGGCTGAGCATTGAGGAGACACAGCAACAGTGGGAGTCCCACCAACTGGAGGGCCACAAGTTCAAGGTCATCCTCAGACCTTGAGATCTTGCTTGGGGGGAGAAAAAAAAAAAGACTGAGGATGTTGCTCAGTGGTTCAATCTCCAAGGACTCGGGGTGGGGGCGGGGGAGCAATAGTGAGTGTCTTCAGGGGTCAGCAAACCAGAGCCCCTGGGTCAAATCCAAGTCTCCTGGTTTTGCAGGTGAGGCGATCTGTGTGCCATCCACATCTGCTTTCATGCTCCCATGGGTGACAGAGACACGTGGTAGGGCCCACAAAGTCTGAGACACACCGTGTGCCCCTTTGTGGAGACAGTTCTCCAATCCCTGGTCTGCAGAGGGCCACAGGAGCATGCGCAGGCGTGTGAAACATGGGAGACCTATGTCGTGACAGGGGCTCCGTCGCAGACAGCTTGGGAGCAGAGAGGAGGGAGCCCAGCCTGGGGCCCCTCAGCCATGCCACTGGTGCTTCAGGGCGTTAGAAGACAGCATTTGTGGGAAGTCCCCCACCTCTCAGCTTCCTCTGCTCTGGTGTCCCCCTCACTGCAGAGATCTGCCTGGTGTTTCAGACAAGAAACTGGACCCCATGCCAGCTGCAAGCTTCCTCTTGTCTCAGAGAAGGCAAGGAGTTCTGCAGCTTGGTGACAGACACGCACCTGCAGGTTCCCTGGAGCTCCAAGAAGCGCTGCAGGACCCAGGGCTTCCGTCCGTGGTGTGCTCCTGAAACAATGCAGTGAAGCTCATGCAGGTTGGTGGCCTTTGAAGTCATGTGCTGTGGGGCTTTGGAGATCCAAGGTTGGGTTTTTCCCTTTCTTTTGTACAGGGCTCACCTCTTACTGAGGGTCCATGAGTGTATTTTTTTTTTTTTTTTTTTTTTTGGTACCAGGGATTGAACTCAGGGCACTTGACCACTGGGCCACATCCCCAGTCCTTTTTTTTTGTATTTTATTAGAGACAGGGTCTCAGTGAATTGCTAAGTGCCTCGACATTGCTGAGGCTGACTTTGAACTCGCAATCCTCCTGCCTCAGCCTCCCAAGTGCTGAGATTACAGGCGTGCGCCACCGTGCCCAGCTTTTTTTTTTTTTTTTTTTTTTCAGTACCAGGGATCGAACCCAGGGGCACTTAACCACTGAGCCACATCCCAGCTTTTTAAAAATTTTGACACGGGATCTTGCTAAGTTGCTTAGGAGATCGTTAAGTTGCTGAGACTGGCCTCAAACTTACTATCCTCCTGCCTCAGCCCCCCAAACTGCTGGTGTTGCAGATGTGGCCACCGTGCCCCGCCCCTAGGGTATTCTTAACTCCCACTTTCACCCTAATTTGAAATGCTCTGATCGACCCCCAGGCTCTGAGCTTTCTCACATGGCTTCTGTTCCCATGTTCCAGGTCTCCAGTGTGCCCATGTGTGCCACCAGCCCACTACTGGGCCATGTGCCAAGAAAGGCACTCAGCCCAGAAAATGTGGTGTGCCCTCCGCCCATGCTGCACACTGTGCCCAGGGGAGTCCCACCGCACACCAGGGCTTCTCCCTGCCTGGCAGGAGCTCCTGGGTGGGCAGCAGAGACTGAGTCAGGGGTGGGGGAGCCAGAGGCAGAGCCCAGGAGAGCCCTGGCCCATGCCCCGGCTGCTTTCTTCTGCTGGCCTGTTGACCTGCACTCAAGAGGGCGGGAGGGCTGCGGAGCCTGAGCTCTTGGAAGGGAGAAGACAGAATGGAGAAGACAATGGCAGTTGGCTCGTGTTGCAGGGGTCTCTGGAAAGACCTCTGCTAGGGCCAGTCACAGAGCTCTCCAGCTCTAGCCAACGGGGAGATAGCACCCAGCCTCAAGAACTTGCAAAGAAGGATCAAGGTGCTGGAAGGCTGCAGGTCCATCCTGGTCACTTACAGATGGTGCTCAGCAAGGTGCAGTGGTCTGCCTGGGATCTAGAGTCCCAGCCTCCTTGCTTTTAGCCCAAGGTCCTTCCTGGGTGGCCCCGAAGCCTGAGTCCCTTCTGTGGTCCACAGGACGGGCAGACTGATCACCAGGTATCCTCAGTGTCATTCCTGCCTCCCCCAGGCTGCGGTGAGAAAGCAGAACTTGCCCATCAGGCAGGTTTACCAGAGAATGGATTCTCCACCTGCAGCCTGTGGACTGGTACAGTGGCCCAGAGTGTCAGGAAATGAGATGGCCTAGGTGCCTTGTCTGAAGGTAGGGATGGGACAGTGGTCCATGATTAGTGGGTGCAGACAAATGGGGTTGTCACAGAACTGCAAACCCCCTGATCTGTATGCCGGGAAGGACTGGAAGAGGCGACGTGCCCAGCCTGGGCCTGGCACGCAATAGGCACCCACTCAATAGGCTCAGCACCCATCCCTTTGTGGGGAACGTTACATTAAGTAATTGCTTTAGTGGCCAAGTTATATATTACCGAGATGAACCTGGCTCCGACTTATCATTCACTTTTACTGTTTTGCCTAGAGAGGTTTCCGTGGCAGCTCGGAAAGCCAGAAATGAATAAGGAGAGAGGTGACATTAAAGGCAGGCTGTTAGCCGAAGTGAAAATTAAACAACTCAGCCAAAATCGAAGCCTGGCAGTGCCTGGCCTGTGCAGATCAGGAGATTAATCGCTTCCCTCTGGGGCCCTTCCCAGTACTGGGAGGTCAAGGGGATCTTCTCTTTTGACCCTAATTCTTTTGATCCAACCCCATGGCTTAAGGGTTGCAGCTCTATTTTCCAGAGAAAGACACTGAGGTTCAGAGAGGTGCAATTATTTGCTCAAGGTCACACAGAGAAGGAACAGTGCAGCTAACATGAGACCCCATCTCAGGGTCACCACTTGGCTGGTAGAACATCTCACCAGGACATACCTGGGGAGCACCAAGCAAGCAGAGAGCCCTGGCCTCCCTTACAAGAGAGAGGGCAGTGGTGCAGGTACACCTTCACTCTCTCTTGGCTTGTTAAAGGGTTTTCAGCTCTAGAACAAATGGGGATGAGATTGCAAATAGAAGGAAGCCCTTGAAACCACAGTCCAACTGCGTAGGGTATAGACATGGGCAGGTATCTCAGAAGTGAGAAAGGGGGATGATCATGATAGAGACAGCGGATATCCGGGTGTCGGGACACTGTTCCCACATCCTCCAAGATGACCAAGGCATGGCCAGCATTTTGACCGACTTGCTTACTGAATTCTTGCTCCACCTGTGAAGAAGGTCTATGCTCAGGAAAGAGGGCTCTGGTCGCACAGGAGACAGGTCTGGGCTGCAAACCATGTGGATTCCAGCTCCTTCTCCTGATGAGAACCACACAGGCCAGGGTGCTGTCTGTCCAAACCAAGCTGGGCTGAGGCCTGGAGGACGCAGGAAGGACTGACCCTGTGGGTCTACGAAGGACCAAGTTTCATTCCCTCCATGCTGTTGAGAAGGCAGGGAAGGAGAATCCTTCTCTAACAAGTTACCCACAGAGACGCCTAACAAAGCTCTGTGGGGCCTTGGGGGCAAGGGCTCTGCTCTCTCTTGATTCACTGTGGGCAGACCTCCATGATTCACTTCCTGGGAGTCCTGGAGAGCGGCAGCCTAATTACAGGACAGTTTGTGTAAAGACGTGTTAGCTTCTGTCGCTTCCCACTCAGTGCAAGACCTTGCCCCCAAAAGCTCACGAGAAGGGACAAACAGTCTTTCCACATCCTCAAACAGAAGTTCTATTTAGTCTCTCTCCTAATTTGCCAAGAAGATGCACAGGAGGTCTCCAAAAGCCACGGGAGGGTGGGCCAAACAGAGACTCTCTATGCGCTCTGTGAAAGGCGGCCAAGGGCCCAAGAGCTTCCGCCTCAGAGCAGGGGCCAACTGTCTGGTTGCTGCATAGACCTCCCTCTTCATCTCAAATAATCAATGAGTGTTTTGCAAGTGCCCCGAGTCAAGCACAAGGGGCACCCTCATGCCTAAATATGATCTAATAAGGTACTTCTATTCATTTCAGTGACATCTAATCAATAGGGAAAACACAGCATATTTATAACCAACAATTAGGCTTTCACTGAACTTACCCCTCGCTGCTCATCAACAAACACCCACTTTCAACCCCATCCCCAAATCTGAGTCATCCCCACTCTATCCATCAAGTCTTCCTGGGTGCAGGGAGGATTCCATAGCATGGCTATAGCATTAAGAAAAGAGAAGTCTGAGGATGATTTTTAAATCAGCACATCATGCAGCAAGATGGATTTCGGCCTTAGCGGGCAGCGTTATGAGGAGCTGGCGGCTTGGAGGGGGGAGATGTCCTTGAGGGGGTGTTGGTACACACATTGTGTTATCTGGTAATATAATCAAGCAAAGTAAATGAACTCATTATGATGGGCTTTTTATTCCCGTTTGTCAGGAATCAGAACTGTATGAAGCGTTCCCCGCCTCGATCAATTGGAAAATCGATACCTTGGTATTTGCGGAGAGCATCTCTTACAGGAAGAAGGGAAAGGAAATGTTTGGGAAGCGCTCAGGAAATCATTTAGGCCTCTGACAGCTGCGGCGGAGAGCAGACGCTCTTCCGCACAGAGCTGGGGTGGAAATAAGCCCTTTCCTGCCGGCGGGGAGCTGGCTGGGCAGCAGATGGTTTGATCGTCTGAACCCTGACATGACCATGGACCAGAGGATGGAGTGTTCCTCTAGTTTGCCCAACAGGTGGCCCTGGCAAACAGGCTTCTGTCCTGAGAGCCTGGGTTCGAGTTTGCTTTGCCATCTTGGCCCGTGACTGTGAAAGTGATGGTGAGTGCTTCGGAGTCCAATATAGGAGCCCCTCGCCACCACCATGACTGCCACTGTCACTTGGGCCATCCTGACAACTGGCTGCTAAGAACATTGCAGGAATTCATCAACTATGAACATGCTGGTTGGGCCTGCCCTG
This sequence comes from Tamias sibiricus, assembly GCA_025594165.1. Taxonomy (NCBI): domain Eukaryota; kingdom Metazoa; phylum Chordata; class Mammalia; order Rodentia; family Sciuridae; genus Tamias; species Tamias sibiricus. Next base: position 155,223,576 of record CM046659.1, read on the forward strand.
CTTCCTGGGTCTTGTTAATATGGAAATCATCAAACTCATGTCCAGCACAGAGAATAATATCATGAAACCCACAGTGGCACCACCATCTTTGACAGTCACCCCTCTCTCCCGATCATGTGTTATTTTTTCAGACAAAATGTCAAACGTCATGAATATTTCTGTGTCGATCTCTAAGAGATTCAGACTCTTCAAAAGACATACACATGATCCTATTATATCACCTCAAAAATGAATAAATTCTTCATATCCAACATTGAATTTGCATCTAGATTTGACTTTCCCAATGGACTTATGACTTAAAAGAAGCAGGGTCCAAATAATGTCCACACATCACCCTGGGTTACTTGATTGACAGGAACTTTTTCTATCCTGCAATTTATTGATTGAAGGAATGTGACCAAATGCGATAGGATTTTTCAAGGTCTCGATTTTACTGATTGCATCCCCTGGTTTCATTTAAAATGGTGATGTTCTCATTCTATCCTGTCTTCTTTACTTACTAACCAAAAGACTTAGAAAGAAGAACTTTCCTTCATCACCGATTCAGTCTCTGATACTGATAATCAGTTCTTATTTTTATTGTCTTATTGGCAGTGCTGGGGATGGAACCTGGGGGCATTTTACCACTGAGCTACATCCCCAGCTGAGGCTGACCTTGAACTTGCGATCCTCCTGCCTCAGCCTCCTGAGTCACTTGGATTGTAAGCATGCACCACTGTGCCCAGCTTTAGGTTTTTATTTTCAAAAAGCAAGATGAATGCTTGGCTTATTTCTACATCTAATGGTTTTCAGAAGAGAATGTTGGTTCCCTGGCCCCCTCCCGGGTGCTTAGGGGGCTTTCTACTGTCTACCCATGGCAGGTAGCATCCTTCTGCCACTCAAGTTTAGCCAGCGGGAGCCCCTGCCTCCTCTCCCTGGGGACATTTTCTTTTATCTTCCCTGGCCTTGCTTTCTGTTTGAATCTCAGACCCGCTGAGAGCCCCAAGGGACTCAGCGCTCACCGCAGAGCACAGTGCTCGCTCCTTATCACCTATGGCTGACAGATCTGGCTTTGTGCTCTCTGCGGACAGTCTTTAACAAATTGGGTCTTGTTATTTATCCAATTTGCTAATACATCAAGTGGTTTTAATGAATTTCTGGGCTATAGGGGTGCTTTATAAAAGCAATAAAGCAAAAACAAATTAACGAACCCAACTCCCTGCTCGCCCCAAATCCCGACAGCCGTCTCGCCCCGGGCCTGGGAACTCCATGTCCGCCCTCGACTTCCACGTGTCGGCGGCCGCGGAGACCTGTCTTGTGTCTTTCATCCTCTTGCAACTGTGTTTTGTGGCTGCCCTCAATGCCACAGGGCAGCACATGGGTTTCTACTCCCTCATCCAGTCATCTGCTTGATTTATTTGCTGAATCTTCGGCGGAGAAAAGCAATTGCTGAGGTCTGGCTCAGATGCTGTGGTTTCTCGTCGGCCCCAGGATTGCTCAGCCTCCACTGCGCCCCGGGCGGCCTCCTGCTTTCTGTGTAGGTAACCCGGGCCGTCTGCCTCCTTGTCGCCTCTGTAGGGGCAACCCCGAATTTTGGCAAATGCCGACTTTGCTGTGGACTCGTTGGGTGTCCCTGGGCAGGGGAGCCAGGGCTCCTGGGCCTCGGTGTCCTTTTATAAGGGAACTGCCGCACTGAGGAGTTAGGGGACCTCAGAAGTGACTCGGTCCAACACCCAGGTCACCTCATTCTATAGAATAGTTGACACCATTGACACAGTCCCCAAACAAAGTTGATCCCCCCCAGCCAACTCCCCCAACTTGCCTATGGGGAGGACGATTTGGTCCAACTCAGCCCTAAAATGCAAATACGATGAAAGGAAGAAGATACAGAAAGAAGAAGGCTCCCTGCGCCCGAGGGCACAGTGTCCCAGCATCTCCTCCTCTTTCCTGGTGGCAATCCTATTAGCTTAAAGCAGCCAGACACCAGTGTTCCCATTATACAGGTGACCATGAGGCTGCCGAGGACTGGAGCACCAGCTTCACCCAGGCCTGGTGCTGGCCTTCTGCTGCCCGTGGTCAGCTCGTGCTGGCACAGAACAAAGACGGCTGGTCTGCACCCTGTTTTGCCCCAGGTGGTCTTCCCTTGGACATCTTCCTCAACACCCTGAAGATTCTGAAATCTCACCTCTGTCCTGCTGTCTGGTGCTGACTCTCACGAAGGTGCTGCGGTCAGTGGGTGTCCCCACCTCCTCCCTCTCCCTCCCTCCAGGGCTGGGCCTGGGCGTTCGCCCCTCCCAGTTGCCTGATTTCACTGTGTCCAGCCTTGTCCAGCCCCTTCCTCCCAGTTCCCAGAGTGCAGAGTGTGGCTGGACCTACCACTTGCAGATCACAAGGACCAAGTGATCCCCAGTGTTCAGTGCCAGCTGGGCACTTGTCGCCACAACGTACCCTAAATATCGTGAAGCGGGCAAGGTGGTGGTTCCCCAGACAGGCCAACTGTCCGGTTTTAGGAAGTGGCTTCCAACCTCCTCTCAACTTTTTAAAAAAGAAGTCCTTCCTTTGACCCTGAAATCATATCCGACATCTTAGTCATTCCATATAATTTGGAAGAAGCATTAATAGAACATAGACTCAATGATCTTTAGAAAAATAATGAAGACAAAAAGAAAATTGCTCCTTCCTTTACAGATTACCCACGGAGAACCACAAGTACAGAAATACATTCAAATCTCATTAAGTGGTTGTATCTCCTAGACTTTGCCAAGAAGCCGATGCCAATTTGTTACTCTGTGAGTCCTGTGGGTGTCTGAGTGTCTCTGCGCCTTGGGAGCCTCAGACTAGGGAGGAATTGAGAACCGGGCGCAGGCCAGGTGCCGCAGCAGCCTTCTTTCTTTGCCCATCTCCTTTCCGATACGTCTCCATTTCATCTTCTTCTAATCACCCAGCCGGTGCTCAGTGAAGAAATATAGTTACCAGGTTCCAAGGTCTCCATCTAATTAAAAAATGCTTGTGTCGGAGAGAATTTTAATTCATAAGCATTATTCTGATGGGGAGAGGGGGCGTAGGACTTTCAATAGATGATTTAAAATCCAGAGATTTAGTGAGACGCTAAATAAAAAAGTGATGGCTGATTTGCAAATAAGATTCCCAAATGTCATCTTCTGAAATAAAGGCCTTCCGAAATTTGGATTTGGGCGGTTAGAACCGGCCCATCCAAAAGGGAGCCTTGCTGGTGCTCCTTCGGGAGTTCACCTCTGCTCCCGCCAGGTGCTCTCCCTCTTCCTCTCCTTCCTGAGGACAACCCAGCTGCATGGGAAGTCGTGACGGTGGACCGGGGCACCTGGGCTGGTCTCCTGCCTCTGACTTGACTTTTCCCTGAATTCTGCTGCATGTAAAATCCGCTTTCACTCATTCATGGTCTGTTGATGTGCCCAAGCACACCTGAGCAGGGAGGAGATGGCCACTCCCCAGTGAGAGCCTGGCAAGGCCCAGGCAGCACAGTACCCTCTAGACCTCCTGGAAAGGCCCACCGTAGGCTTGTGGTTGCTGGCGAAAGAGAGGCCTTTCCAACAAAGCCTGCTACAACGGTCAACTGTCCACACCCCAGAACCCCGGAACAGAAAGCTTGATGCAAACCTCAGGCCACTTGCAAAAATTCACTTGAAATGAATCATAGACCTAAAGGTAAGTCCCAAAACTACAAAAACTTCTCTTAAAAAGTAGGGGAAATTCTTTGTCACCCCAGGAAACTTCTGTTAAATAGCACACAAAAGCCATGAGCCATGAGGGAGAATGCCAAGGAGTTTGACTTCATCAAAGGAAGTTTTGAAAACTTCTGCTCTTCAAAAGACACCACGAGATCATGAAAGGGTGAGCCATCGACGGGGAGAAAATATTTGCAAAATACATCTCACAAAAGACTTGTATCCTGAATGTGCAAAACCTTTTGCTGCTGAATAAAAAGAAAGCAACCCAATTTTCAAAAATGGGCAAAATGTTTAAATAGACAATCAAAAAGATAATAAGCATATTTTGAAAAGATGCTCAACATCTTTAGACATAAGAGAAATGCAAATTAAAAAGGAAAATGAGGGCTGGGTGTGGCGGTGCCCACCTATAATCTCAAGTACTCTGGAGGCTGAATCAAGAGAATTCCAAGTTTGTGGCCAATCTCAGCAATTTAGCGAGGCCCTCAGCAACATAGTGAGACCCTGTTGGAAAATTAAAAAGAAAAAAAAGCGGGGGGGGGCTGGGGATGGATGTAGCTCGGTGGTAAAGCACCCCTGGGTTCAATCCCTGGTACCAAACACACAAAAAAGTAAAATGAGATACCATAGGCAGTTGTGAGAACTGCTCGGATTAAAATACAACAAAGCAAAACAAAAAATCCATGATACCAAGTGCTGGAAAGAACGCGGAGCAACGGGAATCGGTCATTGCTGGTAGGGGTGCAAAATGGCAGAGCCTCAGGAAGACAGTTGGGTGGTTTCTCGTAAGCTAGGTGCACACTTGTTGTGTGACCCAGCCGTTCCGCAGCCATGTCTTCACCAGGTGAGGTGGAAGCGGGGCCCACACAAAACCCGCACGTGAACACTTACGGCAGCCTTATTCATCATAGCTGCGTTATTCATAATCGCCAGAAATCGCAGACAACCCAGATGTCCATTAACTAACTGCCGGGGGATACGCTGCGGCATGGACGTGCCATGGCTTATCACTCAGCAAGTGTAAGTGGTGAGCTAAGGGCACATGCCATGACACGGATGACCCACTAGTGACACACGGCAGGATACCAGTGGTGGGACTCTGTGGAACAGGCAGGATGACAGTACAGTGGCTGCCTGCAGGTGGGAGTGAGGACTGGCCAGGAAACTTAGGGAATGGAGATGTCTGTCTCTCGACTGTGGTGGCAGTCACAGGGCTCTGTGCATCTGTCTACAATTAAAGGGCTGCAAGCCTCTCCAAGGGGAGTTTCCCTGATGCAGTTACAGCGGTTGAGCGTGACTTCATAAACCCCGAGCCCTGGGGCAGCGGTCCTCTTGGTGCCAAGGTAGGAGCCGGTGGTTTCTCCTGCCCCCTGCATTTCTCTTGCCTCCTCTGTTCCTTGTGTTTCTTTCTATTTGAGGCAGTCTGTGGGAGACACTTATGGGTCCTGCTGTCAAGTGACACCATCTTTGTTTATCACAGCCTCTTCAGTTTTCCAAGTTCCATTCCGACAAGGTGAAAGTTGCTGTCTTAGAGTATCATTTCTGGTTTTCCTTGCAGGAAGGACACTAAACTACATCTTGGGGGCTGGGGCCCTTGGGTACACATCACGTTGCTCAGAGGCCACCTCCTCCTGAAGCCCAGGAAGTGCCTTGTCTCCTCTCACCATAGGACGGCCCCCCGGGGACCCAAGGCTGCTTTTTCCCATGCCTGACTGTCTTAATACCCTCATGAAGGGTGCGGCCCAAACCAACAGCCATCTTAAAAAGTCTCTTTCAAAGATATGTTTACCGAAGGTGGGAACATGAAAAATTATCTTCCCCACATCTCGCACGATGCAGGCTTAACTTTCTGGAACAGCTTTCGATGCTGGAGAATTCTGAACATACAGGGAATTGAGAGGGAGTCCAACAGAAAGAATGTTTTGCCAACCCAGAGGTGGTACCTGCAGGTCTGGCTTCATTCCTTGCAACAGAATATGCACCATTTGCTAGTGCATTTGACAGGCAGTCGCATCAGAATCTACAGAGCAAAGGAGCTTACCTGGCAGGCCACTGCTCCCAAGTTTCAGGCCAGCAAGGACCACTGCTCTGAATGAGTTGAGGCTTCAAGCTGCGTGTCTTTTGTCTCAGACAGGCCCCAGCTTCGGGCATACAGCCAGCTTCTGTACCTTACCGTGAGGTCCCGACAGGGAAGGGCCTCCAGCAGCCCTGAGCACCTGCCCTGCCTAACGGGGAGGCAGAGGCCACCTGGGCAGGAGTGCCTGTAGGGGACTGGTGGTGGTCAAGATTCCAGAGAGGGGCTGGTCAACACGATGTGACCCTCAGCATAGGGCCCTCGCCACCTGTTTCAGGAGGCACCAGCCATTTGGATGGAAGGGTGACGGGGTGGGCGATCAGACCTCAAGGAAGCACGGCGCACTCCCCTAGACCAGGGTGGCTCCCGTCAGGGGAATGGTGGCCCCCGTAAGCATCCACATGAGATTCCTGGCTTCTCCTGTCTTCACACAGTGTGATCCCTGTAGATAGGTCCTGTAAAGCCCCAGAAAAGGGGACAGGAAGGCTTTGGGCCACTGGTGCCTTTCCTTCCTGCTGATACAGCCTGAGCCATTACTACTTCTACATGGTCACTGACCTGGAGACCCTGACGCCCTTGGCACCTAGGTCCCAGGACACCCAGGGAAGAAGACAACACAGTTTAGCCCAAAGGGTCACAGAATCCTCAGACCACCTTATTTCAGCTTTCCCTTTAAAAGAGGAAGAGCTAAGGTACAAAGTAGACCACCTCCCTGGAGCATCTCGGATGGCTGGGGACAGAGGGTTGCCTCCAGCCCCTCCTCCATGCCTCCCCTCCACACACTGCTTCCCCCCCAATTTGGGGCTCAGTTTTGCTTGTCTCCCTGTGGGCCTTTGATCGTGTAAGGCTATAAGACCTTTTTATAATTATATGGATTTGTAAACCCAGAGGAAGAGCTCAGCCAAAAGGCCTTTGGGTAAGTGGCATTAGTCCCCTGGCCATGAGCAACCAAGTAAGCTCATAGTCAAGGGCCAGCTTGGCCAAGTTCTGGGCAGAATTGTCAGGTTAGTCCCACTCTGCCCTGCTCCAGGGGCTTGGGAACCCTTTCTACACAGCTGCCGCCCCCACCCCAGGCTCAGGCCTCCATCCTTGTTGAAATGTTCACTGGACCAGCTTGCCTGACAACCCCTTCCAGTGACAAATTCCTCATCTGATACTAAACTGATCATCTAACAGCCCTGGGCTGTTCTTCTTAATTGATGGGAGACACTCTCTGGAGTAGACCTCACGATGCATTTTAACACTATGCCAAAGGGAAGGGACAGATTCAATTTCAAGGGAATTATGCCATCCATTTCACTAGTGCAAACCAATATTCCAGAATTCAGAGACACTATTGATCAACTGGATCCCCTCAAACTCAGCAGCTCCCCACCTGAGGCCCTGGCCAGCTGCAGATGGTCTTCAGGCTGGTTGTAAGTATCCGAGACCACATGGTTTCCAGGGTTCACCGAGTGGTCTGTCCGCTATCTGCTGAGTCACCTTGGTCTCTATGCTCTGGAGGTTCATGGTCTCTGGGGAGAACAGAAGAGAAGGATCCCTTTGGAGCAGCTAGCAAGACCTGTCTCGTTAACGATTGACACAAGCTATTTTGATGCCAAAATGGATAGTGACTTTTTACCAATAGGATCCACCAAAATGCCACCTAGGCTAAGATAATTTATCTGTTATTTATTTCTTTGCCCACACAGAGGTACCAGGTTGTCAGTGCAGTCCCGAAGCATGGTGTTGGAGGCCCATAAAGAAGATGAGACAAACCCCAGTGGTCCCCGCAACACGGTGGGCTGCCCTCCTGCCTGCCTGCCTTTCTTCTTCTCTCCTGGAAGCACGTCCCTTCCAGAGAACCTGCCACCCTCTGATGGCTTCTTGCTCTCTTTGGTATAGGCATCACTGTTTTTTTGTTCCTTGCCTTGTTTTTGAATTTCACCAGGTGGAAGAGCGAGCAACAAGATCGGGGAATGTGCCACTGTTTGGAGTGTGAGGCACTAATGAGCCAGAAATGTGGGTCAATCAGTGGATGGAGGTGGCGGAAATTGCAGGCTGATTCCTCTACCTCGGGGAACAAAGCGCCTCTTGAGTGTGATGAGGACCGAGCTTCTCCAGGGACGAACCATCACCTGCCACGATTCTTGGAAGGGGATGTGATGCTGCTGTGGGCTCCGGCAGCTCTGGTTCTCTGTCCCCCAGCAAGCCACGTGCCTTCCGGGGTCTACACCTGCATTCAAGCTGTTCCTTGCCCAGAGTGGTACCCGCTGTCCTTCATGTTATACCACATGCCCCCCAGGTCGTTCCAAGGAACGCCCAAAGGGCTACACAGATTAGTCTATTTTCACTTCATGGGTTATTTATTTTAATGTACTTTAAGGGAAAACATCTAGACTCTCAGTGTGTGATTTTGAGGATATTATTGCATAGGATAAAACTTTAAAAAATGAATTGAGGGGCTGGGGTTGTGGCTCAGTGGTAGAGTACTCGCCTAGCACGTGCGCGGCCCGGGTTCGATCCTCAGCACCACGTAAAAATAAAGGCATGGTGTACAACTAAAATAAATAAATATTTTTTAAAAAATGAATTGATCTAAAGTCAACTTCAGAAATTAAATAGCCTTGGAGAAATCCTGGTGTGAAAAGGCTGGACTTGAGGCAGTGCACCCCCAGTCCCCCGCCCCCAGCCCACTCCTTCATTTGCACAGTGGTCATCTGAAGTTACTGGACCCCACCTGTAACACTTGTCCTGTCTTCTCAGCCCTCCTGTCCCTCTCACTGCCAACCCATCCAGCCACCTGGAGCAGGACCTGTCTGTCACAGTGCACGGGAGCTTGGCTGCTGGGCCCAGGATGTGGCTGGGGTCCCTTGGTAACTAAGGGGAACCTGGAGCAGAGCACACCCCTTCCTCAGCCTTGGCTTTCGGGAGAAGGGCAGGCACTGAAACCAACAAAATGACCAAAGCATTTTGCCTGGTGGAGGAGAAAATGGCTTTCTCTGTTTGTCTTCAATTGCCAGGATAAGAAAAATCAAAGCAAAGCAAAAGGAAATTGCTGCTCTGCAGAGAACCCACAGGAGGCCTGACGATTTGGCCGTTAGCACACGCCACCTGCCCAGAGGGACACTGTGAGAGGGGCCTTCTTAAAGGCTGAGATGCTGCTGCCCTGGGCCCCTGGAGGTGACTTGCTCCTATGGTCTTGAAACAGGGACATTAAACTGATCCCTCTGCCACCCGGGAGCCAACAGGAAAATGGATTTCTCCCCTCGGAACTGTGGTGTAATGGACGTGCCTTTTTGTCTGATGCGTTTAGAGTTGAGATTTGGAATCGTGCTCTGGGTTGAAATTCTAAATCCTACGGAAGTGGCAGAAGGGACCCTCCCCCTTTGCAAAACACAAGCACCCCAGTCAAGAAGTGTTCTTTTCAATTGGACCCCAGTTCCCTGGGAGCGGTTCCGGCGTTATTTATTTTAAATGGCTTTTCTGCCTTTTCAGTTGTGAGATTTTTCAAAAAACATGACTTCCCCAAAGGGCCAGGTGGCTCAAGGAGAAAGGCGTTCCATTTTTTATCGGTCACGAAACAAATACAATATCTTTCTAAAGTTGTGATTTGAAATTGGACTGGATTTTCTCTTTTCTTCGGTTTCATCACTTGGCTGTCAACCGCTAAGCGAGCACCGTGTCCTCTGGCCATTTAGACACAGGGTGTGATGTATAGCTTGACCTCCCTAATTGGGGGGGTGCACTGTCTGAATTAGCGACAAGACTGAATTATGGTGCTTTTAAGAAAAGATATTCCATTTTATACTTTCAAATTCATGAAACCATTAGGACTGGTCTCCCAAAGCATTGCTCAGGGAGGTCTCTCTGGGGACTCAAAGCACTTGTGAGCTTATGTGCTGAGTGGACTTGGAGACACGGGAAAACAGCATATTATTTTAAGTCCGTGATAGATTTCCTTTTCAGATTTTATTTGCACTAATTAATTTGCCCAAAGGAATCATTTTGTAGAATGGCGGTGGGGGGGGGGGGTATGGATAACTACCCAGTGAGCTGGTTCTGACTCTTTGGTAGATGAGTGAGTGCGGTCAAGCTCAGCTCCTTATTGGCATGATCAACCTGGATGATAGATTTTGAATCCCGCCTCTGTCCAGATCATCTCTGCACAATAGAAAACAAGGAAGAGAGGAGATGGTGGCAGCCTCAGGGGACACACCCTTCCACCAAGAGGGAGGTGGGGGAAGGACCTCAACTCCCTGTAGCCCAGCCTCCAGAGGTACAACAGGTGGGGGCCAGGTGGAACGGCTGGCCCTGCCCAGAGCTCAGGCACCCCAAGATCAGCCCATTTTCTCGGAGGTGTCTGCTGTTCACCTGATGAGGGTCATGGGTAGGACACAGACAGTGGCTCACATTTGCCATTCAAGTCCAGGACTATTAGAAACCAAAGGGTAGGGGCTGGGGGCAGCTCAGTGGAAGAGCACTTGCCTAGCATTCTTGAAGGCCTGGGTTTGATCTCCAGCACTGCAAGAACCAAAACCAGAAACAAAAATCTTAGCTCTTCCCCTATGACAGCAGAATGGCAGGTTCCCCCACCTGCCAGGGGCAGCCCTCTGCGGGTACCATTAACAACATGTGCTCTGAGTGCCCGCAGCCAAGAGGGCCCGGAGCTGGGAGCCGCAGGTGACCAGGGGGATGAGCAGTGAGGGAAACAGACGTGTGCAGGTGACTGTGTGAAACCCCAGTGCCGACACACCTTCCCAACCCAGCTGGGGACGAAGGCAAAGCTCTCTGGACAGCAACCACTTCCGTGGTCAAATGTGCCAGGAAGGAGGAAGCCTGACATGTAGAGTCCTGTGCCCACCAGGTGACAGGGACATTGAACATGTTTCAGACCTGCCCTGTGCTGGTGCTGGGGCTCTGGGCGAGAGGTGGTGCATTCCCATCTTCTGTGAGTGTCTTTTCAAGTGACCCAGGACGACAGTTACAGACTGCGCAGAAGAGGCAAAAGAGGTGAGGCGGGAGTAAGCCACCACCAACCAAAATCCCAAACAGCCTTCCAGGCCATGTCTTTGATCAGGACTCAAGCTGCCAATCTCCACAGGAGATGCCCCTTCCCTCAGAAGATTTCTATGCCAAAGGGAAAATGTGCTAACCCTCAACTTGTGTGTTGAAGGTACAAGTGGCTCTGCACACAGCAGGTTAGACTTTGCAGGACGGGAGGCCCAAGGGAAAGACTTAGACTGGGTTTTTGGGTTCCTGGGGACTACCTGGTGATAAATTGTAGACTTTGCTTAGGAGGCCTGCTGTCGTGGTGCTCAATGCTCGTTGAATGAGATGGGGGTGACATTGAGAGATGCCTCCCTGCTGAGGGGGTGCTCAGTGCTCCCACCTGAGGATCCAGGGCAGTCGGCAGGATGCTGAGGAAGGAGGCCTACTGCTCTTCTGTCGTCATGGACACATACAAAAAACCAAGTGGGCAGTGGTGCTTGTCTGGAGAAGCTACTCGATCTTTCAGGTATTCCATGCAAAAGAGCAAATGACTGGAAGAAGCTGATCAGTCCTCTTCACCCTGAGTGCGTGGGTGTCTACTGCCTGCTTGTTATTTGGGTTTTTTTTTTTCCTAAGTGTGCATAGCTGAAAGTGATTACTCAGAAATAATCTTGAGGTAAGGGAAAGAATTCCATATGTTATTACTCTTTGCTCCTGTCTTAAGGGATCCATTTGAAAAAAAAAAATTCTTTTTGATTTTTTTTTTTTTTTTTTTACATTTTTTGGCAAAGCCAGAACTACTTAAGGTGGACCTGAGGAAGGCTGTCACCCTGCTTTAGCCCTTTATCCCAAACAGCACTGACTTTTCCGGGAATAAGGAGAGAGATCATCCAGCGAAATTCCGTTTAGGGTTGACTTTGATGTTCCGATGTCTAGATGCAACTTTAAACATCTTTTAAATTCACAAACCACTCCTAAGAGCTTTTCTTTTCTAAAAGGAAATTACTTGGAACAAATATGACATCGATTTTCCATCTCCCTTGATTAGTCTCATTTGGTCTGATTTTTATTATTTAAGGCTTACCGACAACGAGAATATACAGTTAGCGATGGTTCTAATTAGATTTTGTGACCTTTAAGAAAGCAAAGGAGGCTCTGGGCCCGACGGTGTCTGAAACTGCCAAAGAACAGGGCAGGGATTTATGACTCTCTCCCCACAGCACATGACGCTTGGACAAATAGCTCCCCGTCTGCTCTGGGGATGGGGAGGCAGGACCCAGGAGGATGGGGGGACGTGTGAGAGGAAGAGGGCGATCAGCGGCGCCACTCTGATGGTGCTGGTGGCTCAGAGTGGGGTTTGTGTGGCCACTTTGATCAACAGATGGTCAAATAAGGAACATGGGCGTCAAACAGTTCTAGCTTTTGACGAGGTCCATTAACAACAAGTGGACTGTGTAGAGCGATGAGGTCATGGGCGTGTATGGGAAGCATAGGGAGGCTTTATGTGCAGCATGAAGCGGGGGCATTATGAAGGTGGTCCGCAGCCCGGGACAATGGCATGGATGTCTGCTCAAGGGGCAACTTGTTAGTCAGACACATGGGGTGGGGGCATGCATTTTCCAAGCCTGTTTTCCATAATGGCTGAAGCTTTGGAACACATTGACCGACCCAGAGAGAGATAAATATGTGGTCGGTCAGGAGGCCAATCTCCTGATCGAGGCATTCACTGGAGAGAAGCCGTGGCCCTGACAAATAGTCACCAGAAACCAATACAAATTGGAGAAGCTTTCCTCTTCACGCGGACCTGCTTTCCTAGCATCTGGAATGACCATCAGGTGATTCAGCATTAATGTCCATAGTGTACCCGCGGCCCCCCAAAAAGTGCCCATGATGCTATATATGTTTAAGGTGGATCATAATTTCCATGGTCCCATCAACACGCCCACCTCGGACACACAGACACCCCATTGGGCATTGGGACAGAACGAACATTTACAGAAATGTTGATTGAAAACAGATGGGCTTTTCCAGTGGATGTCTCTTTTATTTTTCTTTGGTATGATTCAGGAGGTGAGAAGCTGGTGACTCCCCGTGTAGAAGAGGCCGAGGCACAGAATTCAGGCAAACCTGGTTTGTATAGAGGCTCCGCCATCTCCTAAACTGAAAAGAAAAAAAAAACCTACGAAAGAAGAAGTGTTAGTGACTCAGTGCAGATAGTCTGCCAAGCTCACGTGGGCAATGGGTAGACACCGTTCAAAGATCTAATAAATAAAGCCCTACTCTAAATAAGAAGTTGCTGAACTCTCTGATGGCGTTCACTGAATTTCTGCCGTGTGGTGGCGTCATATAGGAAAGGGACTTTTCTCAGGGGCTGAGTGGACCCTGGTGTCCTCAGAACGCTTCTTCCACTTGAAAATTCACAGGAAGGTGCTGACCGGAGCTGACTCCTGGGCTCAGGAAGGACAGGCGGGTACCCATAGTGAGATGACAGTTGTCCCCCTACAGCTGGGCTGACTGTAGGCCAGGCGCAGCTGTGTCGCCATCCCCAGTTAAAGATGGCAGCAGAGAGTCTGAGAACTTGCCTAAGGCCCCTCAGCCAAGCAGTGCAGGTGCCCGAGTGAGGCCGGGGACAGCACCCTCTCAGCACGTAGCCAGTCCCAGCCCGCCACCGGCCTTCCTTTCCAGCTCACCCCTCCCCCACGGGGCAGCTCTTCCAGGGACTTGTCCACCCCTGAGCCCACCCCCCTGATAGCTGGTGTGGCCTTGGGCAAGTTAGCTAACCTCTTTGGACCTCAGTTTTTTCCATCTGCAAAGGGAGGAGGGCAAAGGGAGGGTGTTGGAGAACCTAAGTGAGGCATTGATGCCAGATCACAGAGTCGAGTCCTAGACCCACGCAGGGCCCGGTGCCGAGTTCGTGTTCCACAAAGCTGGCCACTTCCCCTCTCCAGGTCCAGAGGGGTTGGGCAGGGAGTGAACACTCAGAGGCTACAGGGACAGGGCTCCCCCCATTCCACCTGCGCCCCTCTGCTGAGTGCCAGTTCCCAGGCCTGGCAGGGCCTTCACGTAGCACTCCTTGGTGGTGTTTGGGGGCCTGGAGGGACTCTATTCACTTTATTCTTTAGCTCTGTGTGGCAAATTAACAAAAGGGACCAGAGATGGGCTTGGCAGTGTTTCCTCGGTCAGTCTCATGGGTCACCGGTCTGGCTGGGCTCTGTCCCTGCTGAGGGAAATTTACCAGCCACCCAGAATCCCCCTGGGAAGGTTCTTGCTCTCTTCCCACAGAGGTCCCTCAGAGGGCCAGTGCTCCTGGTGTTGGGCGGGTGATGCCAGGCAATGCCATCGAGGCCCTGGGTGAGCCGAGCCACGAGCGCGCCAGTGTCGCAGGGGCCTTGCAGGAGGCGCAGTGCGTGTGACAGCCGGCTGGCAGCAAGGCAGGCAGGCCTGGCAACGGCCGAGATGGCTTCCCGATGATATCAATTTCTTTTAATTATTCCATTCCGACAACTTTGAAAGTCACTCCGTAAGCTGACCGGTGATTTATGCCTGGCATTAGCTCCCGCGATGCTGCTGACAGCCCCCGCTGCTCCCCAGCCTCCCCCTCGCTGCACACCCGTGCCCGCAGGCTCGGCTGCAGCCGCGGGAGTCACTGTGCCTGGCCACCTGTGTCCACAATTCCCAGAGAGGCCTTTGGGACGAGAGCAGGAGGTCCCTGAGGTACCTAGCTGTGTCTGAGACGCAGGCTGCAGAGAACAGTGTTGGAGTGTTTCCTGTCGAGGCAGGTGGCCCCGCAGGGTCTCCACTCTCCCCACCTTTTTTTTTAATTTTTAAAAATATTTATTTATTTACTTTAGTTGTACACAATGCAATGCATTTTATGTTTACGTGGTGCTGAGGATCGAACCCGGGCCGCGCACGTGCGAGGCAAGCGCTCTGCCGCTGAGCCACAACCCCAGCCCCTCCCCCCCTTTATCTTTATCTGCTGCCCTCATCCTGGGCCCCCTTAAAATTCTGAAGATATGAGATTTGTCTGTGGGGGAGAAAGGCCACTCCAGGAGCAGGCTGGGTACTGCCATTCCCTGTTGCCAGAGACCCTGCAGGCAGCTTTAACCGGTGGGAAAGGGACCGATAGCAGCCAGGTAGCAAAGGGTTACCTGGAACTCGACAGCCACTCCAGGAGGTCACCTGACTGCCTGATGAAGTGGAAAAAGAAATGACTTGGAAGATCAACACAGAAACACATGCAGCTTCAGCCAGAGCCCCTCCCGGCCCCGGTAAGAAATGGAGGACCCTGACAATGGGGCAGTTCACCTGCAGCCCCGAGGAGGGGTACCCTGGGAGGGCCCAGGTGAAAAGGGCACCCCATGAAATCTCAGTCTTTCTGAAGGTCAAGGCTGTGTTTTGTGGGCCAAGGACATTTATAGAGCTGTAAAAGGGATCATTTTTGCTAATGCCATGAAATTATATTCTGAGCCAAATAACAGTGGCCCACGGCAGGTACAGAAGTCATTTTCCTTGAGTGTGAAATCTGGCTTTTAAGGAAGTTGGAGGTGGTACTGGTTGATATTGACAGGGTCCCTTTTTCTGTACAATTTAAGTTATCAGAGGGGAGCTGTGACTTTGTAAAATCTGCCCCTCTAAAGAAGGCACCTGGGAGGGGTGGATGAAGCAAGCCTCACGTGGACATCTAATGGGAGTGGAGAGAGATGGAGAGATGCTGGGCCAGGGTCACCTGTCATTGTATCCAGTGCACTGTGCACAGTGCTCTTGGCCAGGACCTGTCCTACTCACTGAGGGCAGAAGCAAAGAGGATAGTCCTGTAGCCAAGACCTTCTGCTGGGCGAGGTGCCCAGAGGGTTTGCACAATCAGTTCCTTTAGCCATCTCGATAACCCCAAGAGCAAGGTGGTATCATTGTCCCCATTTCAAACTAGAGGAAACTGAGGCCAGATAGCTGTCCAGACTCTCCCCATCTCCACCTCCATGTTCTGAAGCCTTGGTGCTGTTGTGGGCACGAGTTTCCATGTGCTGTGGACCCAGTCCCAAGCTACCACGCTGCACCAGCGCCCATGGGCTCGTGCCCAGGGCTACCTCTGCCCTGCAGATGCAACTCTTAGGCTGCTCAGACTCACTTTTGCTGGGGCCCAGGCTGCGCCTCTGTGGCCGCTCCTGAGGCTCTTGGTCCAGAGTTCAGGCCCAGCCCCCAATGGTCGGCACCCTGCCTTGCTTGTCCACCCCAGGAGCATGAGTCCTGGACAAAGACGAAGCCCTGAAGGAAAGCCCTGTCCACCTGCTTTCCCCAGCCCTATCATCCGACCCCTTCTCATCTCCCAGGACAGGTGGATTCTCATGGGAGGTGTAACCCTCCTCTTGGCCTCAGCTGTCCCAGCTGTCCCCTCCCTGAGCTTCTCCCATTGAAGCAGTTTCTGTGGGCCAGCACCTCTCTTCTATTCCTTCTAGCCCCACAGTGGGCTGGCGTCCTCCCTGGCCTCATCAAGTCACCCCATAACCCAACTTCCTCAGGGTGAAAGGGCGGGGCTGGCCTCGTGCCGGGCCTCCGTGGCTGCCTCTCCATAACTGACCCAGTGCAGACGTCCAGTGGGAGCCCACAGCCGCCTGTGACCCGTTCTCTGTGGCTTCTCCCGGGCCATCCCCACTCCTTCCTGTGTCTCACTCTGAGTTCTGGACACCCCTTGCCTGGCGTCTTCCCCGGCAGGGGTCCTGGGCTTTAGGCCTGCTGGCTCAGGAGAGCTCTCCTCGGGTGCCCCTAGCTTGGCATCGCCTCCCCTCCACCTGACTCCCCCGTGCTCCCATCACAGCCTCTGCTGGCCCAAGTCCTTGTTCTAAGCCTCATAGCAAGTCTTACCAGCCCTCAGAACCTGTCGGCAGGACAGGGGTGTAGTGAGCACCTGTCTTTTGCAGTCATGTCCAGGCACTGCATGCCCTGCTCTGTCATGGCACGACTCTGGATATGCCCCAGTGTCTGTGGCCTTGGTAAGACCCTTATTATCCCTGTCTGTTGAGTAAGTCCTCCTTGCCTCCAGCCCCTCCCAGTTTACTGTGCCCTTCACGTTGATCTCTGGCTCATCCCAGACCTTCTCTTGTCACCCATTGGCCTCTCCAATGGCTATGCCAACCTCCTTCAAATGAAATCTCCACCCTCAGCCTGGAGGGAAGGCCCTTGGTAAACTGATAGGCTTTCGAGGCCCCCAATCTCCTATGCTCTTTGAATTCCCCATGATGTAACTTGGACCTGAAACACATGTGCTCCAGCCCTCTCTGCCTATAGGGTTTCCACTCATCTAGAGACCCAACCCAGCCGTGCAGCCCCAAGCTGCCTCTGACCTGCCACACTCTTGAAGTGACTAAGCCCTAGGTGCTGGGCCCTGACTCTGCCTTTTCTGGGGCTTCTCCGCTCTCCCCACCTGTGGCTACAGGAGGATGGAGCATGTTGGATCCCTCTTTGGGTCTCTGCAGTCTAGGCCAAGGTCTAGTACACAGCAGGCTCTCTCTTTGCTGGTAGACTCGCTAAACAAATCAATGCCGTCTTCATTGATCATGTGGGAATAAATCTTAGGCCATCCCTAATGACTGCAAATTCCAGATGGGAAGACTCTGGAATCGAAATTCATGAGGTCTTTTTAAAAAATTTAGAATGCTCTTTGATGCAAATGTAATCGATTGGTCATCAAAGGTTTTAAAAAATGATGTCCTTGAGGTCTAGGGAGGTCACCGAGATGGTAATGCACAGTTGCTGTGGGCTGACCAGAGGGGATGGACACAGGCAGGAAGAGGAGAAGGACCAGCCAGGGAAAGAAGCCTGGAATGGTGGCTTCCCCTGCAGATGGTGGGCTGTCAAGGTCAAGGGGGCCCCTCGACACCTACCGCATCCTACCTGCTCTATGCCGGCCATTCAAAGAACCAAGAAAACTGCAGCCCCGGCAGAAAAGCTGCCTTCAAGGTGTTGCCAACTAGCAATCTGTTCCTTAAGAGGCGAGAATGATCTGTAACCCAGCTTCGGCACCAACACATTTTTCTTGTTCAATTCGGCAGCCCAAATTGCTGTACTTGGGTTAGCAAGTTAAGCTAAAAGGTGTTATGCTAGACACTCTAGGAGAGAAAGCAATTGGTTCTTTGAATTTGATTACTTGTTTGAAAATACTTTACTCAATAGAGAAATTGTGAGCAATTGAGCTTTTTTGCAAATCACATATATTTTTTTAAATGCATCTAGGGAGTGCCCGTTAAATGGAAAAACCTTGTGGCTGAGTGCTTTGGGAAAGTGAAAAATTGATCCCTGTGCAGAGTTTGGAAAAAATGGACTTTTTTTTAGCCTACTGGTTTTTGTCAAGGTACGTCCACATCCGCCCCGTCCAAGTCCAAGGCTGTCGGCTGGTTTTCCCAGGCTCAGGGCAGTCTCTTCCTCCTCTCAGGGCGCCTTGGGGTGGCGGGCTGGAGCGGTCTTCTTCCGACAGGGACCCCTTTCCCCTGGTGAAGCCGCCTTTGTCTTCACCAGGGAGCCACCGCCAGGTCTAGGTGTCTGCCACTCAACAGTCCCTCTGGGCCCTGTGTCCTCTCAGAGGCTTCCCCATCTTCTCTTTCTTGGGTCATGCTTTAGAACCAAGGGACGGACAAGGTGGAGGAGCTGTGGAGTGTGACCCAAGAAAGCCTTAACATTGTTACCTACAACACCCAAACTCTGGATTTTGGAGAGTGATCTTGCACATAGTAGGTACATAGTAAATACTTGTGGGTTTCTCCCAGGGTCTCGCAGTGTGTGTGAGTGTGTGTGTGTGTGTGTGTGTGTGTGTTTGTGTTTTTTAATTTCTGTTTTCTTTCTTTTTATTTTATTTTTGCATTGTAAATATAATTTACCAGCAGCTCCAGAGCTTTCTGACTTCAATGCAACATTTGTAAACTTGAAGACAGCCTGCCCATGAAATTAATTAGAGCAAAAGTTAGGTACCAGTCACTGGGCCCTTCCACACCATTTTCACAAGGCCATCAGGACGAACTGTCCCCCCCCCCAGGGCTGTCACTGCCCTCCCCTGCTCCTGAGGGCTCTGACATGGAGGGAGGAAAGACCTCCTGGCTCTGGGTCCTTCTTCAGGATCACCAAGAGTGCCCCCAGGGACAGGACAGCCTCTGATCAGTCTGGCTCCTTTTGAGTTAGGATACTGAGCATCACAGTAGCTAAAAAGAAATATTTGTGTTGGAAAAAACACCACCAACAGCAATAACCACCATTATAAAGAAGATTTTAATCCACTGGAAGTAATTCGCATTCAAGTCTATGCTGCATTTTTGGATACAAGTAGATTCTCCTAATTACAAATGAGCAGGCCTATTTTGATTTACTGCTTATACCCAAGTCCAATAAAATTTGATTTCCCTGAAAGCATTTCTAAAACTTGACTTTTAGTTAATAGCGCTGCACAGCAGAGGATTCCATCTAGAGAGTCTATGGGCTCCATCTCCCATGGGCTTCATCCCAGAGGGCCTCTTTGGAGGCTAGGCCAGGCCGTGTCCCAGACTGCAAAGACAGGGAGACTGGAGTCACATCTCCTGCATCCAGTTTGTTCTACATCAGGAAAGAACACTCTGTGGTCACACACACTGCCTCTTCTCAGTCAGTGTTGATGGCAGACATCACCAGCCCACCCAGGCCCTCTCCCAAGAGGCTGGTGACACTCAGAGTCATGCCCAAGTTTGTTCTCAGGGTGAAACCCACCTGTTCTCTTTGCCCCATGCCTTTGAGGCTCCTGTCTCCATCTGTAGGGAAGATTTTGAGGTACATTACAGATAGGTTTGGAAGAGAACCACAGACACTAGGGTGTGTGTGGGTTCCTTTGTTTGGAACTGTGGAGCTGGGCTGGCTTTTCAACAGTTGGGGCAGCTGTGGCTGGCATGTTAGGACCCTTACCTACATGGCTGGCCCTCCTCAGTTCACGATGACTAGCAAAAATATGTTTTTCTGCCTAAAGAATAGAGAGAGTGAAGTTGGAAAGACCATTTAGTCCAACCCTTTAATTTTACAGTAGGCAAGGCAAGAAGGGCTGGGTTTGAGGCAGAATTGTAGACTCAAGCCCCACATCTGGCCCCTCCTGCACACAGAAACTAGGATTCTCCCTGGAGCAGTCCACACTCACCACCACTGTCCCTGCGGTGGATGTGCATGGACACACTGCCACTACCCAGCCTAGGGTTGTTTCCCCTCCCTCCACCCCCTCCAGTCTTGTAGCCTCCTAATGACTTCTAAGCAGAAGCAGTGACAGCCAGCCCTGAAGGTCTCTCTAGGCACCAGGCTGCTTATCCGACAGCAGAACTTGGGCTTCTGAAGTCTGTGAAATGGAAGTAGAGCTGCCTAAAGAGAAGCAAAGCAACCCTGCCTAGGTCTGCACAACCGGCAGTTCACTCTTCTTGGGCTTGGAAATCTTCCACTCTCCCTGAAGTTTGATAATCTATCAACATTAAAAGGATGGGAACTTTGGGTGACCTTTCCCTCTTGCCAAAAGAAACAAAGCCATTTTTGAGCACTTTCAGCATAAAAAGACAATCTCTTAGCATCACTACCCGGTGACTCACTTGTGAGAGGGGGCTGGCTGGGAGAGCCATCTTAATCTGCCTGCCATGCATCAAATTGATTTTAGCAGGCAACAAATGTCAGGAGAAATTAAAAAGGGAGTAATCACTCAAAGAAATTAAAAAAGGTTGACCAGTTTTCAGCAGCATCATATAGGGTCAGCTTCCGTATTCATGGTGGTTTCTGAGGTTTTATTTTCTTTCAATCTCTGCCAGTGACCAAACAATCCCTTATATTTGTGAAGTACATCAGCATAATACAAAAGCACTTTCCTGAGCATCAGCTTGTATTAGGAGTGTGTGCACGTGTGTGTTCAGTGACATTTGCAATGACTTGTCCTGTCCTTCTCCCTCTTCTTTAAGCCACTGTCATGATCGAATATTTTTTCACAGTTTGGATTCTTTCCCTGGATTGCAAAGTGATATGCTGGCAACATAGGAAAAAGACATTTTCTCTGCTGCACCTAAGTAAGATTGAAAAGGAGGGTGGCTACATCCTCTGTAGCCCTTACAGTTGCCCAGGCTGGCCTCCCTGTGCTCCACCAGGAGGTACGTCAACCCCAAAGAGGGAACCGAGAATTTGTTTGTGCCCTGTAAGACATCATTTACCGTAATAAAATGCCTGAGGCTGGTACCTTTCTAAGTGAAGATCAAATAGTTCTGGAAGTATGCCTTCTCTCCCCTCACCCTCTCCAGCCTCAGGGACTGCTCCTTCTCCTCTTGCCCCATGCTGCAGAAATCTGTCCCACGTCACCTCTCCTGCCCTCCCCAGACATGCTCTATACTCCTTTGCTGTTCTCTCCTGCTTCCTTCCCATGGAAGGCTGGAGGGGCCGTGATCTGGGCTGAGGCTCCAGGCGTCAGTTTGTCCGCTGCCATCTCACAGGAAACTGTGGGTCAAATTGATTTAGCAGGCAATAAATGTCAGGGAAACTAAAGAAGGAATAACAACTCAAAGTTTAAAAGGTTAATCAGTCTTCTTACCCTCTTTTCTGAAAGGTGGACTGCAGAAGGGTCAGCTCTTGGCCAGGTCCTGTGTCCCACCTGGCTTGTTCCTGTCCACTTGCTTTTGCTAAGCACTCACTGGCCACGTCTATGCACAAGTACAGTTCCAGGCACTAGGAATGTCCTGTGAGCGCCACAAACCCTCTGCTCTGAGGGTGCAGGCATTCAGGACTGGAGTGGCCAATCTTGAGACTTAAGAATGGAGGGTGACTACACACATCTTCTACCCTGCCCACTCCCTGGGGACCTTCCTGTGACCCATGTGCTCTCTGGTTTAGAAATGACCTCTGGTTAACACATTTTGGAATATTCTTTGAGTCTTTGCTCTAACAATACCAGGCCCTTTAGGAGGGGCTCTGTGGCAGCCAGAGAAGGAGGTGGCCCCCAGGCCCAGCCCTGCCTATCAGCCTCTCTACTTTGCAAGGTCTGCTTCCAAAAGTAGTGTCAGGGCCTCAAGCTGGACCCCAGGCCTGGGGAGGCTGTGCACACCTTTGGCTGCTGCTCCTCCTCCTCCCATCCCCACCCTCCAGCTGGCTTAGGGATAGGTGTGAATTGGTAGAAACTACAGGGGTGATAGTGCTTGGCAGAAACTCCTCAGGCCACTTCCCTCTGCCTGCCTCCTCCCTCCAGGGCTCAGAGCTGTGGGAGCAGCTGCTGCCTGACCAGGTTCATTGTGAGGGGATGATAAAAAGCAAGAGGCAGAGAAGAAAAGCAAGGAGAATGGCTTCAGGTGGTAGGTGGCCATCCAGCAAGGCAGACCTAGATGAATCCCCACTCCTAGGAGCTGCAGTTACAACTGCCAACCCACCCCAGGCACTCTGGGAGGGGCAGAGGTGCAGGGCACAGAGGCAAGCTGAGCCCACTTGGCCTGGGCCCCAACACCCCCAGATCTGGCCCATAGGGAAGACTCCCATTAGTCCCAAATGAACTGCAGAGCCTGGAAAAGTGTAGGCCATTGAGGTCCCCAAATCTCTGCACTGGGAGATGACCTATTGGTCATTGTTCCTAAATTCATCACACACTCCCTCCCAACCCATGTATGGCCACTGGTCCCCATCCCATAAGGCCTTCCTTTCTGGGGTTCTAGAACTTGCACTTTGGGATCAGGGACACTATAGAGCAAGTCGCTAGCCTGGGCCAAGACATTGACGGATATCACACAGAGCCAGTTTCCTCTGTCCCAGGCTGGGGTAGAGGGAGGGAACCAGCTACGGGAGGGAAGGGTGGTCCTAATAAAAATACCTTCCAGAAGAAAAGTCAAAAGGAGGCCTGTATCATTGTGTCTAACCAGGGGTTCCCAAGACCCAGGATCCAGAGAAGATGGAGTCTACTCAGGAAATTCCCATTCAACCCAAAGCAATTCAGCAAAAGGAACTGAAGAAACAGCTGGAGAAAGCCAGGAAGCTGGTCGTTAAAGGGTAATTAAGGGACCCTCATTCAGTAGCAGTGGGCTGGGAGAGCCAGGGAGGAAGCTGAGGAGGTGGTAGTGCCCACCCCCACTTGCTCAGACAGTCTGGGTGGCAGGCAGGGCTGGCAAGGACGGCAGGGCCACAGGGAGACAGTAGCCATGTGCTCCTGCGTGGAAGACCTGGGTCCACACCATGGGACCGGAGCTGGCCCATGTGGGAGCCAAGTCGCAGACAGGCCTGCTGCTTCCTGCTGGTCTGTACCTGGGACTGACTGCAGGAGACCTTGGATCTTTGCTTTTGCCCAAGCATTTTCCACTTCATGCTTTGGTTTCTCCTTTTGTCTACCCAATCCTTCATCTGCCCAACCACCTTTGTCTCTACGCAGCCAAGCCGCCTTCCATCTTTTCATGCTTCATGTCTTCCATTCTTCCTTTTCCCGCTTATATCATTCATCATCTCTTGGCCCAATCACCCTTCCTTCCTTCTTTCATCCACCCATACCTCCATCTATCTACCCATGAAGCCATCCATCCATCCATGCACCCCTACCTCCCCACCTGCCTCCCTCCTGCCCATCCATAGAATCCACTGTCATCACGGATGATCAAACATGCACCTTGGACTTTTCAGACAACTGCTGCTTCACATCTATGTACTTCCTCTCACAGTCACCCCATGACAGGATCAGGCTGGGGCTCAGGACCACTATTTGGTAGGTGAAGAATCTGAGACTCAGTAGTAGAGGGCTTGCTGATCATCACAGGTTGAACCCCTGAACCCTGTACCTGTCCTACTGCGCCACTCTCTTCTCTATACCCATCTTGCCTTGGGTGAGACCCTCAAGAATTTGTGGTTGTGCTGGAGCTGGAGCATTGGGTCACCACGGCCAGTGCTTGTCGGGGTGGAGATTCACCAGGGAGCCTGCCATTTACCTGGAGACACGAGAGCAGCTTCCTCCTATGTTCTTTGCAAATGTAGATTTGGGGGAAGTGGACATGTGTGTTGTCCCCAGCTACCCCATCTGTCAAACCAGGGAGTCAGCCATGACAGTCTCCCAGATCCTTCCAACTGGCACTGAGATATGTTCCGAACAGGAGGGTAGCCACAATCCTCCCCTGTATGTATGGGACCCTGCAGAACGGCCACCCCCCCACACCTGTTCTTCCACAGCTTCCCCGCCCCAGCCAGCCTGGGTGCGACACACATGTCCTCTGGTTCCTAGGGCAGGTGCTAGATTTCACATGTCCTCCTAGGTACTAGGCCTTTGGAGTGAGTGACAAGCCCTGGCTCTCGCGTCTCTCCTCAAACTGCCAAGCTCAGCACTTTGTTTCCTGGGAACCACTGCCCAGGACTCTGGATTCATGGAAATGCAATTTCCCTTTGCTGTTGGGGGCGGGGTGGCCATCAGTTATCCCTAATAACTGGGCAGACGACAGCATAGCACTGCCCTCGGCCGTCTTAATAGCACAGAGTGGTCACTCTCTCTCTTTTTAGAATAGCAATTCCACTGACTCCATTACCGAAATGGCTCTTGCCTTCCGTGCCCTGTCCAAGTTGCTATGTCGTTGTTTTATTGCTTCTCTGAAAAATCTACTAATTAAGGTGAAAGCCGGATACAAACAGGGCTGGGGCTGTGGTGCAAAGGACAGAGCCTTCACTAAGCTGGCTGGAGGGTCTTCTCAGGGCCCTGCTGCCCCCACCTCCTGGCCCTCCCCTCAAGAACCCAGATGCCCATCAGCCTGGGTGGGGCTGGAGGGAAGGACCCTTGCTCTGGTCTGTGCTCAGTGGCGAGGGGAGGGGCAGTGGCGGTGGATAGCAAGGGGCCCTCCAGCCAGGGCCTCGGGGAGCAGAATCCTGCCTGTTGGAAATGTCAGAGGCAACCTCAGCCCTCCAGGGACTGGGAGCTCAGCCAGCCGTACACAGGGCATGCACAGGTACAGCACACCACTCGCCCAGGGCCCTAAGCCAGCCAGAGACCTGGGGTGGCAGGTGGATGACCATCCACTGGGTCAGGGTGGAAGTCAGGAGGGATTTCTGGAGTCGGGAGACATTAGAACAAAGCCTTGGAGGACAGGTCAAAGGAGCGTCAGAGACAGGAAGGCAGAGCGAGCAGCCAGTAAAGGCAGGTCAGCCCTCAGAGCCTCACCCGCACCCTCTCCAAGAAGAGAGATGCAGCCACCTAGCAGGGGGTTCAGCTCTCCTGCGCCCTGCCTCCTGCCGCCTCCCATGACAAGGCTGCCTTGACCCTCTGAAGAAGATTTAGGGCGAATCTTGATAATGAATCGGTAGCCAAGCAGCAGACAGCTAAAAAGTGAGATTTTACCCCTGCCCTGCGGCCTTGGCCCCTTTCTCTGCGTGGATGAGGGAGGAAGAGGAACTCACCTTTTCCAGTTAAGCCCAGACAGAGGCCACCTGCAAGTCAGGTCATTAGGGAAATGGCAGTTTTATTTTTTTCTTCCTTTCACCCCTAAATGACAATTATTCTTGACAGAACAACACAGTTTTTCTCTCATCTTTGGGGTCCCAGACAGGTGAGTGTGGAAGCCCTTCCCACCCCCACCATGCCCAGGTGGCCTGTTAGGGCCGGAATGATCACTCACCCGGGGCTCTGCGGGATGTTTACCCTCAGTGGTGTGGCTCAGGTCTGGCACCGGGAGAAACACCTCTGTTTTGCCCTTGTCTGCCTCAGATTAAGTGTGGTTACCCAAACTCCACCCTTGGCAATTTCCTGACCAAAGGCTTTAACCTTCTCAAACTCAACTTGTCCCTAGGTGAATGAAAAGCTGACATGAGGGCTCGCGTGGCCTTTCCAGAGCAAGCTCTGGGCGAGGATTCTGGGGACTTTGGAGGTTGGCAAGAGGAACTAGAATGTTCCTCTACATGTAAACAGCCAGACAGTGCTATGACCCAGGAGACCTCCAGAGTCGACCCCTGCCCACATCTCCTCACAACCCTCTCCTCCTAGGACCCCTCCAGCCACCTGTGATCCTGGAAGTCTTCTTACATCCCTGCCTGGATGCATTTCAAAAGTAACCCTACTGCCCGCCTTTGAAATGGGGATCAAGTAGGCGTCAGACGCAACCTTCCTCTATCTTCTTTCCCTTCTCTTCTCTTTCGGAAAACAATTCCTATTTTGAGAGTATCCATTGTTTCACCATGGTTGATTTTTCAGGGTGAATCTGGTCTTTTAAAATTGTATACAAGTCTGGCGGAGAAGCACCCAGGAAAGCAAATGTCAGGGCATACATGTGTGTGCACACCCAAGCGCAGGTGCTCCAGCGCATGTGTGTCTACCACCCAGACCAAGGAACGAGCCTTGCCCAGGCCGTCCTACCCATGCTGCTGCCCCCGCTCCCCAGGGAAGCAGCTGTCCTGACTTCCAACAGCAAGGACCAGGTGTCCCTGTTTTTTAATCAGTTGCTCTGTTTTGCTGGTTTCAGGAGACAGAACACCAGACTAAAACAAATAGCATTTGTTTTATTTCCAATTACATAGCTAGAAAGAACATGTTTTAAAAATGGACTTTCTAAAGGGGCAAACAATATGTTACTTTTCCAAAAATATTTTGGCATTATGTTAATAGACTTTTTGCTTATTATCTTTTTACGTTTTGATTTATTTTGTGTTTTGTTGCAGATTTTTTTTTTAGGAGCAAATTTGGAACATTCAATGGAGTATATGAGGCTGTAATCACGTTAACTGGAGGCTGAAAAACAATGTGTGTATCGTGATTACTTCTTTAGGGAAGCAAAATTTACATGCAGGAAATTTACAGATAAGTGTACCATTTTATGAGTTTTGAGTAATGTAAATGTCCATGTAACCACCACCCTAATGAAGACAGGCAGAATTTCTATTCTCCCAGAAAGATCCCCTGTACCTCTTCCGGTCCCTGCTTGCTCGGCTGGACCATTCTAATCGCAACCACCATCTATCCATCTTCCCTGACCTTGAACTTCATATCTATGATGTCAGAGAATATGTAGCCATTTGTGCAAAATAACGTTTTTGAGATTCGTCTGTGTTATGGTGTGCTTTGCTGTTTTTTCCTTTCCGTGCCAAGGGGTACCTCATTGTATAAACACACACGGCCATTTCCTCTCCATCTAGGAAGAGATGCTTAGCTTGTGCCTGTTTTTGTGCAACATGTTCTCTTTTCTCCTGGGTAAACAGCTGGGACGAGCACCATTTCATGGCTGTGCTCCTTTGCATTGTTCCCAGCAATGCACGACAGTTCCTGGCGCTCCACGCCCAGTGGGCACCAGCGTTTTGAAGTTCAACCGGATGAGCACCAAGTGGTATCTCCTTGTGCTTTCAGTTTGCAGGTCCCTGATAACAAATGACACTGACCGGCTTTAAATGGGCTTCCTGTCCATTTGTACATCTTTTGTCAAGTGTCTATTCAAATCTTGTTCTGGTACTTGTTTGCTATTTTGCGTATTATTGAATTGCAGGAGTTCTTTAAACATTCCAGATACAAGGTCTCTGTCGGATGGATGGATGGATTTTTCAAAGAGGAAGACTTGCCTTGTCATATTTGTAACATTGACTTTCTGTGAGCAGAAGTTTTTAAACTTGTTGAAGTCAAATTTGTCAACATTACTTTTTGTGATTAGTGCTTTGGGGGTCCTTTCTAAGAAATTTTTACCTGCTGTAAATTCGCAGAGATAAGCTGTTCTTCTATGTCTTCTGCTAGAAGCTTTCTTTTCTAGATTTTATGTTAGGTCTGTATCCATCTAACTCAAATTAATTTTTATGTGTGGTGTGAAGTAGGAGTCAAGGCTCATTTTTAAAAAACACATTTCCCTCATTTTTTTCCAGCCCATTAGCTTAAAAGATGTTTCTTTCCTCATCAAATTACCTTCACACCTTTATTAAAAAAAAAAAAAAAAAAAGCAATTGACTGAATATACATGAATCTGCCGCTGGATTCTCCATTAAAATCCTTTGGTCCACTTGTTTATGATTCCATCAGCACCACACCTTCCTGATTTTACCTTTGCTTATATTTTGAAATCAGTGAGTTCTCCAACTTTGTAGTTTATTTTCAAGATTGTTTCCGCTATTCTGAATGCTTTGCATTTCCATTTAAAATATATATATTTGGTAGTACTGGGAATCAAACCCTAAGACACTCCACTACTGAGCTACATACATCTTCAGCTCTTTTTATTTTTTATTTCGAGACAGGGTGTCACTAAACTACTTAGACTGGCTTCAAATTTATGATCCTTTTGCCTCAGCCTCCCAAGTCTCTTGGATTACAGGTGTGTACCACCATGTCCAGCTTCCATTTACATTTTAGAAACAATTTGTTGATTCTATAAAACTCTTGCTGGTATTTGGATTGGGAGCGTGCTGAAATTATTATTATTTTTTTAAATCTAGTCTTGTCTGGGGAGAGGGAGAATTTGTATCTTAACAATGTGGCTCTCCAAGGGATGCATGTGTCTTGTCTAGTACTTACAAAGATCTTTAATTTCTCTTAGCAATAGGTTCTACTTTTCTACATACTAGTCTTGTACATCTTTAAAGTTATTTCTAAGTAGTTTGTGGTTTTGATGCTGTTAGAAATGGAATTGTCTTAAATTTTCATTTCTAATTATTTGCTGTTAGAATAAAAATGCAATTGATTTTGTATTTACTTTGGATACTAAGATCTTTCTAATGTGCTTATTAGTCCTAGTGGGGTTATTCTTACATTTAATGTTTTCATGCAAATAGTCATGTCATCTATAAGTATAAGGAGGTTTATTCTTTCTTTCCTATCTACATGCCTTTTGTTTTTCTTGACTTACTGCATGAGCTAGAATTTCCATATAGTGAAGAAGAATGACGGTGAGGACAGATATTCTTGCCTTGTTCCCAATCATAGGAACAAAAGACTTCCATGTTTCACCCATAAACATGATGTTTACTAGGATTTTAGTAAACATCCCTTATCAGGCTGAAGAAGTTTTCTAGAGTCCAAGTTTGCTGAGAGTTTGGGTCATGAATGGGCATTTGAAGTCATGCATATGGATCATAACGTCAGACATTTTGCTGTGTCTTTTGGAATGATCCTATGTTTTTGCCCATTTATTTTGTTAGTATGGTAAATTATATTGGTGGGTTTTTTTTTTTTTTTTTTTTTTTTTTTTTTGTGCTGGGGACTTGAACTCAAGGGCACTCGACCACTGGGTCACATCCCCAGCCCTTTTTTGTATTTTTATTAGAGACAAGGTCTCACTGAGTTGCTAAGTTCCTCACCACTGCTGAGGCTGGCTTTGAACTCGCGATCCTCCTGCCTCAGCCTCCCAAGTGCTAGGATTACAGGCGTTCGCCACCACGCCCGGCTTGGTGGGGTTTTTTATTATCAAAATATTTTCATTTTCATAGCAATGTGACTTAAAGCAAATTTTTCTAGCAGTAGAATAAAAGCTATTTAAGCTTTGGGAAATAACACTTATACAAATATTTCTTCCCATTTGAACTTTCAGCACATTAACAGAATCAAACAATAAAAATCAAAGGACATAATGCTGGACACGTGACAGTATGCATTTGTCAAAACCCATGAAACTAAACCATACAAAGATTGAAACCTAAATATGGGTTGGTTTTTAAATGTCAAGCCACCCTCGCATTCCTTGGGTGGGAAACATTTACTAATGATATGTAATCATTTTAGATATCACTGGATTCAACTTGCTAATGTTATATTAGGGATTTTTGTTTTTGTTTCATGAGGCCAATCATCTTATAATTTTCTTATTTGTCAGTTTTCATTATCTGGGTTTTACTGGTTTTCCAAGATGACCTGAGAAGTATTTTATCTGTTTTCTGGAACAGTTTGTGTTAGAATTGTATTTTTTTTTTCTTTGTTGTCTGATACTACTCAACAGTAAAGTGCGTGGGGCCTGAAATTTCCTTGCGGGAAGGATTCAATAAAAATTCAATCTCTTTAATAGACGTTGGCCACTCTGAATCTCGTTTTTAAAGTTGTGTCAGTTTTGGTAAGTTGTGTTTTTCAAGGAATTTACCAACTTGATCTAAATAGTTGAATTTATTGGCATAGAGTCTCTTACATTCCCTTATTATCCTTTTGGTGTCTGTAACACCTAAAATATATCTCCTTTTTAATTTTTGATATTGATAATTTGTGGACTTTTCCCTTTTTTCTTAATCAATCTTGCCAGGGATTTTTACAGAGATTTATTGAGGCACTCTTGGCATAAAATAAACTGCACATATATAAAGTATACGGTGTGATAAATGCTGACATATGGTGACTGCTGACAACTGCAAAACTGTTACCACTCAAGATAATTCACCCACAAAAAGTTTACTCATGTCTCACTAAAATTTTGTTCTACCCCCACCCCGTTTCCATCCAGCCATTGATCTGTATTCTGTGACTAGAGATGTGCATTTTCTAGGTACTTCGGCTGCCCTGGAAATTTATGTAGATCAATTCATATGCTATGTACATATTATTTTATCCGGCTTCTTCTACACGGCATAGTGATTCTGAGATTCAGCCATATTATTTCAGGTATCACAAGTTCTTTCTCATGGTTGCAGCGTTGCAGTCTGAAGAAACACGCACGACTGTTTCATTTACCTGGTCATGGAGGCTGGCATTGTTCCCAGCTTTTGCCCATTACAAACAAAACTGATGTGAACACTCATGTGTGGGTAAATGCTTTCATTCCTCTTGAGTAAATACCCAGTAGCGGGATGATTGGATTGCATGGTAGATTTTTTGTTTAACTTTTAAAAAAAGTTATCCAACTGTTTTCCAAAGTAATCATCAACTTTTATAGTGTCATACAGCAGAGGAGGGTTCTAGCTGCTCTACATCTTCTCCTGCATCATGGTCAGCTTGAAATTTTGTAGCCATTCTATCAGATGGGCAATGGTGTCATGTTACAGTTTTAATTTGCAATGACCTGCAGACAAATGATATTGAGTGGTTCTTTGTGTGCTTATTTGGCATCTACGTATGTTCTTCAGAGAAGCGTCCACTCAAATATTTAGGTCAACGTTAAGTTGTCTGCTTTATTACTGATGGAGTGCCAGGGTTTGTGCGTTGTGGATAAAAGTGTTCTCTCGGTGACGCGTTCTGCAGATATTTCCTCCAGGTTGTGGACTACCTTTGACTTTTCTTTGCTTGTTTCGTTCTTTGATCTTTAGAAGTTATTTATTTTATTTTTAATTGAAAAATAACAGTTGTTTATACTTCTGGGATTAGGTGTGATGTCACGACACGTGTGCATGTTGTTGAACAACGGAATCAGGCTAATTAACGTAGACACTATCTCACATAGTCATCATTTCTTTGTGGTGACAACATTCAAAAAGGACTCTTAGTGATTTTGAAAGCCATGACATATTTCCACGAACTACAGTAGCCATGCTAGAGCCCCTTTCTCCATCTTACTGGAGCTTTGCGCCCCCAACTGTGAGCACCTCCCTCCTCCCCATCCACTCTCCCACCCTGCCACCCCAGGGGTCCCCCTTTCTGCTTGTCACCGCTGTGCGTTTGAGTCCTAGGCTCCCCGTGGGAGGGAGGTCCTCTCAGCGGTGGCTTCTGAAGGACAGCCCTTCTTGCGCTGAACCCTAGTGGCCCATCCAGCGGTGGCATTTCTCAGCTGCTCCATGCCGCCCACTGCTATGGTGTTCCACAAGGCACCCCAGTGGGCTTGACCATTCACCCTGAAAGTCTACAGCTGGTTTCCTTCTGGGCTATCACAAAGCTGCTATGAACGCTGGCTTGTGGGGTTTTGTGAAGCGAGTTTCCATTTCTCCAGAATGAACGCTCAAGTCAGCCATCGCCGGTTGTTTTGCATGTTTGGTTTTACAAGAAACTGCCAAGCTGTCTGCAGATTGGCTGTGGCGGTTTTCTTTCCCACCCTGGATGTCCGAGCATCCTTGGGAGTCCTGGGTGTTATCACTACTGTTTGATTCTAACCACCCTGGCGGGTCTACACTGCCATCTCACTGAGGTTCTGATTGCAGCGAAAGGCTAGCAATGGTGAACAGGTGCCCATGTGCCTGTGTGCTCTCCCCGCATCCTCCAAGCAGAACGTCTGTCCCTGTCTCCCTGTCCTTCGCCTGTATTCTAATTGGATTATTTATTTTTACTGTTGAAAATTCTTCATGTATATTAGTCCTTTGTCAAATATGTGATTTGTATATATATCCTCATAGCTTTTCTCTTTATTCTCTCAACATGGTCTTTTACAGGGCAAATATTTTACATTTTGACAAGTTTCAATTTCAATCAATATTTTTCTTATTTGAATATGCATTTGGTGTCAAGTCTAAGAACACTGCCTATCCTTAGATCCTAAAGACTTTTTCCTGTGTTTTTCTAAAAGTGTGTTTGTTTGTTTTGAAGACTCTAATCTACTTTGAGTTAACTTTTGAAAAAAAAGTGTAAGATTTAGGTAGATATTCACTTTCTTGCCTACAGATAGTCAATGGCTCCAACACCATTGTCGGAAAAGCTACACTCTTGCTCCGCTGAACAGCTTTTGTGCCTTGGTTAACATCAGTTGTGGGCCAGTTTTATTTATACACCCTCCCTTTAATGGACATTTGGACTGCTGCCAGTTTGACCACTCTGATGAGCAATACTTCTGTAAACACTATAATGCATAAAAATCATTTGTGGGCGTATTTGCATGGTCTCCTGGGGTCTCTGTCCTGCTGCATCGGTCTGTGCTTGTCCCCCACCAATTACATACTGCCTTGTGATTGCAGCTACAGTGCAGACCTCAATAGTGGGTAGAATGATTCCTCGCACTTTATTTTTCTTTGTTATTGTAGCTTTTCTAAGGTGGATGCCTTTCCATATACATTTTAGAATAAGCTTGTCTATGTGTTTAAAAATCTTGCTGGTATTTTGATAAGAATTCTGTTTAATTCAGAGATCAGGGGCTAGGGGTGTAGCTCAGGGGCACAGCATGTACTTAGCATCTACTAGGCCCTGGGTTTAATCCTGAGCACCAAAAAACAAACACAAACCCCAAATATATTATGTCCACTAATATGGCCTGTTTCTCCATCTAGTTAGGTCTCTGGTTTCTTTGCTTGGCTGTTATCATTTTCAGCATAGAGGTCCTCCACATGTTTTTTTAACCAGATACTTGGCCTTTTATTTCTTTTCCTTGCTTTACTGCAGTGGCTGGAACTTCCGGGACTCTGTTGCAGAGGAGTGGTGAGAGTGGATGTCTTTGCCTTCTTCTTAAACTTGAGGAGGAAGCCTTCTGCCTGTACTGTAAACTATGAAGTTAGCTCAAGATCTTTGTAGTTGCTCGCTGTTGGGTTGAAGAAGTTCCCTTCTATTCCTGATTCACTTTAAAAAAAATTGTGATGGGCACTGAATTTTGTCAAAGGCTTTTCCTGTATATGTTGAGATCATATGACTTTTGTTCAATAGCCTGTACATACTAATTTCAATTTGATAGAGTTGATTTTTTTTTTATCATTAAACCAGCCTTGTTGAATTCCCAGGATAAATTCCTCTTGATCATTAGGTATTATCTTTAATAAATACACATGTGTGTGCATGTGTATTTAGAAATATGTACATATAGATGTTTATATTTACTATATGAATTTTTAAATATATGTATTTAAGGTTTTTTTTTTGCAATTTATAAGTGCTTTGTTGAGGATCTTTGCATCTATCATTTGCATCTATTTTTCTGTGGTTTTATGCTCTTGTAACATGCTGGTCTGGCTTTGGTGTGGGGTAATGCAGGCTTCATAGAATGCATTTGGAAGTTCAGTCTCTTCTGTTTCTTGGAGGAGCTTGCCTAGAACTGGTATTTCTTCTTCCTCGGATGTTTGATAGAATTCATCACCAAAGCAACCTGGGCCTGGAGTTGTGTTTCTGACAAAATTTTAAAGTGCAAATTCAGTTCCAAATTCTTCAAATTCAATTTCCTTAATAGTTATAGGGGTATTCAGGTTATAAATTGCATCTTGAGTGGGTTTCTGTAGTTTGTGTCTTTTAAGGAATTTATCCATTTCATCTCAGTTGCTGAATTTATTGACAAAAAGTTCTCAATATTCAATCATTCTTTTCACATCTATATAATCTGCAGTGGTATTCCCTGTCCAATTCTTTCCCCCACCTTTGCATTACTAGGGATTGAACCCAAAGGCGCTCTTATCAACTGAGCTATCCCAAGCCCCCACCTTTTTTTTTTCTTTTTCTTTCCTTCCTTCTTTCTTTCTTTCTTTTTTTTTTTTTTTTTTTGAGGCAGTTCTCCCCAAGTTGCTGAGGCAGGCCTCAAGCTTGTGATCCTCCTGCCTCAGCCTCCCAAGTGGCCATGATTATAGGTGTGTTCCACCATACCTGGCCCCTCTCTAATTCTGATGGTGATTATTTATATCTTTATTTTCTCCCTGAAAAAAAAATCTGGCCAGATGATATTTATCAATTCTATTGATAGAATCAAAAAATTAGCCCTTGCTTTGAGAGATATTTCTATATTAATTTTTTGTTTCCTCTTGTACTTTGGGTTTTCCTATTTTTCTAATACAAGCATTTAATGTTTGACATTTCCTTTTAAGCTTTAACTGCATCTGGCTAATTTAAGTCATGTTTTAATTCTTATTTGGCTGAAATATTTTATCCTTCATCTTGTAGTTTCTTCTGTAAGCCATGGATTATTTAAAAGGATTCCCTTTAGTTTTCACATATTTGGGGAATTTCCAAATATTTTTATTACTAATTTCAAAATTAAGGTCTGTTGTACTCAGAGAACATTTTTTTTTTTCTATTTCAATCCTTTTATGTTTAATGAGGATAGTTTTATGGCCCAGACTATGAGCTATCTCAAGTGTTTCATATGCCCTTGAGAGGAAGGTGTATTCTGCTGCTATTGTTGATGCTGTTGTCCAAATCCTCTGTGGCTTTGCTGACTTTATATCTACTTGTTGTATCAATTATTGAGAGATGGGTGTTTTTGATTGTTTTTGTTTTGTTTTGTTTTGTGGTACTGGAGATTGAGCCCAGGGCCATGCAAGGCAAGCACTCTACCAACTGAGCCACATCCCCAGCCTGAGAGATGGGTATTGAGAACTGCAACTTCATGGCTTTTGAAGCATGATTATTCAGTGTGTAAATATTTTGGGTGACTTAGTCCTTCTAAGGAATTGCCCCTTTGGTTATTCTAAAATGACCCTCCTCATCCTGGTAGCATCTTTTGCTCCTAAACCCATGTGATCTTATACTCACATTGCAGCCCCTAGTTTTTTCTGGTGTGTTGGTGCTGTGACCTCTCTCCCTTCACCCTCACTGCAGCCTTTGAAGTGGTTTCTTGTGGACAGTATGGAGTTGGGTGTTGTTTCTAGATCCGAGCTTACAACAACCTCTTGTGTTTGACTGGCATGTTTGGACTACTTACATGTTTTTATATGCCTCATTTGTTTTTCATTCCCTTTTCCCTCTTTTTGTGCCTGGAAAGAATTTCTAGGCCGCAGCACGATGAGTGGGAAGACAAAGAATCCAGGGTCTCCACGGGCTGACAGGCTGAGTGTGGAGTTTAGGGAGGCCAAGATGATGAGTCGGGGTTTCATACTGCACCTTTTCACTTAAAGCAGAACACTTACAACAACACAGTTCTCCCCTCCCACACCACCCTCTACCCAATTGTTGCCACATGTTTCACGTATAACTCTGTCATGCACCCACAGCATAATATTCTAAGTTTTGGTTAAGCAGCCAGTTGTTTTTTAAGGAAATTAAAAGGACAAAACATTTTAAGCCACCTATGTGTTTACCATCTTGGCTGCCCTTGGTCCCCCCAACCCCCAGCCCTGGTGTCTGTCATCCAATATCATCATCACCTCCACCAGAACACCCTTCCAGAAAACCTTGTAGTGCAGGTCTGCGGGCCATGAATTCTGTTTTTGTTGTCTGTTGTTGTTTTCAACATCCAGAAATGTCACTGATTTATGTTCACGCTGTTCTCTTATCTCCTGGTCTTTGTTGCTCCTGAGGATACTGTGCTGCTGGCACCACTGTCCCCCAATGGTGACACATCTCTCACCTCCAGCTGCTATCAACGTCTCTTCATCTTGGTATTTCAGCAACACCCGTGAGTTTTTGCTTGTTTCCTTCACAGTTGTTTTGCTGATCATTTTGGACCTCCCAATTCTGGGAAGTTTCTGGCTATTTTTCTTCAACCTTTTTTCCTGTTCTTTTCTCTCCCTTTAATTATATATATGCTAATCCAATTGCAATTGTCTGGCTGGTTGCTAAGGCTCTTCTCATTCTCTCGGGCTTCTCTTCGGTGTCATGCTGTTCACCTAATTTAACTCCACCGACCCTTTCTTTTGTTGTCTGTGCCATGAAAGTTCATTCAGTGAATTTTCCATGTGAGATGTTTTTTTCACAGCTTTTCAGCTCTGTAGCTTCCATTTTTTTTTTTTTTTAAATTTTAAGTTGTGGTAAAATACACATATGAGATTTACCACCCTGCCACGTGTAGGTGCAAGCTGAGTGGCGGTAAGCACATTCACATCGCAATGTTAACACCACCATCCACCCACCACCCGCCCACAGAATTGTTTTTCATCTTGCAAAACTGAAATTGTCCGTGTTCAACATGAACTCTCACCCCTCTCCCTCCCATTCTCTTTTTGTCTCTGTGAATCTAACTGCTTTAGGCCCCTGACGTAAGTGGAATCCTAGTGGCGTTGGTACTGTTGTGATTTATTTATTTCAGCTAGCATATTGTGCTCAAGGTTCATGCATATTGAAGCAAGTGCAGAATCCCTTCCTCTTTAGGCTGACTGTACACACACTGTAAGCACATATCACATTTATTGGGACCAAATTTCACCTGTTGGACAATTGAGCATGACACTGATTTTTAAAATCTGCATTTCAAATGCTGTTGCTAATACATAAAAATCAACCCATTTCTGTATGTTGCCTTTGTGTCCTGCAACCTTACTAAAATCATTGAGAATGTGAGGGGCTTTTTTGTGAACTCCAATGAGTATCAGCATTTTCTATGTAGACCGTCTTGTCAGCTACCAGTAAGCACAGTTTTATTTCCTCCTTGCTAATTCTGTTGTGTTTCTTTTTCATGCTTTTAGAGTGCTTCTTGGGGCTTCTCGCATGGGGCTGGGTAGAAGTGGGTAGGAGGTGCCCTTGCTCTGCTTCTGATCTGTGTGGAGGTTCTCTGCAGATTAAGGAAGCACCTTCTGCTTGTAGTTTGCTGGGAGTTTTCATCATGAATAGGTGATGAATTTTGTCAAGTGCTTTCCTCTCACCTCCTGGAAGGATCACATGATTTTTCTTCTGCAGGGGTGTTAATGTGGTGAGTCACACCATTTATTTTCTCTCGTCAAACCAGCCTTGCATTCTAAAGATAAACCCCACTGGTCAGAATGTGTTCCATTTTCGTGTATTGCAAGGGTTTTTTTTTACTACTATTTTCTTGAAGACTTTTTTTTTGCACATGCATTCATGGGGTGTGTTGATTTTTAATTTTCTATTCTTCTGATGTTTTTAGTTTTGGTATCAGACAGATGCTGGCCTCATGAAGGGGGCTAGAAAAGGTTCTCTCCTCCTCTGTTTTGTGGAAGATCTTGAGTAGAATTGATATATCACTTCCTTAAATGTTTAGTAGAGTTTGCCTGTGAAATCATCTGGGCCTGGAGCTTTGTGGAAGGTCTTAAACTAAGAATTTCATTTCTTTAGTAGACACAGCTGCAGGAGCCCTGTTTGGGGATTGACTTGAATTGCAGTTGACTAAGAGCCGTGGAGATTTGGCCATTGTCGCCTCCCGTAGTCTCACAGGACTTGTTGCGGGATCTCGAGTGACTTGGCCGAAATTGCTGATCGGGTCAGCGCCATTTTAGGGTGTGTTTTGGCGTGTGTTAGTCGTTGTTAGAACCAGAGAGAAAAGTTATCAGAATAAAAAGCTGTTTGTCTCCAGTTCGCCTCTGAAGTTTTTCCCCGCGGCTCCGTTGCTCCAAGCGCTTCAGGCGGCAACAGGTGGCGGCCCGTACGGGGACTTCGGAGCGGACAGGTAAGAACTGAAAGGTCTCTAAAGATGGGTTCGAATATAACTGAATCCCAAGTGATAGAGGCTATGCAAAGACTCCTTGATATACCTGACTCTGTTCTCAGTGAGGAGTATATAGACAAAAGTGAAAGTGATCAAAAAAGTGTAGATTCCACTGGGCCAACTGAGACCAGTAAAGAGAGTATTAGAAGAGACCCAAAAATGACAAAAATCCAAGCTATTAAAGCTATTCGGGAGTTATTGGTAAAAGCTGAAGGATACTTGCTCTCACTGGAACCTGGGCCTCAGGATATTGCTGTCAGTGAAATTAGCAGTGGTGAGGAATCTAGTAAAAGTGATCCTGAGAAAATGAGGAAAAAGAAATTAAAAAAGACCAAGAAAAAGGACGGTCAGGTAGAGCAGCCACTTGTGTCCTCTACTCCCCCATGGGTGGAATCCATTACAGAAAATATGAAGGGTATTACTAGGCATTTGCATACCCTAGAAACAGAAATAAAAAGTCTTTCTGATCGCTTATGCGCCCTCGAGGACAACTCACAGATACATTGGGAACCGCCAGCATTTGAAAAGAAAAATGGACAGAGTGTCCATCAGTCAGTAGATTTCAAAACAATAAAAAATATCAAAGAGGCAGTAATGACTTATGGGCCCCAAGCTCCTTTCACGTTGAGTATGCTGGAGTCCCTTAACACCTTTAGCTTAACCCCCTCAGACTGGAAAAGTCTATGTAAAGCAACATTAAGCGGGGGGCAATTCTTGGTTTGGCGATCGCAATTCCAAGAACTTTGTATAGAAACGGCTAAAAGAAACGCAGCTGCAGGGTTTGAAAACTATAATATAGACATGCTCACAGGAGAAGGTCAATTCGCAGACTTACAGGCTCAAACAGATTGTGACCCAGATGTATATGCTCAGATAAATGCAGCTGCCTTAGAGGCATGGAAAACTGTACAAGGACCTGGGGATCTACAAGGTAGCTTGTCAAAAGTGATTCAAGGACCTAATGAGCCGTATGCCGACTTTGCTGATCGACTTTTGAGAACTGCAGGTAGTGTGTTTGCAGATGTTGACCAAGCTATGCCATTAGTTGTTCAATTAGCTTATGAAAATGCAAATAAATGGTGCCAAGCAGCCATCAGGCCATGGAGAACTAAAAAGGATCTTTCCGTATATATACAACTATGTAAAGATATAAATGGCGCCTTTGTCACAGGAAATGTGATTGCAGCCTCAATGAGAGGTGCTTCCTCTCGAAATTTCACAAAGGCTAAACGTAGATATTATAATCAATCAGGATATTCCAGGCAAAATTATCATAATCAATCAGGCAATTCTAGGCAAAATCCCAAAAGAGAAATAAGATCAAGCTCATACCGTGCCCCAGGCCACTGCCCCAGGTGTAAAAAGGGAAATCATTGGGCCAATAAATGCTATTCAAAATTTGACATCCATGGAAATCCTTTGTTCAGGAATTCAAAAAACGGGGGCACGGGGCCCAGTACCCCGGGGCCCACAAATGTACGGGGCATTGCAGAAGGAGTATCCTCAAGCATCCACTCAGATGCTTCCCCGACACAATCCCTACTACCCATCCACTCCCTCGCCAGAGGAACAAGAGGAAATGCAGGATTAGACCTCTGTTCCACCGCCCGAATAGTGTTAACACCTGAAATGGGGGTTCAACTGATTCCCACAGGAGTCAGGGGACCTCTTCCCTCAGGGACTGTAGGACTTATTATCGGGCGTAGTCCTAAAAGCTTATTAGGTTTGCAAGTGACCCCAGGTGTAATAAACTCAGACTACAAAGGGGAAATAAAAGTAATGCTTAGCTCACCCCAAAGTATAACTTCTGTTAATCAAGGAGATAGAATTGCTCAGTTGCTTCTCCTTCCCAATTTACATAATTCATTTAAAGTGGGTATGCCTCAAGAAGGGAACAATAGAGGATTTTGTTCCACTGACTCAAGTCCCATGGCTTGCTGGGTTCGAGACTGTTCAAGGAGGCCTATGTGTAAAATAAAAATCCAAGGAATAGAAATGGAGGGATTAATAGATACTGGAGCTGACTCTTCCATTATTAATTTACGCCAATGGCCCAAGTACTGGCCTCTGCAAAAAGCTTCAACCAGTTTAAGAGGCTTGGGATATAATAACCTCCCAGATAAAAGTGCAGTAATTTTAAAATGGGAGGATGATGAAGGCCATAAAGGAACATTTCAGCCTTATGTTTTACCTAATCTACCAGTTACTTTATGGGGAAGAGATATTTTGCAACAAATGGGAGTACACCTTGCAACCAAGCCTGCAGATGTTAAATGTGAAAACCTACAGGGTAATCTTAACCATAAAAGAACTCATTATCAAAAAGTACAGAGTAATCTTAACCCTAAAAGTAATCATTGTCATAAAGGAAAAAGATATTTTTTTTCGGGGCCACTGAGAAAATAATTTTGAAAATACCATGGCTTTCTGATAAGCCAGTGTGGGTCCCTCAGTGGCCCCTATCTAAAGAGAAATTACAAGCGGCCCACCTACTAGTTCAGGAACAATTAGAAGCAGGTCATATAGAACCTTCCACCTCTCCCTGGAATTCCCCCATATTTGTGATCAAGAAAAAGTCAGGAAAATGGCGATTGTTACATGATCTTAGACAAATTAATAAAACCATGCAAGTTATGGGCCCTACCCAACCTGGACTTCCTAGTCCCGTAGCTATTCCAAAAAATTTCCATCTTATTACTCTTGATATAAAGGATTGCTTCTTTTCTATTCCCCTACATCCTCTGGATGCCCCCAGGTTTGCTTTTTCACTTCCTTCTATTAACAATAATGGCCCTGATCAGAGATATCAATGGAAGGTTTTACCACAGGGAATGGCTAATAGCCCCACCATATGCCAAATATATGTGGACAAGGCTATCCAACCCATTAAAAATAAATATCCAAACCTCATGTGTCTACATTACATGGATGATATTTTATTGGCCCACCCTAATCAAAAAATCTTATTTAATATATTCAGTGATGTGGTAGAAAATTTTAAAAAATATGGATTATATATAGCAGAAGAAAAAGTTCAAACCAGATCTCCCATATTATATTTAGGATTTAAAATCATGGATACTTTTGTTAGACCCCAAAAAATTCTAATAAATAAAGAACATTTGACCACCCTCAATGATTTCCAAAAACTACTGGGAGACATTAATTGGCTTCGCCCTACACTAAATCTCACTACTGGCCAACTAAAACCTTTATTTGACATCCTTCGCGGAGACCCTGATCCATCTTCACCGCGAACATTGACTCCTGATGCTAGGAAAGCTTTAAAGTTAGTAGAAAAAGCCATTGAAGGAGCTCATTGTGATAGATTTGATTTAACTCAACCGCTGATGTTGATTATTATTTCTTCACAATATACACCCACAGGAGTATTTTGGCAACAAGGGCCTTTATTATGGATACATTTGCCCGTCTCTCCTAAAAGTATAATTGAATCTTATACCTCCATGGTGGCTAAACTTATTCTTCAAGGACTTAAGACTTCTACTAAAATATTTGGCATTCACCCTGCTACTATTATTACTCCCTATTCATCATCACAGATTGAATACTTATGCTTCAATGATAATGATTGGGCTATAGCTAAATGCTCTACTTCTGCAAATTTTGATAATCATCTTCCTAAGTCCCCTATATTATCTTTTTGTATTAATCATCCTATTATATTTCCACAGGTAATAAAAAATCAACCTATTCCTAAAGCATTTAATGTATTTACAGATGGGTCCTCAAATGGTACTGCTACAGTAGTCACTAAAAAAGAAAATATGACTTACATAACTGCACACAAATCAGCTCAACTAGTGGAATTGGAAGCTGTGGTAAGAGCTCTGGAAAATTTTAGGGACCAGCCCGTAAACATTTTTTCAGATAGCCACTATATTGTACAAGCCGTCCCAAAATTAGAGTTAGCAGGACCAATAGCACCTCATACTCCAGCCTTTAAATTGTTTTATCAAATACAAAAACTTTTGTGGGCAAGAAAAGAACCTCTATTTGTAGGCCATATTAGAGCACATACTAATTTGCCTGGTCCCCTCCATGAAGGTAATCAAAAGGCTGATGAACTTACAAAAACAGTATTTATACTTTCAGCGCTACAACAAGCTACTTTATTTCATTCCCAGTTTCATGTCAACAGCACCACCTTGCAACGTAGGTTTAAAATCACAAAGGAGCAAGCCAGAACAATTGTAAAAGATTGTAAATCTTGTATGACACATTTGCCCAATCCTCATTTCGGAGTTAACCCTAGAGGATTAATGCCCAATCATTTGTGGCAGATGGATGTTACTCATGAGCCAAGTTTTGGAAAATTGCGATTTATTCACGTGACCATAGATACATGCTCAGGCATGATTTTTGCTTCCTTACATTCTGGAGAAAAAGTTAAAGATGTTACATCTCATTGTTTGCAAGCTTTTGCTGCATTGGGCATCCCCAAAATGCTTAAAACAGATAATGGCCCCGCATATACGTCCTCATCTTTCAAACAGTTTTTGCGCAAAATTCAATATATCCCATAAAACAGGCATCCCATACAATCCTCAGGGTCAGGGCATTATTGAAAGAGCAAACCGAACACTGAAAATTATGTTATTAAAACAAAAAGAAGGAAATTGGAAAAGTCCTAAGGACAGATTGGCAGTTGCCCTGTTTACCTTAAATTTTTTAACTTTAGACTCTAATGGTTATTCTGCTGGAGACAGACATTGGAATCCACACCAACAACATAAACCCTTGGTTTACTGGAAGGATGTTCTTTCAGGTACATGGAAGGGTCCAGATCCAGTATTAATTTGGGGAAGAGGATCTGTTTGTGTTTTTCCAAAAGACGAATCCTCTCCAATATGGATACCATCTAGATTAATAAAACAGGTACCACATCAAAATGATCAAGATGAAGTTATTGAAGAATCAAGATTAATAAAAAAGGTACAAAATCAAGAGGACCAAGATGAAGGTATAGAATGATTCCCTCAAAAGAGTCCTTCAAAATATTTCACAACTTAAGTGTCATTCCTCCCGGCCGGGACAAGGAGATCTCTCTTTAGTGTGCACACAATTGTATTTTTTTTTTTCTTTTTATACATGTCTTTATGTCTGTACATTTGTCTACATTTCATGTTAATGTGACGTCACAAATATATGTTTGTATGTTTGTTTGTCTGTCCAGTGTGACATCACATAGAACAAAGCGCTTATGAAAAAGAAAATATATATATATATGGATCCAAATAACTTTAATTCATTTTAGGTTAAGAGTATTCAATTTAGGTAAATAATTTTATAAATGAAGGTACTTTCAATTTTGATTTATAGGTGTCCCTGGGACTTCTCTTTAGCAAACAATATGACTAGTGCTATATAACCTGATATTTTGGTGTTTTGACTTAAGATTGTTTATTTGTTATTAACTTCATTTGTTTAATAGCTCATTAATTTCAATTATCTCAACAGGTAAAAGATTGCTCTGTATACAGAGACTCAAGGGTTCCAGCTAACAAATTATTTCTCTCAAGTGCCTTTACCTTTTCTTTAATCTATCTTTAATGCAGTAATTACCCTCAATCTTTCTTTGTTTTGTTCTAAATATGACATTTTTCCAACTTATGTTTGTAGAAGCTCAACTAGCGATGTATGTGAACAAAAATCAACTTTAATTTTCTAATCTAATTATTCTATTTTGTAGTTTGACAACTCGCCTCTTGACTCAGTGCTGCAATAGCACTGCCTTTCCTTTAATAATTGATGCTTGAGTTTCTAGGTAGCAGGCCCTGAAGATTTGCCGGTGGCATTGTCTAAACATAAAAAAGACGTCTGCTGCTACAGCTGCAGGGATCGCGGCCGCCGCAAGCATCCCTGCTGCTCAAACATCAAACAACCTCACCAACAGTGTGGCCTCTGCTCTACATGCATGGGGCCTCCTACATCAACATGTTATAACAAATGGACATTTTGATCTTTCATTGTTTGGGACTTTACGGGACAATGCCTTGCGGGTATTTGTCTAGAGAATTCAGTGTGTTACTTGATGGAACTTAGGGCAGCTGATTTGTTTAAACAATTTGATATGCTATGCAATTTGGCTCATCACCAAAAGGCTTGTCGCCTTAAAGCCGCAACATCTCCTCACAATTGGACGGCTGTTAGTCATCATATATAGTCGATCCTAAAGGGCTCCATTGGATGGCTGGTTAGCCAATGACGGGTAAGATCCCCAGAGGGGGACAACCTAAGACAGGCACAGTCGCACGGGACAGTCTCATGTGGCCGACATATCAACCTAAGACAGGAGTCAAGGGCACAGCCTTGATTATCCGATGACGGGTAAGAATGTTGGTTGCACATAGACGTCCTAGAGCATTACCTCTTTTAAAACAAAAAGGGGGAAATGCAGGAGCCCTGTTTGGGGATTGACTTGAATTGCAGTTGACTAAGAGCCGTGGAGATTTGGCCATTGTCGCCTCCCGTAGTCTCACGGGACTTGTTGCGGGATCTCGAGTGACTTGGCCGAAATTGCTGATCGGGTCAGCGCCATTTTAGGGTGTGTTTTGGCGTGTGTTAGTCGTTGTTAGAACCAGAAAGAAAAGTTATCAGAATAAAAAGCTGTTTGTCTCCAGTTCGCCTCTGAAGTTTTTCCCGCGGCTCCATTGCTCCAAGCGCTTCAGGCGGCAACACACAGCCATATTTAGGTTATCACTTTCTTTCTGAGTAAAGTTTGTGTCATTGTATCTTTCGATGGATTGGTCCATTTAACACATACTGTGAATTTATGGCCATAGAGTTGTTTGTACAGTCACCTTATACTTATTAATATTTGTAGCATTTGTGGTAATATCCTCATTTTCATTTATGATATTTATAATTTGAAACATCTCTTTTTTTTAGTTAGGATACCAGAGTCAGGGAGTTCCCAGGTGTATAGATTTTTTTCTGAAGAGCTGACTTTTGGGTGAATATATTTTCCTGTTTTCAATTATACTAATTTCTGCTCTTTATTATCTCCCT
Organism: Tamias sibiricus; assembly: GCA_025594165.1. Classification (NCBI taxonomy): domain Eukaryota; kingdom Metazoa; phylum Chordata; class Mammalia; order Rodentia; family Sciuridae; genus Tamias; species Tamias sibiricus. The sequence continues at coordinate 155,268,410 of CM046659.1, forward strand.
CTTTTTTTTTTTTTTTTTTTGTACTGGGGATTGGACTCAGGGCACTCGACCACTGGGCCACATCCCTAGCACTTTTTTGTATTTTATTAGAGGCAGGGTCTCACTGAGGTGCTAAGTGCTTCACCATTGCTGAGGCTGGCTTTGAACTCACAATCCTCCTGCCTCAGCCTCCCAAGTGCTGGGATTACAGGCACGCACCACTGCACCCGGCTCTTTATTATTTCTTTCCTTCTGTTTTCTTGGGGTTTAATTAGCTCTTTTTCTATTTTCTTAAAATGGAAACCGAGATCATTAATTTGGTATTTCCTCTTTGGTCTATCAGTTATTAGAGGTGTGTTGTTTAATTTCCAAATATTTGTGGATTTTCCAGATATCTTTCTGTGGTTGATTCCTAGTCCAACTCCATAAGAAAATGCATTTTATAATCTTAAATTCCTTTATAGTTAACTTTTAATGTTAACTTTTAATGTTACATTCCTTCATAGTTGGCTTTCATAGTTAACAGAATGTGGTCTCCTTTGGCAAGTGTTCCATGTGCACTTGGAAAGAGTCCGTGTTCTCTGACTGTCCTGTCAGCATGCCTCATGAATGTAACTGTAAAAAATTCTCAAGAAAATAGTAGTAAAAGAACAAAGCTGGGGTGGTTGATGAACGGCAATGAGGTGAAGCTGATCGTGTTCAGATCTTCTCTGTCCTTGCTGATTTTCTGCCTTCTTATTCTATTGATTACTAAGAAAGAAGTAAAGCCTAAACATAATTGTGTGTTTCTTCCTTTAATTCTGTTTTGTCTTGTGTAGTTTAAAGCTCTCTCATGGGAGAAAACACATTGAGGGCTGCTATGTCTTCTGGGTGAACTGCTTATTTTGTCATTATGGAATGACCCTGTCTGTAACTGGTGATTTTCTTGGTTCTGAGGTCTTCCCTGCCTGGTGTTAACATAGCCCACTTTTGCTTTGCTTTGATAACTATCTGCTTGGTCTACCTTGTCTACTCTTTTATCTTAATCCATTAATATAAGGGGCCAGCAAACTTTTTCTGCAAAGGGCCAGCAAGTAAGTAATTTTGGCTTTGTGAACCACATTTGATTTTGGCCACCTCCTCTTTCCCTTCACAACCTTTAAAACATGTTACATCCATTTTCAGAAATAGATTATGGTCTGGATTTGGCCTGTGTATCATAGTTGACCAATCCCTAATCTACACAAGTAATTCTGAGGTGCATATTCTATAGACAGCACATGTTAGGTCTTGTTTTTTCAATCCAATGTGATGATCTTTGTTTTACTTTTTTATTTTTTCATTTGTTCTTTTTAGATATACATGACAGTAGAGTAGATTTTGACATATTAAACATATATGGAGTATAACTTATTCTAATTCTTTGTTTCTTAATTGCTCTATTTAGACCATTTGTGTTTAATATGATTATTGATGTAGTTGGATTTAGGTCTACCATTTTATTTTTCTATCTTTCTTATTTTTCTCTGTTATCTTTTCTGTCTCTTTTTTAAATTGTTTGAATATTTTATAGTATTCTGTTTATTCAGTCTATTGGCTTTTTTTTTTTAATTTTTTGCTTTATCTCTTTGCATTACCTTTTAGTTGTTGCTTTAAGGATTTTATACACACACACACACACACACACACACACACACACACACACCCCTAGATTTTTGGAATGTATTTAGAGTTAATATTTTACCATTGCATGTAAAACATAGAAGTCTTATAACTAAAAATTTCTCCTTATGTTGTTGATGTCATATTTCACCTTCTCTATGTTGTAATCATCATATATATCACATTTACATACATTGATCTTCCATGACAATATTATAATGCTTACTTTTTACAGTTATTCATGTTTTAAGGTACTATAGAGAAGAAAAGTAGTCCATGATTGCTTATTCAGATATTTACCCTTTCTGCAATGCTGCTTTCATTCCTGAAGCTCCAAGTTTTATCTTGGGATAATTTTTCTTTTGTCTGGAAAACATCCTCCACATGTTTTTTAAAGACGATCCCTTGGTCGTAAATGATTTTCATGCTTTTCTCCCAAGTATGGCTTTATTTTGCTTTTACTGGTGGAAGAGATGTTTGCTAGATATGGAATTCTAAGTTGACAGTTCTTTTGTTTCGCGTGTTTATAGGTGTTTTTTCCTAGTCTTGACAACCATTGTTTCTGATAAGATATCTTCAGCCATTGTTTCCCCCTCGTAAAGTGTTGTTTTCCTCCGGCTGCCTTCAAGCTTGTTCTTTACCTTTGTTTTTCCATGGTTTGATCATGATGTGTGTGCATGTGGCTTCCTTGCCCTTATCTGTTGGAGGTTTGAGGTCCTCTAAGCTTTTCAGACCTACCAATTTATGTCTTGTACCATATCTGGGAAAGTTTAGCCATTATTATTTCAGAATTGTTTTCCTGTTCCATTCTCTCTTTTCTTTCAGGAATTTCAGTGATAAGAGTGTTGACATGTAGCTATTGCCCCAGCAGTTCCTGAGGCACTGGTTTGCCAAAAGCTCCCCACCCAAGTCTTCAGATGGGGTCACTGCTGCTGTCCAGCCAGACTTTTCCCTTGGCCTCTTCCTTGTTTTGCTGGGAGGCTACCTAGTGAAATTCTTATTTCAGGTACTTTGGTTCTTGCTTCTAAAATTTTGTTTTGATTCTTTTCTAGTAGCTATTAAAAAAAAAATTCCTGTTCAAAGAAATGTGCAAAGTTAACGTAGAAGCTTTCCCTCACATGAGCATCTCGTGCCACTGTGTACCAGGAATGTTTGTCAAGCCCAAGAAGCCCACGTTGCTGTTGCTATTGGTTACCGCCAGGCTGTCACCAGGTTTCACACCAGTGGCCTCCCTCCCCCTTTTCCAGGATACCACATCACTTTTAGTGATTCCTTTTTATAATTTCTTTTTCTTTCTCAACCATTGATTTTTATTTTCCATTTATTTCAAGGTTCTTCAGTGTTATCTCATTAAGGGTAATTAGAATAGCTGCTTTAATGTCCTTATCTGATCATTCCAGTGCCTGGATCACCTCTGAGTTGCCATCTTTTGATTGACTTTTCCCCTGAGAATTGGCCAGGTGTTCCTGGTTCTTGGTTTGCTGAGTAACATGGGGCGGGGGGGGGGGGGGGTGTTGTTTCTTTTTTTAAATATTTATATTTATTTGCTTTTAGTTGTACACAATGCATTTATTTTTTACGTGGTGCTGAGGATCGAACCCGGGCTGCACACGTGCTAGGCGAGTGCCCTACCGCTGAGCCACATCCCAGCCCCAACATCAGGTTTTTATCCTGGACATTTTGTTTGTTTTTGTTATGTTAGAAGACTGGATTGTGCTCCTACACTCTGGAGAATGTTGGTTTTCTTCCCTTCCCCACCCCCTCCCTCCCTCCTCCCTGTCTCCCCCATCCTCCTCCTCCTCCTCCTCCTCTTATTGAGCAGGCCATGGGGCCGGCCAGGTGCACACTCCAGGCTCTCCTCCTTCTCTGGGGAGTGAACCCAGGGTCAACCTAGCACCTGGAGCTTTGGCTCTGCTGTTTCATGTGCCACCCAGGGGGTTGCCTGCATCTGGAGGGGTAGTGTGTGTGACGTCACCTGTCCCAGCAGCCGACTTCCATGCCCTCATGCTGGAGTGGGCCCCCTGCGTCCCTCTGTGGACCTCCAGCCAGGCTGTTAGGCCTGGGCACTTGGCAACGTGGCCGTCCCCTCAAGCTTCCCCGCCAGGCTGGAGCCTCTGCAGCACCTGCCGCAGTCGCGGTCTGGTGCCTCTGGTGCTGGTTGTGCATTGGCTGAGAGTCTCTCCCTTGCTGCCTGGGTCTTTCCATGGCCACTGGTACTGGCCCTCACAGCTTCCTGCTAGGTGGGCATTAGTACCACGTCCTCTATTTTACCAGTGAAAGGGCTGAAGCTGGGATGATCAGGTCACTGGGCACAGTCGCATGGCCGAGTGGCATGCCAGGACATGCTGTTGTGGGGCTTCACTTTATCTCAGCTGCTCTGCACAAGGAAGTGGGCTCCCTGGGGACGCATGAGGGAGGCGCTGGCCTCTGGCAGGCCACAGCCAGGGGCTCCTTAAGGTGTAGACTCTGCTCAAGAATCCCCTGTGGCTGGAACATCTCCCTCCGCAGCCTGAAGGCTCCTGCCTACTTCCCTACCCACTTCCCATCCCTTCATCCCTCTCTTCTCCAACGACAGAGGCTTCTTTGCCGTTGGTGGCCTATGCCACCCCAGGCCATTTACACAAGAGATTCCCTCTGCCCAGACTGATTTCTTCCATCTTCAGCCCCACTAGATACTCCTCGGGGCCCTCGGCTCAGCGACCTACTCCTCAAGGGAAACTTTCCCCGCTGGCCTCCCCCGCCCCCAGCTAGGGCAGCCTTCCCTCACCATGTTCCCATCTTAGGGCATGCCTGTGTTTCATGGTGGTCGTCACAGTTTGTAGTGCATTGTTTGGGGTGATAATCTGAAGAGTACCTGTGCTCCAAGCAGATTACAAGCCCTGCGGGAGAGGGGCCATCTCTTCCTGCCATTGTCTCTTGGCATCTGACAGAGTGGGAAAACAGTGGGTGTTTGTTGGATGAATGGCCTCATAAAGAAATGCTTTACGTCTGCGGAGGTGGGCGCCCACCACCGCCCCTGCCTGAAGGCACACGGGGAGCTCTTCATTGGGGTCAGGTCAGGGTTAGGGTTAGGGTGGCGTCTCCCAGTCATGGGAAGCCATGATGCCTTTATTGGGGTCCTCAAAGTGGCAACAGGAGCCACATGTGCGTGTCCAGTTTGGAATTCTCAGGGCCAAGTGAGGGTTGGGTGGAGGGAGCAGTGCAGAGGGGCAGGGCAGGGGCACCGGCTGCGAGAGGCAGGAAGAGGGCCTAGACGCTGGTCTGTGGCAGCCTTTGTTTCCCAGGGTCTGGGCTTCGTTTTCCTGCCCCCATCAGGAATGTGCCTCTGGTCAAGAATGTGGAGGCATCCGGCAGGACATGGTGTCGGACACGGAGAAGGGAGGGACAGACCCACTGGTCCAGACACCCACCCGTGCAGGAGAGAACCCGGCATGTCCCCTCCTGGCCCCAGACGTGCCTCAGCCAGGGTTTGCTGCCAGCACAACTCTTATAGGTGGCACTTCAGCATATGACCAAAAGGCTCCATTTCCCTGTTTAAGTGGCATTTCACAGACACATCAGTGTGCCCACCAGGCGGTAAAGGGGGCTTGCCAGCTGACTGCGGGTCACAAATGTGCTAGGGTGGTGGCATCAGGGTCTGAACCCAGATCTGCTGAACCCAAAGCCTGGGCTCCCACCACAGCCTATGTACGCGTCCCTTGGTAGACACCCAGTTCACTGCCCCAAGTTAGCCACTGTGAACCATGTTGCCGGGGCTCTGGGGGTATGAAACTCTCTCTCTGAGACCTCACTTCCCATCCCTTGGCTAAGTGTGTGGAAGGATTGCTGCTCCCTTAAAGTAATTCTGTTTTCAGCGTTTCGAGGGCCATTCCTAATCTCCCAACCCCACCGAGGGTTCCAGCTTGTGTCTACACCAGGGTTTGTCATGTTGTCTCCCTCTTTTCTTTTTTGGTAGTGGCCATCCTAATGGCATGAGGTTGTACCTCGCCACAGTCTTGATTTGCGTTTTCATGGCAATTAGTGATGCTGAGCTTCCTTTTGTGTCTTGTTGGCTATCTGTGTATCTTCTTTCGAGAAATGTCTGTTCCTGTCCTTCGCCCATTTTTGAATCAAGTTGTTTGTTTTGTTGTTGTCAGGGTTTAAGAGTTTACATACTCTATACTTTGTATACAACAAGAGATGTAAAAATGTGCTCTGTATGTATAATAGGAATTGTAATGCATTCTGCTGTCATATATAACAACTTAGAATAAAAAAAGAGTTTACATATTCCAAATAGCAACCCCTTATTAGATAACTGATTTGCAAATGTGTCATATGTTAGAAAATGCTGAACAAAGTTAACTTAGCCGGGAACACCGTGTTAGTGAAATAAAAGTGTTTATTGGGGTGCCATGTGGGGAAGGGTAGGGAAAGGAAGGGAAGGGAAGGGGGAAAAAGGGACGAACGGGAACAGGGACAGGCGTGAACAGAGAGCAGTTTCAGTCTGGGGGAGGCTTAAATAGCAGGGTGGTGGTCAGAAAGCCCCCTGGAGTGGGTCCTTTCCCTATAGGTTGCTGGAGGTCAGGAGGGTAGTGGCCAGGGCACCTGCTGGCCAGGTTTGCTGGCCAGGCTGAGGACCCTGGGAAATGTAGTCTTTTTACAAAGTACCTTGGAGGTGTGGCCTTCTGCCTGGGAGGCACAGCCTTCTGCCCGGAACCCAACATCATATTCTGCGGCTACCTTTTCCCTCTCTCAATAATGTCTTGATGCACCATTTTTTATGAAGTCCAATTTCCCTGTCTTTTGTTGTTGTTGTTGTTGTTGTCTGTGCCTTTGGAGTCACACTCAATAAATCCCTGCCAAGTCCCATGTCATGAGGTTTTGTGGGGCCTTGCAGTTCATGGATGAGGAAACTGAGGCCCTAGCTGAGGCCACGCACAGCTCCCCAGGTGTTTGAGTGGTGACGAGCCCTTCAGAGCTGCCCCTGCAGCCACCAAAAACACACTCACCTGCCCAAGGCTGCAGGTGCCCTGCCCTGACCCAGGGCAGGGTGGGCAGTCTCCAAGGGTGGAGTGTGAGAGAGAAGACAGACGTCACACAGAGTGCAGGCCACCCAGGCTGGAAGGCCCTGCCTCTCCTTGACAGCGTAAATTTGGGGGTTTTGTTCTCCTGACTGGAGTGCTCCCTGGATTGACCCCCAAAGCCCTCAGGGCCACAACTGGACTGAAAGCAGCAGAAATGGCCCATGGGGATGGATGCGGATAGGCCTGGTCACCATCCTGGAGGAGTGCTGGCTTTTTCCCTGCCCCCTAAGCCCTGGCATGGTCAGAGACCCCACACCACCGTGGGGGTGGGCAGCCTGGGCTTGGGGGGCCAGCTTGGCAGCAGAGGAGCATGAAGTCCACCCCTTCCCTCCGGGGCCATCCCCAGGGCCTCATGGAAGGCTCTCTTCTGGGCCCAGAGTGGGGGTGGCGAGCCACAGGCCTTGTCTTCTGAGAACCCCACAATGACAGTGTCCTCTGTGTGCGTGGGGCTGGTATTTTTCCAAGGGCTTTTAAACGCATTATCTTGTTGGAGGCTCGTCTGAGGCAAGGACTTGAAGCAGACTGGAAAACAACTAATTTACTGAGTCCTGAATGGAGAGGAAGCTGAATGCAGTGTCTGTTTTTGCTGAATCTCAAACCAAAACAATCTTTTGTTAAAGAACAAACAAACAAATAAACAAAAAGCCGAACACTAATTCACCAGGGTACACAGTCTGAGTGAGGCCCTGGGTAGAGCAGGGCGCAGAACCTCGGCTGTGCTTCTGGGGTGGTGGGGGCCGCGGAGATCCAGACCAGCTCCCCGGTGAGGGCTCTGGGGGCAAGGCAGGTCCTTCCCAGCAGCCCCTGAGCCCTGGACCTCAGGAGATACTGGTGGGAGGGTGGGGGAAGGGCCCAGGTACCGGACCCTGAGCAGGCAGCCAGGAGGGGGACCTTGGGGACCAGGGGAGGTGCTGGGTTGGGAACAGCCTGCAGGGCCTGGAGGCACCCTCATCTGCAGCGTAAGCTGGGGTTTTGTTCTCTAGATGATTGAGAGGCCCATCCCCAGCGCTCCCCGGTAAAATCGCTCTGTCTGAGTCGCTTCTTTGAAATAATACTGTCTCCTCCATTTTCGGTGGCACAGAAAAATGAAGGGGAATCAGTGGTTTCTTAAATGCCCCCCGGGGGGGGAGGGGGGAGGCACAGTGTGCAGAGGCGAGGGGACTAAGAACAGATGGTGGGCTGCTCTGGCTGGCCATGGTGGGTATGGACCAGTTCACCCAGGGGCACTTCCCTGGCACCCCGCGCCCCCTGAAGTGTGGACCGCCGGCTTGGCCGCATAGCTCCCTCCTCTGCAGATGGGGTGGGCAGGAGCTGAGACGCCCCCAGTACCAAGCTCCATATCTGGGCCCCTGGCTGGAAACCACAGGCAAGCGGGCCCCAGAGGCCTCTGTGCCCCACCAGCAGCCCAGCCACCGTGACCCTGTTGCCGGGGCTGCGGGGGGGGAACCAGGACAAGCAGCCGTCCAGCCTAAAGCCCTTTGGCCCCTGGGAAAGCCAGGCCTTTGGCTTTTTCCCACTGTCCCCGACACGGGCATGCAGGCCAGACCCTGGGCCTGCAGCTGGTCCCCAGCTGGGTCCCTGGCCCTGAGGCTGCCTTTGTGCCCCACACAAGGGAGACTGAGCTCCTCCCCTGCTCCTTGACCCTGCATCCTGTAGCCATGCAGACGCAGCCCCCTGGCGGGGGGAGCGGATGGTGCCAGCTGCCCCAGAGAAGGAGCCAGACCACCTCGGTGACCTCTGCCTCCTCTGGGGTGTCTCAGGAAAGCCGGGCAAGAGCTGCCTATTGCAAGCCATTAAGCAAGCTAATGACCCGTGAAGGCTCCCGGCCCCTCCAGCCACTGGCCTGCCTCCCCAATGCTCGGGAGCCTGCTGTCTCCCACTCACGTGGCCGCTGCCCACAACTTCTATTATTGTGGGGGTGCGTTTTCTCAGGACTGGGCCTTGGAGCCAGGGCAGTGTACACAGCAGGCAGTTAATAAATATTTGCTTGGGGCCAGGTCCAGAGTCACCTTGATTTCCAGAGCTGTGGACGGACCTGGAGTCCAGGGACGATTGGAGCAAGGTGGCCTGTGGGCTCAGGACACAGCCATAGACGTGTGCCCTACAGACCTGCAGCCAGGCTCCTCATTCTCACGACCCCCACAGAAAAGGTGGCTGCCACCTCCCCATTTGTCAGGACCTAAGTCCTAATCTCTTCTCCAGCTCCACTGGGATAGAAGACAAAAGGTAGCAGAGACTTTGTCATCCAAACTGGTGGGAACCTGGCTCCCACCTCTGTGGAGCCCCCCACACCTGCTTTACTTGGGCTCCAGTTATGGGGGACAGACTCTGAATCCAGAACTGGTTTCCAGGAGCCCACCCTGCATGGTTTAGGATGGGGCTCAGAGGGGCTTTAGAGCCAAGAAAAACACACCCTGGCATGTGCAGGGAGCCAGATCGGCCTTCCCTATAGGCTGCGGACCCTGGAAGAGCCCTAAAGGCCCACAGTGCCTCCACTTTAGTGTGTGGGGGCACCCTCAGACAACCCGAGCAGCTGAGCTGGATGTGAGGGACCCATCTCCCACCCAGACTCCAGGGCTCTTTCCTGCAAAGAGCTAGACCACTGGATCTCAAAGCCAGACTAGTGGAAGAAGCTGGTGGTGGCCTGGGCCTCCCTGCCACAGTAGACCCCAGGTCTGTTTCTAAGACAGGTGTAGGAGAGAGAACGAGACACAGGGTGTAGTCTAAGACAGGTGTAGGAGAGAGAACGAGCACAGTCAGGGTGTAGTCTAAGACAGGTGTAGGAGAGAGAACGAGCACAGTCAGGGTGTAGTCTAAGACAGGTGTAGGAGAGAGAACGAGACAGTCAGGGTGTAGTCTAAGACAGGTGTAGGAGAAAGAACGAGACACAGTCAGGAGGTAGTGTGGTCATATTTTATTTCAAATTCAAGTGAATTCCACGGGGCCAGAGAGGACTCCTCTTACCCCACAGAGTGGGGTCCCTGGCAGCCAGTCACATCTTTCTGGGGGTGGGCTGGCTGGATGCCCCTGGAGTGAGGTTCTGGGTTCTCAGCACGGAGCTGCTGTGAGCAGGACCTGGGGCCAGAGACAGCACGGGCAAAGGTGGGCAGCTTTTGGGCTCAGGTGGTGCTAGAGGCCCTGGGTGCAGGGGGGGAGCAGTTTGCAGAAGCTGACAGAGACCTGCAGATAGCTCAAACAGAAACAAACCCCAGCACTTCCTCCCCAGCCCCTCCCTGGACCCCACCAAGTCCCAAGCTATCTTCTAAGACATAGGAAGGAGCTGTTTCCGTGGCCACCACGTCACACACACAAAAACAAACCACAGCCCATCTTAAGGTCTGATCTTTCAATTGCCTAAAATCAATCAGTGCAAAGTGAGGTAAGAAGCCTGGTGCCCCAGGCCGAGGCGGAGGCTGCTCTCACACCAGCCTGCGTCTCTTGGAGTCCCGCCCCAAGGTGCTCTCCTGTGTGTCGGCCTCACAGCCCAGTGGGGACACCAGGTTCAGCAGGGGGTCCTCCGAGGCTCCACCGAAGAGTGCCAGCAGGAGAGCCACTCCGAAGCCGGTGGCTCGCTCGCCCTGTGGGCAGAGGGGGCAGAAACCCTGGGCTCCCACGGCACCTCCTCCTGGCGCTGGCCAGCCAGCCTGTCATGGCAGGGGCTTCCCGGGTGCCCCCAGGCCTTTTCTTGGTGAGGGAATCCCAGAGCACAAGCCAGAGTCCTGGGCCTCTCCATGGCTGTCCTGCCACCCTCAGGGCCAGTGAACGGGGCGAGGCCCTGGGCACAACCCCATGTGCTCTGCCCGAACCCCCAGATCTACTCAAGGTGGGGAGGAGTCAGGAGGAGGGTCCTGGGCCTCCTGCTGAGCATGGGGTGGCTCGGAGGGGCAGCACAAGACAACCACTCTATTCCCAGGGATGAAGAGACCAGAGGTCAGGGGGTCACAGCTGGCCGGAGGCTGGGCCATGGACAGTGTGACCCCTGACACAGACTACTTCTGATTTCTGATGAGCTCCGTCAGCAGCTCTGGAGCCAGAAAGGCTCCGTTTGGACAAAAGGAGGGGCTGGCCCAGGTCAGCGAGGAGGGGCCGGGCAGGGGACTATCCTAGCAGGAGGCAAGGACACCTGGGGTGGCCCAAGACACTCACTGCATGCACGGGTGCGGCGATGTCCAGGTGGACCCAGACCCCAGGCCAGTCGAAGCCGATGTGTGAGGCGATGAAGAGGCCCGCACAGGAGCTGGGACTGTTGTCACGGTCCTGCGGAGGCCAGGCGCAGTGACCTCCTGCTCCCAGCGGCAGGAGGGACTTGGGTAGCTCCCAGGGGCCTGTGGGGTCTCCCGCCCTGTCTAACCTGTTCCATCATCCCTCGGCTGAGCTTCCCTGCGCTACAAGTGTGAGGGGAGGCCGAGGCCCAGCTGGAGGGCCTAGCTGTTGGCTGAGAGAGTTCTACTCCAGAATAGGGGGAGCCCGTGGGGGGACTGATGTGGCAACTGACTTAGACCCAGGAGTGAGGACAGAGCCCCAGTCAAGTGGCAGGGACTCCCACCTGTGTGGGCACAGCGCCCAGCCTCAGACCTACCGCCACTGAGTTCTTCATGTCGGCCATAGCCGAGGTGAACTCGCTGAAGTGCAGCTCCGGGCAGTAGACCAGGGGGTGCACCAGGTCCCCACACTTCCGGCCGGCCTTCACACAGGCTGCCTCCCACTCTGCGCTGTTGGTGAGCACGGCTGCATGGTACTTCCCCGTGGCGATGCCCTGGGCCAGCGGCACACGGGAAGCAACCAGAAGAAGGGCAGGAGAGAAACACAAAAGACGAAAGAGGGATGGAGAGGCAGACAGGAAAACAAAGAAGCCGGCAGAGGGGTGAGAACCCAAAAGAAAGAAAACGCACTCTGAGCCTGGAGCCTTGGGAGGACGGGCTCTGGGTCAGGGTCTGGGCTTCCCCCTGCCGCCGCCTCAGCTGAGGGTGAGGAGTTTGGTGACAGCAGCCCCGTCCCACCAGCCTTCCCCACCTCAGCCTCTCAGGAGCTGCAGCCAAGCCTGGGGCACCCACCTGAGCCCCAGTCAGTGTGGCCATGTCCAGGATGATGTCAGCTCCCAGGTCTTTGCAGGCATAGGCCACGCCATCAGCAAGCACCAGCCTGCCCTCTGCATCCGTGTTGTTGATTTCCACAGACCTGAGGGGCAGCAGAGAGCCCTGCTCAGGAACGCAGCTCTCTGGGGTGCTGAGAGGGACTCCTTCTGGGACCACAGAGACTCCATTTATTCTATTTTATTCTTTAGATTGTTTTTAGTTGTAGATGGACACGATAACTTTATTTTCTTTAATTATTGTTATGCAGTGCTGAGGATTGAACCCAGTGCTTCTCACCTGCTAGGCAAGTGCTCTACCACTGAGCCACACCCCCAGCCCCACACAGACTCCATTTAGAGCTCCTGGCCCCTCAAGATTCCTTCCCATCCTTCCCCAGGGGGCAGGGACACCCTATGCCCCTACAGAGCAGCTCGGATGGCAGCAGCGGCGAGTCCCTCCCACCCTGGGCTGGATTTAGGGCTGATTTGGCCTGGCCCTCGGAAGAAGGCCACAGTGCGAGCCATAGCACAGGCAGCCAGGCACAGTGACGGGAGAACCCGCCTTACTTTCCTGAGTACAGCAGGTGGATGTCATCGGGCCTCGTGGCGTTGGGCCCCACCGAGTTTTCGGCCAAGCAGAACACGGCATGGAGGTTGTCCTTGAAACCCTGGAGGGAGAAGTGGGCAGAGGCTTCAGACACAGGCTGGAGGCTTAGGGGGGATAAGGCCAGCCAGTGAGACGGACAGACAGACCAGAGACAGCAGGAGACGGACAGTCCGAAGCTCCCAGGTGCACAGCAGGCAGCCCCAGGCAAGACCTGGCGGAATGCCACCTGCCACCAGTGCACCCGTGGGCGCGTCCCTGAGCCCTTTCCTCTGGAACCTGTGTGGTCTGGCGCTTTTAACCCGGGCTGGCGTGGCTTTCCTCACAACTATGTTCAGGTGGTGTCCTCTGGGAGGGCTCCCTCAGGAGGGCTGTGTCCTTCCCGAGCATGGTCTCAGGAGGCACACCACGGCTTCGTCCCTGTTCCAAAGCTGCACATGGCTACAGCAAGTGCCGAGCACGGTGCCTGCAGGCTAGCCAGCCTGCTCCCCACCTGCTTCCACGCTCCATTCTGAATACCTGTTGATCATTTTTACCTGAAAGAATCATTACTGAGGTGTCTGCCAGGTGCTTTCCTATTCCCGTTGCCCTCTACAGCTAGTGATCAGAATCCCACTGTAAGAAACGGCCCCTGGTCATCATCCTTTCATTCGTTGATCCCCCAGGGTGGGCACGGGCCTCCGAGGCTGCTGGTGGCCGAGTCACTGCGTCATTATCTATGTCATTATCTATCTCGTGGCTCTCACTGAGGCCAGTGGGAGGCGGCAAGCAAGCTGGACGGCGGTGTCCACGTGGAGCCTGTGGCCAGGGCTCCTGCGGGAGGGGGATTTTTATCTACAGCAGGGCCCTGGGCACCCCTCAGGTCACTGCCTATGGCCCCTGCAGGTGGAGGGGGCCTGGCGCCCCTCATGGCTACCCATTGACCCACCAGTGTGAACTGTCAAGTGGCTTCCTGGGAAAAGGGAATTCAAACTGGAAAGAGTCTACCTGCAGCCTTGTCCAGCCAGCCTGCCTGTCCCAGGTGCCAGAGGGCCCCTGCTGCAGCAGCAGGGTAAATGGCCCTGTGACCCCTCCAGACTCTCCCACAGCAAGCGCCCACAGCCGGGCCGGCTCCCTGAGCCCCCCTGACAAGCTATCTTCCAGGAAGTGAGGTCTGGATGAGCCGGTGGGGCCCTGGCGGGAGGAAGGCGAGGGCCAGGCAGCAGGAGCCTGGTGTCACCACTGCAGCCCAGGCAGCAGCTGAGCCAGGCGAGCGCCTTATCAGATGCTGGCTGCTTCCCTTGTTAGTCTCCAGCCAGCAAGGAGCACAGACACACCTGCTCCTTCTCCAGATGCCCCCACCCGGGCTCTGCATGAGAGCAGCGCTCACCTGTGAGCCCTAGAAGACCCTGTCCAGGGGTGGCACTAGCAGGGCACAGGCAAAAGCCAGCCTAGCAGTGGAGCAGGGACTCTGGGATGGTCCAACCTCTGGCATCCTGCACCTCCTGTGTCCGCAGGGGCCAGGCTGTTGGAGGGAGCCACCTGAGCCGTGTGCAAGGCACACAGAAAACCAGAGGCCCACACTGGGCCTGCTCCTGGCCTCCAGCTCCTCTCCCATGCAGGCTACAGTCTGAGCCAGCAACTGTGTCGAGACCTTCTGGGTTTTTGTTTTTCAATTTTAAGTTTACCCCTAGGAAGCAGACTACTCAGGTAGCACTGCAGGGAGAAGAACATCCTGTGTCTAGTGACACCAAAGGGCTCAGACTCTCAAAAGCTGCCCTGGAAAAGCTGCAATAAGGAGCTTATGGCTTAGGACACCCAGGGCACACTCTGTTTGTTTAATAAGCATGTTTTACTGCTCTGGGACCTCTGGCTCCCCAGGATGTCACCCAAGAGTGATCACAGCCACAAGGCAAGGTCAAGTCTTGAGCTTCTACCAAACTGAGGGAGAAAGCAGGCTGGGCATGGGGGTGGGGAGTCAATCCTAGGAGGACATTTCCTAGAGGAGTGTTGATGCCCAGGAGGGTGTGGGTGGAATGACTGGAACACGTGGGGGGGCTCAGCCCAGGGTCCGCTCTTACTGCGTGCCGTGCCCGTGGCTTCAGGCTAGCCTGCCTCACTGAACACTCCTGGGCCCCCAGCCCAAGCCAGGCCCTGAGTGGTGGGCAGGGGTGGACCTGCCCTCAGGCTCACACAGTCTGGGGAAGACTTGGTCACCCAGAGCAGCCCTGATAAAAGGCAAGAAGCTCTGGGACCCACGAAGGACCCAAGTGCAGAGCAGGAACCGGCCCAGACGTGCAGACGAAGGAAGGACACTGGCTGGGGCTGGAGTGGGAAGGGCAGGGCAGAGCCCACAGGAAAGCCCAGGACGAGCACTTGCAGAGACTGGGGCCTCACTCACCTGCTTGACGGCAGCTCTGAAGGCCCCCAGAACAGCTGCGGCACCCCCACAGTCCCGCTTCATCCCGGGCATGGTGGTCTGCGTGGCACAAAGGCAGGGCAGGAAAGTGAGCCACATCAACTTGGGGTCCAGCTGGCGCAGCCCTACAGCCCCCTCCCCACCGGCACAGCCTCACACAGGACCCCCCGCCCGTGAGGACCTCAGGCCAGGCCACCCGCGCACCCCCAGGATGCATGACACTGGCTCTCGACGGGGCTATTCTCCAAGCAGTGGGAGGAACGGCCAAGGACGGGGCACCCTTTTGTTCCAGCAGAGCTGGGGGCTGCCGGGTGGTGACGGACGGTAGGAAGGACAGAACTCCCCAGAGCTCTGGCCCCAACCCGGCCACCCGCGGCGGCGGGCCTCTTGTACCCATTCCTCCCCCACATCGTAAGGAAGAAACCGAGGTGCAGGAAGCTTCTGTGGCTCCTGCAGGGACACTGGCCAGCACGGAGGGTCTGGGCCAGGCTTCCAGGTGGCCATGGGAGCTAGGGTCCCTCCTGGGACACGGAATCCTGAGGTGATGCGTTTAACCAAGGAGCCAACTCGCTTGTGCTCTCCACACCTCGCAGGTTCTGTCCCCCATACTCAGGTGGGAAGGCTGCTGCCCAGCCAGCGCCCCCACAGCAGCCCGGCAGCTGGCCTCTGCCCGGCTCCAGCTCCCAGCAGCACAGCCCTGGCAGAGCAAGCCACACGGCTGCCGATGGCTCCCCTGTGATTCTCCCTCTCCGGGCACAGCCCAGGGTGCAGCCGCACAGCAACCCGTCCCCTAGTCCTGAGCAAGAGCCCCACTGCCAGCCCCACCATGGTCTCTGACCTGCCAGCCCCGTCACACACTCTCACACTCACCTCGATTCCTGCCCCCTGCCACCAGCACCTTCCCAGAGCCACCTCCACCTGGCTGTCTGCCCCTACCTGCTGCTTTTCTGGAAGGGTCCCTCCTGTCCCTGGTTCCCTCCTCTCTGCAGACAGCACAACCTGGTCAGTGCACCCCATCAGAAGGGACCAGCTCCACCTTCCTGCACAGTCACACATCCCGATTGAGCTGGGTCCGAGAGCCCCAAGTAGAGACGCACCCCGCCACGGACGGGAGAGTGATCCTCCAAAAACTATAGCCAGGAGAGAGCATACACATTGCTACACTTCATGGGTTCCCAGCTGTGACTACTGACAAGTTCATATTTTAAATTAACAACAGGTCCTTGGATGTAAAGAATTGAACTTCAAATTCACTGAGTGATTCTTGAGCCCTTATTGTATTACACGAGCCTTGAATTTTGGTGGAAAGTATTTTTAGATATAAACTGAGCTGCTTTTATAATTGAAGGGAAATGATCCATCTAGCACTACCGAAAACAAACCATCTTTCTGCTCTAATTGTTGGGCAGGCACGGGGCTGGATAAATGGAAAAATGGGGCCTTGGGTCTGGAATCTAACCATTTCAAAATGACCTGCACAGAAACCGTCTCCAGAAGGCTGTTCACGGAACGCTGCACGTCCTCGTCACAGGTGCCACTGTGCCACCTTCCCATCACAGGCAGAAAACTGCCAGGTTTGCAAATATAGCTCAATTCATTGCACAAAGTTCCACCAGCCCTGGCGTGTCCTTTCCATCTTTATAAAAGAAATGTTCCTGGTGATGCTCAGAAGTCATCCACCTTTTTCATTCATTGACATCTGCACAGATGGTGCAAAAGTCCAGGGGAGGTGACGGTGCTAGAGCCCCTGCATGGTCACGGCCATGGCCCAGGTGAACTGGGAATCACTGAGTTCCTCTCCAGGCAGCCCAGGAAAAGACAATGATGTCAACTTCACTGAAGAAGTCCCTTGCTGGAGCGGTAGAGTTGATTTTTGAGACCTTGACCCCAAGGGCAAGCACTATCACTGTTCTATATGGCCAAGACCCTGCTGCCACGTCTGCCAGGGTGGCTGGTCCCAGTAGAAACTCTGGGGCCTCTGCTTGAGAGAAGGGCTCTATCAGCCACTCTGCCCAGGGGCAATAGACAAGTGAGGCACTCAGATGAAGGTAACTGGCAGCTATTTTCTAAAGTGAACAAAGTGAGCTTCTCATTCCCAGCAAAACAGCCCACACTGTTATCACCAACGGTAACTCTTGCACTCTCCAGCACCACTCAGAACCTTGGACGACTTCCATGTGCCACTTGATGGGCTCCCCCCAACACAAGGATCTTTCTGATGAGCTGGGCCGTGACATCAATGAATCTGAGCTTTTGAAAGTATATATGAGATGTGTTAAAATGTGGAGCATTATTCTCCCAATGACCCATGCAAACTCACTCATCTGAAGCTCAAGGACCAGCAGATGAGGGGACAGGAGTGCACTGGTGGCCTCAGATTCCATGTCATGACCAGCCTTTGAGAAAATACCACTTGTCGAGTTTTGGTGTAATAGCAAAGAATGTCATGGATTAGCCAACATATTTCTCCCTGTTCCAATCATAAGATGTGTGAGGCCAGATTTTCTTAATATATTACGACTAAAACAACATGTTGCAATCGACACTGAACACAGAGGCAGAGGCAAGATCCCCAGTGACTTCTATGAAGCAGATACTAGAGAGCTGCCAAAAATGTACAATGCTACCCTTTTCGTTACATTTTTGAAGTTTTTTCATAAAATTATTCTACCTATGTTAACATGTAACAGATTTGTATTGTTTTCAAATGAATTATAAGTATCTTTTACACTTCTCAGTTTTAATTTCTAGCACAGTGAGACTAATAGGTATCAACAGATGTCACCATCAGTATCAATAGCTACAACTGTGCTCTACCATGAAGTCCACTGGTTCTTGAGTTTCAGATGCATGATAAACAAAGCCTCTTTGGTATCAATACTTTTGAAGAGTGTAACGGGATCCAGAGTAACATCTGAGCCTTGCTAGTCCATGCTAATTGTGACCTGCCTTTGAAATCTCCACAAATGAAATAGTTCTTGCAACCTTGGGAGCTCTGCTGGCTTGAACCAGCTTGCTTTTTTGGGAAGGGCAACTTCTGCACCGTTTGCTCTTGAGATGGCCACTTGCAAGAATGCTCCCTGGGTTGAGTTTTGTGCCAGCCCTTGGGTGAGGCTGTGAATGTTCTGTGGGACTGGACATCCAGGAATCTCCACTGAGTCCTGTGGCGAGGACCCCTACAGTACCTGCGCCTCAGTCACCTCATGTGACCCAAATGCCTGACAATCTCATTAGCAGCATCGTTGCACCAACAGGGACTAAAGGTGGACCGCAGCTGGGGCTGCCCTGCTGGACGTGGGCAACTGGAAAGGGCTGACATGACGAAGGCCCAGAGAAGCTGAGGCCTGAGCCCTCAAGCACAGTGGCCGTTACAAACCGACCAACATGGAGGCCTACTTTTTTTTCTATTAAAAAACACATTAATGATATTTAAAGGGTTATGCGTTGTTGTTTTCTTTACTTGTGCTGGGATATTTATTTTCTTTTAAATTTCTTTACTAGCATATTAATAGTTTATGGAATTCAATAAAAGAGTGTTCCCTATTGAATTGGTGGGGCTATTTTTAAACCTTTATTATTAGTTTCATTTCCTGATTAGTCCTGAAAATAATTGTTTTTTAGATGAGGAGGGATATTAAAAAACGATCATCCACTCAGGTATTAAATACTTTGGGTATGCAGGAAGTACTCAACACAGCAACACAAGTCTCCACCAGCAACCGACACTGGGTCAACTGTCAAGGAGGTAACAGGGAGTGGTGGGGCCTGAGGAAAACCAGGGATGGAGGCTGTGCTCACCATGCAGCCGCCGCTTGACCCGGAGGAGTGTACCAGGGGAGAAGCCAGAGAACTTCAGAGTTTACAAAAGATGAAGAATCCAGTCTTTTATGAGAATTTTTTCTGTTTTGAAGTGTTCAATTTCTAAACCACGTGGGTCAAGGGTATGCACACGTGGGCCCTCTGGCTGCGGCCAGCTCCAAGGCCTTCTCAGGAGTGGAGCCTGTTCCCTCCCACTGCCGTCTCCTCTCCGGGGCCCTCTTCTGGGTCTCCTAAGGTGTCAAGGTGCTCCCTTCCCACGCGGCTCCTTCTCAGACCTTCCCCGAGAGCCCAGCCCAGGTGTGGGCATGGTGGCAGCTCCACAATGTGCCAAATCAGCTGGCCAGATGGACATCGTGTGGAGGGTGCTGGCCAGCAGGCGCAGGTCAGCGTGACACTCCTCAGGCATCTGGAGATGCCTGGGGAAGCCGCATCACGGGTTCTCCACGGGCAGCCATTCAGCACATCCCCACGGGAAGTGCTTCCCTGGCATTTGTCGGGACATCTGATTTTGAGAGGCCATGTTCAGCCCCGCCACACAGCATTGCCTTCAAGGAAACCTGGGGGGACCAGCAGGCACGGCGGACCCCACCCAGCACTCCAGCCTGTGCCCCGCGGCCCTGCTCCCCACCCTTTCACCACTTCTGCGGCTCCCTCTGGCCACTGTGCAGGGTCCGCAGTTCCACGTCCTGTATGAGGTGTGAGCATGAGCTCCAGGTGTCCACACAGCCCGCTCCTTCTTAGAACAGGAATAGACCTGTGTACTCCCGCCCTGAATTGGCCCGACTCAGAGCCTCGGCGAACCTGGCTACCTCCCTATGACCGCTCTGGGAAGCAGGGTGAGGGGCCTGGGCCCAACCCTTGACCCACCTCACCTTCCCTTTGATGCTGAGGCCCCCGGTGTCATAGACGATGCCCTTGCCTACCCACGCAATGGTCTGCGTGGCTCCGTCCGGGGTGTGGCTGAGGACCGCCAGAGCTGGAGGGTGCAGGGCAGCTTTGCCTACCCCGTAGATGCCTGTAGGGGCAGAGAGAGGTGGTGAGGTGCAGGCTGCACAGGCAGGGGCTCCAGAAGGCCCTGGGCAATCCACCCCAGATGCCGGCTCAGACACCTCTCCTGGACAGCCGGGTTGCCCCAGCCCCTGGCCCACCTCTCTCCTGCCCCAGCCTGTGTGGGATCTGGGAATGCAAATTAGTTCCAAAGTCTTAGGCTGCGAATGATGCTGTGCAAAGTATCCTTAGGCAAGAAAATCCACTGAGCGAAAAAAATACTGTATCATTTCCAGAAGGAAAAGAACAGGCTCTCAGAGTGAAATGATTCTTGGGTGATGCTTATAGGCCACCCTGCCCATGCTCATCCCCCCGCCCTGAGCCCTCCTGCCCAGGAAACCCAGAGTGCCTGCCGCAGCCCACTCCCACGACCCACCGCAGCCCACTCCCAAGACCCACCGCTTGCTACCCCTGGTTTACACATCACCTTTCCCAAGAAAAGCAGAACTGCCAAGGACAGAGGACACAGCCCCAGGTGCCCGGGTTACTGGGCTGCGGTGGGTTGTGTCGAGAGGTCACGGTGGCTGCCGGACAAGCTCCCGCAGGACCCAGGGCGAATGCCACCGCTGAGAAACTTGCCCCAACATAAGTGGCTTCTATCTCCTGGTTTATGTGTCTGTGGGTGGCCTTAGTGACCCCTCCACTGGGTATTCACGTCCTGTGCAGTCCCTTCCCTCTCAGTATGTATAAGTCCTAACCAAGAGCGCGACAGAGGTGACAAGATGCCTCCCCTGGGATGAGATGACAAGGAAGCAGTCTCCCACCTCTCCTGCTCCCTCCTCCCACTCTCCCTAGAGCCAGCTCTGAGGGCAGCCAGCCGCCATGCTGTGACTATCTATGGGGAGGCACAACAGGGAGAAGCCCTGGCATCCCCAAGTCCCCATGGAGGTGTGAGAAACCCACCTTGCCCCAGCTGCCAGCTGTGTTGGGACTAATCTGCTTGGCAGCCACAGGTAACCACACAGCAAGGAAGCCCCGGCCCCCAGCCTGGGAAGCCCCAGGGCAGCCCCCAGCATGTTCTGCTTCCCTGCTCCCAGGCAGTGGGAGGGACGGGCTGAGCAGTCGTGGGAGGCCTCTGAGGAAGTGCTCCTGCAAACAGAGCAGGACAGAAGCCAGGCAGGACAGCCCCCACAGCAGGGATGTCCTGGGCAGAGTATTCCCACCAGAGAGCCACCCATGCAAAGGTCCGACTGGACTGGACGTGAACTTGTGTATTCGAGGAACAGAAAGGCCCTGCTGAGCTGGCCTGGGAGTGGGGTGCACAGGGTGTGGAGGCTGCTGGAGGGAAGGGCTTGGGCCTAGCGGCTTCCAGAATGTGCATCAGAACCTGGCCAGCTGCCCCTCCCTCCCCCAGAGATGATCTGCTTCCCAGGCTCTGGCCTTGGGCTTGGACATAGGATGCAGTTTGGGACAATTCACCATGTGACCCGCTGGCCCCCTGCCACCAAGTGCCTCTGGCTACCCCCACCAGGCCCCAACCTAGGGGCTGTAGCCCACACCTACCTCCAAAGCCTCTTGTCTTCAGCTCCTGGTCCCGGATGACGGTTGGGGCGATCCCCAGCTCTTTTCCAACTCTGTTAATCTCCTGGACACGTTCATGGAAAAAGCAACCGCACAAGGACCATAAGGAGGCTGGCCTCGAAGCGAGGCTGGGGCCTGCGCTGAGCCAACACCCGTTGGGTGGGGGAGGAGCTGGCCAGGGCGGCCAGCAGCTGTGACTCTTCCGATGGACCCCGGAGAGACGCCCCTCCACCCTCGCGGGCTCCCTGCAGTTCATGGCTGCAGGCCTGCTGGGGTCTCCAGGCAGGCCTTGGCCTCCCAGTCCCCTCTGTGAGGCTGTGGCCTTGGAGCTGGGTGGACAGCATGACCTCATGGAAAGCAGCCCCAGGATTCCCGGGCCAGGTCAGGGAGCATGGACGCCCCAGGCTTCTCTGCCTCTGCTTGGGGTCTGCAACACCCACCAGCTGGCCCTCCCCCACCTGGCTGAAAAGGCCACGGACGAACCTCCAAGAAGGCATCTGTGTTCATCTCGTTGCAGGGCGTGTCCACAATGCGGGCAGCCAGCCGCACCCCTTCCGTGGCATTTGTTAAGCACTAGCAAAAATGAACAAGACTGTCACAGGGGCTGGGGACCCAGGGGGAGAAGGAAGCCCTCTCCTCATCCATTTCCCCCAGGAACCCAAAGGCACCAGAGGTTCCCAGGCACGGAAGACAGGTGGGGGGCAGAGCAAGGCCCACCTGCCCTCCCTCGTAACTGGGACCCACCAACAGAGAGTTGTCCACGGTGACCACCGCACCACCAGCAAAGCATGCCCTGGGCCCAACGCCTGATCTCTCCAAAGCTTCCATCCCCCCATCCCGCCACATCCGAAGGACGCTGAATGCACGCTGGGCACAGCCATCTCTGGCCTCGTTGGGTTCAGTGCCCTCCCTTCACCTTCAAACCCCGCCACCCTCCCCCTGTACCCACTCCCCAGCCACTGGAGGTGCTATTCCCACAGGGACCCAGTGTGAGTGTCACGGGCTCCTGGGGGCACACAGCTCTGACTGCCCTGTTCTCCTTGTCACTGGACAGCATGCTCTGGGCACAGGGCTTGGGAGGGAGGAACGGGACTGAGCCCTGCCACAGGGACCTTATGTGTCCACCCAGCACCAGGAAAGCACGGGGAGGGGCCAGTGTGGGAACACAGGAGCAGAGGCCACAGGGCCCAGAGACCTGCTGCTCGCGCGCCTGCTCACTCTTATCTTCCCACAGCAGACACTGGGGTGCCCTGCCCCACAGTGCTCCCATGCCCACCCCAAGCCTCAGAAGCTTCAGGCAGCTGGCGGCATCAGGGCCTCCACGCTGGCCGCAAGGAAAGGATATTAAGAGAACAGCAGCACAGCGCCTGTGGGGGCGCGGGGCACCGAGTTCATCATCAGCTCCCCCAGGCCCCCGCTCGTCGCAGAGGGCAGGCGCGGGGTCGATTCCAATAGCCTGGCCACCGCCCCCGCCCTGTCTGCTTGCGGCGTGAGCCACTGTCTGTCCCAGGTAATTAAACCCCGAAGCCTCAAAGGTAGAGACCTGGGACTTGACAGCTCGGATATGAGATGTGCGGCCCTTGACGCCTGTCAGCAGCTCCTGTCCTGCCAGGGAAGTGCGTCAGAGCAGTAGGACTGGCCTCCAGGGAGGCAGCTGTGACCTCGCAGGCCCCAGCCAGCTCAGCTCTGGTGCAAAGCAAGGAGTGGCAGGGAAGAACATGCAGGCCTGTCTCCGGATCACAAGGGCAGGGCCATTCATTCATTCTGTCCATACTATGTAAGGACCTACTATGTGCCAGGCATCATCCTACACTTTGGGAGTCCAAAGATGCCTGAGGGACTCAAGGACAGCACATCAGGTGACCACACACTAATCCACGGAAGCATCAGAAGAGTGGGCAATCACAGGACTCAGAGCCCCAGGAGCCCAGATGGGGGTTGAGGAGGTTCCCTGGCGAGAAGGGAGAAGGCTGTGTGAAGGCCATGGGTGCCACTCCCTGAATGCACCTGACAACTGAGGGACAGTTAGGCAGGAGTGTCATTTGGGTTTCCAGCCTGGAGCTCAGAACTCCCTGGAGACAGAGGAGGGAGTGAGGGAGCAGGGGGAGCCTGGAGGTGCCTGACACCACCCAGCAGAGAGAAGCTGAGTTTGGAGAGACTGGAAAGTGGGCACAAGAGGCTGGGAGAAGCGGGAAGCTGGCTCCTGATAGGCGGCGACCTCGAGGACAAGGGACAGGACCTTTAAAAACATTGGAAAGGGGGAAAACCCAGGTTTGGGTGGTGGTAAGAAAAGGAAATTAAGAAAAAACAATTGGACTATGTCATTTAAAAGTTTGGAGATGAAGGAAAATAACAGCTGATTCAATGGCAGAGATAGAAGCATGTTCCCTCCTTCTACGGCAAAGAATTCCATTGAGGGGGACATTAGGGGCTCAGAGAGGAGCTGCAAACAAAGTGGGGACCAGGAGGGAGTCTCACCAGGCTGAAGGCGAAGGCCTTCCTGGGACAGAGTGAAGGGGAGCTCTGGAGCAGGAGGAGGGCGACTGGGTCTGGCTGCTGAGGCAGGGTAGCCCTGGTGAGGTGAGGCCACAGCAGTGGCGTCAGGGCAGCCACGAGGGACCAGGCCCCTACACAGGCTCAGAGGCTGGAAGAGCTCCCAGCCTGGCCTGCAAAGGACCATCCTCAGGACCAAGTGGAATAACATCTGTATAAGTGCTCTGGGAAAGGTGACACAGTACGGGCATGACGGGGTCCTTGTGTAAACCCAGCCAGAACAGAATCCTGAAAACAGTGACTCCCATGTTGGACTCCCCAGTGGCTGCCCTCTGGATACTCCCAGGAATGGCAGCAGCCCTGGGGCTGAGGCAGAGGGGGAGCTCTCCACCTGAGCTCCTGGGGGCCCAGGGACAGGGTATGCACCTCCAGACACCCACTTGCAACGTGGACAATTCCACTGGCCCGTTGTCCTGTCCCACTAGGAAAAATTCCACCGTGACAGTCCTCTTCTCCGTGCGACGAGAAGCCCCCGAGCGGTGGCTGAACAGAGGGAAGGCGCGGGCCAGGGCACAGGCAGAGGCAAAGACATCTGGCTGCTCACAGACCATCTGCAGCACAGGGAGAGAAGCAGGTGGGGCCCAGGGCCAGGGGCTCCACGGGAGCTGCCCGTAGCCGCTTTCCAGAGCAGCCCCCACATCAGCTCCAGAGTGGGTAAAGCCCCGAAGAATGGGTGCCCCAGTGACCCCGTTCCTCAGGTGCCTTCAGAGTGACTTGAAGCACTTCTTGCTCCATAAGCAAGAGGATGTTGGCCACCAGCTGTCAATCACCTTACAGGGCACAGGGAGGCATGGACATGAGGCTTAGCCTCAGGAAACCTAGGCTGGAGCCTCGGATTGGCCACCATCACTGATCTGGGGTAAATCATCTGGTCTCTCTGGACCTTTTACAGGGCAGGGCAGCCTTTTCTCAGAGGCACTCACCAGAATGCAACGATGGGCTCCGGGTGGCAGGCAGGTCCGCACAAGCCGGGTGATGAAGTGGGCGGCTGAGGGGCTGTTGTGTCTGCTCACCCTGGAGGGCAGGGCGGCCACGGTGGCGCAATTCAGGTAGAGGGGACAGCTGTCCGTGGGGTTGGGGTTGAGTGTGGCCAGAGCGGCCTGCCAGAGCTAGATCATAAGGGAGACAAGAGAGACCAGACTTCAAGCAGCCGCGGGAGCGGCCCTGCCTGGCACGCCAGCACTTCCCAGGCGCCCCACCCGGCAAGTGGGCACTGTGTGTCCGGCTGGCACCTCCCGCCCTCGTGGGATCAACCTGGGCCCAGGGCCGGTCGGGGCCCCTCTGATTCGACACTTGGACACCAACTCGGCGGGCTTGGCCAGTTTCCACTGAGCAGGGTCAGGGGCCAGATGCCACGAGGACGGCCGGCGGCTCTGCAAGCCAGGCCGCGCGTCCGCCGGGAGCCAGGCCGGGAGGCGCGGCGCAGCAGGCCGGGCTGGGCCAGGCCGGGCCGGGCCGGGCGTCCGGGGCGCGGGGCCGGGGCGGGGCCTGCGCGGCGCCGGGCCTGGCTCCCGGGCGCATGGCGGCGCGGCCCGCTCACCTCCTCGGTGACCCGGGGCTGCAGCTTCCCGCGGACGTGGCTCCAGGGCACGCGGTGCAGGTGGGGCAGCTGCCCGAGCAGCAGCAGGGGCCGGCTCTGCGGGTCCGCGTCGCCCGCGCTCGCCTGGAACTGCAGCCCCACGCTCGCCATCTTCCCCGCGCCGGCCGCGGCCGCCGCGCCCCGCTCCGGCCCGCTCGGCGCCGCCCCGGCCCGCGCCCGCCCCGCCTCCCCCGCCGCGGGCCGCGCGAGACGTGCAGGGCCCGCCCGGGGCGCGAGGGGGCGCGAGGGGGCGCGAGGGGCGCCGCCCGGGGCGCCGAGGTTCCGGGGAGGGCCTGGCCGCCGACCCGCAGGCCCCGCCGGCCTGGCCAGGCCCGGGGAGCGCGGGCGCGCGGCCCTCGGCGGGGCGGCCGGCCGGGATCCTGGCCCAGGGCCAGCGCCCAAGTGCTCCGGAAGCCCTGCCCTCAGAACACTGGGTTCCTCGACGGTGACCAGACCCCCACTTTGCCAGCCACACTCATGTGAGCCGGGCGACGTGGACCTGGGATCCCTTCCAGGCCGCTGCTTCTGGATGACCAACGAGAAATGCAGGCTCACCCTGTCCACTGGGGGCCCTTCCTCAACCCACCACCTGCGACAGAGTGGGAGCAAGCTGTCCCTCCAGCCTCCTGCCCCACGTGGGAAGAGAAGACCCGCACCTGAGTCACGTCTCTGCGGAAGGGCAGACTCCCTGCGTGGGTTGGGGCACTTGCTTAATGGTGGAAGGGGCCTTGGTGACCAAAAGGGGCAACTGGTAGAGGTGGGGGTCCTGACTTCTACAAGTTTCAGGATTGTTTGAAAATGACCATCTGTTACCCCACACTGCCGTCCTTCTGATTGCTCAGGGCTGTCGCACTCTTCTCAGTTCAGCACATCACTCCTCTTATTTTGAATTTCTTCTTTATCCATCTTGAAAACAAACAAAAAAGCAAAGGCAACTCCGTACATGATATTCCACCACTGACCTCCCAGCTGACCCACCCGCTCTGGTCAAGGCCCACAAGCCTCCTTCCATCTTCCCTGTCTACACCCTCCTGTCCTCTTTCCCAGGAGGCTGCCCAACCCCCACCCCCAGCAGCAACAGAGGCTGGAGTGGCAGCGGCCTGCAGCCAGGACTTTGTGTCTGCTTTTGACCTGAGGTGTCCAGCACAGAGCAGGCATCTCAAAATAACTGTTGAATGAGTGAAAGGAATTCCTTTGAAACCCTGGCTCTTCTGACATAAAAGTCAACACTAATTGGGTCTTATTTTCTTCAAAAGATTCTAGAGCAGCCGAATGTTTTCACACATTTGTAAAGGGTACTAAGAATGGCATGAAGATCTATCACTCTTTTTACTGTTTGCAAATACACTGCAGACAGGCGCATGGCACTCCAGAGGGGGCTGAGACAGCTGGGGGATCTGCCTGGAGGGTGACAGACCAGGCGGTGTCCCCATGAGCCGGGCAGGACTTTCACAGGCCAGGTTTCTAGAAACCCCATGAGAAAACACAGAGGCAGAGTATGTCCAGGGGGCTCTGAAGCCAGAGGGCTGAACAGGGTCCTGCAGCAGAGCTGGAGTGGGGGATGGAGGTGAGTGGGGCAGACTGGTCCACTCCAAGGACTTTTGCAAACGGAGGAGGGGTCCCAGAAGCAATTCAAAAAGCCAGGTCTGTAAGTTTCTCTGCACAAGGAAGTTGAGAGAAGAGAGAAGCTGTTAGTGGAGATCAGGTTAGAGAATTTTCCTTCTAGAATTCTCCCCTACTTAAGAATAGACTGTATAACCTCAACGCCCCCAGGCAAGGAGGAACAAGATGATTCAATTCAACCAATATTTGTCAAACACTTATTACACACAATGCAAGAGAAAAACGTACGATGGTTAGAAGCAACTATTTCTGATTTTGGTTTTAAGCCACTCCTGAATTGAAGAAATCCAAACCAAACAGAACACTAAGGAATTATTCCACTTCAAATGCCTGCCAATTCCTCAAGATGCAGCTTGTGACAGATACAAATAGATTCCAGGAAAGTACTTGCCCCTTCTCCCTGCAGACTTCACAGACTCTAACATAAACAAGACAGGCAGCACGTTGTTTAGATAAATTTTTATGAAGGTATAATCCACGACTTAGTATATATTTCACTGTCAATGAAAAATTTACCTCTATTTAATTTTCTTTGAAAAATGAAAGTTTAAAATAAATGAGCAGATCTTTAACTCAACCCAAGAAGCAACTTTGGTTTCTGATGACTTGGGACCCATTCCATATTCTACTGGGTGTTCAGACCTAACTGAAAAGCCGAGGAAAAGATTAGAAACTTCTGGAAGAAATCAGAGCACCGTTCCCGGGACTTATTAGGAAGTGTTTTTGGTATGGCTCACATTCTAGGACAGGTTTCTGCAATCACATCATATAAGATGGCTCTAGGTACTGAAATGTGCATTTATATGCTAATTTCATGCCAGAGTCCACATAGAATCTAATGCCTACTTAGACGCACTGAGGATCCCCAATTCCATTATATCCAATATGAGAAAAGGTTTCATGGTTTCTGGCATTTTCATTCATTGCTTCTTTCATTCATTCAACATACATTTATTGAACATGAGTTCTGAATATCTCCAGGCCCGATCAAGCTTTGGGGGTATGGTGGTGCAGTTGCACACGCCCAAGACCTCTGACTTGGGTCTTGAGGGATGAGTTCCAGTGCACCAAGCATCTGACCCCTGCCTATGGAAACGTTCACACGGAGTCCTGAAGTGGGAAAGGATGTCATCCATCAGGCCCTGTCCAAAGCTCACATGGCAGGACATGAAGTATGCCCAAGTGCCCAAGATATACACTGAGCTGTAAAGTTTGCACTTGACCTTGTGGGTAACTGAAAGCCTAGCGGCACCTCAGTCAGGACTAATGTGCAATGAGAGCAGGGCTCACTCCTGGTTGACAATCACCTGCTACCTCGTGAGCACAGAGGAAGCAGAGGCTGGGTCTCTCTGATGACCTCCCTCCACGACTCTGTGCTGGATGGAGCCCCAGTCTTGGAACTGAGTCCCACCCAGATGACCGGGACACGCGTGTGAACTTCCTGAGCACTGCCCTGGGCAGTGAATGTTTGCACCTTCCCACACCACATCCAGGGTTCCTGGACATCAGGAAGTGCCTTAGTTACATTTTGTAACTGGTGGCGCCAGACGTGCCACCTCGATTTGCACTAAATATTCCCTGAGGGAAGGAAAAAGAACTTACTGCCATGAAAAGCACATTTCCCTAGAAAGGTTTTTGAAAAATTCATTAACTTATGGAAAAGTTGAAAAACTAGTATAATGAGCACTCGCATGCCCTTCGGCTAGATTCATTCCTATACATATATATTCACCGGCACATGTGTATGTGCGTACATATATTTAAAGTAAGTTGCATACAGTCACCCATAAGTGGCTCTGTGCATGTCTCTTAGGAACAAGGACACTGCCCACACATTCACAGTAACATCCTAATCATACCCATGGAAATTTGACATTGACATCACGCTATCATAGTATACACCCACACTGAAATTTCCTTAATTGTCCCCAGATGTCCTTCCTGGCTTTTTCTCTTTAAATCCAGAATCCAAATAGAGATGAGGCATTCCACTGGGTGGTCAGGCCTCTGATCTTCTCCAGTCCAGCACAACCCCTGCCTTTGTCCTTCATGGCACTGACATGGCTTATAGGAAGTCTCACACTCAGGATTCCTGTTCCCTCGTGGTTAGATTCAGGTTCAGTGTTTTTGGCAAAATGCTTGTTTTGTTTCCCACTGTGCCTCATTAGGAGGCCCATGATTCATCATTGGCTGAGGCTGGTTTCTTGGTCCGTGGGGCCTGCCAGACCTCTATAAGATAAAAGTGACTTCCCCTCTTTATCATGGGTAGGACTAAAATCAATGTTCTCTTTCTAACCTGTGGGGCAACAGCTGGAGACCATTAGAATATCCCGGTTTCCAGCGACCTTTCTCTAGTATTGATGATGACCTCGGCCTGGATCATGGTGGTTTTCTAGCTGTTGTCTCTTCTACATTATTAACTGGGTTTCATTAGCAAAGACCACTCTGCTTCCCAGGGCTGACGAGCTGATTCGTGGAGCCCAGTGCAAAATGAAAACCAGAGAGCATTCAAGATGGCCACAGCAGGACCTTGAACTAAGCCCAAGGCCATGTAACAGCAGTAGCCACACACCCACAAAGCAGGCCCTGCCCTGGGAGGCACCCCTGAACCCCTGTGGAGTACAGACATGCCCTTCAGTGCCTCTGCTCTAGCATCCCCACACCAGCAAGCCAGGCTGGCCCCGCTGTCATCTTGACACCTTCTTACGGGTTTTGAGGACTTTGTTCCTTTCTGCAATAAAATTCCTACCTTGGCCCAAATCTAGTCACCCATTTCTCTGGAGTGGGGAGTGCTTGGTCAGAAAGCGAGGGCATGGGAATGCTAGCTGCCCCTGGTCCTCCTGGGGGACCAGGGTCCGATGACTGCATGAGCTCATGCCGACTCCTCTCATCCAAACCCCACACCACAGGGCTCTTCCTACCTGCCTGTCTCCCCTGCTTGTACCTGGGAGACAACAGGCTCCCAACTACCCTCCTGGATGACACCAGCTCCTCAAGACAAACCTGCAGCCTTATCTTGGGAATGTACCCACTGGGGGGTTCCTTGTTTTCATATAGCTTATTAAGCACATTTGGGTTCCTCTATTTGTATTCAATATTAGTGGTTTGCCATTTTCATTTTTATATTTTCTTTTTTGAATACAAAAGAACATTTATATAGCTCAAGTCAAGACCCAACAAAGGGGTGAGCCCCGAGTTCACCCCCACTTCACCACTGGCCTTCACAGGTAGCCACTGGATGAGCTTTTGTTTCATCTTTTCTGTCTCTTTTTTTGGGGGGAATAAGATTCCACATATTCAGGGAGCTTCCACAAAAGGCAGCCTGCTGCTGTGCCCTTTGGCACTTGGCTTGACAAGCACATTTTGTAACCTCATCAGCAAGCTCTGCATTCTCACTCCTCGCTCTCATTGTGGGATGAGAGAGCGCAGGTTAATAAAAATGTACTAGCAGAACCATCTATTAACAACAAAAAGCGCTCCTTCGGACATCAGTTTTTAGGACTTCTCGATAAAATGAGGGGCTGAAGCAGCGCTCTCAGAGTCCCCTGCCCTCCTAGCAGCCTAAATTATTCTCCCAGGAAGGGCACAGTGTAAGACAGCAATAACCCTTCTGTCTCGGGAACTAAATTCCTATTTACTTCTGAACACCAGCAAAATTATCTTGTAGTTGCAAAAGTTTTCAAGGGTGTATTGAAGACCTGGAGCCTTGGGATGCAGAGGCTGCAGGGAGGAAAAGAGGAATAATTAACAGACCAGACCTGGCTCCACATTCCTTCCAGCAAACTCAACCTGGAGACAGACGGAAAAGCCAAAGCAAGGGGGAAACGTTTATTTGGATCGTGAAATCTTTGTTAATGGAAAGCCTTCACTTATAGATCCTGCTAAACAGTATGTTTCCGCAGTGTATTGAAAATGATTCAATCTCCAGTTTGCGTCACATTTTTCCCAGAAACACCCCCCTGTGTTTATTACATGTCTATCTGTGGTATCTGAAGTAGATCTTTTAAAAAGAATCGTAAATCTGTTGCTGAGGATTTTGGCAGCTGAACAGTATAAGGAAAGGGTGGGGAGGCAAAATCGAACCAGAAATTGTTGGTTTTTCTTTTTTTTTTTTTAGGGAGATGCAAAGGAAATTCTATATTTTTTCTTACTGAATGTGAAAGGTGCCTTATTTTGGTTATGGATGCAATGTGCTGTAACACACAGACCTTACGTTACAATGCAGGCTAAAATGCTAGATTTGAGGTAAGATCACTTGTCCCTTCCCAACGATTCACAAAACATAAGTGACATTATAGCTCACACAGAGTAAAAAGCATTCCAATCAGGCTCGTGGTTTTCCCAACATCTTCATAAATTCAGTAATACTTAAACATTACCTATGAGAACCATAAAAAGGCATTTTGAAGTCTTTTTCTTAACATGTTAGAAGCACGTAGCAAATGTGTGCTATAAAGCACCATTTTAAAAGCTGGATTTGTTCTGTTAAAAACTGGCAGCACACACAACCAGGTGGTGTCTGCGTCTCTCTTCCCTTTAACCAAGAGGTGGCTTTCCATGTCTCTATACTCTTGGGACCACAGAAAGGAGAGGAGGTAGCAGTCTGCTGAGGCCCCACACCCATGGGTGGATGCTGGAAATCAGATGGGCAGCCGGCTGGGGACTCACTGAGGTGGGGGTCCCTACTCTGCTGGTATAGCTAGTGTGTGGCTGGTGACCTGGGTGGCTCACAGTTGTGCAAAGGTACAAAATGTGAGGCTCTGCAAGGCACCATGCCAGTGCTGAGGCTCTGAGCAAATCTAATTATTAGCGTGAACGGAAGGTACTGTCATTGTTTAACTCATCCGACCTTTTAAATGGATAACCAACCTTGAGGCTTAATTGGATTTAAAAAAAAATCAATTTCTAGCCATTGCGTAGTGTTGAAATGAAGTGCTACATTCTCAGGCAAATATAAAATCAGTTTTGCTCAAGACTATTTCTTATTATTTACAACTTCAAGATGACATTATCCATCTTGGTAAGCATTTTGTGTACATATATACCTTTTATAAACAACCCCAAGCTCACGTGTACGTACACCAAGTCACGTCACAAAAGAATCATTATTTTCTGTCCAGCAGCGGGCTGACTCATCGGTAGCAATCTCTTCACACCAATTACACAAAAAACTGAACTGGGATAATGACACACCACTGTTTGCAAATCTCTCTTAGCTGCAGCCTGGCCTCATCTTTGTAATAAGAAAAAAAATCCTTGAGGAAGCTTTTTACCAAATCACATCTTGACCATTAAATCTTTCTTGAAGAAGGTCATTTAATTTTATGGAAAGAAATGAACAATTAAAATGGCATAAGCAGAAATAGTGCTGGTCTGCAAATTAGAGAGCTGATGATTCTAGTTCCAACCCTGAGTTACACTTTCTGCGTGACCTTGGCGAGCCTTGCTGCAGCCTCAGTTTCCCCATCTGGAAAAGAGAGAGGCTTGGGTGGTTTGAGTTGATGAACATGGAGGTTGGTGCTGGCACCCCACGTCTGAAGATCAGGTTAAAACAAAACAACTAAGAAAAAAATGTTTGATTTCCCCGCACCTACCGTGAGAAAAAGACCTGACGATGCACACCAGAGCCCTTTGCCCCTGTGAGGACATCTATAAAATGAGGGAACTAGTGATTACTAATGGTGGAATCTGGATGATTAGCTAAAAGCAATTATAGGATTACAGTTGACAAACAGAAAATGCTAAACCCAGTGGTCTATTTTAACTGAGCCTGATTTAAATGTGCATTGTGTTGAATGGAGCCTCATCTAAATGGTCCATTTTAGCCAGATTATGGAACGAAAGTGGAGAACCACACAATTATCCTGAGCATTCAGGACAGTCCAGAGAGCTAATTTGGACAATTGGACAAATGATTATTTTCTTTTGCCTCAATTGACCAGATAATTGTGTGTGCAAGTCTCTGCCATTTGGCTCTGTGGAATGTCTCTTTGTGTGGTAAGAAAACCCACAGACTGGTACAATGACATCCATCCATCTGAGGTGTTGTGGAGTTGGGGACGAGACACACACAGTTGGCGTCCACCGTCTACCTCTGAGTCCTAAACGGAAACCTCTGCCTGCCCACCCAGGGCCTTCATGAGCTCATTTTGATACCCATCAATTTGAAGGGGGCTGCTTTCCCTCAGTTTCAAAACAGAATTAAACAAAAACACCAGGCACAAGGTTAAAGGTGCCATCTGGGTGGTCGAGAGGATCTGCAGATAGACAAGCTGGAGGTTTAAAGGCGGGTGCACAAGGAGAGGCGCAATGCAAAGCTGACACTAGAGCGTGTGCACAGTGTGCAGTGTGAAGTTCCACGGTGCAGCTAATGTCTGCCTCCCCCAGCCTTAGAAGAAATCAAATCTTCCCATCTCATCAGTGATGTGCATCACCAAGGAGCAGGCATTCGTCCCTGCACCCAACTAATGACCATCACCTTCCCAGCAAAGGTCTCTCTGTATGGTTCCTGTATGGTTTGACCAGAAAGAGGGACCCTGATGATCTGAGGCAGCATGTGGAGAAACACACTGGCCACCGTGTGTGGATTCAGGTCACGCTGGACTCGGGCACTGTTTTGCTGTGACTACACAGTGGTAGCCAGCCAGGGAAGACCGCTCTAACTTCGGGCTGATGGGACATCTAAACATGTAGGCTGTTTGCTACATTTGGCAGAGTAAACCTACATCCAGCCTTGCGCCCTGGTCAAGGTGAGCATTCAGAGGGGATCTGTCGATGCTCCACCCTCTCCAGGCCAGGGCTTGAATCTTTGGAGCTCTCTGCTCAAGAGCAACCTTCTGGGTTTTATCTGAACTCTCTCATGGTGTCATTCAGGACTGGGCTGCCAAGGACTCCACTGGGAACAGGACCCAAGAGGCTGCCATTCAAAAAGCACACACACAGCAGCACGCTCGCGGGCCTGTGGCCACCTTCCTGCCATGCCAGATTGGAGAACTTCTTTAATATGATCACTATTAGTGTGGACATCCTCAAACCTAGAGCAGAAGTCCGTCCTCTGAGAGTGGATCTTACTCTCAGGCAGGGCCGTGGCTGACAAGCAAATTGAGCGAACTGTAATTTCTAGTCAAAGAACAGGGCTAGGAGGTGGCAGCTGCTGCCTCTCTGGTCTCAGGAAGAAATGCCCAGTGCCAAGGACACTACCTGGACTATGGAGTTAAAGCACTCATACCCCATCTCGATTCACAGGCAAACCTCCTGCTAGCGGTGCCCCTGTGTAAGCCAGGGCCTCCTGACAAGGGACCACTCAGTCTTGCGAGGAGGAAACAGTCTCAGCTTTGAGTCCAACCGACAAACATTGTCAAGTTTTCAGTGCAGCAGGATGGGGGAGGCTCAAGGCCATTTAGAAAATCAAGTGTCCTGAATCCTGTGTTTTAAGAATTACTTCAGGCACACTAGAGTTCCATGTAAAAATTTCCAAATGGTTCTTGGTATGTGTATGAAGTATGTTTTCAAAAGAAAAATAATTAACTCCTGTTAAGACAAGTTTCCCTTTTTGTATATTGGACAGCAAATAGATTGGTCCCTTTGAAAGCCTTCATTAGATAGAAGATTGACTTTCAGACACTCAGGCAAAGGCCTCGGGCACAAGATAAACAGTCACTAGCCCCAAGATCACAGACCAGGCCAGGCACTCCCCTGACACAAATGCATCTGAAGGAAACGTTATACCCGCCGTTAAAATTAATACCAGGACTGCAGGATGTTCTTTCATCTACACGACTGCTTTATTGTACAAAAAGTTTCCAGTGACAGTAAATTAGTTCTTAAAAAAGGACAAAAAAAGTCATTTTGGATAGAAGCATTTCACTAATTGCTTTATTTAAGCATACAAGAAAAAAGTCTTATCTGACCAATTAGGTTGAAGGGTTTTATTACCTTTAAGAAGCCATTAGCTGGGATAAAACACTGCAAGCACTTGTGTCAAAACAAATAAATAATGCTCTCTCGATTAGCAGAGAGCAGTGGATCCGTTAAGTTAGAGACAGTACTGCTCCACGTGGCACGGCCCAGCCAGCACCCACCCCCACCAGAACCAGACGAGCAAGAGCAGCAGACAGCAGCTCTCAGCCACAAGCTCAGGAAAGACCAGAGCCTGGAGAACGGACGTGACCACTTCCATTTGAACTGGCCCTAGACACTTAGAAGAGGACACATGTCCAGTCCGGGCCCAAGGGTCCCAGAGGGCCCTTCCCAGGTCAGGGGAGACTGGCCCAGGCAATCACCACCTCCACACCCCAACCACTGATGGGAGCTGTCGCCAGTTAAGGTCCACCTCTTTGCAAGGGAAAGTGCTGCCCTGTGGCACCAGGCCATGAAGACAGGTTTCCTCTCAACTTCCTCAAATGCTGCTCTCCTCCCCCCCCCCCCCCCGCCACTCCCCCCAGAATAGGCTCAACAAAAATACAGTGGTCTGAGAACCAATGGTCAGTGCACAAGCTCTGGGGCCAGCGTCCAGCTGAGCCTGTCCACCTCTGCCTCTGTGACCCGAGTCACAGCAGGAGACAGCGGGGGCTTGGCTAGCAGGCAGAAGGGGACAGCCCCCCATCCCCACATGAGGTCCTGAAAATAGGTTCTAATCAGATCCATTATGGTCTGGGGGGGGAACCAATCCAGATCACCCTATTCAGGGCAATAAATAGAAATAAGCGGAGAGCCTTTCTTAAAGGGTCACTTTGCTTCAGGTTTGCTAAAAACTTTAAAAACTTTTAACAACCATCCAGTATGCCCTCTGTGGACTGCTCCTGAGGCAAGACCCCCACCCCCTCCGCCTGACTGTGGGGTCCCAGAGGTCTCTGGAGTCCCACACCCTGGAGAGGCAGGGGAGGCACCCGTTCCTCTTCCTTCATAAACATCTGCCGGGGAATGCCAGGCACACCTGTGGAAGCCCATCACTCCACACCCGCCTCAGAGGAAACCGGAGGCCGCCTGGAGGCAGACACAATGAGAGAAGGGGAGGCCGGGCGGGGGCTGGGTGGTAAACCCAAGATTTGTTTGGATGACTGGAGTCTGTATAGTTTTGAGTGTATATTTCTGGAAACCACTTCAAAGTCAATTCTAGAGAAGCATTTTATGTGACCGGTTCAAGTAAAATGTAATACATTTAATGGGGTCATGCTCTTCTTAAAAATTTTAAGAGAAGCAGAAACAATGAAAAAGCTATAAAAAATTACACAAAGGCCAGTAAAATTACACTGGTATCAATTAAAACAGGGCAAGTAAAACTCAAACGGCCCCAGTTTTCAGAGTTATCGCTGCCCACACCACCCCACAGTTCCTGGAACCCGGGGGCATTACAATGACAACAACGAGGGAAACAAAGTCCTACTCCGGTGACGTGATCTCCACTCTCACGGATGAGGGTTTCCAGTCGCCGCCCTGGGGAGCAGGACTACTTTCCCAGCATTGCTGAGTGGCAGCGGAAGAGCCCATAAATCAAACCACTGGTGGAAGATTTTACTTTGAAATGGAGTGATGTTTGGTTAATAATTTGAGATCCACTAATCCTAAATGGGGTGACCCATTTAAAATGGCCTCTGTGTAAATTCACAGTTCATTAGATGGAGTCTGGTTTGAACAGGTCATTATGTGGTTAGTATGTAAGTGATGGAGTGAGGACGGCCAGGGACAGCCAGGACACACCGGCTCAGTCTGTGACACTCATGACACTGTCAAGCTTCCTTTTAATGAGAGGTTGGTTCTAATCACCAACTTTTCAACTGAGGTGGCTTTGCTTAGTAACCCTTTTTGGTTTACAGTAGAAATGTGCAAAAATTTCAAATGAGGAATATTCTATTTACAATTAATTCAAACTTATGAAGCTGTTTTAACTGGCCCATCTAAATGTGTTAATTAACATCAATGATGGTTTCTTATTTTTCACACTTTGTTACTCTGATCATTAGCAGTGATGGAAAAGCTAAATTAAGTTAATGGGGAACAGATTATAAATTCTTAAAGGACTTCTTGGTCTGTTTCAACTGGAAAATATAGAGAGAAAGATGAAGAGGCATTTTTGCCTCT
This sequence comes from Tamias sibiricus, assembly GCA_025594165.1. Taxonomy (NCBI): domain Eukaryota; kingdom Metazoa; phylum Chordata; class Mammalia; order Rodentia; family Sciuridae; genus Tamias; species Tamias sibiricus. The sequence continues at coordinate 155,305,394 of CM046659.1, forward strand.
ACTCATAAATTTTGGTACCAAATTTCTTAAAAACCAGATGGTTTTTAAAAAAAATTTTTCCAAAAATTATTTTAACATGCTGCTCAGACTTGACTGCAAAAAAAGTAGCACACAGACGCACCACACTGAGCAGCCACAGCAGCGCCAGAAACATCCAACTCACCTTCACTTTCTAAAGAAATGAATTGTAACTGAGCACAGAACCAACCTCCACCCTGTCACAAGAGCAAAGGTCCTCACACCCCGACAGAGATGAAAACAAAGGCTCACTGCCCCCACGCGGGGCGCCAGTGCAGCGAGGGGCAGCAGCAGAGGTGGACCCTGCACCTGGTGCCCGCGCAGTCCACGGATGCAGCTCTGCAGTAGCCGGGGGCGCGGGCCAGCCCCACACCCAGGGAATCAGCGCAGTGGTGTGAGAACCCCACACTGCTAGCGAGACTTCACACCCACGAGGACCACAATGAGGACGATGGTGATGACAAAGAGTATCAGGATCACCAACATCTTCCGGTTCTTCTTTTGGTACTGCTCTGCCTGCAGAGAGAGGAGGGAAGAGGCAGTCATTTTCCCAGAACCCAAACCCAGGAGCCCTGTTTTCTGGAGAGGCTTCCGGCACTTTCTGCATAGCGAGTAGTGACACCTCTGCTAAAGGCCAGGCCACATTAGTCAACCTTGCCTTGGTTTAAGCGTGGACTCAGGGACACATTTGTTGGGATCTGCTGTGAAGACAAAGGCGCAGAGATGCCAGAGACTGTGTTCTGGGTCTGCGTGCACCTGCTTCCCTGAATCTGGCTTCCTCAGCCTCACGGAGAGCCCCGTGTCTGGACAGGGGTGCACCCTGCCTTCCCTGTGAAAGGGAACAGCGGGTACAGTTCCCATAACCAGGAGGTAAAGAACAGATGGCTGAGAGGCCCATTTTCAACTTCCCCTAAACTTAGAAATAAAAACGTTTCATTCTCTGAAGCAGGAATGGGCTGAATTGTGCCCATGGCTGCAAGTGAGCACCCTCAGGGCCAGGTGCTACTCTGACAAGTGGAGGAGCTCCCAAAAACCCAGCTGGGGAGGCCACGTGACCCACCGTGCCCGAGGTGCAGAAATGCCAGCACACCCCCACCTGCTGCCCCTGACAGCCCCTGAGAAAGGAGGACAGGAGGGTGAGGGGCCGACGTGCACCCCAGGGAGCGCAGGCCCCCCTCCATGTTTGCAATCCCAGGTGATAAAGAGAACTGGTGAGGACATGATCTCTTCTGTCCCACCTCCGTGCCCCCAGCCTTCTTCCTTGGTGAGCCCCCCACCCCTGTAGGAGCCCCTTCTGAAATGGCAGGACAGTGGAAGTGACTCCTAAGGCTCAGCCATCCTCAGAGAAGCCAAGTGCCAGGATACAGCCTCCTGGTCCCACTGCCCATGTGAGGCCTGAGGGACCAGGGTGCACCCCTCCTCTCCTAATGAGTAAGACCAAGCCTAGGGAAGCCAATACCAAAAACATACTTGAAGGCCTCTCGCAATGAGGTGGACTATACAACCCAAGAGGGCATTTCTAGTCCCCAGGGTTTGTTCATTCCTGTGGGGAGGTTTTCCCCTCTGTCCTTGTTAGAATGCAAAACATGTTCCACTAGTTGTTATTTAAGAAACTTCAAAACCAATGCATAATGCAGCAGTGTATCGAAACCTGGGTATTATACTGTGAAAAACTAAAGTTAATTTTCACTTTAATATACAGGGCTTGGCAACCGAGTTAATCTAAATGCTTAAACAGCCTCCGCAAGGGCAGGGCACGCCTCCCCCTCACCGGGTGCTGCTTTCAGTTCCTCCCGCACCAGCCATGGCTAAGCACCTGGGGCAGACTGTAGGCTGGGCACTCTGTGAACCTGTCACTCCTGTTAGGTGGTCATCTGGGCTGTCCGGCAACTGGCTTTAGAACAGTAATATCGTATTGTGTTAGTGAACTGGGAAGAGGCTCACTGTGTGGCTAGGAACACTACTGGGCTTCATAATACAAGGAAGTGGACACAATTTGTTTTATCTGTGAAGCGCTATTACATTCCTTTAAAAGAAAATGTGCACGCGGTATTCGTGCATGAGACTTCTAAGATGTTTCCCGCTGATTCTTTTTTTTTTTTAAAGAAAGAAATGAACAAATATAATGAAAACATCCTGAACAGGCACCTCATCAGCAAAGAACAAGAGCACCAGCACTCACGCTCCCAGACTCCCCCTTCTCCAGGTGACGCACAGACCTGCTGGGGTCAGCCAAGGGAAAGTGAGACCTCTGTTCTCCAAAGGGACTCCCTACCAGGATAGGGCCCGAGTCAGCAGCTGCTCGCAGGCACACCTCCCCAGAGAGAGCAAGAGCCGACCCGACTGCAGGAGGGTGGAAACGGGAAAGCAAACAAAGCCCCTTCAGGACCTACTGTCACAGCAACGTGTGACCCCAGACTGCGGCACATCTGGATCAGTTAACTGCGGCAAAACAGCAACAGAACCCAGCAAGGTGCTGGAATGAAACAGGGATGTGCGCCGACACGACCACAGAGAGCTGGCCACACACTGGAATGCCTATGACGGCCATGGTGGATGTCTGTGAATTCTCTCACAAACTCTCCAGAGTTGCTGACATTTCCTAAAACTCCCAACCAACAGAAGATGTTATTACCTTGTGAAGCTGTTTCAAGCCGTCTTCGGTTTTGATACAGGATTGTTCAACATTATAGTCAATTCTATCAAGGACTGTACCCTGAGTAACAAAGGACAGACACGCACGATCAACAGTCGCAGCTGGGGAAGCTGAACTTCAAACACAAGACATGCAAATTTATAGATAAAGTCCACCCTGCATGCTTTCCTCTCCTGTGTGGCTAGGGGCTCACACTGGAAGTGCAGGAGCCCACCCTCAAGCACACCAGTTACTCCAGCCCACAGTGCAGGGCCAGCTTCAGTGAAGACTAGCTCATGGAAAAGAAAGATGGACAACTTGAGGTTTTTTATTTTTGATTGTATTTTTTTGGATTTAGCCCCTGTCTGATATGCTGTATTCAGACTTGCTAGGGATTTAAAAAATACACAGTTCAGTGGAAATAGCTCTGTGCAGCCAAGAGTCAACTTTGTTGCTCCACCCAGTCATGATTAGTTCTGCTCACTGACCATCACGTCTACAAATGTGAACATGGTTCTCCGTGGGTCAGAGCAGAGGACAGAAAGCTCTAATCTACCAACTAAAATTTAAAATCTGCCCTCCAGAAAAGTGTTTTTAATTGTTTAATCTCCAGGTTCCTATAGGAAGAAGGGGACACTGGGCTGCAGGGAGGTCAGGACTCTTATTGGAAACATGCTAGATCAGGAGAGATGGCGGTTCACTGGGAAGTGCGGGAGTAATTAATGTAACTGGATCTTGTGTAGCCTGAACACTCCATTCTGCAGTTGGTTTCAGGGGGATCAGGACCCAAATCCCTGTTGGCAAGATAATAAAATGCCCTAATCAGATTTTAACGGTGAACAACAATTTAATTCTACTTGAAAGCTGGTGATTCTAATCGCCATTACACAATAACCTGCCAAAATTAGAAAGGAAATCTTATCTATTGCCAGAATCAGTGCTGGGCTTGGTCAGGTCCCCACAGTAGTGGGCTCACATCAGTGCCCTGGGGCAGGGGCAGAGAATATTAGAACTACTATTTATTTATTTTTATCTGAAAAAGAGTTTATTAATATTTTTATAGGGAAAGACAGCAGCCAATGTAAATCATTTGTGAATATATACCTACTATGCATATATCTGTACACACACGCACACACAGCACAGTTCAAATCTTTCCCTGATTAAAATACAGGATCAAGGGACTTCAAAGAAGGATGCACATCACAGCAGGACACTTCACAGGTAGGGAAGGAGGACCTGCGTACCTGTTCTACAATCATGGCTCCTAAGTCCCTAAAGATCTCATTGAGGTCAGAGATGGACTGCACGATCTGACGTATATCTCGCTCCCGCTCCTCCACCATCAGCGTGTTCTGCTCCACCAGCACCAGCTGGTCGTCTGTGAAGCCCTAGCGAAACAACAGTATGGAATTTCCCCACTGGGAAAGCTATGGCACGCCAGCTTCAACATCATTTAAAGAAAATGAATTCTGAAAATATTTCTATAAAGCACACGACAATAAGCACTTATTTTTCCATAATAGGAAAGATCCAAATTCCCCCAAGCAGTGGGATCTATGGCACTGTCACCAAAGCAGGGGACATAGAAAGAAGCCCGGTCTGCAGCCATGCAAGGGCTCAGGGATGACCCTGTGCTTCCTTGGGTTCTTCCTGAGAAAGCGGGGTGAGACTGCTTTCCTGACAGTTCTGGAAAGCAGACTACAAGGTCTCTCTGCGGCTTCTGGAAAGGAAGAAACAGGGTGGCTGTTCTTCCACCTGCTGCAAAGGCCGCTTGTGGACATGGGAGTCACGAGCACACTGCATCTGCACTGCACTGCATAGGAGTCGAGGTCTAGGACAGGAGGAAACCGAGGAGTGCCAATGCACAGCAGTCACTTTTGCAGCCCCTTCACGTACCCGATCATACAGAGTATTATCGTCTCCATCATCCATTAGTGGTACTGATGTATCAAAAAAATGCTGGGATCTTTCCTCTCGATTCTTCATGCCTATCATAGATAGGAATCCACTTTACTTGAATATGTAAACCATTCTGGTTACTGTTCCACCATTAAAAAGGGGAAATCTAGAGTAAAACTCAACAGTCAAAGTGGAGATCTCCTAGCAGCTTCAGGCTCTGGGGAGGGGAAGAGGGCATTAATACAAGCGATGGTGTGCCAGCCTTGAGAGGCCTTCAAGACAAGTCACACGCTAGCTGTGCACAGCTCACCTGATGCCAAGACAAAACGACACAACCATCTGAGAATCTCTGAGTAAAACAGAAACGGTCACTCTAACTGCTATTACAAAACATTTACAACAACAAAATCAATATTTTCTCTAGGAGCATTTCTAGTGAGAATTTCAAATAACCCTAATCAAATTTCAGAGGCAATACAATTAAAATACAAATATTGTCAGTTGTCAGAAGGAAGGGAAGGAGGTGGTTTTTTTTGTTTGTTTGTTTTGAGCATTTGGGGACTTTATTGGCTGGTTGCAATGGCAAAGTAAAAACCCAATTACAAGGTAAGTAGAATGAGGATACGACTGTTTGGGAAGAAAAGGTCTGCTGAACAAAGTGGTGGTGAAGCCAGGAAGTATTTATAAGCTATTCTCAGAAGGAATTCTCAGATATTTTAGTTGTTACGCAAATATGTGGCTTCATGTGATGACAGCTTTATTTTTTTTTTACTATTTATGAGCAGCTCCCCAACATCAACATCTAGAAAACAGCAAGTTTTTTCAATGTGCTAGGATGATTTTCAAATTCCTCAAGTTTGAGAGGGAATACACGTTTGCTTGGATGTCAACTACTCTAGGATCCTCTGGTTAACTTGGGGAGGGGACCAATTTTTGTTATAAAAGGTGTGAATGGAAAAGGTACAAGGACTAAATAGAGAAAGTGTTGCAAAAAAAAGAAGCAAAGAGAACAAAAAGTAATTATTTTCTCTAAGTCCCTTCAGTAGGGCAGGCAGCACTCACGTTTGAGGTAGCCCGACTGTGCGTGCCGGAAGCTGGTGGACAGCTCCTGCAGGGCCTGAGCCAGGGAGGCAACCACATTGCGCAACAGCCGCTCCTCCTGCTCCGAGCAGGCCCTGCGGGCCCGGCTGGGCAGGGCCTGCACAGCACGCTGGCACCTGTGGAAGAGCTGAGAGAATGGCCATGCTCAGGGCAGGAAAGACTCTGCAACTCACAAGTGGGCAGGGCAGGGCGGTGCTGTGTGTGCAGCAGCTCAGGGAAAGCTGAGTGGATGGAAGCCACCTGCAGCTTCACTTGTACACCCTGGGGGACGCAACTGGGTTCCAGCTCCCATGTCCCTGCGCCTGCAATGCACCCCACACTGCACGTGACCTCATGCCATTTTTACCAGTTACCCCGCTATCACTGCACTCTTCTCTAATTCCCATGTGCACACCAGAAGCCAGGTACTAGCATTGCTGTCATTCCCACTTTATAGGAGAATGCTGGAGTTGGAGGGACTCACGAAGAAACCAGTGCTCCCACGTTAGGCTACTCCGCCTCTGATGACAGGGAGATTCAAACAAATAAAAATACACGAATGCTTAAAAACAGCCCATGGTACTGAAAAATTAGCCAGATTTAACATTTTATAATAAATCTCACTATTGTGTATAATTGTAATACCAAAAATAATTTTAACATTTATAAAAATTTTTACCATGCTGTTCCTTTTCAATTATGAGAACTGTATTTTAACATAAAATTTTTAAAGCACTAGTATATAAAAGAAATTGTATATTTAAAAATAAAGATTGAATTCCACACTATTCTGAATTTAATTTTTATTTAACTAATACACAGTAGTACCTACTAACAATTAAAAAATAGTCCCCACATCTCCAGGACACTGCACATGTATGCTGCTACCAGGTGGGCCTCAGGGCCTCTATAAGTTCCTTTGAGAACTTCAGGCTTGGAAGTGAAACTCTAAGAATGGTCCACCAGCTGGTTTAGAGTAGCAACAGTGTGTGGCTTTTGAGATGGCATCAAGAAGGCTTGAACTGGCCACCGTCTTCCCAGGAGCCTCTGTGGTCTCACCTGTGTGATCTCTTGGGTGGTTATTTCAATGGCGTGTTCCTCCTCACTGCTGTCATCCAGGGTGGGTCTGTTTAAATGCTTATCGTGAAGGCTGGCTAATTCCTTCATCTTCTGTTTAATCCGGCCAACATCGTATTGTATCTGAATAAATGAAGTCACCAGAGCTCCATGATGCCTGGCAGGTGTCTGGGCCACTGAGAATCTCAGCTACACTTAGAACAGAGCTGGGCTTTCAAGTTACTCAAAGATTAAACACTTGTCCTTGTATAGCTTTCCAATTTCTTTCTATAATTCAGATGGTTACCACTAACACTAAAACTGAAGCCAAGGGCTGGGGCTATAGCTCAGTGACAGAGTGCTTGCCTAGCACGTATGAGGCACTGGGTTCAATCCTTAGCACCACATTAAAAAAATAAACAAATAAAATAAAGTCATTCTGTCCATCTACAACTACAAAACAAACAAAACAAACAAACAAAAAACTAAAGCCAAACCATTAACACACACTTTTCTTGTGTGGAATGTAAAATGAATAAACCCAACGCATAAATGTTTCTAGGGACATACCCTCATCTATAGTCAAAGTAGTTTACATGGCAGATATCTTAAAACATGTTATTATTATTACTTTAAAAAAAATGAGACACTGAGAAACTCTCATTCAACTTACTTCATCCACTCCATCCACCCATTTCGGAGGTGACCGCTTTGTCACACCAATTGCTGCTTCTGGGTCTAAGCTAATGCCTGACACCAGTGCCATACGGTCATCAGCAAGCTACAGGAAAATAAATGGACATTAAAATTTTTTTTGGTTTCAGTTTAGGTAAGGAAACTCTTCCTCCCTTTTAAATGTGGCTCCCTAAAGAGATATAGAAACGTAGGAGTAAATGCACTTGCCTGTATCATAAACTTGCTTTTGACACTTAGGATTTGGAACTGTTTTCCTATCTTTTCATGCATCAGTTCTTAATTTCCTTGGGCATACTTGTGAACATGAATCTGACTTGATCTGGCTATAGAAATGTAATGAAAAAGTCAACAGAAGATCCTTAAAAGAAAGACCTCTTAGTACCAAACTACAATAGAACGGCATGAACCTCAGCAATTAACGTGATCAGATACAAGTAAAAAGAAATCCTAGGCTGTAAATGGAACTAATACAAAATTTTAACAGTAGCAAGGTTTACTTACATCCACTCAGCTTATTTTGTAAATAGTATTGATCCAGTTATCTCAGTCACAAGATCATCAACCATGTGCTAAAGCATTTGAAAGAACTGCCTGACCTGGGCAGTCATCACCCACCGGCCAGAGCGACACTCAACACCGCAGTGCAGTCTCACCCGTCATTTCTCTCCCTACTTAGAAACCTAGTGGCAACATTCTCCCTTATTTTGAAATGATATGGATATTTCTTTTCTTTTCTCTCTCTCTCTTTTTAAAAATGGGAGGAAATCGCAGGTTTGCAAGGTTAAGCTCTTTTTGGGGGGGAGGGGGCCTGGAGGCAGTGAACGGGTTGAAAGGATTCGGAGGTGACCTCTGGAGCTCAGAATTTTTAAATGGCAATTTCAGAAGACCCCAATGAAAATCAAAATATTGGAAAATGGTCTATGAAAGCCCTTTATAGATAATACTCTTGTAAATTTCTAAATCATAATGTAGAACTAGGTGAGGAATTTGTATTCCTTTTCTTCTCTCTTCCCTTCAATTATCTAAATTCATTTTTTTATTCATCTGGCAAAAACTTATTTGCTTACCTAACAATAAAGAAATAAGACAAAATTTTAAAAACCCATAGATAAAAGGAAACAAATATCACATAAGGAAAAATCTAGATTAAAAGAACTCTTCAAGTAATAAGCCTTAAATACTGAACACGGTTCACAGCAAAATGCCTAAAAGCAAACTGGTGTCTTCACCTTCCAGCAAGGACCACACACGAACAGACCCCAGAACTAGCCCAGAGCGCCAGGGAACAAGGATTCATCAGTCCACTACGTTGATCCAAGGCCCAGGGTTGTCTCCATTCCTAAACAAATGGTGCGTGGCCCAAACCTGCACTGTCTGGGGCTGAAGTGGTGACTCTCCATCACCTCCATTACCACCTTTTGTTTGTTTTTAAGAGTTCACTAATAGGAATTTCACCTCCTTTTTATTATTTCAATCCTCACAAAATCTACGTGAGCTAGGAACTATTATTCCAATCTATAAATACGGAAATTGAAACTCAGAAAAGTAGCTTGCCCAAGGCCACTGAGCTATTATGTGACAGATTAAAACCTGGGTCAGCTGACTTCAGAAGCCCCTTCCACCCCACAAGCTGCCAATCACTCTGGCAGGTCCATGAAATATAACTGCAATTTGCAAAGAAAATGAATCAGGACAAGCCATCAGATTAAAGCATTGACAAAACCCAGAACTTTGATTCATTCCCCAGCAACTGCACAGACTCCGTAAGAGCACATGGGCACCAGGGAAAAATGGTCTCTTCTACTGACAGGCTGTGAAGCAGACATAAAGGTGGCCTGCCTGCAGACAATCGGGGGCAGTACTGGTTACTGCTCCATGCTCCTGATCTAAGGCCACGAAGGGGCACCCAACTCTTTGGAAGACACACTGACTAAGGCAGAGGGACAAACCACATGCCCACCTGATGGCACACTGCCAGCATGTGCTAGACAGGGAGTAACTGCTGCCCTGCAGCAGAACCTGAACTTACACTCCAGCTTTTTATACAAAGCAAAATCAAAAATTGCCAAGTTACCTTTGATGAGCCACAGATTTTTCACTATGCCAGTTTATTATCTAATCCACCATATGCTATTATTATGCCATATTTCAATAGAGCAATAATGATTTGTTTTATTTATGATTTTGTTTTTAAGCTCATGAACAAAATAAGTTGTCCTGTTTACACTTTTACAAATATACATTAAACTAAAATTTATCTGTACTGTGACTAACATCACTTTATCTAAAACAAATAAGAAATTGTAAACCACATGTAACAGCTAAAGTGGATTCAATTCTTTTAAGCAATACTTATACAAGAGCTATGTTCCCCCAAACTAGATATAAATCAAAACTGGGGCAAATGTACTTTTTTAAGGGTCCTAAGAAAGCTGGCTAAGGAGACAGTCCCTCCAGGAAAGCTCCAGTCACTGGCGAGTGTTCCTGCACACAACATCAGGAGTTTGCCAATGAGAGAACAGCTCATTCTTTGGGATGGCAAGCTTCAAATGGCCAACAATTTGTCCCCTTTATGATAGCATCTACAGCCATAGCTCACCATGATAGAAATGCTGCCCTACTGAGAAGAAATGTATCATTTCTTTTATCAGTACCAATTTGTAATGTGTATCACAGTACGTACTATTAAAAAAGAAGACAGGATGTTTTAGGGAAGAGAAAACGATTGATGTTTGGGGAAGAAAAAACAATTGAGGATGTCAATTACTTGAAATGGAACAAATATGAACATAAAAATATATTTTAAGTCCCAAGTAGTCACCCTTTCAACTTCTAAAAATCTCACTTGCCACTTAAAAAAAACACGTTTTCTTGTTTGCTGAAATTCCAGCACACAGCTCCATTTTCAGTTGCCGTCCTATTCCACACAGATCTTTAAAAACTGCCAGATTTTCATTTTACTTATTCTTGCCTAATTTCAACATGATCCCCCACTAAAAATATGATGTTGGCTATTAAAGCTTTTCCTAATTAACTTGTATTTCTTATGTGTGTGTGGGGGGGGGGGGAGCGTCCCTTATTTTTTAAATAAGAAAAAATTGCTATAAAAGCTATATAGCAAGGAGTGGTGTCACATGCTTGTGATCCCAGCTAATCTGGAGACTGAGAAAGAAGCATTGAGAGTTCAAGGCCAGCTTGGACAACTTAGCAAGAGTCTGCCTCAAAACAAAATAAAAAGGGACAGGGATGTGGCTTAGTAGTAAAGAATTTTCCTAGCACACTCGAGGACCTGGGTTTAAACACCAGTATAGGAGTGGGAGGGAGCTGTACTTAAGACAATTAAGAATTTAAGAATACTTGTCTCTTTAATTTGGGGTTGTCCTTCAAGAACCACCCTAAGAACTACCCTAACCTGTGGAAATGCAGAAAAACTCCAGCAGAGGCTCAGACAACACACTTAAATGACTTTTTTGCTAGTCTCATTTTTCGCCCTTGATCCACTTCAGATGTGGACATTAGTCCCGTTAAAGAGCACAGTGTGGACAACTTCCTGATCTATGGAAGGAACATGCTTACTCCCTAAATCCTGCTTGTGCGTGCAGGCTGATTTAGTGCGCTATAAGATTAAGGACACAGCACAGGCTCCTCGGGACAGGCAAAGTCAGTAAGCTAAAAACTAAACCAAACCCGGCCACAGTGCACGGGGATAAGGAAAGCACCGGCAACTCCCAACTGCCAGGAAGAGGAACATTTACCAAGCCCAGAAGGACACTGAAGACTGCAACCAGCCACTCTGGCTGGCAGGAGGAATGCACACTGCAGAGCAGCACTACTAGCTCGCAGCACAGTGTCCACCCCACCCGTCAACTCCAGGGCTAAAAGCCTTGGGTTCTTGGAGGGGTGGAAGAGCACTGTGAGAGTGTCAGCACTGTGTATTTTCAACATGTGCTAATAAAAAAAAATACTGAACTATTCCAGATTGTGAAATGACAAAATACTTTTTAAACTACAAAAATATAGAGATAAAAAAGTTGGGAATCAGCCACCCCGATATTAAATTAAACATCATTACTTTCACCGACTCCTTTTTTCTTAACTAATATATATATCCTTAAGGAAAAAAAAGGGGGGGGGGGCAAGTCTGGGCTCAGGGTCTTTCTCAAGGCCACACAGAGGTGATCAGACACCTGGACCCAGATACCCAGCACACCACTCTGCCCACCTCAAGCTACGTGGCTTGAGAGCCTGACATTTATATCTTGTGATTTTTTTATTTTAAAGAGTTTCTATTTTGAATTTTAAAAACCCAGCCATTTGGGAGATGACTTGTCATAGGAAGGAAGCAGATGAGAGGAAGAGGACAGAGCAACAGCCAGGCACTTCCTTGGAGCAGAGAATGGCAGCTCCTGGATCTCTTCCTCAGAGGACATCTTATTTAGCATTTTCTCAGAATGAAGGTGGTGTCTCCAGGGTTCTTGGTCTGAGTAGGAGAGTGATCAACTGCCAGAGTGACCTACAGGAAGCCCTGGAAGGAATGGGCTCTGGTAGACAGAGGCCTTTTCTGTGGGGGTCCAGGCAGAGGGAAGACACCAGGGTGAAGCCTGTGCTCGCCCAGGAGGAGTCTGTGCACCATCTCAGTGACATCCCAGCTCCTGGTTCGGCACCTGGCACTGCACAGTGATGAACACACAATTAGCGGGATGAATCAACAGTGAGTGAATGGCATGAATGGATGGGTGGATAAACAAGCCATGCAGCTCTGGAAGCTACACTTCATGAAAAACTAATGGTGCTGGAAGAGGAGAAAAAGCAGCAAGTGAGATGCACAGGGGTGAAGTGCCACACACACCCCAGGCAAAGACTAGACAGGCACCAAGAGTTCCTCACGCTCGAGTTTCCTGCCATAAGCAGAGAAAGGGGCTGCACTTGGGATCTCTGGTCACCAAAGGCCGAGCCTGGGAAAGGAAAAGGGCCCACGAGCTCAAACGGCACATGGCCAGTCTCTAGACTTGCTGCCTGGAGAGGAAGCAGGCCAGGGCGGATGGGTCAGAGGGCTGACCCTTTAGCAAATGGGGCCACCAGGTGCCCTCCATGCAAAAGCCCCTTCACCCAGAGTCCTTCCTGTATTTGCTCTCTTCCCTCATCAGACACTGCCCTGTGAGAGTCACAGGTTTTAACCCTACCAACTGCTCAGTAAGGAGGAGCACCTATTTTATATCACACTTATTTTAAAACTGCCTGCACTCTGTGCCTCAGAGCCTTAACAATGCTGGAGCTTGGTCAGCAAAGCCATCCATGTCCACTGCACCCAGATATCCTTAACGTCACTGTGACCTCTCCCCTCTGCAGACCCAGGCTGGTGCTGGCAGGGAAGCTCCTGAACAGGGCAGGGAACCCCCACCAAGGACTGGCAGCACCTGCTCAATGAGCTTCTAGCTGAGAGTATGCTTTAACAACTGTTTCTAGTGACAAGAATCACCTGTGCACATGTTGAATACATAGGTGACACACCCAAAAAAGGGTGTGCAGTGGAAATGGAATGTCCCTCCCAGTGGGGCTCCACTCGGTAGCTATTTACTGCTATTGGTTTCGTGTGTATTTTCTCAGAATTTTTTAAAGCACATACAAGCATAAATGTGAGTTATTGACCCCCCAAAAAAGGTGGAGTGGGTGTGAAAGGCAAAATTCACACTACCCACACTGCTTTGCCTCTGGCTTCCTTCGCACGGAGCCATGTGGCCGGGAACCCATCCTACACAGCCTTGAAGACGACTTGAGGACTGAGGACATAGAAGGATTTATTTAATGGATTCCCAATGAAGGATATTTCAGTTGTGTACTAGCAACTAGTTAAGGTTTTCTGAATTTTTAGGTAAATGTTAGTCTATTAGTTAGGACCCCACATGTTCTGAGGGCAGTGGTCCTGTTCCCAGCTCACTGTACCAGTCTATAAACTAAAACCAAAGAGCCCTTCCCCACAGTCCCTCAGTGCAAGAGTCAACCCTGGTCAGAAGTGCCAAGATGGACGGGAGCATGAGCACTGGCGCCAGCGGTGTCATCTCCATCTCGTTCCCTGGACCTTTCCAGGAGAGCCAGAAGGAAGGTGCCTGAGTTCACTCTCTCTCTCCACCTGCTGGGCGAGATGCAAGGCGCTCGGGGGGCTTCAGTCCTACCTCCCTGGGCTTCTGTCAGGCAGCACTTCCTCCTGTGCTCTGCTGTGCTCTACTTGAGCCACCGTATCACTCCCCTCTAAATTCACGTTTCAGAAAACACTCAACTTTCACTGCTTCCAATGGTGAGACACCTCCCAAGAGGAGCAAGTGCTGCCCCACACCTCCTTCTAATCACCAGCTCATGCAGCGTGAAGATACTCAACAAACCTAAGCATCACCTTGTTAGACACACTATAAAGTAATCAAAACAAATGCTAAAACATGTGTAATGTCTGTTACCATTTTATATATGAGCAAAGACTTTAGGAAAAAGACGTACTTTATAAACTAAAAATCACCTCACACGCAAAAATATCCAAAACACAGTACCTCATCCAGCTCCTGCAGATGTGTTGTTGCCATCAGGTGGGTCCAGGTAGGGAGAGCAGGAAGAAAGGCATGGGGCAGACAGACAAGGCACCGCAGGTGAGAAAACAGGTGTTAAGCAACTCTAAATTGACTAAAAACAAAGATCCACTAGTCAAGGCATTTAAAACGGTTCCCTTCTGATTCTTCCTTTCTAAAAAATAAAAGCTGCATCAAGATATATTTTTATTTTTATTTACTGTGGTTGCTTTGTTAAAGGAAATAGGACAAGAAATAAACAGTAGTAAGAATTAAAATACAATGGAATAAAATAAACACTTTGTTTTCACTAAAGTATACTTGTTAAACTGTTTCATTAATACCAAATATCACATACCATGCCACATTCTAAATTTTCTGTGGAAGATTAAATAAGAGAACAAGCTAAGATGTAATGTTACTGTGTCAAATAAATGCATATGTTAACATATAAATCAGCCCTGCAAATGCAACAAAATTAAAAAATGAACAACCCTCAAAATTGTCTACTGCATTCAGCTATCTGAGCCACCCCATGTGTAAGGGCTCTACAAATGAAATCCCACAGACACGGCTTGATCCGTGGTCATGAAGAGCCGAGAAACCACTCTTTCCCAGAAAAACACAGGTGGGAAAATAAAAGAAAAATTTTTAACACTTGCTTGGCATGTATTATTATCAGTTTAGAAAGCACACAATCATCTATAAGGCTATTATAAAAGCAAGCAAATAAGACAAAACAAAAAGGTAAAGAGGCTGTCTGTTGAGGGGGTGTGGGGAGGGTGAGTTGAGCTTCCATTTCTAACTAAAGATTCTTTTTAAATAAACGTGGAACTCTATCTTCTGAACAGACAGTTACTAATGACAGATAATCTAAACAACTAGGTCTTTTTTTTACAGTATTGATCATGGAAATAATTAGTGGTGAATTGCAATAATCAACTGTGTTGATTTTCTTGTTTAGCAGTAAATTTAGAAAAATAAAACACAAACACACACACACACACACACACAAATGTTCTCACTTAAAAATTAATAGTGCAAATAAAGTTGGTCTATTAGGACCAAAACACAACTATACAATGATAGCAATACGATGCACTCAACCCACACTCCTTCAGATGGAACTTCAATAGGTGACATTATAGAAACCTAAAAACCTTCCTCACTCCTAAAATATGCTGGGGGCAAAAGAAAACGGCATTTATAAACATATGCCCTCACACTAGTGCCAAAAGATACCAGAGAAGAAAGTGTCAATGGAAATCTGATCTTATTACCTTTTACTTTAAAAAGGAAAAATGTTTTGTTTGTTTTATAGTTTAACATTTCCAGCAAGAAAGCATGACACCTTTTATCAATAAAACCAGATGCAAGGCAAAACCCTGAGCATGGCTGCTCCGGCCCCTTCCGGCTTTGCAGCATTTAATCTTTGAACAAAGTATCATCGCAAACCGCGGTCAAAATCTCTGCTGTACACTAGAGCCTTCGCTGCTGAATTATTAACAGAGCACACGCACCCTGCTCTTTTGATTTCTACAATTACTAGATGAGAAGAGGTAAAACTACAACCTGAGATGCTAGGGCTACAAACAACTCTTTTCTTACAAATAAGAAAACTAAGCTTCAAAATGTACAAATGCATTGCCTGAGGTCACAGAGCTTGCTGATGGTTAGGATGGGGACAGCCCCAGGTGTCCAGACCTCTTTCGGTGCCATCCTCAGCCTCTTTAATTTTATTAACAATTCAGGACTTATTGTAACAGGCAGCTGCCACAGCATATCAGGGACTAAATTCAGAAGGCCCTCTTTTCACCCCTAACCCAATTTTGCTACTTAAAAACAGAAGGCTTTCAAAACCCCCAGCCACAAAATTACCAGGACATTTAGTGAAGGTCTGAATGAAAACATTCAGAATCACCACTAGGAAAAAACAAATACAGCCAAATGAACACACGTTTCTACACATCCACACCTTCTAAATCTTTATAATGTCTAAATCTAAGTTTCTGACCTACCAATGGCATGAAATCAAGCAAATATTGAAAACTCCAAGTAGCATGTGGAATTTATAGTCTAAAGAACTTTCTACATAAAACTGAAAAATAAGTGGAAACCCATCTGTGTTTACTCAGGAAGTCTGGAAAAGTTGAGCAAAATGAGTTGGAAATACAGGTCTATGCTATAGTGATATTTACTTTATTTCCATTACTGCCAAAATAAAAGCTTGCTTCACTTTTATCCAACAAAGTACCCTTATTCTCAAGTAAGCCTCACTGCTCAAATGGAACCTTTAAAAGCAGAAAAGCAAATAGATCTAAAGAGAAATATACAATGATTTCATACTTGGATTCTAAAGACAGAGAACTGGTTTCCAACAGACAGCCTGGACTAAGGCTCAGAACCTTCACTCTGCAAGTCAGAACTGAGTATGGAAGGCCACGAAGATGAGGAAAGACGCTGGCCTGCTGCAAGGAGAGAAATGTGCCAACAACAAATCCTTCCATTTTCCAGGGGCTGCAGCCCCTGTCCTAGAAAACAGCCAGCACCAGTGTGGCCCGGGAGGTGAGCATGGGGCTCCAGCCACCTGGGCCCAGTTCCACTCAGAGCCCCCCATCCATGAGATGGGTAATGCTCAGCCAACTTCAAACCCGTCTATACCTGTCTCCATACCTGTATCACAAGCACCTGAGAGGTGGGCCACTGTGAGGATGACATGAGGTTACTCAGGGAGAGGGCTCAGCCCAGTGCCAGGCACATAGTAAGCACTCAATAAAATCTTAGCTAATATTATAGTCAAGACTGAATAAGGAGCATAGATTTCTTTTACCTAGAATCAATCCTTATTTTTTCTTTTCTTCTTAAAGCACACATTTTATTAAAAATAATGTGCTAGTTTCAAACTAAGACCAATTAACTCAAGCTTCCATTTATAGATTATGCATTATTTTAAAGCAGAGCATAGATTAAGTGGTAAACACAACCAACATAGCTCCAGCCCTGCATTAGATTCATTACAGAAGATCAAAGAAAACACAAATCCATACAGCATCTCATCAAATGAACAGCAGCTCAACTTCCACTTTTCACTCATTCATTCAAGACTTTACACTTTTTAATAATTCTTGAACTCATACATCTATTTCAGTTTCTTGAAGCCAAACTGCCTGGAACTGCTTGAATGAGTGGCTGCCTTAAAGCCTGTACTCAGCCGCTACCACGTCAAAAAGTTATTTCTGCACAGTATCAGGGCTTAGGAGTTTTGTGAGTAAATGTGAACGGACAGCCACAACACTGTTGTTGACTATTGAGTATGGGTTTTTCCTTTTCAAAATAAAGCTAAGGCTATGTGCTTTGGTCAGGAGAAACAACATTTTCAAACAGAACTTGAGAAAACAACTGTTGAATACACAAGGACCACTAGGCATCACCTAATTCAAACTTCTCAATTTACAAATGAGGCAAAAGAGTAAGTCTGCAACAGAGTGGGACTCACCCTGAATTCCCAGACTTACAATCCAAAGCTCTTTCCTTTATTTCATGCTGCCCTGAGGCATAAACATGATGGGGTGCCCAAAACTGAGGCCAAAACAGAGTGCAAGAGAACAGCCAACAAGTGTGTTTTCCTGAGACTAAAATCAAACCCCAATCTGTTTTTAACAATTAGTCTTACTAATATTAATGCAACAAAATGCTCTAATAAGTAGAATTTTGTTCAGTTTTGGGCACTGAAATTTTAAAAAGATACAGAAAAAAACTAGACCTTACTTCTAGGAAAGAAATTAAACCATGCGTCTGAGCCGGGACTTCTAAACCTAGGGTAAAAAAAAAAAAGAAACACCGGGGACCAAGGCTTCAGTCATCATGCAGAAGGAGAAAGAGCCTTCCTCTGTCACAGACCCTAGGGGACAGAAGTAGAACTAGGACCACAGGCTGGGAGACATAGACATAATTGAAGTCAATAAAGGAAAAAGACGTTTTAGTAGAAAAAGGTATGGAGAGATGAGCTCCTGGAATTTCTTCCCGCTGTCACAGAACGTGATAGGGCAAAGGCAGGCAGTTTTCAAAAATTGGAAGATATTGGGCCAAATGACTTTTTAGTCCCTGCTAGCCCTTGAAGCTTTTCGTTTTGACACTATAACAAAAGGCTTAAATTCCTGCTTATTTGTAATGTATTTAAATTCTTGCTTATTTGTGACATATCTGCCTGAATGCTGTTAAAAATCTCAATGCATGTATAGGTACCTACAATAACCCCCACTACCAATGAACTTCTAGCTTTTTCTTCAAATTAGTATTTTTAAAATGTGGGTTTAAATTTTGGGGATCAAGTATTAGGTGTGCTTTGTTTTGAGGTGTGTGAGAGACACACATACACACAGACGCCACTTTGCAATCAATTTCTGCATTTTTTCCCTCAAACAAGGTTGTAAAAATTCAGCATTACATTTTTTTAAAAAATCAATTATTTTAGGTGATTCATTTTTAATTGTGCATAAAGATAACAAATCCACCAAAATTAACTTCCACAGTTTTCACTCTAATTAGGAACTTAAAATTTCAGGTTACAATTTCAATTTTTTAAATTAAGTTAAAGTCTTGTGTTTGATTACTTCCCTTTTTAATTATCTAAGTTTAGATATACATATTTATAAATTGTCTCTTTAATTGTTTTATTTTTCTACGACAAACATATTTCTTTTAAGTTTTTATTTATTACTTTTCAAACATAAAGTATGTAAAAATGGTAAAATATCCTCTTACATATTCATCTCTAGACTTCACAATTAATAGCATTTTGCTTTATTGGCTTCCTCTATTTTTGAGGGACATTAAGTATTTAAATAAGTAATAGCCGTTTTGACATTTCACTCCGAAACATTTCAGTAGGCATCTCTACTAAAATTAACAATTTTAATTAGTTATAATTAATCAGTAATTTCTTACAATCTCCTAATACCTAGTCCATATCAAAATCAGTAATTTCTTACAATCCCCTAATACCTAGTCCATATCAAATCTGACAGATGTAGTTTTGCTTTGCTATATGGCTTTAAAATTATCAAGTCAGAAATGAGGTTTTAAAATATTTGAGCTAGATGAGAAGTGAAGAACATTATATGAGTTTTTAAAAATCACAGTTTTTAAAAAAATCATATTAGCCATGCCTTTTACTCCAAAATATTTATAATGTTTTTCTAATGTCCAGAAAAGGTGAAAAACGGCAATATTTATGTGTATTCACACCTGGCTGTATTTGATTCTGTGTGCGCAGAAATGGTTTCTGTGAAATTACTCGTAAGCAAACAGAAGGTGTAATACTTCGCCCTAAACACTCCAGAAATTGATGGCACGCAGTGTCTAATGTACACAATCAAAATTCACAAATATGCTTTGTTTTAAAATTCTAATTTAGGCAAACTAATTTTGTTAAACTGCAAAATTTTTTTTTTAGACTCTGAAGTGACTACACAGATATTTGAAATGATCTAATTGTTTTTAAGGATCATAAAAATATTTTAAATGCTCCCACTAATATAGGCATGTAATATTTTCAATGGTGTGACATAAAAATATTTTTAATGTTCTGACTTAAAACATGTGTTTTTAGTTAGATTTAGAAATCTACTGTCAAGAAACTGAATTAGCTAAATATATCTGTATATTTCCTGACATATCTATTTTATCAAAATTGTACACTTCAGCTATTCATTTTTAATTATTTTACTTGGTTTAGATATTTTTAAAAATTTGTCTAACTTAGAAAAGCATTTTAAAATGCAATTTGACTCGGAGATGCACTTTTAAAAAGCATCCCGTCTCAGACACCAGGTTTTTAAGCCATCTGACTTAAAGATTAAAAAAAGAGAGAGAGAGAGAAAATTCTCAAGTTACACAAAGGTTCAGGGTGTGTTGAACGTTTTATGATTAAAAAATTTTAAATGATGTTTTTATCAATTAAAACTGAGACCCCAGAAGCATTAACACGGGTTTTAGTTCCGAGTTTTTCCCCTACAAAGAAGCATAAAATCAAGTCATTTAAGGAACATGCAATTCTTCCTATTTAACATAACTAAAGATCCATTGAGGAATTTCATTCCTTCACTTTCTGCACTCTATTTCTTGGCTTATTTCAGGACACTCTTTTCAAAATTAGCGCTAGAAATCGCCTGTTTCTGTGCTTGACAGCTTTACATTTATTTCTGTACAATATCATTTCTTTCCTTTCATAAATGTAAAATGCCTTCAAATTCTCACGAAAGTAAACAGAAACCCAATATACCCAGTCCTTCCTTTCTATGCTTTTTGACCAAAGTTTACATCCTTTTATTCCTGAAAGTGCACACATGGCTTAAAATCGGTTTTCAATGAGTAATATGGCTAAAGATATTTTCCACCACGACTTACAAAAAGGAAAAACTGTCTTGGTAGACATGTCAATAATTACAACACTTGCCATAATTTTTCTATTTAGCATTATGGATAAATAATAAAGAAAAAAAAATCAAAAGGCAGTACAGCTCCTACGAGGTAAAATAAAACGTTGCATTTCAAAAGCTCTCTCTTTCAAGCATAATCCCCAAGAATCAGGTCTTGGGGGGACTGTTCCCCCATGTTTCAGTGTTGCTTCCATTCAAACCTAGCCTGGCTAGAGCAGGTAGCCCCCTACTAACACGGGCTTTGTATCTTTACTTTTCAATTAAAGATATTACAGAACTAATAATCAACATTATTGTTTGGTTCACCCTGACCCGCCCCCTTATTTAAAAGAGCAGCAAACTGAGGCTCAGAAAAGGAAAGTTAGCCCCCACCAAAAGCAACCCTAAAACAGTAATCTTTCTAAGACCTTACTTAAAACACACACACACACACACACACACACACAAAACCTCTCCTGTTAGGCTAGGTGAAGGTTCTGGATAATAAAATTTAAAAAGAACATGTGCTATTTTGAGGGGTTAATTTTCACATACACATCATGTTTTTTAAAAAAGTTCGAATGGAGGGGAAAGCTTAATTTCCTGTCTGGGAAATGGAAAATGAAGAGGCTAGCACCTTACAGTCGCACAAACATGAGCCCCCAGGAAAAACAGTGAAGCAATTATTCATAGGGAACATGGCCACACAGAGGGCTTCGAGGCCATTAAAAGAAAAGGGGTGAAAAACGCACACACAACAACAACAACACAACTCCTTCCTCTTTGGGGGAAGGGAACAGTTCACTTGCAAAGATTTGAGTCTGTGATCCCACAACTCAGTCTTTAAGGCCCAAGTGAAGCCCACTATGAGGGCGGGGGGGGGGGGGACAACAAAACAAAACAAAAAGAAGTCTTCAGAAAAGCCCAATGCTTCCAAAACCAAGTGTTAAAACATATGTAAATTGGAAGCCGCCGGTCGTGCAGTGACGAAGGCGGGAGGGGGGAGGACTGGGAGGGCTGCGGAAGTGCGAGGGCAAGGCAGAGGTGGGGCAGGGGCCTAGGACGGTTTCCCCAGCCAGGGTTGTAGAGGCCCTCTGACCCTAGCCTCGAGACCTTGCATTTCCGTATTATCCTTAGTCTTATTTTTCTTCTTCTTCTTCTTCTTTTTTTAAACAGAGAGACAGACAGAGACAGACAGACAGGCAGAGCCGCAGTGCACACGGTGCGTGTGTCGGAGAGGCCGCCAGGAGACTCACCGCAGCAATGCTACGTGAATGCAGAGGGCTGGAGGTGGTGTGACTACTCACTTGCTCGGCTAACAGCTGCCGGTTTTGGATGGAATTATTCCGCAACAACAAGAAAGCGTCGGTTAAACGCCTGGTGGCCATGTCTCACCCTTTGTGACCCCCCTCTCAGGGTCCCCCCCACCCACTTATAGTCCTGATTGATTCACTTTCTCTTGGTCTGGCCTAGCCGGCCCACCCTTTCACAGAAGCCTCTCTTGACGAGGCCCAAACCCGAAAAGGCGCAGCTTTGCGCTCCGCCAAAGCGCAAAGACCCCTCCCCAAATAACCACCTAGCCTTTCCAATTGTCTGACTCCCCCTACCCAAGACCTGGCTTCGATCTCTAAGCACTTGAATCCCCCCAATCCTTGGTGAGAGAGCCAACGTCCCAGAGACCCCACCCCAATCCAACCCTCGATCTACAAGCGTCTAACTCGCCAATCCGGCTCGGGAGTGGGAGGGCCTGAAGCCCCCTACCACTCTCAGTTGCTGAGACCCCCAAAGGTCCTGGCCCCCTGCCCCTAACGTGGGTCCTGGGCGTTAGGCCACGCCCTGATGCCGGGCTGCTCTCGAGCCCCCCCACCCCCGCGAGGCCTGCTCTAGGTTTCAGTGTGGACAACCCGAGGCAGGCCCGAGCCCTGAACTACAGAGCGCCTGCAGCTCCCTGCTCCAGCAGACCGAGCTTGCTAACGCTCAGCCCGACCTCCTGACCCCTTCCTTTCCTGAGTGGCCTGGTCCTCCACTGCCAGCAGGCTGCCGGCCTCCAGGAGGTCAGCAGGGCCTGCCTCCCCGGCTTTTTCACGCCTCTTCACCGGCTCCCTCCATCCCCGGATCTGTCTGTAACCCAGCCCCGGGCCGTTTCCGTGCCGTGGTCCCGGGTTCTGGCGTCCCCCCGGCCCTCTTCCTGTCCGTCCCTCGCGAGTGCCCCCCTGCGACGCTCGCAAGCCTTGCTTGCAACGTTCCGGGAGCGGGAGCTCCTTGCCCCCCCTGTCCCCTGCCCCCCTGCCCCGGCGCGGGAGCGCTCCGCCCTCTCCCGGGGTGCTCTCGGGGCGCCGGGTTTCCCTTTCTCTAAGTGAGTTCTGTTGCTGGGACCGAAGAACCGGCCCGTCTGAGCCTCGGCAGCGTGGCCCCCACGCTGCGAACCGCCGCCAGGGGCCTTGGCGCCCGCATTAGAGTGGAAGTTGTGCGGCAGGCAAATTTGGGCTCCAGCAGGGCCGCGCTGGCGGCGCGGAGCGGGGGCGGGAGAGGAAAAGTGGGAGACGACTGCCTCTGCAGGCCGAGCACGCTCCACTGCAGGCGGCGGCTCGCTCGCTTGCTCGCTCGCGCTCTCTCTCTCTCTCTCTCTTTTTTTTTTTTTAACTCTGAAAAAAAAGATGTATCAGAAAAACAACCAGAGGGAAAAAAGAAAGCGAGCGCGTGCTCTCGGCCTCCGGGCCGCCCGGGCCGCGCCTCCAGCCGCAGTCGGGGGTCGTGGGGGCGCCCACCCTCCCAGCTGCGCTTTCTGTAGGGGGCACTGCAGGGTTGTGGTTCTCCAAGTGGAAAAGTTCCCAGAAAACTCTGACCGCCCCCCGCGAAATAAAGCCCACTCTGTCGTCTGACTGTGCCCGCCTGCCGGTGCCCGCCCAGCCGGACTCCGGGGCTCCGCGGGGCCCGTCGAGCCCCAGTCGCTGGCGCCCGAGCGCGGTGACAGGCAGGCGACGGCCAGGCGGGCCGGGGTCGCCAGCCGGGCCAGGCCCGGAGTGGGGCGGCCTCACCCGCCCGCGGTCTGCGTGAGCCGGCCACTTTCCCCCGCTCCTGCAGGTGTCCCCAGCCTTCCCGCGCGCGGGGAGACCGCGGCCAGCGGCCGCAGTTCCGCCGGCCCGCAGGGAACGCGCGGGAACCGGAGTTTTTCCTCTAAAGGAGACTGCTTCTGTGCGTTCTTGGTGTAACTAAAAAATTTACGTGACAAGTATCTTTGAGACAAATAACAATGCATAAAAGAAGGTCGAGGGTGCCAGCGAGTGGGGCTGGGCGCATCGATGGCGAGGACAGGCTTGGGCCGAGCCCGGCGCGCCAGCGCGCACCGGGCACTGGCTCCGGGACCTTTGGCGGAGGCCGCTCGGCAGGAAGAATCCGCCCGTGGTCCGCCGCAGTTCCTGCAGCGCCCGCCAGGCTGGAGGTCGCCGGGCTTGAAGACGCGCCCCTGCAAAGACAGAGCCCCGGCTTCACAAAGGGCAAGCGGGGAGCCCTGAGTGGACCCCTGGGATTAGCACCCCGGGAAATACATGCCCAGCGAGGAAGAGTTTGGCTGATTTCCCCAACAAGATCTGACCCTAGTCACGTGGCCGAGCCTCCTTCCCCTTCAGGGGACGGGTGTTGGTAAATAACAGCTGGCCTTCTGCATGAACATCAGATTAGAGCCACGGTCCCCATTTTGCTTCCTTCTCTCCAGAGCTTGTCCCCTTGCAAAGAAGGGGCTTGTTTACTTGTGCCTAGAACGAGGCCTTCCTCCTACACGGCACTGTGTTTTAGTCATCTTTGTACCTGCTGCCATCTCATCTGGTTTGCTACAGGCTTGTGATAAATGCCTTTTAAATATGTACATGAATGAATGACAGAACCGAGATGTAGTCCCCAGACTCGGCTACCTCCACCAGTGACTCTAAGCCTGTATAGACCTTTTTTTATTAAGAAGGTTGGAGTGGGGGGAGAAATGTTGCCTTTTCATAATCCTTGCAATCCAGCCCTGCCTGCCTCTCTGGGGTTATTGTGAAGATCAAATAAGATAAGTGAAAACACTGTGTAAACTATCAGGTGCTGAGCAAATATTACATAGGATGGTTATTCATTCTTCCCCTCTATTCGGGAAGCTTAACCAAGTAATTCCTGGTATTGTGTTTCAGCAGATGGCAGTCACCCTTCCTGGTCAGTCTTAAATATTTATTGTGGGACAGTCTCGTTCTCACATTTGGGAAATCAATCAAGCTTCATTTCTTTGAAAGAAATGAACAGCGTTTGCACACATAAATAATGGAAGAGAAATCCTTGTGTTCCCCCAACATCCACCCCAAGCAACCCAAGAACCCAAGAGCAGAGAGATGGGGAATGGTCCATGAGATAGGCATAGCAACCCGAAAGCCACATCCAGGCAAAGGGTTCTGTGCGTGAGATAGGGCCAAGTGAAAAAAGGGGCACCCCGAGAGGGTGTGCACACTGTGGTCACATCCATGCACTCCCAGGCCCATGTTGGACAGGAGCTGGGGAAGGATGTAAATCATTATATTTGAAAGTTCCTTGGTTGTTTTATTTTCCTGTCAAGTGGCTTAAGCTTGATTTTTTTTTTTTTTTTTTTAAGCATTCCCTCATGGCCAAGTATGTGTTTCCTTGGAATTGAAATCTAGGTTGATGGTTTTATATTTTAAAAGCTTTCATTGTGACTCATTCCTGGCCTGGGCTAGGATTCCGTAATACTCCCCAAGCTCACAGAGCCACGGTGTCGTGTTTCTTGGGCTTTGTACCCACTTTCTAACATTTTGCCAATGGATCCAAGAAGTCACTTTTGGGGACTAGTGTTTTATTGTATGCTTGTCATTCTAATCAGTGCAGAAAGAGACCATATACATGGACTTTTCCCAAAGAAGCCAGATGACAGGGGCGGGGGAAGGTTTTTGAGTGCTAACAGCCCAGTGGTTAGACAATGGCTTGGCAGCGGGAGACTCCTACCCATGGTGAGCAAGTGTCAGTGGGTGCTCCAGCGATGGGCCGTGTGATTTATGGCACAGCAGACTTGCTGTGGGAACCTCGGGAAGGCGCTCCTCTTCCTCAAAGACATTGCACACGCCAAAGAGGAGGGCATGGTGGTGGGGACAATATCAGACACTTTTTTTTTTTTTTTTTGGTGGTACCGGGGATTGAAGTCAGGGGCACTCCACCACTGGGCCACATTCCCAGCCCTTTTTTTGTATTTTATTAGAGACAGGGTCTCACTGAGTTGCTAAGTGCCTCGCCTTTGCTGAGGCTGGCATTGAACTCACGATCCTCCTGCCTCAGCCTCCCAAGTGCTGGGATTACAGGCGTGCACCACTGCGCCCGGCAGAGCACATTTTTGAGATCCTTGTTCATGGCTTGGAAATCCAGATGTGTCTGCAATGTGCTCTCATGTGGAAGAGGGCTTTGGATGGTCCCAAATGGACATCTTTTAACTTTGGCCTTTCTGGTGCCTATAAAAAGACAGATGGTTATTCTTTTATCAAAATGAGCAGCAAAAGCCCCCGAGCCTCAACTCAAAAATGTCTCGTCTGCACAGGTCTGACACAACAAGCAGGAGCAGGAGCTTGGTAGTCTGTCTACCTCAATAGTTCCTCAAAACCTTGAGGGTTTCAACCTCAGAATGCATCTCCGTGCTGTCTTCAGCTTTGACCACCCTTCTCCCAAGCAGGGACTGGAGAGAGAGAGAGACATCAGTTGTGTTTTGTCTGGATCCCATTAGCTTTTTATCCCAGACAACTCGAGTGTGTAAGCACAAAATCTGTTGGTGACTGCACCTCGGTGTTGCTGAACTCTTACCCTCAAGGAACCGCCCCTCCCCTACCTTTGCCTGAGTTATGGTTCTCATCATGAGTGCTTTTCCAGCAGCTTCCAAACCACCACCCGGCTCTTCCCCTCCATCCATCCTCTACCCTGCAGCCGCAGTGACCTTTCCAAAGCACAAATCTGATCATGTCACTACCTGATGGAGGCCCCAGAACAGCTCCCTCTGGCCATAGCAGCTGATCTCTGTCCGTGCTCAGTAGAAAGCCAGGTGCTCCCCAAGCCACCCCACACTGGGCGGTTGCTAATGTGAACTGATGATGGTCTTCTCTTGGTTGGCAGACAAGATTAAGCTAATTGATGGAATGGTCTCTGTCTTCAGTGTTTCTCCCTTACTCTCCTGAACTGTTGGTCCCTGCCACCGCGTGGGCGTATTAGAAGACAGTGTGGGACCAGCTCTGTTTCATCCCAGGCTCGAGCACTTCATCAGTTTTTCATGGATCCACCCTTGCTGGTGTGCTGCACGTAGGGGTTCTATTCTCTCCCGTGGCAGACAGATGGAGGGTTGGCATCCACAGCTCTTCCCAACAGGCCTCACCCCTGTGGGCTGCTTCTCTCTGGGATATGGCTCACAGACCCTTCTCTGCAAGGGTGGGCCCTTCCCCTTCTGCATGGGGAACCCTTCCTTCCAGACTTAGTGCCACCCCCCAAAAAAAAAATATCTATGGAATGGGTGATGCATGGACTGATGGGTGGAGAGCTGAGGTTGGGTGTATTAAGTACCAGAGAACACTGGACAGACAAGACTTAAAGTGGGTGTCATGGACAGAGAGTGGTCCTCTGTCTCCCTCTCAGTGTGGTTCTTCAGCCACACAGGGCTTCTTGCTGTTGGGGAGTCCACCTTAGCACTCGCTGCCTCCTCCTTCCTGGGGTCTTCATATGGTTCCTTATCACCACTCAGGTCCACTCTGTGTAAGGCAGGCCCCTACCTTGTTCATGGTGTGCAGAGGGGTCTCTCTTATTCTAGGACCCATGCTTGGTCAACCTTGAGATTCAAGTAATGTCTAACATTCTGGCTTTCTGGCTCTGAGGCCAAGAAAGAGGCCTCTTTGGTAATAACACACGCCAGCAGAGCAAATCTGCATTCTCCCTTTTTGCTTTTTTTTCCAGGATGATGTTGACACATATGTACTCAAATAAATCAGCCTCCCATCTTAACCATCTCCCTTGGCAGGAACATTAAGTTGCTGTGCCAAGCCAGAGCTGGCCAGTATGACCCAACCCTTGAAATATAAAGGAAATCGTTGTGTTTTCATGCTAGCAGGTATTGACATGAAGCCAGCTCCTCAGCTTCTAGGTTTTTTTTTTCCCATGGCCATAACCACTGACCTGCTCATGGTAATTTGTGTGATCCTCCAGTGCAGGGCTGGACTCTAGCCTTCTCCAGATGCTACTTTGTCACCAGAAGCCACTCATTAGTCACACGGACATGCGTGGGTCAGGACACCTTTGGTTGCAAATGACAGAACTCAAATTAAATTGGCTTAAGTTTAAAAGCTAATGCGTTGGCACGAGTAAATAAAGAAATCTCAGCATGGCAGGATCCAGAGAGTCAACAGAAGCAACGAGTCTGCCTCACCTCTTCCTTTCTGGGTCGGATACCTCCTCAAGCCGGCTCTCAGGTTGGTATGAGGAAGTGCCACGCTTGCGTCGCACTCAGTAGCACCCTGGCAGGAAGAGTGTGTCTCCTGCCCAGTGGTTTCAATGGAAGTCCTAGAATTGACTCTCATTTCCCTGTCTTGGGTCACAGCCCTGTCCCTACACCCTAAACTGTCACCAGAAAGGATTGACCACCAGACTGGTCAGGTCTTGGTCACATGACCAACCATTCAGCTCTTGGGTCAGTGAGGGTCAAGCATCAGATCCACCCTAACGAAATGGAGCACAGCTGGCCTTTTCTGAAATCAGGGTGTCAAAGCCCCTAAAGGGCCGTTGGTTGTTCAAATGCAACAGATTTCTACCTCCGGCCAGTGTTCAGTCCACCCTGAGTCCCCTGCACATTGCCACAGGCCTCTCCTTAAAACACACCGCCCTGGCTTCCAGAACTTTGGTTGCAACTTGTTCTCCTTCTGGATCTTGGTGGCTCACCCCCCAAATGCCAACTTTACACAGGTTTTATCCCAGCTATCCTGTTACCTGTCACCTATCATGGTTTCAGGGACCACCTGTCTCTGGCCTTCCCCTCCAGACTCCACCCTCAGCCCTCACCTTCTCTTTCTGGACCCCAGCTTCCAGCTAGCTGCGCAGAGCTGCCTGGATGCCCTGCATGTCCGGCGTGAGCCGCTGGATTCCGACCCAAGTGTGCTCCCCTCCTCGGGTCCTGATTGGTCAAAGTGGTCCCCTAAGTGGAGCCTTCAGGACCTCTTGGCTCCTGCCACTTGCCGACATCCATGGTCAGAGTGTGAAGGATTCTGCACTCTCACCGTGGCCCTGGTCCCCTCCTGCTCCTCTTCACTGCCACTGCATGGCTCTGGTCACTGCTGTGGCCCGGCTAGCTGGTCTCCACATCTCCAGAGTCAGCTCCTGGCTCAGGAGGAGCTCTAAACCATCACCTTTCTGAAAAGGTCACAGTGGGTACACCTCTGCTGAGAAGAGGTCTGCTGGGTCTCCCTGCTGCCTCCTGGGAGAAGCTGACCCAGACTTCACCTTCACAAGCTGGAGTGCACAGCCTCCTGGTCACCTCCGCTGCCCGCCAGTCCCCTGCCCAGCCCACCTCCGCCACCGTAGTCCTTCCCCAGAGAGGCTGCTGGTCTTCGGGGGTTAGCCTGGGTGTCCTGCCGAGCCCTCCCCACCTGCAGCCATGGCAGAGTCCCTTCCCCTGGAGCACCTGTGCCATGGTCCCACCTGGACCTGCGTGCTGCTCTACCTTCTCATCTTTCTCTTCACCAGCTGGGGAGCTGCGTGGGTGGGGGCAGGCGTGTTGGTGAGAGTGGGCCTGCCCCGCTAGCCAGGAGCCATTCCTAGGCCCAGAGGCCTGGAGGGGCCTTGGGTTAATGAGAGGGCTGCGGATACCCAGGGCAGCAATTCCGACTTCACGTCCCCTGTTTGGTAGTCCCCCCTCCTTTCAAAAGGCCAGCTCTTCCTTAGCTGGTGTCTAAGTCAGTTTGCACCTCCAGGTTAATTGTCAGTGAGAAGCATGTCTCTGGTTCCTTTTCTTCTCTTTTTCCCTTCCTAAGCTCAGTTCTAAACTCCGTTCAGTATTTCAGTCGGCTCTGTCAGATGTGACCTGCACATACCACCTGAGGGGCTCCACCGCTGCTGCCTGTCTTTTTGATGGAGATGAAAGTTGATTGAGCTGGACTCGTGTCCTGTCCTGTCAGGACACACGGCTGGCTCTGGGGTCCGGGTGCTCCCTTTCCTGTGGGAAGCAGGGCTTCCAGAATCTAGGGAGGTAGGTCACATGCTGGGTGTCTTCTGAAGGAGTGACCTCCCAGGGGAGATGGCCTCCAGCCCAGGACTAAGAGTCACTTGCAGAAGTCCCAGGCTGAGGGGGCAGGGCAAGAGAAAAGCCTCCCTGAGTTCTCTGTGTGACATGTCTCCCGCCATGGCGGGTAGCAGGATGGTGACTTTTAGTCCTCTCTGGTTCCCTGGGGACAGTATCCAGCAGCCAATGAAAGAACCAGTCGACCCCTCCAGACAGAAGTATCAAGCCAGCCCCACGCGGTGGGAGACACGAGCGAGCGCTGAGAACGCACGTCTAGCCGGGACACAAAACCAACAGATGGGAAACAATTAGTGAGCAATGGAGCTTGAAGAAATATGCCCAGTGCCTACGGAGGCGCGGGTCCGGAGAGGGGGAGAGGCGTCTCGGGAACGCGGGCTCCGTGAGCTGAGAGGGAGACCCGTGCCTTGAAGGACAGGAAAGGGCTCTGCAGGAGAGGCACCCATCTGGGACAGTGCAGCCCAGCTGGAGAAGCAGGACTCTGGAGAAGGCCGGAGGACGAGCAACAGCATGGCCTCTGGGCGGGCAGGGGGTGTGTAAACTGAGCATGTGGGATTTGGAGCCCTGAAGAGAAGATCAGCATCTTGAGTCCGTTGTTCATTTGATACACAGACATCTGTTGAGTTCCTACTGTGTGTCAGGTACTGCAAATTGTCCTGGAGATGCAGATGACCTCTAGGACACGGGGACAGCAAGACACATTACGATCTTAGGACCAGTCTAGGTAGAGTGTGCCTAGAAGCCAAAGAAAGGCAGCCAACCTGTGTGAGTCAGCTTTCTGTCACTGTGACAAAATACCAGAAGCCATCAGCTCACAAGGAGGAAAGGGTTGATTTTGGTTCACAATTTCATGGTTGGTGGGCTCCTGCTTTGGGCCTGGGGCAAGGCAGCACATCATGGTGAGAGCACGTGGTGAAGCAGAGCCACTGCCCTCATGGCTGCTGGGACCAAAGACAGAAAGAGCATGGGCCAGGGTCCCCAGAGCTTCCTCCA
This sequence comes from Tamias sibiricus, assembly GCA_025594165.1. Classification (NCBI taxonomy): domain Eukaryota; kingdom Metazoa; phylum Chordata; class Mammalia; order Rodentia; family Sciuridae; genus Tamias; species Tamias sibiricus. The sequence goes on from CM046659.1 coordinate 155,336,045, forward strand.
GGACATGCCCAACGACTTTACTTCCTTCTATCAGCCCCACCTCCTTAAGATGCCACTGCCTCCTAATAGCCTCACAGACTGGTGACCAAGCCTTTAGCTTTGAGGAGTCTTTGGGGGACATTTAAAATCCAAAACATAAGTCGGGCATGGTGGCGCACGCCTGTAATCCCAGCACTTGGGAAGCTGAGGCAGGAGGATTGTGAGTTCAAAGCCAGCCTCAGCAATGGCGAGGCAGCAACTCAGTGAGACTCTGTCTCTAATAAAACACAAAAAAGGGCTGGGGATGTGGCCCAGTGGTCGAGTGACCCTGAGTTCAATCCCTGGTACCAAAAAAAAAAAAAAAAATCCAAAACATAATGCAAACTAACTCCTAAAGATTTAGGTGAACATCCTGAAGGTGGTGGCATCTCTACTGAATCCCGTAGAGCACTGCAGACCAGCCTGGCATAGACCTCGGCAGTGCTGCTTATCTCCATGAAAACGGAAGCCATCGAAACATCCAGCTAAAAGCAACCAAACAAATTGTGGCCCACGCCTGTGGAACCCCATGCGGCCATTCAAAAGAATAAGTCAATTCTATGTGTTTTAGTTTGGAAAGATACCCAAGATACAGTGTTAAAAGAAAAAGAAACACACAAGATCCAGAATTTCACATAAGAAAGTAAAAACTATATATTTTGTTGCCCATCTCTGGAAAGAGACGTAAGAAACCCAGCCTAATGGCTGTTTCCAGTGAAGGGAGTTGGGAGGGAAGGATGGACGAGGCCTTGACACAGCCTTCACATGCTATGGCTTCCAGAGGCATTATGCAAGGCTGGAGTCTCTCCAGGTGCTAAGGGTTCCTGGGGGAGGTGGTGGTGAGGTTCAGTGTTCTGGACTAAGCGGTCAGCCCCAGTGGGCCTGAGCTGTTTGGGAGGGAGATGGACTTAAAAGAAGGATGAGGGCAGCAGAGGCTGGACTTCACAGAGATGGATGTGCCAGTCTCAGGAGGCCGTGCTGGATCCCAGAGCCACCCCAACACTCCATCAATCCCAGCTGCTATGGACCTGTGATGATGGCTGGGGAATGCGCTCACTTGGCCAACCCGGCTGCATTTCTTGGAATTCTCTTTCTTGTGTATTTACAGTTCGGATGGGCCTCTAGGGAGCTTCTTGCAAGATGCAGAAGGCAAGGGAGACAGCAGCCATTTTTTTGTGGCTGACACAATTGTTGCTCGTCTGCTGACCTGGCTTCGTTGGTGCGAGGCAGCTCGAAGCCCGGCCTGCACCTGGGCCCGGCGCCCCTTCTGCTGTCTGACTCCTTGCCAGGTGCATGTGCTCAGCTCTGTGACAATGGGCTCGGCTTCTGCTGGGTACCCTTGTCACTGCGCTCAGGGGATGAGTATAGCCACAGGGTCCAGATTGTTGTCCAGGATCTCTAGCTCATGCAGACAGTCCTGGGAACCTCAGGCCCAGCAGCAGCCTCAAGGTTGCTCCTTAAGGAGGTCCCCACCCAGCTCCACAGACGTCTCAGCCAGTGCTCCACAACACAGCCTCTCGTGTGTTCACACCCACAGAGCTCCAGCTTCTGCCTTTCTGGTGGATATGCCCATCATGGGCCAGGTGCTGTTCCTGATTCTGACAATGATAAAACCAGTGCCTCCCCACCCTTCATTTCCTAACAGAAGGAGCCAGAAGGCAAGCCACAGATAGTGTGGTCTCTGAGAGTGATAATTCCCAGGGGACAGGAAAAAACGGACTGCTTTGACAGGGGTAGGGGTGGAGGGGTAGTTCAGGGAGGCCTCTCAGAGCCAGTGACATCGTGCCCTAAAGGGCCATGGGGCACAACCATGGGAAGAGCTCTGGGCAGACTGCCTTGAGGGCAAGGCCCCATGGCGGCCTGAACCCAGAGTCTTGGAGGAGCAGAAAGGAGCCAGGTAGGCTGGCGGGCACCAGAGGAGGGAGAGCTGCAGGCTGAGCTGAGGACCAAAGGCCGGCTCTGATCTTGTTGGGCTTGGATGCCAAAGAGGGCCTGGACTCGATTCTAAGAGCCCGCTGGAGTTCAGACATCTTCCACAGTTGGCCAGTTGGAAGGCCACACGCAGTTTTCCCGGGAATACCACAGATACAACACGGTCTCGTGCACGCTCCCTTGAGAGAGAGAATGACTCCAAGAGGAAGTGCTGTGTGAAGCTTCTGTCTCAGGTGAGACTCCCGGGCAGAGGGCTGAGGCTCAGGTTCTTGAGGCAGAAGGAGAGGACTCTGTGCCCGCGCTTGCCTTGGCCTGACTTACAGGACTTTTCAGCCTCCCGCCTGCCAGGAGGGCCCAGCTCCCTGCTGGCCTGGCCAGGATTCCATCTTTCCAAGGAAACCAGACTTGTTCCACTAGGAAACTCTTTCCAGGACCTCTGATAAAAGCGTCATGTGAAGCTGAATAGCTCATTCAGCCTTTCCTTGGGAAGCCATTAGCAATGTCAAACACTTCTGTCTTTATTCGACACAATTTCCTACACTGCTTTGCCTGGCACAGAAGAAAAAGAAAGGGGAGAAGAAAAAGTAAAAGAAAGGTGTTAGGAGTCGAGTTGGGAGCAGGGGAGCAGCCAGGTTGGTGGGTTTCTAGAGTCTGGCAGAAAGGAAACAGGACGGGAGACAGCCATGCCAGAGGCTCACTGGCCAGCCCCACATGCTCCGGCCTCTGCTCCAAGCCTCCTGGCCTCAGCATCTCTTACAAACAAAAAATTTATTAGATAGATGCCTAGAGATCCTATAGCCCAGAGAAGGGAAGCAGGCCACACAGCTAAGCAGGGCCATTTTGGCCTTGAAGCCAGTTCTTCCCACCCCTGAGTGCACCTCAAGGAAACATTCCTGAGAAGACCAGGGCCTCATTCCGTGTTTGGTTGAAGGGACAGTGTTGGTGTTGTTTCTGTCTTTGGGGTAAGAACACTTAGATCTGGGTCCAGTTCAGAAACGGGGTGAACAGTGCGGCCGGCCAGCTGAGGGACCACGTACCCACAGAGGAAGGACGCGGGGCTGCCTGCAACTGTGCATTCCCGCTTAGCAGACGGCGGTCAGTAGGTGGCCAGTGGCCAGCTGTGCTCCCCTCTGTCCTGTCATTGTAAGACACAAAGCTCTACCTTCAGGGAGCCTTCTGGGTTGATGGAACAATGATTAGATGCTTTGGCAAGTGGCACTGTTTCTGGACTCATGGTCACCCCAGCAGAGGTCTCAGAACCAAGTCTTGGTGGCCTGAATTGAGTGACCTGTCATCAATGGCTATCTCCAGGGGACCGAGCCTCTGCCTGGCCTGAGCAACAGCTGGGCCAGGCTCTCAACACACGGGGTGCTTTCACAGGGAAAATTGGGGCGTTGTCACCAGCACACCCTGGTAGGCAAGGAGCAGCGACCTCAGACGGAGCTTTTCTTATCTCCCTTTCAGAACCACGAGGAGCCGCGGGCCGTGTGTACCTAATTCATTTCTGTGCTCGCCTCACCCAGAGTGAGGGCTTTGTAAATATTTGTTGGGTGAATGAAAGAATAAATGAATAGTAAATGGATGAATGAACCTCTTGGGAGATAAAAGCAATCCTCCGTGGGGGGCGGGTGAAGCAGCGGCCCCCGTGCGGTGCGGTCAGGGGTGGCCGCAAGCTCCGTGCTCCGGTGTGATTGGCCTGTGCTGCAATCTCTGGTGGCCAGGCTGTTTGGACAGTGTGCAGGGCAGTGGCGGCAGCGCCCCTGCCAAAGGCGCTTAGGCCTGAAGTTAGAGAGGGTGGCTGTGTGAGCCGGCATGCTAAGTCGGGGCTGTGGGCTCAGGGTGCAGTTTGGTGTGAAATGAGGAACTGTTCCTCTCACATGTGTCAGCCTTGGCCAGGGGCCCTGGTCCTGGAGACATTTGGGGGCAGCAGATGGCTGTGGGCGGGCAGGGAGAGCCCAGAGCAGGGCAGTTTTCTCCTTGGCAACTGAGGCTTCCCCCTGCAGCGTGGAGTCTTTTCTTTGAGTCAGGGGTCCAGGTGGGCTGCTGATGGTGGTGGGCCCTGCGGAGAGCTGACAAGGCAGCCACCCTTCCCCAAAGGCCTGCCCGGCTGGCGTCCCCACGTGTCCTTAGTCTAGCACTCTGGGTCCTGGCGAGCAGAGCTGGCGTGTGTTGTTGGCCACGGGCTGACCAGGCTCCTCTTGTTCCCACACAGGAGGCCCCAGCAGGCCTTCTTCACAGGGCTGCTGTGCAGAAGGCACCACCCTGTCGAAGTCCAAACAGGGCCGCTCTGGGAAGCTTTTGATGCAAATCCCACAGCCAGGGGCCCCACGTGCAGGAGCAGAGTTCTCACAGCTCCGTGGTCCTTCAAGATGAGAGGCACATTCAGGGTGACCAACATGGCGTCCCAAAGGACCTACTGGGAAAGAAATACCCCAGTCTTGGCCCCAGAAACGGCTCGGCTGAGCTTCTTGTTACTGCTCAGCACCAGAAACATCTGGAATTCTCCCCTGCCTTCTGGTCCCACAAAGAGGAAGTTTCAGAGCTCCTGAGACTGACCTGAGGTCACAGAGAGGTACAGTTAACATGGAGCCCATGCCCAGTTGGGTCCAGGGCCTACCTCCTCACCCCTTGGTCATGTTGATTTGGGGGGGGGGGGTCTGCTAGCATCACCCATGATGGTCTTAGGTCTGAGCCCAGGAGCAGCTCAGCAGAAGCACTGAGATGTTGGCAGAACTGGTACTGTGTGCCAGGCATCAAGCTGGCTGCCGGGGACGTCACGGCCAGCAAGACACAAGGGTCCTGCCTCATGGCAGAGAGCAGACACACAGGAGGGGTGCCAGGGATGGCCTCGGGAAGAGGTGATGCTGCAGCAGAAACCAGTAGTCAGTTGTGCAGTTTCAGGGGACAAGGTCGCAGGGAGAAGCGCAGCAGGAAGGGGAGGATGAGGTCCCCTGGGTGACACAGCTTCCTGGGGTGATGCTCACGGGCACCTCGGGCTCCAACCATGGTTCTGAAAGGCTCAGAGCTAAAGGCTGAGGTTCCTGGGGCAGAAGTTCCTCCAGGTCAGAAGCTGCATCTGTGGAGAAGGTTCTGGGTGGCCTTTCCTTTCAGGGGCAGGCTGGGGGGCTCCCGCCAACGGGTCTCAGTCCCACATCCCTGTGGCCACCTGCCCTGGCCATTGCTCGGAGTGGAAGGATTGCAGAGCCCTTCTCCAGAAGTCTCCACGTGAAGCAGCACGGGGGCCTGTCAGGGAGGTCTCCTGGGGAGAAGCCTCCTCCTCCTTCCTCCCTTCCTTTTTGATGGTTTGGTCTCTCTAGGATGGGCCTCCAGTTGGGTTCGCTTCTTTCCTCTGGTGGACAGATTGCAGGGACATCTGGGGCTTTCTCTTTACCCATTTTTATTTTAAAAGGTGTACCAGGGGGCTGGGGCTGTAGCTCTGTGGCAGAGCACTTGCCTAGCATGCGGGAGGCACTGGGTTAGGTCCCTAGCACCACATAAAATAGACAAATAAAATAAAGGCATGCTGTCCACCTGCACCAGGGCTCTGGCACAGAAGAGAACAGGACAGAAGGGAGGAGAGGCTCAGGCAGCGGCTGTCAGCAGCTTCTGCCTTGGGGAAGTCCTCTCCCCCTTGGCCGCTGGCTGGCCTGAGCTCCAGCAGGGCACGCCCAACCTGTAGGGAGCCCTGGGGACAGAAGGCACTTTGGTGGCCTCAGTGACAACAAGGGACTCGAGGTAGCATTCTCTGGCCCTGGGCACAGGTGGCACTTGGGCCGTCCTGTCATTCCCTGCAGGGTGCTGAGCAGCATCCTGGCCTCTACTGCTGAAAGTCCTCAGCAGCCTCTTGCACGCAGTGCAGCCAACACTGGCTCCAGATATGGCCAGATGTCCCCTGGAGGAGGTGACCTGGTTGAGAACCGCTGGTCTTCTCATGCAGAGGCCTTAGAAGGTATCCCCTTTCTGCTCTGGGGGCCCTCCAGAAGCTCTGGTGTCTCAGGCTGGAGCACGCTCACATGGTGGGAGCAGCATCCTCCACGCCACCCCTGACCCCGGACCACAGCCACAGAGCAGTGAGGGAGAGCTGCCACTCAGCCGCACCAGGCACAGGTCACCCATGAGCCTCCTTTGGTTCCTCAGATAGGCAAACAGAAGGAGAGAAGCGTTGGAAGCCTCCGTGGCTGCTGTGCTGTCCCTGTGGTACGGAGGTGTGTCTGTGAGAGTCTTGGGGACAGAAGGGTCTGAACATTCCCAGAACATCAGGCCCATCAGGGGAGCATACGGCCCTGGGGAGGGCCAGTGGGACAAGCATCCTTCAAGGAATCACTCTCTCAAGGCCCCCCAAATGTGGTGGACATGGCCTCAACTTTACTTTCTTTACTTTTTCACTTTCCAGCTTTTCCCCTGGTTCTTGGCTCTGGAGAAAGTGGAAAAAAACACACACAGAGAACAGGCTGAGGCTGCCTGGTCTGCGAGGAGGGAAGATCACACAGAAACAGGAAGCAGGCTGACGTGTGGCCCACACAGCACAGCCACTGTCCCTTGCAGGTGGGGCTCCGTGTGATGTTTCTTCGTCTTAAGAGAATTTAAGCTCTGGACACTGGGACCAGAACCATTAAGTAGGGTCTTTCTCTGGCCTGCTAAGGGCACTTTCATGGGAGTGTTTGTCAAATGGCACCAGAGTCCCCTTTCTCTGCTTGGCTAGGAAGTGGGTGCTGCCACCAGGGCATCTCAGCACTAGAATCCTGCCTCTCGGGGAGGCCAGCAGAGTTTCTTGCATAAAGCTCATGAGCTTAGACACAAGGAAGTTGTCTTCCTGGGCAGCGGTCTTGGCACCCCCAGCACCCAAGACAGTGCCAGGCACTGTGCAGGCCCAGCAGGCTTGGAGAGAGAAGCCCCTCCTGCTCCATTGGCAAGACGGTCTCCTTGTCCGGCAGGCATCTCTCAACCCCTATCTGGCAGCCAGATTCTCCTACCCCTCCCCTCTCTTATCTCTTCATCTAGCTTGCAGTCACTGGGCTATAAAATAACTGTGGAATAAACTGTATTGATCAAACAGCAAATATTTTTTAAACATCCATCACGTGTATGCCACTGAACCTAGAAAGTGTTTGGGGCTTTGAGAGGGGAACACTCCTCTCAGTTATGAAGGATGGCAAATACATGGCACTCCTAGCCCTCTCCTCGCCTGTGTTCCTAGCAGACATTGCTAATCAATCACTGCACATGTAGCTTCAGAACTCTGATTGACATAGAGCTCTGGGCTGCTCCTCCTTGGGAAGGTCTTTTGGAAGTGGCTCTGGGAGATAAAGGGCCACCCACTCGACCAGCCAGATGTGTCGCATTGACTGTGGTGACTGGTGGCATAACAGACATGGAAGACTGTCACTCACTGTCTCGTCCTTCCAGTCCACTCAGAGGTCTCCAGCCACATTCTCTGGAAGTCTTCCCGAAAGCCTTCCATGTTTGTCTCTTCCTATGGGACGTGAGGGGGCTGCCTGCTCACCAAGTGGTTCCCATCCTCAGCCAGGGCTGTTTAGGTACTTGATAAATATCTGTCCAAAGAATGCAGAGCAAGTGAGGCTGCCGTGGCTGGTGGTGGGCAGGGGGGCGGCAAAGATGGCAAGAGGCCCACACAGTCCTCCCAGGGGGCAGCACCAGGCCTCAGGCACTTCATGGAATCCTGCTCAGGACGCTCAGTTGCCCTTAACTCTGCCCCGTGGGAAACCACATGGCAACCTGCGTCCCTGCAAGTGCTGGCGGCCTTTGCTGAGGCCATGTCTGCATCCCTCGCAACCCCACTGCCGCACCACTTCCCCAGGCAGGGGTGCTGAGCACTAGTGCCTGCCCCCCCCCCGCCCCCGCCGAGGACCAACAGAAAGCAGTGGAGACATCCCCCACCTGGACATGGAGGGTCATGCCACCATGCAGCCCACACAGCCCAGGCCCAGTCCTGGAGGGCAGAAGTCCAGTCCAGGCATGGCCGGCTCCCTGAGCAGGCTTGCAGGGAGGATCCTTCCTGCCTCTTCAGTCTCTGGTGGCTCCTGGTGACCTTGGCCTGTGGCTGCACCCCTCGTGTCTGCTCTGTGGCCACACGAGCCTCTTCCCCTGAGCCTCATGTGCCCTCTCTTCTCGTGAGGACTCGGGGCCCCTTCCATCCAGGGTGATCTGGAGATCTGTAGGCGATTAGTCTGCAAAGTGCCAATTTTCATACAAAAGGCCTCTCTCTTAAGCCCCAGCTGGACAGCCCCTGGTTGGCACCAAGTACCTCTATCAGAGAGGTCAGTTTTACGCCTTTCCTTGGGGGCCATTTGGAGCCAATGCCACCTTGGAGTCCCTCCTCTTCCTCCTCTTTAGTTTCTACTTGTGTGTATGTGTGTATGTGTTTATGTGTGTGTTTTAAAAATTTCTTCTGTTTTCTAAAAACTCACCAGGGCCAGGAGAGTGACTTTAGGGCCTTATGATATTCACTACAGGCTGAAAGAGGGGCCATTGTCCCTGGACCAGTGGCCCTAGGTGGAGACGCAGGTCTCTTTCCTTCTGGGGCCTGGGGCTGATCTCAGCTTCCCCCCCAAACAGGCTTTTGCTGGATAGGAAGCTGCAGAACGGACCCCGTGAGAGTCACAGCCTTAGGCAGGAATGAGACATGACTTCAAATGCTCAGATTTGGATGAAATCATATGCAGCCTAGGAGATAAGCCTTCTCTCCTCATGCTGGGGTCTTGCTTGCTGTCACTGGGGCCGCAGATGGGATTTCTGTGAAGACTGAACCAGAAAGGGACACAGTGACCCACTGCTCTCCTTCCTCCTGGTGTTCAGTGAGCAGAGGCCACTAAGCCAGGGCTCACCTGCACAGAGCCCCATTCACGGGCCCACAAACATGCCAGCAGGAAGCCCTGACACAGGCTGAGGAGGAACTAGGTGGTGAGGGGAGGGTGTTGGGCAGGGGCAGGGAAGCCAGGCTGGAAGAGGACCAGAAGGAAGCCTCCTCTCCCTGCTCCACCTCCCTGTCCAAGCCACCGTCCTCTGGATGACCGTGACACTTCTGGTGGGCTTGGCCTGCGGCTGTACCCATTTGCCACAGGAACCAGAAGAAGCTTCTGAAAATAAGGTGCAAGAGATGGCATGGGCAGCCTGGTGCCCGCGGTCCAGTGGTAGTTGTCCTATTTGAAATGGCCACAGCATAGATCATATAAACACCCCTTGAATTTACCTGGACTCCTGACTCCCCCCCCCCAACATTGTGTGCTTCTTCACCCCATCCTTTGACCAGGGAGAGGCATTGCTGGGACATGGGTGACACTTTCTAGCCATCATCCAGCACAGACGGGTCTGTCCTTGCTACCCATGGGTGGATACGTGTCCCTCTGCCTGCAGACCCTCCGAAAGTCCCACTGCTCTTGAGATTAAAACAAACAAACAAACAAAAAAACAAAAAAAACCCCCACACCTTTGCCCAGACCTGGAAGGTCCTTGACACCTGGGACCGACGGAGGGTTTCAAGGAAAGGCACCCTCTCCCAGAGGGGGTCAGTGTATCCCTCAGTAGGGAGTGGAGTCTAGAGTTGCCAACCCAATTCCAGAAGGTTTCAAGGAAGTCCTTGGACACCCTCTTGGGTGGCTGGTGAAGCCTCCACCATGCCTGAACGCTGAACATGCTCAATAACTGCAAGATAAGCCAAACAACATTAACGGTAACAGTGCCAGTACCAGTACCAGTACCAGTGGCCCTTTCTCAGGCACTTAGAAGGTACCAGTCTCTGTGTGAAGCTCCCCATGAGCAAACAATTCACCAGCCCGGGAGATGCAGCCTACTCTGAGAGGGTGGCGAGACCAGGTGTATTCAGGCAATGGGGATGGGGATGGAGAGGGGTGGACATCTGTCCAGCCTTCTAGAAGCTCATGATGAGTTAAAAAGACAAGATATGGGAAGCCTCCCGGCTGATAAGGGCTAAGCAGCGTTCGATACAACAACAGAAGAGAGGTTCCAGGCAGCGCGTGATTAATTGCGTGCATCACGGGGATGATAAATGTTTTAGCAGCTCCAAGGAGGGAGCCATTTCCCCAAGTCAGGCACCTGCGGGCTGACTGTGCCCTCTTAGAGGGGGACTCCAGAGGAGGTCCTTGTCCCTCAGTTGGGGATGGGAGAGAGCCTTTTTCTGTTTAAGGAATGGGCCTGACATTTGTTGTGCACTGGCTCTGGGGAGCCTGCTATTTTGAGGAGATGAGGAGACAGTGGAAGGTGAAAGCTTACCCCTTCCACTGCTCACACTGCTCCAGGATGCGCCATTTATCTGACATCTCTCCTCCAGAAAGGGGAGCTGGAATGCAGTGCTGGCATCACGTGAAAAAAGGCTGAAGACACTGGCTTTGAGCCCCCAAAGCAGCTGGGGCATCTCTCTCTCTTGGCAAAAGGATCCTATAGAATATTACAAAAACACATCACATTCATGGAAGTGATAAGACTGACAAATGCCTGGATTTTGCCCCAAATTTCAAGAGGCAAAGACTGAGAAGTTTTGCTAAAGCTCTCAGGCTCTGGATTGCGTTCAGTTGGGGTGTCTATTAGGAAAACGAGCCATTTCATCTCGGCTCATACCATAAATTGGTTCATGGATGCCCAAGGCTTTATCCCATTATACTGTGCTGCTCTCGAAGTGGTGAAGGCTGTGTCTCCAGGGGCACGCTTGTCTGACTGTCTAGAAACTCCAGCACCGGCCAGTGAGGTGCTGTATCTGCAGACCTGGGTGAGATGACAGATGGGCATTTCCAATCCAGGACAATCCAGGAAGGTGCGTACCTTCCTGGGCCATGGTGGAGCAGGGTGCAGCTGCCACCCAGTCTAATGGGGCCCGCCCTGGGCTCTGGCTGTCCCCAGTGGTGGGAAACCAGATGGCTGATGATGGAAGACAGAGGTGGCATCTGAGGGACAGGCTGGCAACATCACAACTGTGGAGGGGGTTTATGGAGTCAGGAATGGACCTCAGATAAGGGTTGGGGGCTGAATCAGTCATATGCCTCCTCCCTCGCCCCCTTTTTCAGTCTCACCATCTTCCCAGGAATTTGAGACCAGCCCAACAACATAGCAAGACCATCTCAAAACCAAACAAGAAAACCCTAACTGACTTGAGTCCCTTGTGGACAAACTAACATCTGCAAACACACATCTTAAGTCATTAGAGCAACTTAGCATTGTCAGCCCCTCCCTGCGCTATGACACAGTCTTGGGTGGCCAGTCGTGCTTTGAGCAGGTCTATGGAGTTGAGTCAGGCTTTGGGATCAGAATGGGGCCAGGGCCTATCTGCACTCCTCAGCTTTGGCAAGTTATTCAGCCTCGCTCAGTCTTAGCTTCGTGTAAAATGGGCTTTTGGTGAGGATGAAATAAGAAAAGCCATGGGTGGTTTGGCATTGCAAGGTGAGACCCTTCATACCTGGGTGGCTCCAGCCTTGCCCTGGAAGGCTAGCTCATTGGAGGGATTTTGTCCAAACCTTACAATGATCTGGGTCACAGTTCTCTTCCCGTCATCCTCTTGGGGTGGGGAGAAGGGAGGTTCCTGAGCAAGGGCAGCATGGATCAGTCTGCCTAGAAATCAAGGGGTTCAAGAGATGGAGAGCAGTGTGCCAGGGTGGCTTGGGCTGGCTTTGTCTGGCCAAGGCCAGGGTCAGGTCCCTGAAGCATGGTCAAGCCAAGCAGGGTGGTGAGAATTTCCAGGCTGGACACAATAACAAACCCTCTGAGGTAGCAAAAGCTACCTCATCTAAGGACAGCCAGGAGTGGCAGCGGGTGGCGGGGGCAGAAGGGGAGACGGGGGAGTCTGTTGTTCCTTTAAATCAAACATGAGCTGCATACTTGATTGTCCCCATGGAGGGCAGCCTTGATGGTCCTAGCAGTCACTTAAAGATGGGCTCTCCAGGGGACGGGGCTCATGGAGAATGTGCTCCCAAGCACGTCGTCAGACGTTTGAGCTGTTGGAGGGACACGACATGTCCCTCTGGCCCCCCTGGCACGCAAGCCATCGGGACAGGAAGCTGGAGGGCAGAGGAGGAGCACCTTTTGGAGACCCTCCACATGCTGCTCCCCGGCGACAGAGCCACCGGGACAGACAAGTCCCCAGAAGCAAGAATGGCGGCAGCCCTTCATTCCACAGGTAGGTGGGGAGATGGTGAGGAAGAGCACAGCTTTCAAGCAAGATGCCCGGCTCACTGGGTGGCCCCTGCCCCCTCAGGTGCCCACTGTTCTTGAGCTGTGTGAGCAGCTGGGTGGTGAGAACTCTCCAAGAATCCTTATCCCGAGGCTGCATGGCCCATGAGGCCGTGCCTGGCCCCTGGTGAGACTGAGCAGCCTGGGTTCTTAGGGTCCCTTCCCAGGCGGTCCCGCACCCAGGGACACGGCACTGTTCAGCTCTGCTGCAGGTTCGCAAGGAGATTACCAAGCACACCCCAAGTCTGCACCAGGCGCAAGGCCAGGCCTCGATGGCCAAGTCTCCTGTCACACTCTCCTGTCCCTCTTTATCAGCACATGGAGTCTGAAAGTGGAAGGTGTTGGTCAAGAAAGCCGCGTGGAGACAAGATTTGAGCCTGAGTCTCCCTCTTCTCACCCGCCTTGCTTTTTTGTCTCATAGAATGCCTCCCTCTCCTGGGACCCCTGTCACACTGTGGCACCGGGCCCATCTCACTGTCACGGCCCACTCCACGGCCACCTCCATCCAATGCCATCTCTGCACCCCCGCTGGATCCAAGCTGTCCTCCTCAGCTCTTCCGCTGGCCTTGTCACGGGACAGGCTAGGGGTGGGCCTGGATCCTCTCTCAGGGACAGAGCCCCCGGGTGTTGACACCAGGTGGAGTCAGGACCCGAGTCAGTCTCGCCGTCGTGGGTCATGCAGGTGTACCCCACAGAGTCCTGAAGCAGCTGCAGCAGATGCCCTGGGCCTTCGGAAGGAGCCCAGTCCTCAGGATGACCGGGGTGGCTGCAGCAGGGATCTGCAGCAGTCTGTTCTTCCCCATGGGGCATCCATGGGGCGCCTTGGATTCTTGCAAGGAAGAGAAGGAAGGAAGGTACCAGGGAGATGCCAGGAGAAGGACCAGAAAGGCGAGAAAGAAGGTAAGGGAGAGGAGAGAGCACAAAGCAGGGTGGGGTCAACAGCAGGGTGACAAACAGGGGATAACTGGAGAGGTACGCATGTTCCCAAGCACGCTGGGGTACCCACACCCAGCCCCAGACAGGCCACCCCTGGCCAGCATCCCTGGAGGCCACGGGTCAGCTGCAGAAGAGCAAATTGCCCAAGTTCTCAGTCAAGTGAGCGGGACGCCCAAGCCAGCGGGCAGCTTCCGCACCGGGAGCTCTGGGAGGACACAGGGCGCATTTATTCCCAGCACGGCATCCCCATCAGAATGCCCACCAGCCGAACCTTTTAGAGCTTCTGCCGCTAATAGCATGATTTCTTTCTCTGTCATCAGTGGTAACAAACTGATCTATAAAAGGTTTTAAAAGTGCTACAAATATCTCCTCCAGTCCCCCGAAGTCAAGCTCATTGGGGAAATGGCTGGTTTCATTCTCCCTGTGCATTTGGGTGTCTGGATGTGGTTGAGGGAGTGAGCTCACCTTGAAGCTTAAGGTGGAATGGGCACCGACCCGGGGTGGGGGGTGCGGGGCGGGCCAGGGCAGGAGGCCCCTCCACCGCCGCCTGCTGGCCTCCTCCCCATGTGAGCTGGGACGGAGCTGAAGCAAGTGAGGCCCCAAGTTGAAGTGGCACTCACTCCTAGGCTGGTGGACATCTGAGGGCCAGTGTCTCCTCGAACTTTGCACCTGAGCATCTCGCTCTGGTCCTGACCCTGGGTAGGAGGGAGGAACACAGGCCTCACACACGCCTGCCTCAGTCTTCTCCTCTGTAAAATGGGATCACCTGCCCTCCTCAGGCAGCCACTCACGGATGGCACACATCACACCCAGCACCGTGCCGGGTGCGGCATGGGAGCAGACCTTCTCTCAGGGAGCTTATGGCCCAGAGGATGGAGGAGTCATAGAAGACCCCCTGTGTCGCACAGTTTCATAGGTGACTTCTGCCAGGTGGCCAGGGACACAGGCTGGTGCCAACATCTGCTGGGACGTGGAGGGGTGAGGAGCCCATGCCTACTAACAGGGGGAGGGACAGAGGGAAGCCAGAGCCGTGGCAGGGTGCCAGTGAGAAGGAGGCACAGAGGTGACACTGCCCAGGAAGGCAGACCAGGATCCTCCCTGCCCCCTGAAGCCCACAGAGTCTGTAACTGGACGTTTTCTGAACCACATCTCGTCCTAACCTACTTCTCCAGTGTCCCTTGGGCACCCTGTTCCCTGCTAAGTGATGACAACAAACTTGTACCCAGGCTGAAGAGGCATGCTGCTATTTCTTCTAGAAAATACGAGACCATTTCGAGCAGGGCAGCTGTTCTGCTGTGTGTGGAAGGAGGCAGAACATGATGCCGGCATGGGAGTCAGTCCCCTTCACCTGCCAAGCTCCCTCTGCTCCCTACCATTGCCTTGAGGAGGTCCCGCCTCTTTTTCTCACCTCCCTCCTCTCCTCCCTAGCCCCACTGGCCTTGCCTGGTGCCAGCACATTCCTGCCCCAGTGCCTTTGCACTAGCTATTCTCTCTGCTTGCAAGAGCTTCCCATCAGGACCTGCCCCAGGTACTTCTTTCATCATCCCATTCGCTCCCCTGCCTTGCTGTGCATCCAACCTCCATTCACAGCACATCTCTGGGCTCCCACGTCATGCTAAGCCCTGTGCCAGACATGGAGATGCAAGGTGGCATGGCTTTGTGTTCCAGTGCACAGACACCTATGGATGGCCACTGCAGGCTGCCCAGCAACTACAGGACACTCTGAGCCCTGCCTCCCTTGGCGTGGCTGGGCTTTTGTTATTCATCTCTTGTTCCCCTGGACACTCGGCCTTGTGGGTCCTGGGGCTGGAGCTGTGGGACAGTTCCCTCTGGAAGGTGAGGAACATACCCACAAGGATGACCTGTGTGTAGGAGGGGATGGCCCTGGTGGGACTAGGGGCTCTCCCTGAGGGGCACACAGAGGCCCAGGTGCCTGGGGCCTGGGGTGGGCACCAGGAGCCACCCCACAGACATGGATTCCTCTCTGGGGATCCGGGCTGCTCCCCACAGGGCTTCTGAGAGAGGTGGCCCTGGGGGCAGCCACTGCCCTCCGACCTTGCTTTCGGCTGGGGAGAGCGACTGCGGCCTCTTGAGTCCGCGGCTCTCCCCTCCCCCCTGGAAACGGCAGGTCTGACAGAAGCCAGCCGCAGGGGCAGGCGTGGGCGCTGGTGCGGGGGCTGAGCAGAGGCCAGCAGGGATTCTGTGCCCGGCGAGCAGCACAGCCCCCACAGTCTGCCGCTCAGCCAGTGACTCACTGGGCTCCGGCACGGACGCCCTCTGCACACTGATGAGACTCCAGAGTGACAGCCAGCACAGGGAGAGTGGGGGAGCAGGCAGGGGCACAGCAGGGTGCTCCGCGCACGCTCACAGCACACACACGCACACACACACACACGCCACACTCACCTGCACACTCACTCCTGCGTGCCCCCTCCCCCTCCGCCCTTCCCTGTGCAGGAGTGAGGGCTCAGGCCACAGCTTGAGTTTGGGTGAGCAGGGGGGACTGGGGGCTCCGTCGGGACACTCCCTGAGAACCCAGGGCAGGAGCAGGTTTGAGGGGTGAGGAGGAGTTCTTGAAGCAGCCATCTGGGGAGACAGGGGGCTTCCGAGGGGTGGAGGGAGAGCAGCAGTGGAGGGAGGCGAGGCCAGAGGCTGCCATGGCTCTGCGCTGGGTTGCAGCCCAGGACGGGAGGCCCCCAGAACTTCCCAAAAGCAGTGTTTACCATGGCACAACTGAGCCAGAGCGAAACCCTACACTGAGTCCAGCCTTGCGGGGCCCCGGCCTTCATTTCCTGAAGCTCCACATGGTGGTCTAGTCAGCAGGCCAAGACCACCTTGTGGAGCCCAAGGGTGTGACAAAGGCCGCCCACAGGGCTCCGGGAAACCCTGGGTCTTGGCCCCAGCACAACCCATCCAAACTCTCCAGGACCAGGGAAGAAAGGGGGAATGTTGTCGCCGGAAAAGGATTGCAGCCTGGAACGGCAGCGCCGCGGGAAGGAGTCCGGAGACAGGATGGAGACGAAAATATTCTTTAATCTTACAAGAAACTACAATATATCTACACAATAGCGATAACCCTGTCTTTTCTCCCTCTGGTCTCTTCCCATGCGCCCGAGCAGCAATGGCGCTCGCTCGATCTGCTGAGTCACCGTTCAAATCTCTCGAGAGCCTCGACCAAGTCCCGCGAGATCCCGTGAGACTACGGAAAGCGGAAATGCCCAAAAATGTCTATGGCCCAATAGTCAACCACAATCTTAGCTATCTCCGCAAACAGGGCTCCTGCATTTCCCCCTTTTGTTTTAAAAGAGGGGATGCTCTAGGACGTCTATGTGCAACCAACATTCTTACCCGTCATCGGATAATCAAGGCTGTGCCCTTGACTCCTGTCTTAGGTTGATATGTCGGCCACATGAGACTATCCCGTGCGACTGTGCCTGTCTTAGGTTGTCCCCCTCTGGGGATCTTACCCGTCATTGGCTAACCAGCCATCCAATGGAGCCCTTTAGGATCGACTGTGTAAGTTGACTAACAGCCGTCCAATTGTGGGGAGATGCTGCGGCTTTAAGGCGACAAGCCTTTTGGTGACGAGCCAAATTGCATAGCATATGAAATTCTTTTTTTTTTTTTTTTTTTTTTTTTTTTTTTGTGGTACCAGGGATTGAACTCAGGGGCACTCGACCACTGGGTCACATCCCCAGCCCTTTTTTTTGTATTTTATTTAGAGACAGGGTCTCAATGAGTTGCTGAGTGCCTCGCCATTGCTGAGGCTGGCTTTGAACTCGCGATCCTCCTGCCTCAGCCTCCCAAAGTGCTGGGATTACAGGCGTGCGCCACCACGCCCGGTGCATATCAAATTCTTTAAACAAATCAGCTGCCTTAAGTTCTATCAAGTAACACACTGAGTTCTCTAAACAAATACCCCCAAGGTACTGTCCCATGAAGTCCCAAACAATGAAAGATCAAAATGTCCACTTGTTATAACACGTAGATCTAGGAGGCCCCATGCATGCAGAGCAGAGGCCACACCGCTGGTGAGGTTGTTTGACATTTGAGCAGCAGGGATGCTTGCAGCGACCGCGATCCCTGCATCTGTAGCAGCAGCTGTCTTTTTTATGTCTAGACAATGCCACCGGCAAATCTTCAGGGCCCGCTCCCTAGAGACTCAAGCATCAATTATTAAAGGAAAGGCAGTGCTATTCCAGCACTGAGTCAAGAGGCGAGTTGTCAAACTAAAAAATAGAATTATTAGATTAGAAAATTAAAGTTGATTTCTGCTCACACACATTGCAGCCTGAGCTCCCACAAACATAAGCTGGCAAAACATCATGTTTAGAACAAAACAAAGAAAGACTGAGGGTATTTACTGTATTAAAGATAGATTAAAGAAAAACTAAAAGCACTTTGGAGAAATAATTTGTTAGCTGGAACTCTCGTGTTTCTGCATATACAGCAGTCCTTTACCTGTTGAAATAATTGAAATTAATCATTTATTAAACAAATGAAGTTAATAACAAATAAGCAACCTTATGTCAAAAACACCAAAATATCAGGTTATACAGCCCTAGTCATATTTTTCACTAAAGAGAAATCCCTGGGACACCTATAAAACAAAATTGAAGGTACCTTCACTTATTAAATTATTTACCCAATTTGAATACTCTTAAACTTAAATGAATTAGAGTTATTTGAATCCATATATATATATATATATATATATATATATATTCACAAGCGCTTTGTTATTTTTGATGTCACACTGGACAGACAGACGCACATACAAACATATATTTGTGACGTCACATTAACATGAAATTTAGACAAATACACAGACATAAACACATATATATATAAAAAAAAATACAATTGTGTGCACACTAAAGAGAGATCTCTTTGTCCCAGCTGGGAGGAATGACACTTAAGTTGTGATGTATTTTGAAGGACTCTTTTAAGGGAATCATTCCATATCTTCATCATGGTCCTCTTGATTTTGTACCTTTTTTATTAATCTTGATTCCTCAACAACTTCATCTTGATCCTTTTGATTTGGTACTTGCTTTATTAATCTAGATGGTATCCATATTGGAGAGGATTCATGCTTTGGAAAAACACAAACAGATCCTCTCCCCCAAATTAACACTGGATCTGGACCCTTCCATGTACCTGAAAGAACATCCTTCCAGTAAACCAAAGGTTTATGTTGTTGATGTGGGTTCCAATGTCTTTCTCCAGCAGAATAACCATCAGAGTCTAAAGTTAAAAAATTTAAGGTAAACAGGGCAACTGCCAATCTGTCCTTAGGATTTTTCCAGTTTCCTTCTTTCTGTTTTAACAACATAACTTTTAGTGTGCGGTTTGCTCTTTCAATAATGCCCTGACCCTGAGGATTGTATGGGATGCCTGTTTTATGGGATATGTTGAATTTTGCGCAAAACTCTTTGAAAGATGAGGACGTATATGCGGGGCCATTATCTGTTTTAAGCATTTTGGGGATGCCCAATGCAGCAAAAGCTTGTAAACAATGAGATGTGACATCTTTAACTTTTTCTCCAGAATGTAAGGAAGCAAAAATCATGCCTGAGCATGTATCTATGGTTACATGAATAAATCGCAATTTTCCAAAACTTGGCTCATGAGTAACATCCATCTGCCACAAATGATTGGGCATTAATCCTCTAGGGTTAACACCAAAATGAGGATTGGGCAAATGTGTCATACAAGATTTACAATCTTTTACAATTGTTCTGGCTTGCTCCTTTGTGATTTTAAACCTACGTTGCAAGGTGGTGCTGTTGACGTGAAACTGGGAATGAAATAAAGTAGCTTGTTGTAGCGCTGAAAGTATAAATATAGTTTTTGTAAGTTCATCAGCCTTTTGATTACTTTCATGGAGGGGGCCAGGCAAATTAGTATGTGCTCTAATATGGCCTATGAATACAGGTTCTTTTCTTGCCCACAAAAGTTTTTGTATTTGATAAAACAATTTAAAGGCTGGAGTATGAGGTGCTATTGGTCCTGCTAACTCTAATTTTGGGACGGCTTGTACAATATAGTGGCTATCTGAAAAAATGTTTATGGGCTGGTCTCTAAAATGTTCCAGAGCTCTTACCACAGCTTCCAATTCCACAAGTTGAGCTGATTTGTGTGCAGTTATGTAAGTCATACTTTCCTTTGTAGTGACTACTGCAGCAGTACCATTTGAGGACCCATCTGTAAATACATTAAATGCCTTAGGAATAGGTTGATTTTTTATTACCTGTGGAAATATAATAGGATGATTAATACAAAAAGATAATATAGGAGACTTAGGAAGGTGATTATCAAAATTTGCAGAGGTAGAGCATCTAGCTATAGCCCAGTCATTATCGTTGAAGCATAAATATTCAATCTGTGACGATGAATAGGGAGTAATAATAGTAGCAGGGTGAATGCCAAATATTTTAGTAGAAGTTTTAAGTCCTTGAAGAATAAGTTTAGCCACCATGGAGGTATAAGACTCAATTATGCTTTTAGGAGAGACAGGCAAATGTATCCATAATAAAGGCCCTTGTTGCCAAAATACTCCTGTGGGTGTATATTGTGAAGAAATAATAATCAATATCAGCGGTTGAGTTAAATCAAATCTGTCACAATGAGCTCCTTCGATGGCTTTTTCTACTACCTTTAAAGCTTTCCTAGCATCAGGAGTCAATGTTCGCGGTGAGGATGGATCAGGGTCCCCTCGAAGGATATCAAATAAAGGTTTTAATTGGCCAGTAGTGAGGTTTAGTATAGGGCAAAGCCAATTAATGTCTCCCAGTAGTTTTTGGAAATCATTGAGGGTGGTTAAATGTTCTTTATTTATTAAATTTTTTGGGGTCTAACAAAAGTATCCATGATTTTAAATCCTAAATATAATATGGGAGATCTGGTTTGAACTTTTTCTTCTGCTATATATAATCCGTATTTTTTTAAATTTTCTACCACATCACTGAATATATTAAATAAGATTTTTTGATTAGGGTGGGCCAGTAAAATATCATCCATGTAATGTAGACACATGAGGTTTGGATATTTATTTTTAATGGATTGGATGGCCTTGTCCACATATATTTGGCATATGGTGGGGCTATTAGCCATTCCCTGTGGCAAAACCTTCCATTGATATCTCTGATCAGGGCCATTATTGTTAATAGAAGGAACTGAAAAGGCAAACCTGGGGGCATCCAGAGGATGTAGGGGAATAGAAAAGAAGCAATCCTTTATATCAAGACTAATAACATGGAAATTTTTTGGAATAGCTATAGGATTCGGAAGTCCAGGTTGAGTAGGGCCCATGACTTGCATGGTTTTATTAATTTGTCTAAGATCATGTAATAATCGCCATTTTCCTGATTTTTTCTTGATCACAAATATGGGGGAATTCCAGGGAGAGGTGGAAGGTTCTATATGTCCTGCTTCTAATTGTTCCTGAACTAGTAGGTGGGCCGCTTGTAATTTCTCTTTAGATAGGGGCCACTGAGGGACCCACACTGGCTTATCAGAAAGCCATGGTATTTTCAAAATTATTTTCTCAGTGGCCCCGAAGAAAAATGTCTTTTTCCTATATGATAATGATTTCTTTTAGGGTTAAGCTTACCCTGTACTTTTTGATGATTTCTTATAGGGTTAAGATTACTCTGTAGATTTTTACATTTAACACCTGCAGGTTTGGTTGCAAGGTGTACTCCCATTTGTTGTAAAATATCTCTTCCCCATAAAGTAACCGGTAGATTAGGTAAAACATAAGGCTGAAACGTGCCTTTATGTCCTTCATCATCCTCCCATTTTAAAATTACCGCACTTTTTTCTGGGAGGTTATTATATCCCAAGCCTCTTAAACTGGTTGAAGCTTTTTGCAGAGGCCAGTGTTTGGGCCATTGACGTAAATTAATGATGGAAGAATCAGCTCCAGTATCTATAAGACCCTCCATTTCTATTCCTTGGATTCTTATTTTACACATAGGCCTCCTTGTACAGTCCCGAACCCAGCAAACCATGGGTTTCGAATCAGTGGAACAAAATCCTCTATTGTTCCTATTTAGAGGCATATTCATTTTAAATGACTTATGTAAATTTGGAAGGAGGAGCAACTGAGCATTCTATCTCCCTGATTAATAGAACTTATACTTTGGGGTGAGCTAAGCATTATTTTTATTTCTCCTTTATAGTCTGAGTTTATTACGCCTGGGGTCACTTGCAAACCTAATAAGCTCTCAGG
The DNA here is from genome assembly GCA_025594165.1 of Tamias sibiricus. NCBI lineage: Eukaryota > Metazoa > Chordata > Mammalia > Rodentia > Sciuridae > Tamias > Tamias sibiricus. The sequence continues at coordinate 155,357,364 of CM046659.1, forward strand.
ACTTCGCCCGATAATAAGTCCTACAGTCCCTGAGGGAAGAGGTCCCCTGACTCCTGTGGGAATCAGTTGAACCCCCATTTCAGGTGTTAACACTATTCGGGCGGTGGAACAGAGGTCTAATCCTGCATTTCCTCCTGTTCCTCTGGCGAGGGAGTGGATGGGTAATAGGGATTGTGTCGGGGAAGCATCTGAGTGGATGCTTGAGGATACTCCTCCTCCAATGCCTCGTACATTTGTGGGCCCCGGGGCATTGGGCCCCTTGCCCCGTTTTTTGAATTCCTGAATAAAGGATTTCCATGGATGTCAAATTTTTGAATAGCATTTATTGGCCCAATGATTTCCTTTCTTACACCTGGGGCAGCAACCTGGAGCACGGTATGAATTTGGTCTTATTTCTCTTTTAGGATTTTGCCTAGAATAGCCTGATTGATTATGATAATTTTGCCTAGAATATCCTGATTGATTATAATGTCTATGTTGAGCTCTTGTAAAAATTTTGAGGGGCAGCATCTCTCACAGCTGCTGCAATCATATTCCCTGTGACAAAGGCATCATTTAATATCTTTACATAATTGTATATATATGGAAAGATCCTTTTTATTTTTCCATGGCCTGATGGCTTCCTGGCAATACTTATTAGCATTTTCGTACGCTAATTGGACAACTAATGGCATAACTTGATCAATGTCTCCAAAAACTCTACCTGCAGTTCTCAAAAGTCGATCAGCAAATTCAGCATATGGTTCATTAGGTCCTTGAATTACTTTGGACAAGCCACCTTGTAGATCCCCAGGTCCTTGTACAGTTTTCCATGCCTTTAAGGCAGCTGCGTTTATCTGAGCATATACTCCTGGGGTATAATATTTTTGATCCTGTACGTCTGCAAATTGCCCTTCTCCCTGTGAGCATTTCTATATTATGGTCTCCAAACCCCGCATCTGCATTTCTTTTAGCTGTTTCTATACAAAGTTCTTGAAATTGCGATCGCCAAACCAAGTATTGTCCCCCACTTAATGTTGCTTTACATAGACGTTTCCAGTCTGCGGGGGTTAAGCTAAAGGTGTTAAGGGACTCCAGTATACTCAACGTGAAAGGAGCTTGGGGTCCATAAGTCATTACTGCCTCTTTGAGATTTTTTATTGTTTTGAAATCTACTGGCTGGTGGTCCCTCCGTCCATTTCCATATTCAAATACTGGCAGTTCCCAACGTATCTGTGAGTTACCCTCGAGAGCACATAAGCGCTCAGAAAGACTTTTTATTTCTGTTTCTAGGGTATGCAAATGCCTAGTGATACCCTTCATATTTTCTGTAATCGATTTCACCCATGGGGGAGTAGAGGACACAAGACTCTCATTGGTCCTAATTGACTCAGTAACATCCTGAGTCCCAGGTTCAATTGAGACCATGTATCCTTGAAGTATCTCTAATAAATCTTGAATAGCTTTAGCAGCTCGGATCTTTGTCATTTTGGGGACGCTTCTAATACTCTCCTTACTGGTCTTAGTTGACTCAGCGGAATCTACGCTTTCATGATCGCCTTCACTGTTTTCTAAATCCTCCTCGGCTAACGACAGACTCATCTATATCAAAGAATTCATCAAGAGCCTGTTGTCGCCGGAAAACTCCTGGATTGCAGCCTGGAACGGCAGCGCAGCGCGCGGGAAGGAGTCCGGAGACAGGATGGAGACGAAAATATTCTTTAATCTTACAAGAAACTACAATATATCTACACAATAGCGATAACCCTGTCTTTTCTCCCTCTGGTCTCTTCCCATGCGCCCGAGCAGCAATGGCGCTCGCTCGATCTGCTGAGTCACCGTTCAAATCTCTCGAGAGCCTCGACCAAGTCCCGCGAGATCCCGTGAGACTACGGAAAGCGGAAATGCCCAAAAATGTCTATGGCCCAATAGTCAACCACAATCTTAGCTATCTCCGCAAACAGGGCTCCTGCATTTCCCCCTTTTGTTTTAAAAGAGGGGATGCTCTAGGACGTCTATGTGCAACCAACATTCTTACCCGTCATCGGATAATCAAGGCTGTGCCCTTGACTCCTGTCTTAGGTTGATATGTCGGCCACATGAGACTATCCCGTGCGACTGTGCCTGTCTTAGGTTGTCCCCCTCTGGGGATCTTACCCGTCATTGGCTAACCAGCCATCCAATGGAGCCTTTAGGATCGACTGTGTAAGTTGACTAACAGCCGTCCAATTGTGGGGAGATGCTGCGGCTTTAAGGCGACAAGCCTTTTGGTGACGAGCCAAATTGCATAGCATATGAAATTCTTTTTTTTTTTTTTTTTTTTTTTTTTTTTTTTGTGGTACCAGGGATTGAACTCAGGGGCACTCGACCACTGGGTCACATCCCCAGCCCTTTTTTTTGTATTTTATTTAGAGACAGGGTCTCAATGAGTTGCTGAGTGCCTCGCCATTGCTGAGGCTGGCTTTGAACTCGCGATCCTCCTGCCTCAGCCTCCCAAAGTGCTGGGATTACAGGCGTGCGCCACACCACGCCCGGTGCATATCAAATTCTTTAAACAAATCAGCTGCCTTAAGTTCTATCAAGTAACACACTGAGTTCTCTAAACAAATACCCCCAAGGTACTGTCCCATGAAGTCCCAAACAATGAAAGATCAAAATGTCCACTTGTTATAACACGTAGATCTAGGAGGCCCCATGCATGCAGAGCAGAGGCCACACCGCTGGTGAGGTTGTTTGACATTTGAGCAGCAGGGATGCTTGCAGCGACCGCGATCCCTGCATCTGTAGCAGCAGCTGTCTTTTTTATGTCTAGACAATGCCACCGGCAAATCTTCAGGGCCCGCTCCCTAGAGACTCAAGCATCAATTATTAAAGGAAAGGCAGTGCTATTCCAGCACTGAGTCAAGAGGCGAGTTGTCAAACTAAAAAAAAATAGAATTATTAGATTAGAAAATTAAAGTTGATTTCTGCTCACACACATTGCAGCCTGAGCTCCCACAAACATAAGCTGGCAAAACATCATGTTTAGAACAAAACAAAGAAAGACTGAGGGTATTTACTGTATTAAAGATAGATTAAAGAAAAACTAAAAGCACTTTGGAGAAATAATTTGTTAGCTGGAACTCTCGTGTTTCTGCATATACAGCAGTCCTTTACCTGTTGAAATAATTGAAATTAATCATTTATTAAACAAATGAAGTTAATAACAAATAAGCAACCTTATGTCAAAACACCAAAATATCAGGTTATACAGCCCTAGTCATATTTTTCACTAAAGAGAAATCCCTGGGACACCTATAAAACAAAATTGAAGGTACCTTCACTTATTAAATTATTTACCCAATTTGAATACTCTTAAACTTAAATGAATTAGAGTTATTTGAATCCATATATATATATATATATATATATATATATATATTCACAAGCGCTTTGTTATTTTTGATGTCACACTGGACAGACAGACGCACATACAAACATATATTTGTGACGTCACATTAACATGAAATTTAGACAAATACACAGACATAAACACATATATATATAAAAAAAAAATACAATTGTGTGCACACTAAAGAGAGATCTCTTTGTCCCAGCTGGGAGGAATGACACTTAAGTTGTGATGTATTTTGAAGGACTCTTTTAAGGGAATCATTCCATATCTTCATCATGGTCCTCTTGATTTTGTACCTTTTTTATTAATCTTGATTCCTCAACAACTTCATCTTGATCCTTTTGATTTGGTACTTGCTTTATTAATCTAGATGGTATCCATATTGGAGAGGATTCATGCTTTGGAAAAACACAAACAGATCCTCTCCCCCAAATTAACACTGGATCTGGACCCTTCCATGTACCTGAAAGAACATCCTTCCAGTAAACCAAAGGTTTATGTTGTTGATGTGGGTTCCAATGTCTTTCTCCAGCAGAATAACCATCAGAGTCTAAAGTTAAAAAATTTAAGGTAAACAGGGCAACTGCCAATCTGTCCTTAGGATTTTTCCAGTTTCCTTCTTTCTGTTTTAACAACATAACTTTTAGTGTGCGGTTTGCTCTTTCAATAATGCCCTGACCCTGAGGATTGTATGGGATGCCTGTTTTATGGGATATGTTGAATTTTGCGCAAAACTCTTTGAAAGATGAGGACGTATATGCGGGGCCATTATCTGTTTTAAGCATTTTGGGGATGCCCAATGCAGCAAAAGCTTGTAAACAATGAGATGTGACATCTTTAACTTTTTCTCCAGAATGTAAGGAAGCAAAAATCATGCCTGAGCATGTATCTATGGTTACATGAATAAATCGCAATTTTCCAAAACTTGGCTCATGAGTAACATCCATCTGCCACAAATGATTGGGCATTAATCCTCTAGGGTTAACACCAAAATGAGGATTGGGCAAATGTGTCATACAAGATTTACAATCTTTTACAATTGTTCTGGCTTGCTCCTTTGTGATTTTAAACCTACGTTGCAAGGTGGTGCTGTTGACGTGAAACTGGGAATGAAATAAAGTAGCTTGTTGTAGCGCTGAAAGTATAAATATAGTTTTTGTAAGTTCATCAGCCTTTTGATTACTTTCATGGAGGGGGCCAGGCAAATTAGTATGTGCTCTAATATGGCCTATGAATACAGGTTCTTTTCTTGCCCACAAAAGTTTTTGTATTTGATAAAACAATTTAAAGGCTGGAGTATGAGGTGCTATTGGTCCTGCTAACTCTAATTTTGGGACGGCTTGTACAATATAGTGGCTATCTGAAAAAATGTTTATGGGCTGGTCTCTAAAATGTTCCAGAGCTCTTACCACAGCTTCCAATTCCACAAGTTGAGCTGATTTGTGTGCAGTTATGTAAGTCATACTTTCCTTTGTAGTGACTACTGCAGCAGTACCATTTGAGGACCCATCTGTAAATACATTAAATGCCTTAGGAATAGGTTGATTTTTTATTACCTGTGGAAATATAATAGGATGATTAATACAAAAAGATAATATAGGAGACTTAGGAAGGTGATTATCAAAATTTGCAGAGGTAGAGCATCTAGCTATAGCCCAGTCATTATCGTTGAAGCATAAATATTCAATCTGTGACGATGAATAGGGAGTAATAATAGTAGCAGGGTGAATGCCAAATATTTTAGTAGAAGTTTTAAGTCCTTGAAGAATAAGTTTAGCCACCATGGAGGTATAAGACTCAATTATGCTTTTAGGAGAGACAGGCAAATGTATCCATAATAAAGGCCCTTGTTGCCAAAATACTCCTGTGGGTGTATATTGTGAAGAAATAATAATCAATATCAGCGGTTGAGTTAAATCAAATCTGTCACAATGAGCTCCTTCGATGGCTTTTTCTACTACCTTTAAAGCTTTCCTAGCATCAGGAGTCAATGTTCGCGGTGAGGATGGATCAGGGTCCCCTCGAAGGATATCAAATAAAGGTTTTAATTGGCCAGTAGTGAGGTTTAGTATAGGGCAAAGCCAATTAATGTCTCCCAGTAGTTTTTGGAAATCATTGAGGGTGGTTTAAATGTTCTTTATTTATTAAAATTTTTTGGGGTCTAACAAAAGTATCCATGATTTTAAATCCTAAATATAATATGGGAGATCTGGTTTGAACTTTTTCTTCTGCTATATATAATCCGTATTTTTTTAAATTTTCTACCACATCACTGAATATATTAAATAAGATTTTTTGATTAGGGTGGGCCAGTAAAATATCATCCATGTAATGTAGACACATGAGGTTTGGATATTTATTTTTAATGGATTGGATGGCCTTGTCCACATATATTTGGCATATGGTGGGGCTATTAGCCATTCCCTGTGGCAAAACCTTCCATTGATATCTCTGATCAGGGCCATTATTGTTAATAGAAGGAACTGAAAAGGCAAACCTGGGGGCATCCAGAGGATGTAGGGGAATAGAAAAGAAGCAATCCTTTATATCAAGACTAATAACATGGAAATTTTTTGGAATAGCTATAGGATTCGGAAGTCCAGGTTGAGTAGGGCCCATGACTTGCATGGTTTTATTAATTTGTCTAAGATCATGTAATAATCGCCATTTTCCTGATTTTTTCTTGATCACAAATATGGGGGAATTCCAGGGAGAGGTGGAAGGTTCTATATGTCCTGCTTCTAATTGTTCCTGAACTAGTAGGTGGGCCGCTTGTAATTTCTCTTTAGATAGGGGCCACTGAGGGACCCACACTGGCTTATCAGAAAGCCATGGTATTTTCAAAATTATTTTCTCAGTGGCCCCGAAGAAAAATGTCTTTTTCCTATATGATAATGATTTCTTTTAGGGTTAAGCTTACCCTGTACTTTTTGATGATTTCTTATAGGGTTAAGATTACTCTGTAGATTTTTACATTTAACACCTGCAGGTTTGGTTGCAAGGTGTACTCCCATTTGTTGTAAAATATCTCTTCCCCATAAAGTAACCGGTAGATTAGGTAAAACATAAGGCTGAAACGTGCCTTTATGTCCTTCATCATCCTCCCATTTTAAAATTACCGCACTTTTTTCTGGGAGGTTATTATATCCCAAGCCTCTTAAACTGGTTGAAGCTTTTTGCAGAGGCCAGTGTTTGGGCCATTGACGTAAATTAATGATGGAAGAATCAGCTCCAGTATCTATAAGACCCTCCATTTCTATTCCTTGGATTCTTATTTTACACATAGGCCTCCTTGTACAGTCCCGAACCCAGCAAACCATGGGTTTCGAATCAGTGGAACAAAATCCTCTATTGTTCCTATTTAGAGGCATATTCATTTTAAATGACTTATGTAAATTTGGAAGGAGGAGCAACTGAGCAATTCTATCTCCCTGATTAATAGAACTTATACTTTGGGGTGAGCTAAGCATTATTTTTATTTCTCCTTTATAGTCTGAGTTTATTACGCCTGGGGTCACTTGCAAACCTAATAAGCTCTCAGGACTTCGCCCGATAATAAGTCCTACAGTCCCTGAGGGAAGAGGTCCCCTGACTCCTGTGGGAATCAGTTGAACCCCCATTTCAGGTGTTAACACTATTCGGGCGGTGGAACAGAGGTCTAATCCTGCATTTCCTCCTGTTCCTCTGGCGAGGGAGTGGATGGGTAATAGGGATTGTGTCGGGGAAGCATCTGAGTGGATGCTTGAGGATACTCCTCCTCCAATGCCTCGTACATTTGTGGGCCCCGGGGCATTGGGCCCCTTGCCCCGTTTTTTGAATTCCTGAATAAAGGATTTCCATGGATGTCAAATTTTGAATAGCATTTATTGGCCCAATGATTTCCTTTCTTACACCTGGGGCAGCAACCTGGAGCACGGTATGAATTTGGTCTTATTTCTCTTTTAGGATTTTGCCTAGAAATAGCCTGATTGATTATGATAATTTTGCCTAGAATATCCTGATTGATTATAATGTCTATGTTGAGCTCTTGTAAAATTTTGAGGGGCAGCATCTCTCACAGCTGCTGCAATCATATTCCCTGTGACAAAGGCATCATTTATATCTTTACATAATTGTATATATATGGAAAGATCCTTTTTATTTTTCCATGGCCTGATGGCTTCCTGGCAATACTTATTAGCATTTTCGTACGCTAATTGGACAACTAATGGCATAACTTGATCAATGTCTCCAAAAACTCTACCTGCAGTTCTCAAAAGTCGATCAGCAAATTCAGCATATGGTTCATTAGGTCCTTGAATTACTTTGGACAAGCCACCTTGTAGATCCCCAGGTCCTTGTACAGTTTTCCATGCCTTTAAGGCAGCTGCGTTTATCTGAGCATATACTCCTGGGGTATAATATTTTTGATCCTGTACGTCTGCAAATTGCCCTTCTCCTGTGAGCATTTCTATATTATGGTCTCCAAACCCCGCATCTGCATTTCTTTTAGCTGTTTCTATACAAAGTTCTTGAAATTGCGATCGCCAAACCAAGTATTGTCCCCCACTTAATGTTGCTTTACATAGACGTTTCCAGTCTGCGGGGGTTAAGCTAAAGGTGTTAAGGGACTCCAGTATACTCAACGTGAAAGGAGCTTGGGGTCCATAAGTCATTACTGCCTCTTTGAGATTTTTTATTGTTTTGAAATCTACTGGCTGGTGGTCCCTCCGTCCATTTCCATATTCAAATACTGGCAGTTCCCAACGTATCTGTGAGTTACCCTCGAGAGCACATAAGCGCTCAGAAAGACTTTTTATTTCTGTTTCTAGGGTATGCAAATGCCTAGTGATACCCTTCATATTTTCTGTAATCGATTTCACCCATGGGGGAGTAGAGGACACAAGTTCCTCCACTTGATGATCCCTTATCTTGGTCTTCCTTAATTTCCTTTTGTTCATTTTCTCAAAATCACCTTTAGTTAATTCCTCCTCACTACTACTACTCTCATTGGTCCTAATTGACTCAGTAACATCCTGAGTCCCAGGTTCAATTGAGACCATGTATCCTTGAAGTATCTCTAATAAATCTTGAATAGCTTTAGCAGCTCGGATCTTTGTCATTTTGGGGACGCTTCTAATACTCTCCTTACTGGTCTTAGTTGACTCAGCGGAATCTACGCTTTCATGATCGCCTTCACTGTTTTCTAAATCCTCCTCGCTAACGACAGACTCATCTATATCAAAGAATTCATCAAGAGCCTCGTACACTTGGGTCTTAGATATTTTCGAACCCATTTTAACTGCTCTGACTAGAGACTCCTGCGAGGTTTCTCAGTTCTTACCTGCCGTGCTGAATTCCCCGTACAGGCCACCAACTGTTGTCGCCGGAAAAGGATTGCAGCCTGGAACGGCAGCGCCGCGGGAAGGAGTCCGGAGACAGGATGGAGACGAAAATATTCTTTAATCTTACAAGAAACTACAATATATCTACACAATAGCGATAACCCTGTCTTTTCTCCCTCTGGTCTCTTCCCATGCGCCCCAGCAGCAATGGCGCTCGCTCGATCTGCTGAGTCACCGTTCAAATCTCTCGAGAGCCTCGACCAAGTCCCGCGAGATCCCGTGAGACTACGGAAAGCGGAAATGCCCAAAAATGTCTATGGCCCAATAGTCAACCGCAATCTTAGCTATCTCCGCAAACAGGGCTCCTGCAGGGGAAGGGACCCTGACAGGAGAAGCCTCACGTGGAGGTCTCAGATGCCCAAATCCAGGCCCTCTCCCCCATGGCTAGCTGGCCAAACAGGCTCTTGGTTAACTGGGGCCGTTCTTGCTCATGGATGCTAAGGGGGTTGGAGGGGGCTGTCTCAAGGGCTACCCACAAGTGGACCAGGTGTAATAGTTGGATTTACTAAATATAATAACACACGCACACACAGGCACTAAGCTCAGTTCCTATTCACGGAAGAGACAGCAAGAGGAAAGAAATGGAGGGGAAGGGAAGAGAGGGAAGATGGAGGAGTAAAAAGTAGGAGAGAGAAGTTCCTGAACCTTCAAGGCCACAGCAAGCCCACCCCTCTGGATGAGCATCCTCTGCCCCTCCTGAACTCCACTTGCCCCACCTTGGCCTTCCCTGCCCTCTGATAGGGAGAGAGGGCTTTTGCCGAGGGTGCTAGAAGGGGCGGGGGGGTGGGGGTGACGCATATCCTCCAGGCCCAACAAGATGGAACACCTTCATGGTCCAGAGACGCTGCTGTCTTCTGCCTGGGCTGAAAGTCTCACAGACCATGCCCCCAACACACACACACACAGCAAGACCCAAGGTGCAGCCCTCCCTCTGGGCCGGCAATGGGTAAAAACCAGGGACCTGTGGAACCAGTCAGAACCTTTCATACTCAGTGGTATCTGCACTTAGTAAATGTTCAATAAATATGAGCTAGATGACCTCATCCCATTTGTAAATGAGGAAAATATTAAAGCCAGCATCATGCTTAGTGGGAAAAAAATGGAAAACATTTCCTCAAAAATTAAGAACAAGGTAAGGATGTCTACTTCCACTGCTTGTATTTAACATAATCCTTGAAATTTTAGCCAGAACAATCGGACAAGAGAAGGCAACAATCAGGGTACAAATAGGAAAGGAAGAAGTCAAATTATCACTGTTTGCAGATGACATGATCCTATACTTAGAAGATCCCAACAGCTCCACCAGAAGACTTCTAGAGCTAATAAACAAGTACAATAAAGTAGCTGGATCCAAAATCAACATACAAAAATCAATAGTTTTCCTAGATACCAATAATGAATCTGCTGGAAAAGAGATAAGGAAAACAATTCCATTCACAATAGTCTAAAAGTGGGGGTGGCAGGGGAGAAGAGTGCTTAGGAATAAATCTAACCAAGGAGGTAAAAGACCTACAAAGAAAATTATAGAGCGCTGAAGAAAGAAGTTGAAGAAGACACTAGAAGATGGAAAGACTTCCCATGTTCATGGATAGGCAGAATTAATGTTGCTAAAATAGCCATATTAACAAAAGCAATCTGCAGATTCAATACAATCTTCATTATAATACCAATGACATTCTTCACAGAACTCGAAAGAACAGTCCTAAAATTCATATGGAGGAATAAAAGACTCAGACCAGCCAAAGCTTTTTTTGAATTTACTAAGCAAAATAAGCAATGCTGAAGGCATCACAATACCTGACTTCAAATTATACGACAGAGCTAAGGAAACAAAACTGTATGGCACTGGCATAAAAACAGAGACACAGACTAAAGGAATAGAAAAGAATACACAGAGACAAACCCATACCAATGCAATCATCTGATTGTTGACAATGTACCAAATATATATGTTGGAGAAAAGACAGCCTTTTAAACAAAGTATGCGGAAAAATCTGGATATGCACATGTAGAAGAATGAAACTAGAGCCTTATCTCTCACTCTGCACAAAAATCAACTCAAAATGAATCAAAGACCTGGGAATTAGACCAGAAACTATGCCACCCCTAGAAAAAAATGTAGGGTTAACACTCCAGCTTTTAGGCACAGGCAACAGCTTTCTCAATAGGACCCTAAAGCTCAGGAAATTATGCCGGGAATTAACAAATGGGTGGCATCAAATCAAAAAGCTTCTGCACAGCAAAGGAATCAATCAGAAATGTGAAGAGAACCTCGAGAATGGGAGGAAATCTTTGCTAGCTACTCTTCTGACAGAGGATTGATATCTAACATATAAAGAACTCAAAAAAACCTTACACCAAAACCACAAGTAGCCCAATTAATAAATGGGCAAGTGAATTAAAACAGACATGTCTCAAAAGAAGAAATATAAATAGCCAAGAAATATATGAAAAATATTTAAAATTATTAACAATCAGGGACTGCAAATCAACACTACACTGAGATTTCGTCTCACTCCAGTCAGACTGGCAGCCATCAAGAATATAAACAATAATAAATGCTGGAGAGGATGCGGAGAAGAAGGAACACTTTCACACTGTTGGTGGGACTGTAAATTAGTACAACCACCATGGAGATCAGTATGGAGGCTCCTCAAAAGACCAGGCGTGGAACCACCATGTGACCAGCTGTAGCACTCCTCAGTATTTACCCTGAAGAATTAAAGTCATCTCACTACAGTGATCCATGAAAGCCCGTGTTTACAGCAGCACAATTCACAATAGCCCAACTATGGAACCAGCCTGGGTGTCCATCAACGGATGAATGGAGAGAGAAAATGTGCTCTGTATACACAGTAGAGTTTTATTCGGCCATAAAGAAAAATGAAATTATGTCACCTGCAAAAAAATGGATGGAACTTGAAAGCATTGTATTAGGTGAAATAAGCCAACTCAGAAAGTCAAGGATGGTATGTTTTCTGTCACAGGTGGAAGCTAGAGAGGAAAAAGGAAAAAAATGGGGAGGATCTCATAGAAGGAAGACGGGGGTGGGGTGGGGAGAGTAGAGGAAGGGAACTGGAGAGGGCGCGGGAGGGAAGGAGGAGGTACCGGGGAGTGAAATGGACTGAATTAGGCCATGTGCATTTACAAATATGTAACAACGAATCCCACCATTATGTATAATTATAATGCTCTAATTAAAATAAATAAATAAATGAGGAAATTGAAGTGAGGGAGCTGCTGGCTCGAATCCAGACGGCCACCATGTCCTGAAGCCAAGACACAGGCCGGTTCTGTTGGCTCCGGGCCAGCTGCGATGGCTTCTCTGGCTGTAACAGATTACCACCAACCTGTGGCTTAAAACAGCACACATCTATTATCTTCCAGTGTCGGGGTCGGAAGTCAACACACACATCGCTGGGTAAAGTAAAGGCACTGCCAGGACTTCACTCTTAGGAGGCTCTGGGGAAAGTCTGCTTCCTTACTCCTAGGGGCCTGAGCATGCCTTGGCTGGTGGCCCCTAGAACTCCCCCCAGGAACCCACTGCCTTGAACTCCTGCTTGGCTTTGCTAGGTGAAAAAGCCCTAGGGTCTTGGCTCTGAAGGTCACTGGGTGACCCAGTGGTGCCCAGAATAGAAACCCCTGTCCCACCCTGAGGATGGAGTGAGAAGAAGAGGAAGGGTACAGAGACACCTGGCTCCAAGCCTGCCCCTCATTAGAAGCAAGCTGAACTCAGAACTGACATTGACCTTGGAGGCCTCTCTAGCTCCACCCACCATTCAGCCCAATCTCATCCATGCAGTTTTTAACTCCAACTCCACGCAGTCCTAAACCCTGCCGGTCTGACAGCTGTCACTTGGACAAGAAGTGTCCCCAGAGTTTTTGTGTGTTGAAGGCATGGTCCCAGTGTGGCGGGGTTCAGAGGCGGGGTTCAGAGGCGGGGATGTGGGGAAGTGATCGGGTTAAGAGGGTGCTGACCTCACCAGTAGATTAATCCACTGGGGGATTGAAGGATGAATGGATAGTGGGTCTCTCCACAACCCTACGTGCATGTCCCAAGGTGACAGGAAATGTTAGGACAATGTTCCTTTAGGAGAAATGTAAAAGCTGGGACCTAGATGTCTCCGATTCTTGTGGCCTCTGAGGCTTCTTGCAAAAGTCTTCCCTGGGTCCTGGGTAGAGGTTCTGGAAGCTTCCTTGGGATATTGCACACACAAGGAATCCCTGCTCTCAAGGGGGCAAAAGGAGATGCCCCTGGACCCATGGCTGGGCAGTGAAGGGACTGGGGGGCTGTTTCCACAAGCAGGTCCTGAGGGCCTCCGGCCCCAGACCTGGCAGGGGAACTGGCGGGCTGGGGTGCAGGGAATGAGCTAAAGCCTTTGCCCCATGGAGGTTACGATGCTCTGCGGGGAGGAGGGCAAGACTCAAATGCAGATATGAACAAGGATGAGAGTAACGCGAAATTGAAACAGGACACGGAGCCAAGGGGGGATGGCGGAGGCTGGGTGTCTGCTTCAGACCTGGTGGTCTGGATGCCCTCTTTGGGGAGGGCATGGTGGGCTGTTACTTCAAGGCTGAGAAGGAGCCTGCCAGGGGGAGTTCCAGGCAGAGGGGCAGTGTGCTCGGAGGTCCCAAGGCAGGGTGCCTGGGGTCCTGGGGGCAGTTGGTGGCCGTGGCTTCCTGAGAGAGATGAGAAAGGAGGCTGGGCCCCTGGGCTTCTAAGATCTTGTTCTCCTAAATCAGTCTCCACCTGGTTTGGGGGTCCGGATAGGAAAGTCAGGGCTGGCCACCTGCCTGGGAAGCCCAGGGAAGGCTGTGACTCCCTCCCTCATTGTGTGGGTCAGGTAGCAGTGGGGGAGGGGGTTGGCGGGGGGGCCCTGCTCGGGCTGTGTGGAGGCCAGTCTTCATCATGGAAACCTTGCTGGGAGGCCAGGGTTCACTCAGAGCTGTTTCTGGGGTGTCCAGGAGCATGTGTCAGTGTGCCAATGTGTCACCTGCCGGCTCAGCGCTCCTGCCCCAGCTGCAACCAACCCCTCCCCATGCCAAGGACAGTCCCTAGAGGTTGAATCATTGGCCCCAAGTTCCTGTGCATGTAATAATTAATAATTTCAGTAATTATAGTTGTAGCTCAGGTTTATTGAGTGCATGGAATTTACATATACTACACAAATCAATTCATCTAATCTACATAGCAATTGCATGAAATAGGTGCTCTAATTAGCTCTATTGGTGAAGAAACCGAGGCACAGAGAAGTTAAGCAATTTGCCCAAGGTCACACAGCTAGAAAGTGGCAGAGTCAGGAGTGTGGCTCCTAATCCCAACCTTAACCATTGCTCTAAGACACCTGCTGTCAGAAATAACAGCGTGGTGGAAAGTCTCCTGTGCCCCGTGGTGCTGGAGTGTCCTCTCTTCCAGGGTGCACACAGCAGCAGCTCCAGGGCATTTGCTGAATGGGGCCTACATGTGGGTACCTTCCTCATAAAGGGGCCGCTCTCATTAACAGGAAGAAGCCCTCATGCGGCCTGAGCACCCTGTGCCAGAGGCCAAGGGCCACCAGAGTGGCTCCATCGTGTCCATGGGGCAGAGGGTTCTGCTGCAGTCAGAGAAGAGAGGAGAAGGAGGAGGAGGGTTCTCTGAGCTAATGACAGCGGCACTTGTGCACACCCCGGGCACAGGGCGTGCGCAGCGCCAGGCAGGACTGTTATTGCTGCTCGCTGACCGGTATTAATCACCGCGGCGCGAGTGCTGCGCTCAGCACTTTCCACGGGTGGTCTCCATCCATCCTTGTGGCAATCTGCGAAGCGCTGGCCTCTCCTTTCATCTCTCTATAAGAAGCTGAAGACCAGAGGGGCTTGGGGACTTGCTCCAGGTCACACAGGCCGTGAGCAGAAGATGGATCTGGACCCAGCATCACCCTTCCCTGCATGCAGGGCCCTGATCGGGACCGTGAGCTGCCCCACGGCACCGCCCACACCGCGTACCTGACCCCAGGCCTCCTGCACAGGGAGTCCCAACGTCTGCTTTGCAAAGGTGAGGGAGGCCTCCTCTTCCATCCCTCCTCAACTCCTGTCTGCAGCGAGAGGCTGCCTGTTTCTACATGTGTGGGTGGAAGACCGTGTGCCCCCTGCTGCCCCCAAGCAACTCAAGATGCCGATTCCTGGGCTCAGGCTCACCAATGCTGAATTCTGAGAGCTGGTGCCTTCCAGGTAGGGATTTAGCAAGTGAAAATGCAGGACACCCATTAAATTGGGATTTCAGGTGAAAAACGATTCTATGACATAAGTATATCCCCAATATTTCACAGAATATCCTTATACCAAGAGAGTCTTTCTTTCTTTTCTTTTCTTTCTTTCTTTCTTTCTTTTTTTTTTTTTTTTTTTGGTACTGGGGATTGAACTCAGGGACACTCAACCACTGGGCCTCATCCCCAGCCCTTTTTTGAATTTTATTAGAGACAGGGTCTCACTGAGTTGCTAAGTGCCTCGCCATTGCTGAGGCTGGCTTTGAACTCGCGATCCTCCTGCCTCAGCCTCCCAAGGGCTGGGATTACAGGCGTGTGACACCACGCCCAGCAAGAGTATTTCTTGCTTATCTGAAATTCTTATGCAAGTGGGTGTCAGGCATTTGTCCTGGCCACCCTTCCCCCAGGTGCTGTGGGTGCCTAAAGAACCAGAACTCTTCCTAGACCTGGACAACCCTTCGGTGCCGCATTGGACAGGTCCTTCTGGAGCCGCAGGCACGTGAGGCCCACTGCAGGCTCGTTGCTGCCGCAGGAGAACACAGCAGGGTCCCTCCTGGCATCCCACTCCGTCCAGTGGCACCATCCTGGGTCACCCCTGGCTTTGCACAGGTGCGGAAACTAGGCGCAGAGGAGCCGGCCTGTGGGGGCCCCTGGGGCGGGTGGTAGAGGGCGGTCCGAAACCCAGCAGAGCCCACGCACCAGGCAGGCCTTCCTGGTAGGCCCGGGCCATCCGGGCTCAGACGCAGACACCTGGCATCTCCCAAGGGGAAACCGTGCGCCCTGCCCCGGTGGGGGTGGGACCTTCCCACCCGTGCTGGCAGGTGGCCGAGGGGCAGGGCGCGGCGCCAGCCGGGCGGTTTCTGGGAAAGGGACACAACACAGAGCCAGCTCGGCACCTGCAGCCCCTGGCTGTTTCATCTCAAGGAAACCTCAGGTTCGGGAATCTAATTAAGGTCCCTCCCGGGCCTGCCTCGCTGAACGTCATGTGTGCAGCCCGCCCTTGGGGCGCAGAACCCGGGCCTTCCTCCAGGCCCGCAGCACCTCCCTCAGACGCCCTCCTTGGGGCTAAGGGGTTCAGGTGCCGCCACTGTCCCCGGGTTCTGACTTGGGGTGTCCTTGGCAGCTGCGTGGCCTGGGCCTGGCGCGTCTTCCTACCCTTTGAACCGCGAGGTCAGCAGCGGGAGGGCAGCCCGCAGGTCACCTGGGCGCTCGGTCACCCGCTGTGCTGATGAACCCAGGCCTTCTCGGTGGCTCTGGGTCTGCTTCCTCCCCAAGAAGCCCACGAAGGCAGGAATTTTATTTGTCCCAGCTGTCACGAGTATTTAGCTCTGGAACAGCTGGAGGAAGCTTTTCGGCAAATGAATTGAAGGAGAGGGTGGCCGGCCTGTGGGAGCCTGAAGCCCCGAGCAAGGCCCCTCTCGGATGCCTTCAAAGAGGTCACCTCCTCCACGAAGAGGCCATCCCCCTTTCAGACAAGGTGACCGGGGCTCAGGGGGAGAACCAAGTGTCCAAGCTCCTTGAAAACTGTGGTTAAAGAAATGAAGATAGGAACACGTCACCACCTATCGGGTGGCCCTGCCCCTATCCTGTCACTGCCTGCACAGTCTCCTCCCAGAGGGCAGGGGGCCAATCTGTGTAGGTTCTTGTGGAAGTGACCGTGTGTGGCCTCTGAGTGAGATGGGGACGCCAGCCTTGCCTGACTTTCTCAGAGGCTGGCTGGGAAGGCCAGTGGCCATGTTGGGCGGAAACCCAGGCGGCACCTGAGAGGCCTCTGCAGAGCTGCGACCTCCACCGCCAGCCCCACCAACCAGTCCTCTGGGAGACAGAGCCTCAGAGACTGCATCCCTGCCTGAGACCCTAACCACAAAGTCCTGAGAGACCCCAAAGCAGGCCGACCCCACTGCGCTGCTTCCAAACAAATGGCCCACAGAGATGGGGTGAGATCATAAATGTTTATCATTTTAATTGCCAAGTTTGGAAGCCATTTGTCATGTGGCAATGGGTAATTAATGCACTTGGGGGGAAATGGTTCCCAGACACACACCTGACAGCACAAATGTCCAGAATATATGAGGCGCTCTCACCACACAGTAATCAAAAAAACAAAAAGCTCAAGAAAATGGGCAAAAGATTTGAACCAGCATTTCACAAAAGATAAATGAGCAGACAATAAACACATGCTTAACATCATTAGTCATTTGAGAAATCCAAATTAAAACCATATTGAGATATATCTACATGCCTATTAGGATAGAAAAAATAATTTAAATCTGACAATGCCAAATGCCGACAGAGAGAGCCACCAGATTCTCCTTTATTGCAGGTGGGAATGCGAAGTGCTGCAGCCTCTTGGGAAGCCATTTGGTGGCTGCTCATAAACTTATTCACCCCATGATCCCACGTTCCCACGCTAACCTAAGGGGCACCAAAATTCACCTTCACACGAGCGAGCAACCTACAGGTGAGTGCGTAGAGTGGCCCATTTGTGACCACAGAGGCTGGAAGCAGCCCACGTCCCTCAGCTCGTGGTGGTGTGGCCTTAGGTGAACACGTGGCCCACACGCACGGTGCAGGGAGGCATCAGAGGCCCCTGGCTAGCTGGTGGACAACAGGAAGAGCTCAAGGACAGAGAGGCGGGAGGCGACCTTCTGCACTGTGATCATGTGCAATTTGCTGAGAAAATATCTGCGAATTGTATATCTGATAAAAGACTTGCATCCAGATGTCATAAAGAACTCTTACGAGTCAATAATGAAAAGGCAACCCAATCAAAAACTGGGCAAAGGGACATTTCTTCATGGAAGATGCACACACGGCCAATGAGCCCACAAAGAGAGGTCACCACCATGAGACGCTGGCAGTGCAGCGTGCCAAATGGCCAGCATCAGACGTTAAATAGTGACAGATAGATGATGGCTCTCAGAGGAGGTGGGTAAATCAGAGACATTACACACCGCTGGTGGGAATTTAAAATGCTGCTGCTATTTTGGAAAACAGTCTAGCAGGTCCTCAAATGATGAAACAGAGTTACCACATGACCCAACAGTTCCCGTCCTAGGTCTATACTCAAGAGAAATAAAAACATATGTCCAAACAGAAACTTGTACATGAATGTTTATAGCAACATTGTTCACAATAGCTGAAAAGAACCTGAATTTCCAAGAACTGACAACCAGATAAACAAACTGTGGTCTATCCAAACAATGGAATATTCATTATTCAGCCATAAACAGAAGTGAGTGCTGATACCTTCAACGACATGGATAGACCTTGAAAACACTGGCCGGTGGAAGAAGCCAGACCACAGATGGTAGGAGCCTCAAACAACAAAAGCAGATTAGTGGGCATCTCGGGTTGGGGCTGGGAGAGGTATGGGAGCTCAGTGTCATGGGGTTTCTTGTTGAGGTGATGAATATGTTTTACAATTGACTGTGATGACGGTTTCACCTGCCTGTAAATATATTAAAAACCACTGAACAGTGCAACTTATCATGGGCATGTGGATTCCATCTCAAAGCAGCTATTTTTTTTTTTTTTTTTTTTTTTTACAAAAAGAAAAGGTAAGGAAGAAAGAAAGAGAGGAAGGAAGGAAGGAAAGGAGGGAGCGTGGGAGGAAGGTCCCAGGTCCCGCTGGGTTGAGGGGGCAGATGAGCAAGGAACCCAGCCTAATCTGTGCCTGGGGACAGCCCCTGGCGACCCTGTGTCTTCCTGGCCAACTGTTCCTCTTAGTGATGGGGTTTTCAAGATATCCTCATCTTGTGCTTCTTTCTCTGTGGAACAAGCACACCTGGAACCCAGAAATTTTATTTTGGGGGTGAATCTTGGCTCCCCTGGGCCCTGTAGCCTCTGGTTGGCTTCTGTAGGGCCACAGGGGAGAACCTGTGAGACCCTCCCCTCAGGTCCCACTGTCCCCTGCAGACGGCACACGGGCCCGCTGGGTCAGCAACCCTGGGTGTGGGTCCCCCCAGCAGCTTGTGTTCTGAGAAGCCCTCCAGGAGGTTCTGGTGCAAGTGGGTTCATGGAATCAACCGAATTCAATCAACATGTATTTACTGGGCACTCCCAGAAATGCCTGGGATGTCTCCAGGCCCTGGGATAAAATGCAGAGGAGAACAAGCCACAGGGGCTTGAATGGTGGCCCCTAAAAGACGTGGCCCCGGAAGACTGGACTATGGCTTATTGAACAATGGGTGTTTTCAGATATGATTAAGTTAAGGTCTTGAGATGAGATCATCCTGGATCACAAACCAAGGAAGGCCCAAAGTCACCAAACTGGAAGGCACAGGAGGCTCTGACTGAGACCCTTCAGAAGGAGGCAGCCCCGCGTACACCTCCAGCCTCTGGTTTTCCGTGAGAGAATGGATTTCTGTTGTTATGAACCACCTAGTGTGTGGTGTTTTGTTACAGCAGCAACCAGAAGCTAGCTCTGACCTTACAGAGTTTACGTCTGAGTGGGGGGGAGGCCCACAGGGCTGTTGTCCACAGACAGCAGCTCCTGGCCACAGGGCCTCTCCAGCCTCTCAGTGAGAAGGTGAGAGAAGCCAGAGAAAGCGCAAGGTAGTCACAGTGGGAACCCAGTCTAGACCGTCACTTCAGCCACGTAGCGCGCTCAAGGGGCGGGATCTGCACTCAGGCAGGAAAGCCGGAGCCACTTTCCAAGCTGCCCTGGGGGAAACCAAAGGCACATTTAGGTTGTGAGTTTTAGGAGCTCTGGGCTATCGAGTCAGATGGCAGCATGAGGCAGGGAGGGAGTGCCTGGAAGAACTGGGAGCGGGTGGCTGAGAGGATGGCTGGGCCACTGCTGGGGGCTGGTCTGCTAGCATCTCCTAGAAGGGCCCTGCCCCGCCCCCCCAGGGGTCAGCGCTTTCTGAAACAGCGGCCTTCACCCCACTGGCCCTGTGACAGACCCTCCCGCCCCCACCAGTCCTCTCCCTGCAGCCTGCTGGGATCCAGGTCCTGGGACTCGCACAGAGGGGTTTTCCGCCCAGCCAGATGGAAACTTGGGCTCCCACCCCACTGGAGGACCGGGACAGTGTTCTGGCTGTGGAGGGAACCGCTGGGAGATCATGGAATTCCAGCGGCCACAGCCACGTCTCCGCGCCAACAAGTTGAATTATGACAGAGGGATTAGCAGCCGGTGGAAACTTGGAGGTCACTCATGAAGGCACTGGAACATTCGCTCTGCAGCCCGGCCTCCCTCTCCAGCTGTGTGGTACACTTAATCCAACACCAAGCGGGGCCCATTCAAGCCTCTTCCTGGTTACAGTCCTCCTTGTTGGCGCATGACCTCCCAGTGGGCACTTTCCTGAGGGCTGAGGGGCTTGTGGCTGTGTGTGGTGAAGGCCCAGGGAGGCTTTGTCCCCTGCGATTGTTTTCTCTGTGGACCCCGAGGGCTGGTGGAGCGGGGAGCCGGCCCACCCGCCTTCAGCTCAGAGGCCCTGGAGCGGGAGGCAGGGATAATTGGCGTGGGGAGGGGCAGGCAGAGCCTTTTCAGATTAGCCCAGCTAAGGGGGGGGGGGGCGAAGACGCTGAGCTTCGGAAGCAGCCTCCCAAACTTAAGGCTATTAAGTTATTATGTCTGATCACATTCGAGGGGCCTCGGCTGGCAGGGCTCTAATTGGCAGCGCTGCTATGATTTTATGGGAACGGGCCTGGGACGCGGAGCGAGGCCGAACGAGGCTGAGCGAGGCTGAGCTCCCCGAGCAGAGCCCCCGCCCGGCTGCCCGCTGAGGCCGAGGCCGAGGGAGCCGCAGTGAATGATTATGCTGAAGTCGCAGGAGGCCCATCTGCAATCCCTGACGGTCCTTTGTTCCCGCGGCCCCTCGGTGCAGCTGACCCGGGGTTCTTTGCAGGCTGCCTCCATTCGCAGGGAGGGGGGAGGCCAAGGAGAAGGTCAGGGGGCTGCGAGGACCAGGAGTCTCCATTGGCCTCGCTGGCAGAACCCCCGCCTTCTCCTCCAGTCCTTCCTGCGGCTCAGAGATGGTGTGGGCGACGCGTGGGCGGCAGCAGCCGGGAGGTGGAGAGGCCCTTCCAGGCAGAGGGGAGGCAGCCGCCATGCTGGCCCTGCATGGGAGCGGCCACACGGGGCCCAGAATTCCCAAGTGGGAGAAGCCAAGGGGGCTTCACTTGAGCAGCCTCCACGCTGCCTCATCTGGGCTGAATGTTTACCTGAGCCCTTGCTGCGTCTGGTGTGCTCGGCTGTGGCAACAGAGGCCCCAAATGATAGTGGCTCAAACAGCACAGAAATCCATTTTTCTCTCCTGTAAGGCTTTCAGTTCACAGGTCAGAGCTGGTGGTGAAGGACTCAGGTCCCCTCTACCTCGTTTCTCTGTATCCTACCACATAGCTTCCAGTTGAAGATGCAAAATGGCTGCTCCTGTCCCTACCATTACATCTGCATTCCAGCAAGTGAGAGGGAATAAAGGAGCAAGGAGGTGAGGGCACAATTTGGAAATGATTCACATCACTCCCATTCCCATCACATCAGCCAAAACCTACACGTGACCACATCTAGCTGAAGGGAAGTTGGGAAATATGGTCTTTTATTCTGGGTGATGGTGTGTCCGGGTGTATTTTGTTGATATGGAATAAGGGCATGAGCCGTTGGTTCCACAGAGGAGGTGGGGTGAGGACCAAAGTCTCCAACCCCAACCTTTGGGTCAGGCCCTTGGGCTGCAGGGATGAGCGGCTGAGCAGT
Organism: Tamias sibiricus; assembly: GCA_025594165.1. Classification (NCBI taxonomy): domain Eukaryota; kingdom Metazoa; phylum Chordata; class Mammalia; order Rodentia; family Sciuridae; genus Tamias; species Tamias sibiricus. Next base: position 155,379,060 of record CM046659.1, read on the forward strand.
CAAGCTTATCCCTGACCCCTTCTCTCTACAGGATGCTTGGCTGGGGGAGTGTCCTCAGCAGACTGCATTTCCTGTGCCAGGGACCCTGTCTGCTCTTTGGAATACCAAATCCACACCTGTGGACACCCAGGGTGAGAGTCCCGGTCAGTTTAGAAGATGCCCTCAACCCGCATAGAGAGTCCTGGCCCTGGGGACTCCTTGTGCCTGGGTACAGAGGCCCTTGGTGAGCACTGGCCAAATGGCCAAGACATTCCCGGTAATGACAGTGGTGGTGACGGTCACTGTGCTTGATGTCTCCCGAGGCCTCCTGAGGGCTACGCAAGCACCGTGGGGCAGTCTCCTAAGACAGTAGTTGGACTCGGGCAGAACAGGGCCAGATGGCAGTGCTCTTGATGCTGTAGGCCAGAAGAGCCCTGTCCCCTCTGGTCCACTGTCACTGTAGCCCAAAAGCAACCTTCGGTGGTGGCAGATGAGCAGGAAGCCCCAGGAAATCTATTCACCAAGGGACGCGCAGGTCTGGCGCGGCCACTCCCTGCCCCTAGGGGTGGAGAGGCGCAGAGCCCCTTGCAGATGAGGGTGGCACCTGGGAGAAGCACCTGGGCAGCCCCTCTGTGTGTGGTCTGCTCAGTCCTCCTTTTCACGGAGAGGGACGCAGCAGAGCTAAGGCTGACCATGGCTGATGGGACCAGGGTGGACGCTGACCTGAGGGGGCACTTGGGATGGGGACTTGGCTCTTGATTCATCTTAAGCTGAACCCACAAGGATCTGGGCCAGTGGGAGAGGCTGACCACAGGAGCCCCAGTGGCTGGTGGGGGAGGAGGGGCCCCGGCTCCCTGAGACCTGCGGGGACCCATCTGCAGGCAGTGACACCTCCTGGGGACCAGTCACCCTGGGGCTCCCAGGCTCACACTCCAAGGGCTCATTTTTCTGAAGGCGCTCAGGACTTCACCCAGCTCAATGAAGAATGTGGAATACTTGAAATTTCCACTCACACACTCCAGGAAAAAACACATTGACCTTTAAGAAGGGAATAATGGCTTCGTTTTCAAATGACCTTATGGATTAACCCTCGACAAGCCCTTCTGGAGGAGGACGGTGGCCCACTGCATGGACCCAGTGGGCACAGAAGATGATGAAATGATGAAAACTGGGGGACCCTCTGCCTCTTCTGAACTGAGGCAGGTCGCAAGGGACAGGCAGTGACAGCAGCACCTCTCCTCATGACTGCAGGCTCCAAGGCCATCCGGCAAGGATGCTGCTGCAGCCAGAGTCAAGGCCAGCTCCCCGGGGTACCCCTGGACCAGCAGAGGCTGAGCCGCTCTCTGCTGCGCTGATCTCCTGCCAACTAGAGGTTCCTTCCTCCTTGCAACAGCCCCCCCCCCCAGGAAGAGACGTCCACCAGCCTGCTGCGTGGACCCCCACCCCGGAAGATGGACCCCCAGCCAATAAGTAGGAGGAAAGGGCATCACTTATGCTCCTGGGAATCTGCAAGTCACCTTAGCATGGAAAGGCTCTGAGAAGTCCTGCAGGGAGAGCTGTCTAACTTTGCAGAACACCATGATTTTCCAGGTGATTCTGGCCACAGGGGCACACCCTCCCCCACTTCCTTTTCTAGATGTCTTGAATGACACCTGCCAACGTCTGGCAGAACGGCCAACCCATGGGGTAGGGTCAGCAAATGCAGACCACAAAGCGTACCTTCTCCAAGACCATTTGAGCTGCAGAAAAGACCAGGCTCACTGACTGTTCCCCAGTTCCCCTGTTCATCTGTCACTCCCCTGTCACTCCTCCGTGTGCCCAGCATTCACTCATCAACACGGGTTTCTGAGGCCAGGCGCGGCGGAGGAGCAGAGGCAAGCATGAGCACCTCGGCTCCTGCCCAGCTCCTTGGTAGCAAGGCCCATGGGTTACAGGATATAAAAGCCCTCCATGCCGTGTCCCTGGACATCAAAGGCCCAATTTGCAAAGATGCTTTTTGAAAATAATTATAGAGCAATTTTAAAAGCCTACCAAAAAGTGTCAACATTAAGGTGTTGAGAAGCAGCTTGAAAGAGGCCTGGGAGGAGGGGCGGGGAGACTGGCAGCAGGTGGGTTGGGGCTGGCTGCACCCTCTTCGTTCAGCTCTGGCCAGGAGCTGCTTCTGCACAGGCCCTGTGCTCGGGGCTGGGCGCTCGGGGCTGGGCCTCCCGTGCGCCTCCTTCACTCAACAGACATCTAGGAGGGGCTTCCCTGGACCAGGTGATGGGGACACCAAGATGGACATGACCTAGTTGACATCCGGAAGAGCTGGGGAGACAGAATGTCCCCTCATATCCCACAGGAGGGCTTCTGGAGCTGAGAGCCAGGCTCAGAAGTGGCTCGAAGCCACCAAGCTAGCAGAAGATAGCACCCAGCATCCAATGCAGGTCCCCAACGCCCAAGCCTGTGCTCTCCCCACTGAGCCACTGGGCAGAGGGACAGTAAGTTTCAAACACAACCAATCCCATTGGTGAAGGAGCCTATAATCAAGGAGATAGCTAAAGATTGTGGTTAGCTGAGAGCCATAAAAGATGTTCTAGTTTCTACCTGATAGTAATACATTATTCAAAGAATCTTTGTATGCCCGTGAACACTGCGTGACGCACCTGTAAGCTCGAGCTGTAAGCACGTGTCCTTGTTAAAGCTATATGTATATAACTGGGTGAGTTTGGTTAGTGTGTGTAGGAAGAAGAAGAAGAAGGTGGTGGTTGGAGTTAGAGCGTTTGGAGTGATTGCTGGAGCCGGAGAGAGAAGAAGAATAAAAGACCTTTTTTCATTTTCATCCTGCCTCCGAATTTTCCTGCGGCGGTCGTTGCTCCAAGCGGTTTCCGCTTCAGGCAGCAACACATTGGGAAATCAAAGACATGCCCAAGAGATAACCATGCTGGCCAAGGGCAAGCCAGATGCTCGTGTGGTGCTGAGGAAGGGGACATGAGGAGGACACTGTGGTGGCACTGGTGGCATTGCCTTCCATCAACTGGCTGGCAGCAGCTCCACCCTGCCCACTCTGCAAAGTGAGGCTCTGAGCCGCTCTGGGCAAGACCCCCACCTCGAGTTCCCTCCCACTTCTTTCCAGAAAGCACTGTGCCTTTGTCACCCGGGAGGAGCACGAGGAGTCCAGATGCTGCCGGGGCCAGCACTGCTCCTGTTGGCAGCTGCCGGGGCCACAAACCAGGAGTGGGGTCACCGAGAGCAGTGCAGATGGTGGCTCAGGTGTGGCCCCAGAGCTGCGGTCTGTCCTCAGCCTCCTGGTTCCTCCAGCATCCCCGGGGAACCTACCTGAAGCCAGTCTGGCGCTGTTTACAGATCAGTCTATATGGGTTTGCTCTGGCTGCAGTGACAAATCTCCACAAGCTCAGTGGCTTCAAGCAACACAGATTCTTCTTTTTTCTTTCTTAAACAAAGTTTTTAATAGCAATATTTGATCATGTTTTGTCATTTACTATATTACAGATAGCAATTTATTTTTTAAATTTTTGTTATTTGTTCTAATTAGTTATACATGACAGTAGGAAGCATATGGACACATCACACACAAGTGGAGTATAACTTCTCATTATTCTGGTTGTACATGATACAGAGTTACACAGTTCACGTGATAATATATGCACATAGGGCAACAACGTCCCATTCATTCTACTATCTTTCCCGTCCCCATACCCCCTCCCTTCCCTTCACTTCCCTCTGTCTATTCCAAAGTACCTCTATTCTCCCTAACTCCCCATTGTGAATTAGCATCTGCATATCAGAGAGAACATTTGGCCTTTGGTTTTGGGGAATTGGCTTATTTCACTCAGCATAATATTCTCCAGTTCCACCCATTTATCTGCAAATGCCATAATTTTGTTCTTCTTTAAGGCTGAGAAATATTACATTGTGTATATATACCACAATTTCTTTATCCATTCATCTGTTTAAGAGCACCTTGGTTGGTTCCATAGTGTAGCTATTGTGAATTGAGCTGCTATAAATACTGATGTGGTTGCATCACTATAGTATGCTGATTTTAAGTCCTTTGGGTATAAACCTACGAGTAGGATAACTGGGTCAATTGGTGGTTCCATTCCAAGTTTCCTGAGGAAACTCCATATTGCTTTCTAGAGTGGTTGCACCAATTTGCAGTCCCACCCGCAATGTATGAGTGTGCCTTTTCCCCCACATCCTCACCAACGTTTATTGTTGCTTGTATTCTTCATAACTGCCATTCTGACTGGAATGAAATGGAATTTCAGGGTAGTTTTGATTTGCATTTCTCTAATTGCTAGAGATGATGAACATTTTTTTATATATTAGTTGATCAATTGTATCTCTTCTTTTGTGAAATGTCTGTCCAGTTCCTTTGCCCATTTATTGATTGGGTTCTTTGTTTTTTGGCATTAAGTTTTTTGAGTTCTTTGTATATCCTGGAGATTATACTCTATTTGAGGTTCTTTGTTTTTTGGCATTACGTTTTTTGAGTTCTTTGTATATCCTGGAGATTATACTCTATTTGAGGTGCAGGTGGCAAAAATTTTGCCCCATTCTGTAGTGTCTCTCTTCACATTCTTGATTGTTTCCTTTGCTGTGAAAAAGCTTTTTAGTTTGGTTCCATCCCATTTATTGATCCTTGATTTTACTTCTTATTCTTTAGGAGTCTTGTTAAGGAAGTCAGGTCCTAAGCCAACATGGGGAAGATTTGGGCCTATTTTTTCTTCTGTTAGGCACAGGGTCTCTGTTCCAGTGCCTAAGTCCTTGATCCACTTTGAGTTGATTTTTGTGCAGGGCAAGAGATAGGGGTTTAATTTCATTTTGCTGAATATGGATTTCCAGTTTTCCCAGCACCATTTGTTGAAGAGGCTCTCTTTTCTCCAATGTATGTTTTTGGCCCTTTTGTCTAGCATGAGATAACTGTATTTATTTGGATTTGTCTCTGTGTCTTCTATTCTATACCATCGGTCTACATATCTGTTTGGGGGCCAATACCATGCCATTTTTGTTACTATAGCTTTGTAGGATAGTTTAAGGTCTAGTATTGTGATGCCGCCTGCTTCACTTTTCTTGCTAAGGATTGCTTTGGCTATTATTTGGCTATTGCTTTGGCTATCTCTTATTTTCCCAAAGAATTTCATGATTGTAAAGCAATCGGATCCTTTAACTTACAGTTCAAGAAGTCAGAGTCTTAAACTAACGGTGTTGGCAGGACTGCTTCCTGTGCAAGCTCCAGGAGAGAGCTGTCTCTTGGCCTTTTCCAGCTTCTAGAAGCTACCTTCACCCCTCAGCTCATGGCCCCACCCTCCATTTTCAAAGTCAGCACCGCTGCCTCCTCCAGTCCTTTCTCTGGCTCTGTCCTCCTCCCTCCCTCTTACAAGACCCTGGGCCCCATAGATAATCCAGATGACTCCCCATGGCAAGATCCTCTGTCACATCTGAAAGTCTCTTTTTCTGGGCCAGGTATTGTATTCACAGGTTCTAGACCGGGAGCCATTTCTCAGCCACCAGCTGCGGAAGAGCTCAGGATGGCTCCTCGGTGCCCGTGCAATGCTGGCACTCTTTGCCCAGGGGGCCTGTGAGGTGTCCCCTCCTTCATCCCCAAACCACCCCAGGCCCTTCTCTGTCCACAATGACAGCAGCATTCTGAGCAGCTGAGCAGCTGCCCGTGCCAGCCCCGCTGCCCCCGCCAAGCCCTTTACCAGGGCCCATGTTCACTTCTCAGTCCCACCTGGAAAAGGGGAGGCAGAGTCACCACTCCACACACAGGGTTTCGAGAGAGTGACATGGAGGCAAAGTGGCCCCTGTGGGGACTTGAGCTCAAGCTTTGGCTTTTGATCCTGTGTGCCCCATGCACATGTAGGGCCCAGCCCAGCATGGGGGCCCGCGGGCCTGGCACGGGCAGGCCGTTCCCTCACACGCTGCACATGTATGTGGACAGACTGCAGCACCCCGTGGGGCTGGGGTGCTCGTTAGGGGGTGACTCTTGGAGGGACTGGGATCAGGAGCGTGACAGTGGCATCCAGGAAGGCCCACTAAGCACAGGCCTGCCTTGGAGCCCTCTGCCCAGCCGGCCTGCCCGTGCACTCCATGACTAGCGAGGGCAGCTGCTCAGGGCAGGGCAGGTGGGAGAGTCGGGCCCTGCAGCCGGCGCGAGGAGGCGGGTAGGCAGCCTCTCCCCCAGCCCTGCCTGGCTGTTCCTCCCCCACCCGGCGCCTTGGCCCTGACACCACGGTCAGCTCTGCAGGCCACTTCTGCCGCTCTCCGCCTTGAGCTGCATAAACACTGCAGCCCCCAAAGACCAATCGACTGTGTCCACGGCCCTTTGCCTAGCAACCCGGGCGCTTGGATCCTTGCTAGCGACCTGCCTTGGTGCTCTGGCTGCCCCAGAAACACGTTCTTGCGTGCCCCTGTGTCTCAGCTGGTATCTTCTGTACAAGAAAGAACCACCCTTTCCTCTCCTGGGCCCTCCTCCTCCTGTCTGCCCCGGGACTGTGGGAGACATGGCAGGGCCTCCCAGTCCCCAGGGGACGCCTCAGGTGGAGGTGTCTGCCTCCAGCCACTCACCCTCCACCGTGGGCCCAGCAGACCTGGGCACCTGCTGTCTGGCTGCGGGCAGTGGCGGAGCACTAAAAGCATGAGGCATACCATGAAGAAGGCCCGCCCCCCCTGTTGTGCCTCTCAGCAAGAGAAGACACACCGCCACCACTGCCACCCCGAGGCCTTCCCTCGGCTTCGGGACAAGCACATGTGGACCAGGGAGCTCAGGCCAAGCCACACACAGCTGCACCTGGGCCCCACAAGGTCTCCTGGGTCTCTTGGACCTCACTGCCCACCCTCCTTGCACTGCTGGGATCACAGCCTGAAGTTCAGAGAGGGTCAGTGACTTTCCCTGGACCCCACAGCTAGTAAGCAGTAAAGCTGGGACTCCAGCCCAGGATGCCTAATTCTAGAAATTCATGGTCTTAGCCACTTTGTACATGGCCTCCACATTCTAGCAGACCCAGAGAGGAGAGACTGAGCCTGCCCACAGACCAGGGGCCAGAGAAGCAAAGAGACCTGGAACAGTGGGGCCCTGGTCCCCAAAGACTCCACAGCGTTCAAGGCAAGCAGCAATGAAGACCCTCCAGGCAGACCCACCAGTGGGTGCTGAGTGGAGTCGCCATCTTGGCGCAGACCCCAGCTGCACGGGTGCCCACAGAGGTGCCCACGTGGGTGCCTGCAGAGAGAGCAGCCCTCCACATCGAGCATGCTCTCCCTAGCCCTCTCTCTCCCAGCCCTGGGCATCAGGGCACTTCCCAGCTGATGGGACCCTCTCCTTCAGGCCCCACCACAGCTCTCTTGTCTCAACCAAATTGCAGGTAAAAATCACCCAGTGGGCGTCATTTTATTGATGGAAGTCACCAAGCCCCATTAAGATCCATCGAAAGTGTTTTTGAAAACATCAAAACCACCGTCTTTTAAGGCACTTGCTCGTGACTCGGCCCTTCCACCTTCGAGAATCGGTTCTGAAGAAATCATTATGGCCGTTCCCGAAGGCCAAGCCCAGAGCCAGCCACCGCAGCATCGCTCACAGCGATGAAACATGGGAAGCAGCCCGAACACCCCAAGGAAAATCGGCTAAACAAATGACCACACATCCACACGAGGCAACTCCGTCCTGCCCGCTAGAAGGGGGGCCGGGGAGTCGCGTTTATTGACAGGGAGCAGTGGTCGTGATGGATCACGAGGGGGAGTGGGAGTCACAAGACAGCGCGTTCAGGAGACCGCTGTTCTCACTGAGGACGTGGGTGGACAGACAGAGAGATAAATGGAGGACAGGTAGCAGCAGGTCCATTACTGATGGCTGGATATGTGGTAAGATAGATGATTGACAGACAAGGGAGAGATGACAGATATGTATGCTAAGTAGAGGTAGCAGCTAGAGGAAGGCTAGATAGTGATAAGACAGGTATGTAGGTAGATAATTGACCAACCAGAAAGGCCACAGGTGATTGACAGATGACAGACAAATAGAGATGCTTAGGTAGCTGAAAGGAAGATAATTGACAAATGGTAGAGGTTATGGATGATTCATAGATAAATTATAGACTAATAGGTGATAGGGGGTAGATAGGCAGGTAGATAGATCTAGCAAATATCCCTTGTCCTGTGTACTGGAAACACAGCAGTGGGCGCCACAAGGGCCTGCTCCTCGGAGCCCACTCTGGTGGGAGGTGCCACAGGGGACATTCCGCTTCCTTGGAGCAGCTCAGGGAGCCCCGGGGCACAGGCCTGAGCCTCACCAAGCTGTTTGCGATTCATGGAGTCTGGGGCGGCTTCCCACTGCACAGGCGGGTGAGGGGTGCGGTGGGCTGCAAGGACAAAGCCCGGGGCCCCACTGGCCAGCCAGCTGAGCAAGGCTGCTCCTTGGTGTCCACCCTCCCCACTGCAGGTTGTGGTAGGGACACCAAGTGAGCCCCCGGGAAGGATGGCGGGGTGGGGGTGTCCGTTGCTCTCGCAGATGCCGGGAGCAGCCGTGAGCTCGCCGTGCAAGGCCAGGCAGCTGTGGCCCGGGCGCTGCGCCGTCAGCACTGCTGTCACCGCCCAGGGAACCTGGAGGAGGCCCCTGGCCCAGGTGCTCCGTCCCCCCCAACCACACCACAGTCACATGGGCCAGACCAGGAGGTCCAGGGCTGGCCCGGGCTTTGGCACTAGGTCCTCACCCTCAACCAGACCTGGGGAAGGACCAAGTCCCCACCAGAGCCCAGCTTGGGGGACCGCTGGGTGATGGGGATGGGGAGGCTCAAGGTCACCCTGAGGATCTGAGCTGGGCACGCAGGGACGCCTGGAAGATGCCGTGCAGACCTGGGGGCATGGCCATCCTGGAGAAGGGTTCACTGAGGGTGGCGGGGTCTTTGGAGTCCACAGACCCTCATCTGAAGTCCCAATCCAGCTTTCTACTTCCCTCTGTGTGTCGTCAGGGGAGTCCAGGACCCTCCCTCTCAACCAGGTATCCAGAGCATGCTCCGTGAGGGGCTCTCCCCCCTCCAAGTGCTCCAGGAGGACAGTAGTCACTGGGCACGTAGGGAGGCACCCTGCGGTGCCCTATGTCCCCGCACAGAGCGCCACCATGTGGGCACGGAATCAAGAGTCAAGGCTCTGACAAGTCCTGCAGCACCAGCAGCTTTCCGACTGGCCTTGACCCAGGGCGGAAGCCCCTCTGCCCAGCCCCCATCCGCAGCCCCTGGAAGCAGTATTCCCAGCGCGCGGGCGCTGCAGACCCCCCATCACCACGCACTGCCCTATGCTAATCTCCTCTGCTCCCCTGCGAGGGCAGAACACGAGGCCTGCTTCCTTCTCCTCGTGTCCTCCAGGCCTGGCGTCCCCACGGAGGGGAGCAAAGCTCTCCGCGAAGCAAATGAATCAATTCACCACCTCTGGAAGCCGCAAGTTGTGTAGCTGGCTCGGGGCAAGAGGGGGAAGAAGAACCATCCTCTCCTCGGCAGACGGAGGCGCATGAATATTTAATGAGTACAAACCTCTGTGCCAGGCAACATCGACCCTGACGTCAGTGCAGCCGGCTCGCTAGGGCTGCGCGGCCTCCCGGAGACCTGTGCTGGAGGCCGGCCGCACCCCTCGCAGCGGATCAGCCGGCAAGTCACGGGCTCGGGTTCCCGGGGACCCTACAAGCCCCCATCTCACCTTGGCCGGTCTATTATCATGGTCAACTGGCCTGGGGGCTGGGGGATCCCTATGGGGCAGCGGGCGTCCAGGAGGGCCCCGCCTGGGTTCCTTCTGCTCTGACCCCCCAGCGGTTCAGCCCCTGCAGCCGCAGCCCGTGGGGTTTGCCTGCCCTGCGCCTCCCCCGCTACCACCCTCCCTCCAGCCCCCCGCCCTCTGCCCCTGGCCCTCCGGAAGACCCTTCCCATCCCTCTGCACCACCACCCGCCTTGAGTGCACCTCCCGTCCCTGTCCTTCATGGGTTTTCCTGAGCACGGCCTGGGGGGCCGCTGGGGGGCAGCGCCACCCCTCTGCCCACCTGTCACCAGGCCAAAGGAAATGCTGGGGCACACCTGAGATGGAGGGGACCCACAGGAGGAGCAGGAAGGGGCAGACATCGCTGATCCTACCTCCGCTTCCTGGGCCACGAGGACAGGACAGGAGAGAGTGAAGTTGTAGAAATGGTCTTCACTGGAGTGCACGTCCCGGATGTGACGCACAGAACTATAGCAGAGCCCGCAGCACCGGAAACGCCGGCCCCATTCTGAGCCCCTTGGGTGTGTTTCAGTGACCCACAGAATCATCCCAGCAGCCTCTGGAATAGGCGTGACTGTCAACTGCAGATGAGAAAGGGGAAGCACAGAGAGGTTGGTGTCTCGCCTGAGGTCACACAGCCAGGGCAGCTGGCCACAGTTCAGGCAGGTGGACTTTGCCGGGCACCTGCACTGTATGGCCGGCCCACAGCCCTTCCTCCAGCGGGCGGCCTCCCCATGTTCACACGGTGGGACCCTCAGCCAGCTGGGCACAAAGCCTACGTTCGTAGCCCAATGACCAGGAGTGAAATATGTCACCTGGCTCTGGGGACCTGCCTGCGTGCCCGCCGCAGCTCTGGCATCATTCCTGCAGGACTTTGTGACCTGGTGCGGGGACTGCCTCTGCTCCGTGGCGGCGCGAGGCCTGGCAGTTTGCAAACAAGCCATGTGAGGGCAGGCCAGCTCGAGCGCAGGGGCGCCAGGCAGGAAGCACGGGTTCCTGGGGTGCCACACGGGCCCCCTGCTGCACCCTGGGCTCAGCCCCTCTGCACCCTCGCGTCATCATGTGGCCCCCGCGGGCCTGTGGCACCCTGAGGGTCAAGCCCTCGCCAGCGCTCCCCCGGCCCCGGGTCATGAGAGGAACGGCAGCAGGAGCGACTGCAGCGACCCCACGGAGACACGGCCCTGTTGAGCTTTCTAAATCAGATCTATTTATAATTGATACCCTGCCTGCTTCCAAAAAGGGCTTGAGGTGGTTTACAATAAACAACCTCAATGGAAAGGCTGTGAACCAGCGAGGGAAAATCCTGACCACCGCGAGGAGGGGGAGAGAATCTCCCCAACGCTCCGCAGGGAAGTGGGAACCCATCTCGTGCTCCAGCTTGGCTCCCTGCATCCTGGCAGCTGAGGCAAAAAGGGAAACCATTGCGGTGGCCGCAGGGCTGTCCCAGTAGCTCCAGGAGGCCTCGAGGTTTCGGCAGAGGAGCAGCTACCTGGTGGGAAAGGGGGGGGCAGGATGTGGAATGGGGCTGCCCTCCCCAAACCTGTCCCCAGAGGATGACCCTCCCTGACCTGCTGGTGCCCAGCACCTGGGTGGCCCCTTATAGGAGATACTATGCCCAGCACCCAGGCCCCCATTCCTCTGGAAAACACCCTAATTTTATCACCTTCACCAGCGCCCTCAGTGCACATGGTTAGGGTCAGACTCAGCCACCCACCCCGACTCTAGGGGTGTGCACGTGACCCAAAGTGGTCCCATCCAAGTCAACCCTGACCATTTCACTGGGACCCTTAGGGAAGAGATTCTGGCCCAGGTTTGTCAAGTTGGGGGATAAGAGCAGGGAGCTACTGTGGTCATCTTTGTCACCATTCAAGGAGCTTGAGTTCAACATAGAAGAAAGCAGAATGGGAGACGCCAGAGGATCCAAATCCCGATGACACCCCTTGAGCATTTGGATCCAGCTATACCTGAAGCCGTCCCTTCTGGTCTCTGCTGGTTAAGGAGCTATTAGTGTCCCTTTTCTAGTGTTCCTTTTCTTGAGTTGCATTCTACCACCTTGTAAATAAAAGCAACACAACTAACTCATACCTCCCCCTCCGAGCGTTGAGGCCTCTCCATCTCCCACCCACCCTGCTAACTCCTTCTCCTCTGAGTATATGGCAGTACAAATTAAAATGATAGTCAGTGGCATTCTGCACCTGAGACGGGCAGAGACTGTCAATAGCAATCATGTTCAATATGGAGGAGAGGAAGAGAGACATCTCCCTCCTGGGTCAGGATCACCCGTCCCAGAGGCCTTCAGGGGACATGGTGGCAATGTCCTTGACACTAAGTGTGCACCCTTGTCACTGAGCACCATGTACCTACAGAGCACTCTCTGCAGAAGCGATGAGTCTAAAATGGCAAAAACTTCCAACAGTCCCAGTGTCCACCAGCAGCAGAGCCCAGTAAGTTCAAGTGGAGCTGCCCTGTGACCTGGCAATCCCACTCCCGGGTGATTGACGCCCAGGGGAATTTGTGCCCAGACAAAAACATGCCGACAGTTCTATTCCAACAGCTAAAAGGTGGAAACCCAAATACCATCAGCAAACGAGACCACCAACAAAATGTGGTCTCTCCACACAATGGAATATCATTCAGCCATGAAAAGGAGTGAAGGATCAATACCTGTGCCAACATGGCAAAGCTCAAAGGCACATGCTGAGAGAAAAAAGCGCCTGCCAAAGATCACATATTGTAAGATCCAAAGCACATGAAAGAGCCAGCACCGTGAATCCATGGAGGCAGAAGGCATGTTCGTGGTTACCAGGCAAGGTGGGGAGGTGGGGAGAAGGGTGGGGGCTGCCTATGGTGCAGTGTCCCCTCACAGGATGAGGGATTCTGGGACTGGATGCAGTGCTGATTGCACAGTAGTATGAAGCACCCAGCGCCACCACACAGCACGCTTCTGCGTGGTGGAATGGCCCGTCTGCGTTGTGTGGGCCTCACCAGCACCACGAGGCCACGCGGGGTAGAACTCTGAAAACCAGAGCACTTTGTCTAGAGAAAGGGACATGGCGTCTAGACACAGACCCAGGGACACACGGCCGAGTGGAGAGGCCGGCTGAGGAGGGGCAGCACCGCCCTGTGCCGGGAGAAGACAGTTGAAACCCAGAGTTCGTAGGGACCGTGTTGCTGGAGGGCAGAGGGGCTGCAGGAGAGTGGAGGGCGGCCTTCCCAGGACCTCCGCCTGAGTGCCTGGTGACAGCCTGCCCACCGGGGCTCCTGGAACACATTTTGTCCTCTTCTCCCCACTTCCCAGCCCCCGCCCCGGCTTCCTCATGTCCCCTGGCCTTCTCTGGCATCGGGGTCCTTTCTAGGGGACTCTCTCCTCCTCCCCATTCTCCCTTCCTCCGGGTCCTTTAATTGGTTTACTCTGGGCTCAGCCCTCCAGGACCCCCAGCCCAGCAGGGAGGCCAGCCCCCTAAGAGGCCACGTCCTGCAGAGGGCGGCAAGTGGCAGGGGAGACACCTACGTCACCTCTCGAGGATCAACCTTGAAGAAACCCTTTGGTAGAAGATTCTGGAGGGGGCGCTCTGGGGGTCGCCACACCCACAGTCACCCGGGAAGCCCTGCCAACACCAGAACCCCGAAGCTGAGCCAGATGTGCCGAGATGGGACCCTCCCCCAGGCAAGTGTGGGGAGCCCGATGCCAGTCGCCAGCCTCCCCGGCAGCGTGTGCCCGTGGACCTGTCTGCCCGACGCGCTGCCCTGGACCTGGCATCGCAGTACCTCCTGCTGCCCACCAGCCTTCCTGGCCCCTGGAAAAGCACCACAGAGGCACTTGAAAAACATTAATGCCGCAAGTCGAGAAACTTTGGGGCCAGACGAGGGGCCTCCGCGTCAAAGCCGGAGCTCGCTCCTCAGCGGGGATCAGTAACCCGTGGCAGGGACCGATCTGGGTTGGGGAGTCGAGCGTGACATCAAATCCGAGGTGCCAGTGAGCTGGCGTCCTGGGCCCCCGCCAGCGGATGGCACGAGTTTTTGCGTGCTCACCTGAGCCCTCCTGGCCTCTGGCCGGGCCATTTGGCTGTCTAAATCAAGACATTTTTGTGCCCAGCCACCGTCAGGTATGCGCGCTCTGGGCCGTCTTGCTTCTCCTGTAATCAAAATCTGATTTATTGGCCGAGGGACGTCGGAGCAGCAGGCACCCGTAGCTGGTGTGCGGGAGACTATGACACCCCAGGTCCCACTGTAATAAGGCTCTTTATAGAAGGCATTAAGGCGAGCCTGGCTCGGAGCGGCAGCGAGCCCTGATTAGTTCCTGCCAGAACACACTGAGGCGGCCGTCCTCGGACGTCTCCACGGGACAGGGCGGGCTTGGCGCCTCAACTCCTTCAACTTCCCATCTGGGTGGTTTATAGGATCGGCGCTTTTGCTCCCTGAGGGCAGGAGCTCTGCTTTATAGGCACCTGTCCCCAGCCAGCCATGATGGAAGGGGTTCAATAAAGGATCGTTGAACTCATTGGATGGAATTGAAGCCGGAGATGGCTCTCCTGACACAGGCTGTGACGGGGGTCTCCTCCTCTGGAAGCCCCCAGAGCGGGCACCTGGCCTCTGTTAGGACCTCCAGGACTGGTGGGCTCATCACCCGCCCTGGGAAGGAACGGAGGTTGCCCCGCGGCATTCATGGCCTCAGAGAGCCACGGGCAGGCCAGGTCAAAGTTGTGACCTGCGTGTTGTGGCTTTTGTTGGGTAAACAGGGGAGGCTGTCACAGAGGTGATGAGTCTTGGCCACCCGGCCGGGCTCAGCAATCTCCTATACCTGAGGGGACAGAAACAGAGAAAAGAGCGTCACTCGCCCACAGCCTCTTGGGACCCAGGGGGGATCTGGCTCCAAACCCAGTGTCAGGAGTCTTCTCAGAACCCAGGCCACCTTTGGTCAAAGTATGTGGTGGCAGTTTCTTGCAGGTGTGTGGGCACCTTATTATCCCCATTTTACAGGAGAATTAGCTGAGGCTGGGACAAGAGGGCCTTCTCCCAGGACCCCAGAGCTCGCAGGAGGGACAGTAGAGGCTGAGGAGCCCCAGGCCACGGTTGCACCTGGTGCTGGCCATAATGGCCCTGGCCTCAGGCAGCAGCCCAGGGACAGGAAGACAGGGCCCCCGGAAGCCCGGGCGTCTGCGTGGGGACCCCACTTGGCCTGCTGATGCTCTTGGATGGGGCCAGACCACGAGGCGGGGAGTGCGGAGCCCAGCACTCACCTGCAGCTCCCACGAGCCCCCTGCTTTCATGAGGCTCCTTGGATGGCCTTGGAGAAGTGATGGCGGTAGGGGCGAGGCCAGCCTGCTGTGTGGGAAGATGAACCTGCATGCAGCAGCTGCCCCGGCTCTGCGGGGCAGGACGGGAAGTGAAGCGTGGGCTCCAGGAACGTCTCTCCCGGGGCCTCGAGAGGCAGGCTCACACCCTGGGCCCTGACTGAGCACACGCCTGGAGCCGCCTGTGCTGGGTGCAGGGCCAGAGAGGGGAGAGGTGAGCAGGCGAGTCCCTGCCCTGGGCCCGCTCGAGGTGGAGGTGTCACAGTGGCAGTCCAGGTGCTGGCCAGGCCAGGGTGCTCCGCACACACCTGGTCCTGGCCCCGCAGGGAGACTGACTCAAAGATGCACACCCCGTGGCCAAAGCCCATCTGGGAAGCACAAAAAGGACCCTCCCCTCTAGCTGGTATTGTTGGTAGAACAACAAAAGCAGCATGAAAAGGGGCCCCCCAGTCTCGGCGCCAAAAACCACCCCTTACACCCAACTTCCTCTCCCCGTCTGCTCGCCTCCCTCGGAGACTCTGAGCCACTTCGCCTCCACCCCCGGAGCCTACTCCCACTGACCCACGCAGCCCTCTCCTCCTCCTCATTCCTTCCTCTCCTGAGTCTCTGCCAGGAAGGTGTACACAGCCTCCCTCCAGGAAAGGGAAGGGGCCTTCTCGCCTCCCACCCCTCACTCTCTCAGTTCAGCCTCTGAGCCCTGGTTTGCAGGAGGTGACCATGCCTCGGTTTACTAGGGCTAGTCCTGGTTAGTGGCCTTGCCCTAGCATAGCTCTTGAATGGCTTTCCCTCGCCCACAGATCGAGGTTGACAATGTCGTCTCTCTCTACCATGTGTCACCTCCCTGCTGAGACCCATTGGCCCCCCAAGCCCTCTCTAATGTCACTTTCTTTCAAGACAGGCTTCTTCCGCTTGTGGGGCTTCTTACTTTGAAATTCTCAGTTTCTTTGGGGACAGAGAAGCTGACTGTTTTCCACTTATGCCAGACTTACACAGTGCTTGGGACACAGCGACCACCCAACACGCCTGTGGGAGGAGGATGCGTAGATGGGCAGGTGATGGTGCACAGGATGGCAGGTGGGAGGGAGGCCTCGACGTTGGGTGGGGTTTGCTGAGACTGATGAATGGGTGGATGGCTGGGTGGCGGGAGAGATGAGTGGATAGATTCGTGGTTGGATTCTAGGGAAAACAGAAAACCATGCAGTCACACAGCAGGAGAAGGCGGCGACCTGGGGAAGTTGCAGATGGCGGTAGTGATGACTGCTTTGAGCTATTCAGAGGTGGACGCCAGTGGCCTGGATAGTCTGGGTGGGAAGAGAGTCAAGCCTTGTTCCCTGGTTGAGTTGCTGGCCTGAGTCTTTGTTCCCTGGGCCCTGCCCCTGAGGGGCGAAGCCCTCACTGGTTCTGCTGTCATGAAAGCAGCTCGGGGCACCAGCAGGAGAGTGAGTGACCCAAGCCAGTCCCAGAACCTGTGTGCTGGGGAAGGTGGGTCCTGAGGGCACCTCCCAGGCATGCCTCCCTGGAGGTGCCAGTGCCCTTGGCAGGTAGTAAGGCTGGCTCCTTAAACCAGGCCCGTGAAGCACCATGTAAAGGCAACTGGAAAGTCCGAGGCAGATGGAAAGGAGTCGCCTCTATCAGCAGGAGCTTCAGCTCGCTCAGCCCCGAGTGGAGAGAAACGTGACATGCACGACTGGGCCTCGCCGAGCCTCGATTCTCTTATGTGTGGTGCAGAGATCTCAACAGTGACTGCCTCCCAGACTGTGCAGAAGATAATGTGAGACGACGGAATATTACTCAGCCATAAAGAAGAATGACATTATGGCATTTGCCAGTAAAAGAATGGAACTGGAGACTCTCATGCTAAGTGAAATAAGCCAACCCCAAAACCAAAGGCTGAATGTTCTCTCTGATATGTGGATACTTACACACCGCGTGGGGAGGAGGTAGAAGTTCATTGGATTAGACAAAGGGAAGGGAAGGGAGAGGGAATGGGAATGGGAAAGACAGTAGAACGAATCGGACATAACCTTCTGATGTTCGTGTGTGGACATGTGACCAGTGTAACTGCACTTCGTGTTCAAGCACAGAATGGGGAGTGATGCTCCATGTATGTGTAATATGCCAATATATGTGACTCTACTGTCACATATATCTAAAAAGAACAAATAAAAATATTTAAAAATTAAAAAAAGAGAAGACAACATGAAGGAGCAGTTGTCTGCGGCCCCGCCACCCTCTGCCCGCAGTAGCCAGAGCTCGTGTTGGTGTCAAGGGCATCTTTCCTTCACCTCATCCGCCTCCACGCTGCTCTCTCTAGTTTGCTGGTAGGGACACGTGAGCGCGGGGTGGGCGGGTTGAGGAACCTGCACGTCTTGCCCGCAGAAGTGGGTGCGGTGGGTCCCATGCCACCCGACACGCCTCCACCCTGCCCTGGGTGCACCTGATGGGTTTCGCTTTCTGAGTTCACGCAGGACGGAGCTCAGCACACCTTTTCTGTGGAGGGCCAAATGGTGGATCCTTTCAGCTTTGTGGACCGGACAGTCTCCATTGTAACTACAGATGTACCTCAACTAAGGTGGGCATACGTCCCCACAAATCCCTCCTAATCTGAAACTATTCTGCGTCCGTGGTGCACTGAATGCACTTGACGCAGGGGGCACGGGTGGGCGTTCTGCAGCACGAGGGCTGGGGAAGAAAAACCCAGTATCCAAAACCCCGGGCCACACGTGTCTGTTGCTATTTCTGGGATCTGGTGGTGACTGGGAGCTGCAGCTCACAGCAGTTTTTTTTTTTTTTTGGTGTGATTCAACATCATGAGAAAATGTTCCTATTTTTATCCACAGCTTGGAAATAGATCAAAATTCAGAATTAGAAGTTTGATTTCTATTGAAGGCGAGTTGATCTCATGTCATCGTAGAGTCAAGGAACGGAAGCAGGACGTGCCAAGGAAGCCGGCCCTTGGCGCGCAGAACGCCACGGACAAGGCATGAACGGATGAGCATGGCTATTCCAATAAAACTTTATTCACAAAGCAGGAACAGGCCAACCTCCTCCAAAGGACGGAAGTCCTTACTGATGTCTGGCCTTATACATGCCAGTGGATTTTTGCACCTCTGGGGGTCAACATGGGCAGGGGTTGCAGCCTGTGGTCCAGGGCTATCCAGGGGAAGTGTGGGAAACCCCGGGTGTCCCCGTGGGGTTCTTGAGGTGGCTCTGTGACAGGCCAGTTGTGTCCAGAGAGGTTTCACTCCTTCTCTGAGCACCTCTGATGACACGTGAGCCATTCTCCCAGGTCAGCAAGGAGCACAGTGGCTGAGGACTGAGGGAGGGTGGCCGGCTCCAGGCTCCCCGCTGGCCACCATCTCCAGACTAGCCTCGATCATGGGAACAAACATGATGTTCAGCAGAAAGCAGGCCGCCTGGGCTCCAGGAGTGCCTTGCTTCTGGGCACCAGCACAGGGGGCTTCTTGCTCCACTCTGGAAGGTGGGGCTGGGGTGAGGAGGCCACTGCACGGCTGCGCCTTCCATATCTGCCCTTGCTGTACAGAGCTGGTGGCTTCCAAAGTCACCACGTGGAGGGAGGAAGGGGCGGGGGAGGGGCACAGAAAATGGCTTTTTTTTTTTTTTTTGTACTTTTACTGTGGGCACATTTATAACAGAATTGTAACTGTATAATGTTATGGTATCTTTTAACTGACATGTCTGCTTTGGAATGTTTATAACTACCGTAAATCAAGAGACTGCCAAGCTGGGGCAGCAGCCACACGTAGACATTCCAAGGAAAACGTATAAAATAAATAAAACAATCGCACAGTATCAACATTCCATTCCCAGCTAGAAAACGGAAAATGTCACAGCCCCTGTACAGGAACAGTCGCCCAAAAATTGAGTTTGCTGGGAGCAGCTGCGGCCAGGGCCTCCTTGCTGGCTCTCAGGAAAGATGCCCAGGGAGAGGAGGTGGCCGGGCCCGTCAGGGCAAGAGGACTGACCCTGAAGAGCAGTCTCAGCCCTGCCAGGGCCTCTGCCCCACAGTCTGGTGGCAAGCCAGTCCCAAGTGTGACTTCCTGTGCTGGGGATGAGGCTAGAACACGACAGGGCTGTGACTTCTCTCTTTAGGACTTCTGTCCAATGTACTTTATTAAAGAAAAATGAAGACCTGCCTTCACCCAAAGAATAAACTTCCATGGATTTACAAACTCCTTTGTGACTCTTTTCTGACCTCGGTGATTTTGTGGGGCTTAAAACACACTATGTCTTGACCAGTGGCTTGAGAAAGGCACCTCCCAAAGAATCCCGGCTGGGCAAACCTCTGCCACGGAACGCCCCGGGCCTGGGGTGGAGACAGCGGCTCTGGCTCCTCAGGGCCCCTGGTGCTTTTTTCAAATCCACAGCCTGGCTGCCTAACCCCAGAATGAGACCAATGAATCCTAAAAGCATGGGGATTTTTGTTTTTGCTTTTGTTTTCTTTAAGGGTTTGCAAAACCGGTTGGAGTCATCTTTTAAGCCTTAGGTGCCTCTGAGGTAGCGTGGACAAGCTTGGGTATAAAATCCATCAAAAGTTGAACATTGCGGGGGCTGGGGTTGTGGCTCAGCCGTAGAGCGCTCGCCTAGCACGTGCGCGGCCTGGGTTCGATCCTCAGCACCACATACAAATAAACGCATCGTGTACAACTAAAGCAAATAAAAATAAATATTTAAAAAAAAAAAAGTTGAACACTGGGCTGGGGATGTCTCTCAGCTGGGAGAGTGCTTCCCTCATATGCACAAGGCCCTGGCTTCCGTCCCCAGCAGCCCCCCCACCATACACACACACACACACACACACAGACACACAGTTAAAAATTAATAACCACCAAGGATTAGTCACGCCTTGGAGGAGTCGGAGGCAGATTTTTCTCCTCCCAGGGGAGCTTCTTTGCTTTCTAACAGCACTGGAAAAAAAAATGTCCCTGTCATTTCCCCCAGAAGGTTCCAGAAGATGGTTTCAAGGCATGGTTCAGCCATTCCCCTTCCATCTCTTTCAGTTCAGCCCTTCCTTGTCCATCAGCTCAGGAACATGGGCAGACTGTGGATTTTCTGGAACTTGGATTTGTAAGGAAGAAGGGAGGGAAATGTACCCCTCCACCTCTTTGATGTCCTGAGAAGGATTTTCGAGGTTAAATTTTAAAAAGCCTCCGAGCCCACAGAAGGGAGGTGTTGTGAAGGGCCAGTGTGGGGAACAGGAACGCTGAGCACACCGGGCCCTGGCGGCCCCCTGGCAAGTGGAGCTTCTTCCCCTGGACTCGCTCTCAGAAAAAATAATATCTTCAAGCTTGTGGTCCAGAATTCATATTTTCAGCCCGGATGGAAATGCAGAGGCCAAGTGTAGGTGTGCAATAAGCTGGCTTCTTTCTTGTGCTCTCCACCCCGGGCTGGCCCTCAGAGTGTTTTTTCGAGGCCTTTGTGGGTTTGGGTTTCTTTGGACTGTGGTCACCAGAGGGTAGGGGTGTGATTGATGGCCTTGCCCTGGGGGCTTCTCAGATGACCACCCCTCACCAGAACTGACAGAGGCTTCTCCCCTCCTGCCTGGTGCTGGGGCGCCTGGCGCTCTCCCACGGAAGGGGGGAGAGGGCCTGATTAGCATTCCCTTTCTAAAACAGAACCGACAGGGATTTAGAATGCAGAATTCCAGATGTTGATATTTGTATTATTGGATCATAATTACATTTCAGAAAAATTACTGCCAAAAACAAAAAAAATTAAAAAAAGAAGACTGCTCCCTGGAAGTTAGATTTATTGTCCCTCCTTTGTCCTTTGTCTGCCTCCTTGCATGGCCTCATCTCTCACTGGTCCTCTGGTGATTTATTATTTCGGGGACCCCAGAGGGGACACAGCAATGCCTTTCTGTAAAGGTCGCACTGTGAGTGAAGACTTTATCTGGGTCAAGAGTTGCCCTCGGACACCGAGGGGACACCTTCGAGAAGTCAGTCCACGGCCGGCTCAAGTGGGTAGGTGGCTCAGCGGGGTGGAGGAGGGGTCTGGCTACACAGGATCCCTCCAGATGCAGAAAGTTGTGTTTTTATAACATTTATAGTTCAGATACGGTCCTCACTCCCAGATAAGTCCTGGAAATTCATTTTCCATGGAATAATGCTTTATTAAAAAAATTTATCTTCACAGGTGGAAGAAGGACTTTAAATACATCCACAGCAGCGTGCGAGGAGCACCTGTCCACCCCGAGGGGCTGGGTCAGAGCTCAGGGGCCGACATGGCCAGCCACTGGCTGTCACAGGTGAGAAAGAAGCCCAAAGGCAAACTCCATGTTGTCACCCTCACGATTCCAGGAAGTGTTCTGTGGACACCAAGGAGCCCACAGGGGTTGTTGGAGGGGACGCTGCTGAATTCATAGTCCCACCCACCACGTCTATGTGGCCCTGGACAAGGGAGTCTCATCCATGCCGACAGGAGCCAAGACCTACGCACGCACGATTAATTCTAACCAGCAGGCCGCGTGGCAAAGCACCCAAAGTTGTCCTCAAGCCCCCAAAATTCCTGCTGCTCCTCTTAAAGGGACTCAAGTAGGTGGCAGAGCTGACCCTCCCAAGCCTGCTTGGGGTTGTATTTCTTAAGTAGGTGGCAGGAGGAGGTGGTGTGAAAGGAGATAGCTTCTGAAAATCATCCTTAATTCCATGAACACATGCCCACAGGACCGGGGGCGTAGCTGGCGGCAGGCTTTTGTCTAACATGTGCAAGGCCCTGGGTTCCATCCACAACTCCACAAAAAAACTAAATGAATGAATGCCCACCAACACCAAACCTAGCCCCTGCCCTTTCCTCCCAGTCAGGAAGGGGAGTTAAGGAAGATGGCCAGGGGAGACAGCCCTGGGGTCTGCAGCAGGTCCCTGAGGCTGAGGCCAGCAGCTGTCACAACACTAGGCGAGTCTTACCTGCCCAGGCCTCTGCAAGGCACTGTCTGCTGCTTCCTGCGCCCCACAACGTGGGCAGAGGAGCAGGCCGGGCCAGACAGACCCCCGTGACTGGCTGTCTCCAGCTCCCCATTAATCTTTCCAAAGGGCCTCGGTTTGGAGGGAAGGTATTAGGTGGTTCAGCCAACTCCTTAAAAACGTTACTCTTTCTTTACAGAATGTCAAGTGAGATTTCAAGGGGGATACTTCATAACCGAAGTATGTTTTCCTTAGGGCAATAAACCACGGCTGCGCTCCCTCCGCCTCCAGCCCTCCGACTTCCAGCCAAGCCCTCATCTGTTTTCCAGAGAAACAATAACAACAAAACGGAGGTGTTTTCTCCCAGCGCAGGGACGGCCCCTCCCGGGGGGCGCAGGAGAGCTGGGCTCCGGGCTTCAGGAAGGCAGAGCGGGGGCGGCTGTGGCGGGGGCTCAGCCGAGAGGAGGTTTTCTGACTGCATTTCTGGGAACACCCCCGGGCGGCCAGGAGCCACTGCCCCAAGTCCTGGGAGACCCCAGAGAGCAAAGGGGAGAGGTTGGGGTGCAGGGGGGAAACAGAACCACAGGGCATGTGAATGGCTCTCAGTCCTGGGGACCAGACCAGGGCAGCCCAGGTGTGCCCGCCTGTGCGCCAGGAAAGACCTAGGCCCACGAGAGAGAAAGCCGCCCTAGAGGCCCACAGCCCGGCACTGTGCCACCAAGACCAGGGCCGCTCCAAGGAAGACCCCACGGAGGGGGCACCTGCGTGGTGGAGGGCACAGGAGGGGCATCTGGAAGAGGAGCAGCCGGGGCCCTCCCTGCTTTCCACAGGGAAGAGGGAGTCACCCAAGGGCACAAAATGAGTGAGGAAGGAACAATCAGCTCCTGGCTGGTCCCTCCTGGCTGGTCCCTAACAAGCACAATCCTATAAAAAAGAAGAAAGCGGCTCTGGGGAGTTGAACAAAGGCGCCAGGCTATAAATCCACTCTCCGCACAGC
Organism: Tamias sibiricus; assembly: GCA_025594165.1. NCBI lineage: Eukaryota > Metazoa > Chordata > Mammalia > Rodentia > Sciuridae > Tamias > Tamias sibiricus. The sequence goes on from CM046659.1 coordinate 155,401,994, forward strand.
TGCCGCCGGTTTTCCTCAAATGCAAATTGGATGCTGCGAGTGGCCCACGATGCCCTTCAGAGACACCCAGCGCCCCCGGGAGAAGGACCTGAATCCTTAGCCCTGACCACAGGGCCAGATGGTCCAAGGCCCAAGACATCTGGGCCCCTTGGCCGGCCCCCGCCCCAGGCACAAGGCTGGCCTGGGGCTCCCTGTCTCTGCCCTCCCTCGCCCTCTCCTGGCCTCTCCCTGTCCACCCCCAGAAGCACGTGTGCTCGCACAGCCGAGATTTCTCCAGCAGGTCCTTAGGCCCAGCCTGTGCAAGCACCAGGAGTACGACAGTGAGCACGGATTGCCAGTCCTCACGGGGCTTCACGGGGCTTACAGCAGGAGGAGGAGGCAGAGGCCGGTCAGAGAAGCGCGCTGCTGTTTTAAATGTGCTTATGTCCAGAGCAGGCCCGAGGGCATCGATGAGGAGGCCTGGCCTGGGAGGGGACAGGGAGACGTCTGCCCTAAGAAGGGCACCTCTGGGGCTGGAGGTGGCTAACCCTGAAGCGGGAGGGCCGTGGGGTCCCACCCCAGGCAGCTGAGCACCAGGAGGAGGGGGTCCTGGTCCTGAGTGGCCTCCCCTGCCCACTGCTCACTCTCCCCACCACCTGGCAGGGAGGCGCGGCCTGCCCCCATGCCCTGACACTGCCGCGGTGGGCTCAGATGGACCCCTGAGGGGACCAACGAGGGAGCCTCCCTGCACGCGCCGTTGGCCCTCACCCCTCCTGGTGATGGCCCAGCCTTGGTTCCTGGGGCACACGGGACAGGGTCCCCAGGCTCAGAGCTGGGGACAACAGAGACAGAGGGAGGCAGTGCGTGTGCAAGCCCTGGGAGCAACAACGGCTCTGCCAACTGCCTGCCCCACGAAGCCACAGCCTCCGGGAGCAAGGCCTGGGGCTGGGCGCTCGCTCTGAGGGGTGCCATCAGCAGCTGGGACTTGCAGGGATGCCCCGAAATCAGCAGGGCACAGGCCAGGCCCAGCCACGAGGAAACCGTCAGTGTCCCCCAAACTTCAGTTCGGCCGCCGCCCTGAACGTCTCCGCACCCTGTGAGGGAGCAGCCCTGCCTTTCCATCTCCTCCAGGCCTGCACGTCTGTGGCCAGTCTGCGGGGGACGCACAGGGGACAAAAGAAGGACCCTCCAGGGAGGTGGCAGTGCGTTGGCGCGTGCTGGGGCTTCTGCTATCTGCTTCCCACCCTCCTGGGGCAGCAGTGGGAATGTCTAAGGGGACACAGTTACCAGTGGCAGTTGTCCCCTGTCTAAAGTCACCACTCCCTGCGGTCACTTAATTCCACTGAAGAAGGCTGAGCCTCCTCACAGGGGGCAGAGAGGCAGGTAAAGAGGCCTCCAGGCCTCAGGGGACCCTCCTCCCCTGGGAAAGCAAAAGCCCCAGGAGCAGTGGGGGACACGTGCCACCTTCTCTGCCTCCTGGCCCTGACCCCACAAGGGGAGGAGGGGAACTCATGGTGCCCTGGCTCTGGTTAGGTGCTCTTCATTTACGTGGGCTGTTTGCATTTAAATACCATTGCCCCGAGGGGGCACCCTACCACGGCACTTGGGCACCCTGCCTTTTAGTGCCCGTTCGTGTGGTCAAACACAGTGACTTGGCCTGGCCTTCATGGCCCTGCACAATCTAGTGTGAAATTTGTTTTAGGCCAGCTCCCTGCCCTCCCACCAGGTTATCCCTGAATGGGCTCCTTTGAACACATGTAACTGGGCTTTTCTCTGTCACCAGAACCTCCAGGTTGAGACCCTGTTCTGCCTCCTCTGGGGAGTCCACCATTCCCACAGCCTCCTCTGTGAGTGCCTGTGCCCAGTGTGGTGCTGACTTCTGGGCTCTTGGTTCACACGTCATCTCAGTCCACTTGGATCTGAATCCCAACACTGGGCCAGTACTGGAGACCCCAAAGTAAACAAGAGTGGCAGGCTCTGCCCCAGCAGACAAGATGAGGTAGCACTTGAAAGGGCATAAAGAAAGACAGCTAGGACCATAGTGACAGTAACAGGCAGCGTTGTTGTCTGTGTTAAGAACACAGCAGACCAAAAACATCCTTAGAGGAAAGATGGCTGCACACAGGACATCAACTCAGAGGGAGTCCCATAACCAAACAGCACATTTTCCAACTTCCTAACATGTCTGGAAATTTTTGATTAAATGCTGAACATTATGGTAATTACACTGCTGAGTTTCTGGATTTTGTTGTTTTCCTTCAAAGAGTGTTGGGTTTTATTTTGATAGGCAGATGGTAAAATAAAGACTTTGGGGGCAAAAACCTTCCAGATAAGCTGAATGTGTGATTCAGTCCAACACTTTTGAGACTTGTTTTTTAAAAAAAAGTCTTGTTAGGTGGGTCTAACATAAACTTTACTCAAGAAATTGTTTTGGAGCCAGGCGCAGTGGCGCACGCCTGTAATCCTAGCACTTGGGAGGTTGAGGCAGGAGGATCGCGAGTTCAAAGCCAGCCTCAACAATGGCGAGGCACTTAGCAACCCAGTGAGACCCTGTCTCTAATAAAATACAAAAAAGGGCCGGGTGTTGCTGCCTAAAGCGCTTGGAGCAACGGAGCTGCGGGAAAAACTTCAGAAGTAAACTGGAGACAAACAGCTTTTTATTCTGATAACTTTTCTCTCTGGTTTTAATAACGACTAACACACGCCAAAAACACACCCTAAAATGGCGCTGACCCGATCAGCAATCTCGGCCAAGTCACTCGAGATCCCGCAACAAATCTCGTGAGACTACGGGTGGCGACAATGGCCAAATCTCTACGGCTCATAGTCAACTGCAATTAAAGTCAATCCCCAAACAGGGCTCCTGCAGCCGGGGATGTGGCCCAGTGGTCCAGTGCCCCTAAGTTCAACCCCCGGTACAAAAAAAAAAAAAAAAAAAAAAAGAAAAGAAAAGAAAAAGAAATTGTTTGGGCCACTGCTGGGCTTTCCCTAGTGAATGCCCTGACTGAGCAATACAGATTCTTCACCATGGCTTATCTGAACTCAGATGCCTCCCAGCCCTTTGTCCCAGAATCTCTCAGCTCAGAGCTCCAGAGTCACTTCCAGCATGGCTTCATGAAATTTTGCGCTTTACATGTGCACCTTAGTGCACAGCTGAGATTCAACACCATGCAAATTTCTGAATGTCTTTTATCACACACCACCCTCCTCTGTATAATCCTACCCCCCACACTCTAGCCACCTTGGCCTCCCCAGATTTCCTGTGTATCTCTCCAACTTCTCGAGACAGCCACATTTTGCTGGGACGCACCTCCCCGCTCCACAGACGGGAACAGGGCTCCAGGCAGAAGCCCAGCACATGGGTGGGGCTCTACCTTTGTGTTTCCTTCTCGGAGTTTCAGGCCAAGCTGCCTCTTATCCGATGGTCAACAAGAGTTGTTTCAAATATTTTGTCCAGTTTTCTATTTACTCCACAATGGTCAAAAGTAGGCATCAGTCTTTCACAGATGAAAATCTCATAATGCTCACAATGCTCGCTGAAAACCCCCTTGTTGTTAGCATAAGGGCCACCTTCCCTGAGGCCCTGCCCACCTGGCTTCCCTCTCTCCACTGCACCTCTGGGCTCCACACCAGTGGCTCCCTCTGCCCGCGTTCTTCCTCCCCTCTCTGCCTGAGGTTCCCTACTTGTTTTTGAGCTCTTGGATCAAATGCCCTTCCCTCGGGGGACCCTTGCGTCTCCCGGTAACATCTGGTCCTGACATCTTGTGCCACTCTTTGGGACAGCCCACGTTAGTAATTCTACACTCTGTGCAACTGGGTCTTGCTTATTTCAAAGGAGTGAGAGCCCTTGAAGGCAGGAACTTATCATTCTCGCCTTCCTTGCCCCAGCACCTCCCAGGGCATCAGGCCAAGGACAGGTGTCCAGTGAGGATTTATTGGAGAAATCACGTCTGCTGAGAGGCCTCTAGCCTGTCCCCTTCCCTCCTCCCACTGACCTGGGCATCTGTGGCTTGGCGCACACCTGCCTCCTGGCCCATCACCACCCTGGACAGCTTCACCCTTCCCAACTGTAGCCAGAGCGAGTCTTCAGACACCAAGGACTGGTGTGTCACTCCCCTGACAACCCTGACAGGACTTCCTGTCACCACGAGGAAAGAAGGAGGAGAAAAACGATGTGACCTTTACAGCCCCTCCAACCTGCTTCCCCGCTCCCCGTCTCACACCTGGCCGTCCACCCAGGTGACGGCAGACCCCGTGCCCAGCCATCCTTGCTGAATGGCAGGCCACAGTGAGATGACACATGCATGGCCTTTCCAGAACCTTGGCCTTTTCAAGCAAGAAAGGTCCAGGAAATCATGGGTGCCAGAGTGGCCGCTGGGAACCCTGGATGGCCCTGTCCCCCGGGGCCCTCCCAGCCCCACAGGCCCAGTCCTAGAGATGGCCTTCTGGGGGTGGCCAGCCCATCATCCTCCCTGGCCCCAGAAGCATCTGTCTGTGACTTGGCTGATTAGTGCTGACCCCTGCATCTGTGGTGGCACCTGGGAATCTGCATGTGACCCAGCACCGTGGGATTGCAATGTGTGCCAGAGCAAGAGGGTGACGTTCTCTGTCGCGAGCAAGGGCTCTGGAGCTGGCTGTCACAGCACGTGGCTCTCCTGGCCCTGGTGTCCTCGTCCATGTGAGGGGACCCTCCTGTGGAAGCCCCTGCAGGGCTCCGTGCCAGGCCTGTTCCCCGCGCCTTGCGCCGCTGGCCGCACAGACCACGAACACATCCCGAGGAGTGGACGGAGCGCCTGGCTTTGCGGTGGATGAGGCCGAGGGCGGGCAGCCGTGTGAAGAAACCGGCTCCCTCCAGGAGGAGACGTGGTACTGGGGAGAAGAGGGCCACAGGCCTCCTGGGCCCAGCTGCTGTTGGCCTGCTTGGGTCAACGTGACCCAGGCAGGAGCTGTCCTCCCCAGCCCTGGGCTGGGTTCCGGATGACCAGAGAAGACAGCACTCCTCCCGCGCCCAGGAAGGGCCGGTCTGGGGGTAGGAGGCTATAAAGCACCGCGGAGCCTTCAGGAGCGGAGGCCATCGTGGGCAGTATTTCAGCCACCTAATGGCCGGCACTCGAGTGCTGCTGGTCATTAATCGGCCCGGGGACGGCAGAGACTATTTCCTCGGAAGCCCCCGGCTGAGTGATGCAGACTCCGGGAAGTGATGGGTGGGGACAGGGGCTTACATCACCGACGCCTGGACTTGGGAACTTTTCCTTGAAGCAAATGATAACTTAATGAGGCGAGAAGCTTGGGTGGCTTTGAAATTCAAGCACAGCCCCCACCGCCCCCTCGGAGCCCAGGGCCCTCCACGCAGAGGCGGCATGGGCGCTGGGGAGGGCCGGCCAGGGACCCCACGGAGACCCCAACGGGCGGCAGCACCTGGCCATGTGGCAGGATCGGTCCCGAGTCTGCCCCTGTGCCTCTCGCCTTGGATAAACTCCATGCAGGTGACACCAGGGCGATTACCTGGCTGCCATTTGAAGGCACCGTGACATATAATAAGCCTCTCAAACCATAAGTCAACATTTATCTGCAGGGAGCCACATTCTGCCCGGCTAGAAAAGGCAAATTTTCCAGAGGAGAAGGACCTTGAAGATTTTCTACTTCAGTGGCTCGCCTCCGCCGCCCAGGACGACTTTTGTTCTCTTCCCCGCCAGGCCTTGTGTTTTCAAAGATTGTGTCGTCCAAGCCGCCTTCGTTAAGTAATAATTAATTTGTTTCCCAATTGTTTAATTAATCAAAGACATTAATAACTGCCAACCTGAGCTTTTAATCAGCGTGTGTGGTGGAGGGGGTGGAAGCTGGTCCCCACCAAGCACCTGCCTGTGCCAGCCGCGGGCCTGGCCCTCTCCCCCCTCTCATCTTGCCCTCACCTAACCCCCCCCCCCCCGGGCGAGGACGGGAGGGTATGGGGGGACAGAGAAGCCAGTCTCCTTGTCCAAGATCACACGGCAGCCATAGGCAAAACTGGGACCAGTTCCTAGGTCTGTCTGGTGCCACAGTCTATCTCTCTTCCATTCCGTTACCACCTCCTGTCTTGTCACCCTGGGGGTAGCACTTCTAGCTCAGAGCAAAGAAAAGGGGTTTCCATCAGCCTAAAATGCCTCCTGTGCTGAGTGAAGACTCTTTCTGGTGAAGGAAATCTGGCTCAAACTGACTGAGGAGAAACAAAGAGATGTAGAGGCTGACTGGCTCACAAAATAGAGTCTGAGGTGTGCGGGCTTCAGGCATAGCTGGATCTAGGAGACCCAACACAGTCCTGTGCTTCCTCCTCCATCTTATCTCTTGGCTGATCACTTCTCTCTGTTGCTAGTTCCCACTTTCTCCTGCCCCAGAGTCCCTCCACTAACTCCAGAGCCCCCCCCCCCCCCGTGATATCTAAGATGCACCTCTCCTTCAACATGACCACAACAGAGTTCTGGTTTTTCCATCCCAAAACCTGTTTCTCCCCACAGCTACACAGCTACTCAAACCCAGCTTAGCGTGCTCCTTCCTTCTCCTTTCCCCCAGGCCCACATCCAGCTCTTCAGCGGACCCTGCAGCTCCCTCCCCAGCCGTGCCAGTTCTCCTCTACCTCCTAGCTCCCCTGCGCCTCGCCATCCCCCAGTGCCCCCACACCTGTCCATGGCTCACAAGTCCCCCAACTTCCACCCTACCCCACACCTACCCTCCACTCAGCAGCCAGAGCAAGGTTTTCAAATTAAACACAATCCCTCACATACCTCAGTCTTCTAGTAGCTTTCACTGCAGTTAAAATTACATCAAAACTCCTTCCCCTGACCTGCAGGCCTGATGTGACTTGGCCCCCGGCCATCTTATGTGACTTTCTACACTACTTCCTGCCTTGTTGGAGAGCCGGTAGCCACAATGACCTTTCTGCTTCTCAAAATGACTCAGTTCCCACCTACCTCAGGGCCTTTACACTGGCTGTCCCTCCTCTAGCTCTTCCCTTGGTTGGCTCCTTATCACAGCTCAAATGTCACCTCCTTGAGACACCTTCCCTGATCACCAGGTCTAGCACTGTCCTCCCTGAATCTACCCTCGAGCCCATGGCTCTGGTTGTTTCTCCTGAACATTTGTCACAGTGTGAAAAACCTCATGTATTGTCTTTCTTATCCACAAGAGCCCAGGTGCGGGGCTGTCTGGGTTGGCCAGCGCCTGGGGGCCTGGTTGTCTGCTCAACCTCTGCTCTACAAGCTCAAGACCTGCCCCCACCCCATGCTCCATGACAGCTGAATGGTGGTCAGGTGGCTCTGCTGGGCAAGTGTGTGTGATTTCTCTGCAAGGTCCCAAGAATCTCATCTCCCAGGTGTGTGGGGGGATTTGGACAGCGCTGCCCATGGTAGAATGTTCTGGAGAATCAGCACCCAGAGCCCCGGTGAAAGGTGCATGTGCTAGGCAGTGCAGCTGAAGAGAGGTTCTGGAGGCCTGGTGAGCAGGCTCTGTGGCCTCAGCCCTGCTCCAGCCTCTGAGCCCAAGCAGAGTCCGAGTCTCTGAGGCCAGCACCACAAGAAGGCAGTGGCAGGAGATCAGGCCTTCGTAGTGATGCCCCTGCCAGTGACAGCAGCCTTCTGTCCCCGAGACAGTCACAACACAGCCACTCAGAGATGCAAAGAAGTGGGGGAGGCAGGGAGGCTCCCCCAGTGTCCCTCGTCAAAGGGCTGGCCCTCCAGGAATCCTGGTGCAGTGCCCAGCTCTCCACACCAAATGCCCCTCTCCTGGGTGAAAATGCTACCTCTTCCACAAAGTCCTTGAGGATTGCCCCAAGGAGAGGAGCCTGCTTCTTTCCTGAGCTCCTCGCAATTTCCTCCATGGACAAGAGTCACCCTCTATCCAGAAATCCAGTTATGTGTGCACAGGAGGTGGTCTGGTGCTGGGCCAGGATCTCCCTCAAGACTTGCTTGAAGATCTACTAAAGCCCTGGGGTTGAGCACAGGGAAGTCCCTCTGGGGAAATGTCGGTCGGCTGGATGGCTGCTGGCTTGGATGAGCGGCGATGAGTGCGGGGATGGGTGGGGGGACTGGAAGGGTGGATGGTGGATAGGTGGTCGGCAGGTGCACGGTCGGGTTGGGGGTAGGTATGTGGGTAGATGGATGGATAGGTGGGTGCATGGGTGGACGAATGGGTAGGCAGGCCAGCGGGTGGATGGACAGGTGGGCAGATCACTGGTGGGCCGGTGTCTGCTGGCGTGCAGGGGGGCTGGCTGAGTGCGTGGCTGGACCTGGGGTTGAGTGGCTCGGGGGAGGGCTGCTCACGGCCATATTTTAAGGTTGTTCTTGGTGACAACGATGCCGGCAGACTAATACGTCAGATTAAAGCCGTGTACCCCAAACCGCGTCCCCCGAGGCCCCAGGCTACAGCATGTGCCTCAAGGTGAGGATGCGCGCGCTGGAGAAGCGCACGCGCTGACACCTCCCCAGAGGGGGTCGAGGTGCCCACCGGCACCGCAGCCCCCAGCGCTCGGCCGTGAGCCTTTGTCAGGTGTTGACTCCAGCCTTCGTGATGAGCTCAGTCCCTCATCCGGGGTCTTTTAAACAGGAGGATGTCATAGCAGGTGAGAGAGGTGGCGACAACCCGGGGTCAGGGATGGGGCTGGGCGGCGGAGAGCTGAGGGGGAGCACGCCGGTCCCCCGGAGGCCTGAAGCGGGGGTCCTGCCGGCCCTCCTTCCTCGAGCCCAGCGGGGGGAAAGGGGGGTGTCGCCTCGCCTCCCTGAGCGTTCACGACCCAGGACTGAGTCATCGCTCTTCATCTTCCCTTTGTTGCCCTGGCGAACATTCAGATGGTGTTAGCTGGAGGATGATACAATGCAGCAATGAGAAAGCGCTGCCTCTTCTCCTTGGAACAAGAGGTCGTGAGGAATCTGATCATTTTTCCTGAAGAAATCATCTTACATTTCAAAGCAAAGACTCTGCAACCTCTTCAGTGACTGCAGAGTACAAAAACTGAAGATGAGAAAACTTAGAAACAGAGGGAGAACCTGCCTGCCTGCCCTGCCCCTGCCCCGTCGGGGATGGAGGTGGCTCCTAGACCCTCTGGGTCTGGGGACTCTAACTGGGCCTGTCCCTGGGGAAAACATGGGGCGGCAGCTCTGGCTCTCCCCCGCTTGGCACCCCTGGGCAAGGCCACGATGGTGCCCCTCCCCTCTCCAGACCCCACAGGGGCAGGAAGACTGTGAGAGCAGCCCCGTCTCTCCTTTCCTTCCTTCCGTCTGACCACAGAATGGAGGGAGCCGAGCTCTGATTCCAAAAAGGAATCTTTTTCATTCTGAAAAAGACGATACCCCTGTCGTGGCGCCAGATGACATAGTGTGCAGCACTGTGGCCCCTGCGTGGACCCCAGTGACACTGGCAGAGCCCACTGCACTGCCCCAGGGAGGAGGCAACGCAGAGCCAGGCCTTTGGTGGTGGCTGCAGATATTTCAGTCCCGTGGTTAGATGTTGAAGCCACCCCATCCTGCCAGCTGCCCGCTGGTGACGTCACACTTGGAGGACCTTCTCTGTAATTAGGCCCTGCTAGCCCGGCCTGGGGAGCCAGGCCAGAGGTCTCTCTTAGGGCCTCAAAGCCTGGGGTGCCCCCACCCTCCCCTAATTAGGTAATGACAGGGGCGCAGCCTCTGCCGCCCTCGGTGGGACCTTCTCTGGGTGTGGCTTTGCCTTCCACTCCTTGGAGAATCCATTTTTAGCTCCTGACATGTGTCCGTGGGGGGAGTGGTTAAACACAAAGACCTTCAAAGCAATTACCAGTTCCGCTGGCCCCCGAAGGCTCCCTGTGCCTACCCGACAAGGCAGGGCTGGGGACAGAGGGGCTCTCAGTGCCCCTTCCTGCCCTCCTCTCTCCCACGACCCCATGTCCTGCAGCCAGCCACTCTGCTGCCCCCGCTCCAGGCCTGGCTCATCTGCTTCCATCGCTGGACTCTCACGCCTCCTCCAAACCCAGACTTGACAGCGCCCTCCCAAGAAGGTCCCAGGGAGACACCAGCCTGAACCCCGCAAGGCGCGTGGCCCTGGCCGAGCGCCTCCCGCTGGGCTAGGTCCCGCTGGAGTTTGCAAGGGAGTGGCCACGCCATTTCAGCACTCTGTTAAGACTGGATCGATCTCTCCAGCAAAACCTCCTGCAACAGCAAAACTGCGGCCGGCAGATTATAGGAGGATTAATCACCCCTCCCCACGCCCCGCGACACCTCCCACCCACCTCCTTCAGGCACAGTTAATCAAAGGGTACAGGAGCCTCCCCGGCCTGCTGGGGACAGCTTTGTGCCTTACCTCTAGGGGAACCTCTTCCAAGCCCCTCTCCCCGGTGCCTGCTTGGGCCCCTGAGACCCCTAGCCCCATTGTCACACTGGCCCCATCTGTTGACATCTCTGGGTTCCTGGGGGCCAGGAGTCTGAGTGCCTGGGCATCTGTGTGCTCAGCCAGCTCATGCCTTCTACAGCTTCTCCCACTCAAGAGATCGGTACTGGAAAGTTCAACTCCAAGTCAACCATGTCTCTTGATGCCTGAGACATTTAGAGAAGAGCGGAGGTTCCTACAGAGCACCTGGAAGGCCACATTGTCCCTCTCTGAATCTCAGTTTCCTCATCCGTTGAACAAGGGTGACGATTCTCTGCCCTCATAGCAGTTGCTGTAAATAAAGACCAAACACAGCCCCGACTCTCTAAAAGCTCAACAAATACCAGCAAATGGTGTCCCTGTGATTATAAAGACAAACGCAAATTGATGCTTCTTAGGGGGCAAAACGGGAGTCCCTGGGCAGGGAGAAAGGAATCCTTCTGTGTTGGTGGATCAACGTAGAAACATTCAACACCACCATAGCTTTTAGGGGCTACCAATGGAAGCGCCAAAGAAGCGCTTTAATGAAGTCGTGCTCCACCGCAGTGGGATTGCCGCCGGGAGCGGAGCAGGTGCCACCCTGGGGTGCAGGAGCCCATCAGCCAGGGAGGATTCTGAAGGTCAGAAGGGACCTACATGCAGAGCCCAAGGCACCCGCCCACGCCGCTCAGAGCCGGACCTTGAAACACGATGCTGAGCAAGAGCAGCCTGGAGAGGCCACCGATGAGAGTCCGTGGGAAATGTCCAGCACGGACGACCAGCCGGGACAGACTAGAGGCTGCTGAAGGGGACAGGGGAACGGGGGACCGCCAGAGGGGTGGGGTTCCCTTCTGAGGCAATGTGAACATTCTAGAAAGGACAGAGTTAAGGCTGCACAACTCAACATAGTGAAAACCATTGGGTTCTACGCTTGAAATGCCTGAGTTGCACAGTGTGTGGGCTGTGTGTCAAAGGTGGGGTGTGTGTGTGCACGTGTGCAAGAGAAAGAGGTGGCCAGATGTTAGCTCATGGTCATACAGCCAGAAAGTCTTGGAGGCAGGACCTCACCCAGGTCCACCTGTCAGTCAGCGAAGCCCTGGTACAGTTCTATGGCCCAAGTCTCACCAACAAGTCCCAGGTCCCAGCACGGCACAGGGTCTGTGAGGACAGCAGAGCCCACCTCCCCCAGTCTCCCACCCCACCAGGGCCCGTGATCCACTACCCAGTCACACCCAGAGTCTGAGGCTGTTAGCTCCCAGTGCATGGCACTTTCTAGAAGCCCCCCACCTCCACGAGCCCTGGCGTATCTGATCTGGCGCAGACGACTATAAATGAACAGTTGCAGGCTGCCCTGTCTGGATGAGCCATTTTCTGAGATCATATGAACTTGCTTTTAAGTAGCAGCTTTTCACAGATCGGTTGCTATGAGGCACTTTATTAAAAACCACCCATTTGCAGCTAAAATCCAGCTCCAACCAAATCCAATTTTCATATCTGCTGCTTTTTTAGACATAATGGTCAGGACATGGTTGCTGTCTCTATGGGGAAGAATGGATTCAAAGGGTTGTTTTTCTGTGTGGTGTTGCTTCTCTAACACGCAGGTGGACCGTGTGCCTCTGCCACAGCCCTGGAGACCCTCAATAGAGACCGAACATTTATGCTTTGTTAGTGCGCAGGCCATCCTCCGCAATGTTGATTAGCGCTTGGGGGCTTCGCCATCCAAGGTCAGGGCTCGTGCCCCCCTAAACAGGGCCATTAGCTTCTCTCTGAGTTGAAGTCCCTGCCTGGTTGTGACCAACAACAGCCCACACACCACCCTCCCATGGCCGGCACGTATGACTGATCATCCTGGAGCCTGAGAGGCACCAGTGGGTGGAAAACGCTCGCTCGGACAAGGGCAGAAAGAAAGAATGTGCCCTCGGCAGAGTGTCCTCAACAGCCTCTGCATCATCCAGCCTTTCTAGAAACCCGGAGAGAGCAAGCGTGGAGCAAGAGGCAGGAGAGAGTCCTCTGGGGGCAGATGGCCGCTTGGGGTACGCGGCCGGGTGCTGGAAGGAAGGGCTTCCGACAAGAGTGCGGGTGCGAGCGGCCCTGACCCCCAAGGCTCTTGGGAGGGCCGAGTGAGGGAGTAAGATGCAAAGCTCTTGGCACAGTGCTTAGCCCAACCTGGATGCGCCCTCTGTGACAGCCACGTGATGACGATAATGATAATTAACACGTTTCCAAGGCAGCACATGAATATTGAGTGTCTTTTCAACTCTTTTTTTCCCAATCATCATTTGATTTAATAATTTGCAATTCACTTTAAGATTCATTAAGAGGGTAGATCTCATGTTAAGTGTTCTTACTACAATAAAATTAAAAATTTTTAGAAAAGATGGATTTGAGTTGGAAGCTATTCCTTGGGAGCCTTCTGTTTACCAAATCCTCCCTCTGATCTCTCTCCTTCATCTCCTGGGTTTGAATACATGTGCATTCAGTTCATAAATATTTGCAGAGACCTACTGTGCTCCAACCCTGCGGGGGAAGGGAAAATTCAAATGAGCAGGATGCGGATCGTGTCTTGGGGACCCCTCCCCTCGAGGACACCAACAGATAGATGGGGCAGCGAGCGTGGAGATAAATAGACAGCAGGAACTCACCGCAGGTCCAGGGGAAGGCACTCGGGCTGCACCCCTGCACCTCTCACTTGGCACATTTTAGAGTGGCTCATACCAAGCCCGAAGTTTGCCATAGGGAGCCCCTGGTTCCCTCCGTGCACCTCGTACCACACCCTCCAGCCCCAGGACCTCTGACAGAGGCCTCCTCCCTCCTCCCAAGCTGTGCTTCATTTGAAGAGCAGCCTTTGGATTTCAGTGTTTTGGGGAAAATAGTTCACTACTTAAAATTAAAACAGCCATTGGGCTGAAATAAAAGTCTTGCCTCTGCCAACAACTTCAAAGTAGAGATGGAGGACTGATCTCAAGGCTTCGAGGCATCATGCTGATGGCTTTGGGTGGGCACTGGCTTCTGCAGAATAATAATAGCAATTCTCCAAACAGGTTATACTAGCAGGACTCACCAGAGACACACTGCGTACTAAGGTCTCCAGATGATAAAGTGGGTAGAAATGGCTGATTGCCGTGCCCAACTCCACTAACAGAGAGCAGCCAGCCCCGACAGATCGTGGGTAATGGCGCCCGGTGGTCTGTGGATTAATCTCTGGACAGGACTGCCAGGAGCGAATGCATTGCTCAGCCAGGAGGAGCGCCCAGCAATCTCGACGCTGGTGTGGACTGGATGATCATTCTATTTACATCGCCTCATTGGGGTGAAGGGCCAGCTGGAATGTCCTCTGGGGTTAATGGACATTTTGGAAGATGTGAGAATGCGGTTTTGGCAGGGGAAGGATATGGGAGCCATCCGTTTCAACCCGGGGGCTGAGAGATTGCTTGTCCTCGGGACTGTTGAATTGCTGCTCAGTCATTTCTGAATTAAAGATGCATCTACTCTCTGATTAGCCGAGTTCAGCCTCTTTTGTGAAACTTCTCAGACAGTTTTATTCCCTGGTTGACTCCACATTTATTCTCAAATCTCTCCTCTGCGGAGAGGTTGGTGTCAGGGAAGAATTGATTCGGCAGCTTAGTGTTAACGTGATTTATTGATGGCTGTGTGAGATAGTATACAAATTTGGCTTATCATTTTGATGTATTGGCCATACCTGATGATAAGGTATGCATTACTATAAAAATAAACTCATTGTGGCTCCCGAATGCCTTTTTTTCCCCCCTCTTTGGCTGCACAGCATTCCTGGGAAATGATTAATAAGATGTTTCACTTAAGTACCAAGCAATCCAGACACCAAGCAGAAGTGCAGGCACCCGGATGCAGGAAAGCTTGAAATTAACAGGCAACCATAGAAAGAATAAGATTAATTTCATTTTCTTTTCTTATCTTATGCTTTTATGTCTTTCCCTATATAAAGGGAGATTAATTAATCCATGAACAATCTTTTTGTTGGCGATTTTATATTATGTTTGACTGCTTAATAGAAAGTGGATCTACGCTATGGAAAGCCTGTCCCGCAGGGCAAGAGAGAGAAGTCGGTTTTGAGCGGCAGCAGCACATTTCACAGCTACTGTCAAAGCCCCGAGCCCAGAGAGTAAAGCAAAGGCCTGGTATTCATTCATTCCCCCATTCATCCACCCTGCAGCATTTCTGACAACTGCCATAGAGCCAGGCCGAGCCGCCACCCTCGCGCCACCTTCTCCTTGAGAAAACCTTTGGGCTGCACCTGATGACGTTTTTAGGGTGATTTGGAACCAAAATGAAATTCAGCTCAATTCAGTAAATATTTATTGAGCAGCAGCCATATGTTCAACACCATCCTGGCTGTGTGGGGAATATGAAAAGGGGCGAGACGCGGTGGCTGTCACTGAGAATCTCACATCTAATTGGGGAGATGAGATGTACACACAATACAAAGGCAATTATGGTAATAGTGTGCATTTAAATACCACTCTCCTGTTTACCCACATTTTCATATCACTCTCTCCTGCATCGCTGGAACCTCTTAGCCACTCGGGGAGGGAGACAGGGCAGATATGATGAGACTCACTTTGCAAATGAGGGATCCAGGCTCAGCGGGGTGGGGAGATCTGCCTCGAATTAGCCAACCATACATGTCAGCAGCAGGACGCCAGTCAGGGCTGCAAGGCTCTGTGCGTGATGTGCTGCAGCTAGTCGGCTCTGGGTTCAACCCCCAAGGTGGGGCCGTGAGGCACTCCTTCCTGGGACGGCATGGGTGAGGTCCCTCTTACTGCAACTCCTAACCCGATATCCACCAGGCACCTAATGGTGGTGACAAAGGAGGGCCCCTCCTCCCGTGTGTCCCCCTCCTACAATAATCCTATTCAACCAGAGGGAGAGGGCCAGACATCAAGGCCACCCAGCCATCCTAGCAGCACCCAGGGAACAGGGTGGCTAATTCAAGAGCACTGGGGGTCTCAAATCCATGCCATTCTCATGATGCAGACCACCTTTAGATATTAGGAACAGGCATCGGTCTCAGGGTACGTGCCACACCCCCTAAAAGAAGGACCTCCCCAGCCTCTCTCTTTGGTCCTCAGCCCATTTTTGCTCACTTTTCTCCTTTTGCCTCTCGTTCCAAGTTCAAAGGACGATGCAATCTTTCCTCTTCAGACCCATTAACCACATGGACCAATGGTAAGAAATAAAGTTTAGAGTTTTCAAAAATCTTTGCAGCAGATAGCCCCAGGAGTCCAATTGCAGGCTAGAATGTGACAAGATTCCTAATTAAATGTAATTAAGCACTAAGAGAGAAGCTGACGTACCTCTCCACATCACACCACCGTGTGCCAAGGAGTACCAAACCAGCCTGTCCTCACCCTCAGAGAAAGGCATAAAGTCACACCCCAGCCCCTGGTGATGGTGCTGGGGAAACTGAGGACACAGGGGCTTTGAATTCAGCCAGAGTTTGCAGGGATGGAGGGTCAACGACAGAAAGCTGTTGGGGAAGGGCAGACCCAAGCATGCTGTTATCTTCCCAAAGGCCCTGGCACTCCCCTGCTGTGTGACCTGGGGCAAGTGACTTTACCTCTCTGTGCCTTTTTTCTTCCTCTAGACCAGAATCCCATATAGAAATGCAATATGCAATTTCTTATTTTCTAGTAGAGACTTTTTTAAAAAAGGAAAAAATGAAGGTATAAAGTAAAAAAAGAATATGATTTTAATAACATATTTTATGGAACCAAATATGTCCAAATATAATCATTCTAGCATGCAATCAATGTAGAAATGTTAATTAAATGGGTGACATTTTCTTCTGGCCCTCAGTCTGAAGGCTGGTGAGCGTTCTGGGCTCCGGCTCTTCCCCACGTGGACCAGCCACCCCTCAAGTGCAACCCACGTGGCTGCTGTATCAGCCGTGCAGGTCCAGAAGACAGGCCTCAAAACACAGTGTGGCATGTCATTGCAAGTTTTAAAACAAACAGGACATGAAAGGCGCTCAGCGGTGCCCCCGCGTGTCATTAGCGCCCAGTAAATATTAGCTGTGGTTATTATCAGAAAGCCGATGACCAGACAGGTCATCCGGAAAGGACTGCGATCTGCGGCTCCTATTGATGAGATTTCTCTTTCAAATCCCTTCTGCGAAAACAACCCTGAGCAGAGCAGGCGGTGGGGGGGGGGGTTTTCTCTGGCTTTGGGTAGGGCAACTGGGTGGGGGGCGTCTCCTCGAGCTCGCCCCAGCTGGTGGGGGGTCCCCAGATGGAGATCCAGCCACAGCCCGACTCTGCTGTCGTGGCTCGGCTACAGCGGGGGCCGGCGAGCCGGCAGATGCAGTCCCCTCTCCTGGGCACACGCTGATGGCAACACGCTCGCTCCATCACCCAAAGCCTTTAAATCAGCACCATTCCCAGCCTGACGCGGAGCTACAGCAGGGTTTACGGTCCCTCTGTTGGGCTCTCTAAATTTTGTGGCCGTAGATTCCTAAGGCTTGTTCTTACCCAGCAATCCAAATAAAAATAGCACTATTGATCACACGGCATCAATAACGTCAGCCCTAAAGCTGCTTGTGCACATCTTTAATTGTCTTGTCCCCTCTTACATCTTTAACTGTTGCCACCTAGGAGACTGGCGACCTTCGCTGGGGGAAGGAGCCGCGCCAGCGTCAGACAGCAGCAGGGAGCAGAGCCGGGCACACGGTGAGCAAACGTGATGTCCCTTTTTGTAAAAAACAAAGAAAAGAAAACACTGGCTGATTCCCTCCAGGCTTGGTGCTGTTACTCGTCAGGAAAGGCCCCCCAATTACGTCTAATTCCTCATTGTTCTCCCCTCGGCTTCCCGACCCAGCAATTACACTTCCTTTGCTGTAACAGAAAAGTAAAGTGCCCAGCTGGCAGGCTGATCAGAAAGCTGACGTCCAATAAATTAATCAAGAAACGGGAGCGAACGCACGTTTGATGTTTGCAAATCACACATGTGGATCTCCAGATGTTTGGACTTAATTTTTACCACCATAAAGAGGAAGAAAGAGGAGATTGGGAGTGACTCCAACCACCAGGGGAGCCCTCCTTGCAGCAAAGCCACTGCTCAGCAGCATCTGGAACCTTCTTCTCACCTCCGCAGAGAGGAGAGACAGAGGAAGGATTCCCCCTCAGAGCTTTAAACACAGGTCTTTCTGGGGCCCGTGCAAGTACGGTCAGTATGGAGTAAAATTATCAGCTCTGAAATTCAACAAGAAAGCTGCAAAATCAAAATTAATAAATGCTTCATTAAGCACCTGCCAAATGCGGCAAGGCAGCCTCGGGACGCTTGCTGGATGCAGGCTTCATGATGTAGTAGTCATAAAAACTTCATTACAGTTGAGAAAACAGTTGCAAGAATTCCTAAGGATGCCTATTGGTTGGGGGGCAAATCACAGGTAATTGCGACTATGATGAATTACCCAACACTAGATAATTTAAGAAGCAAAATCATTAAACTCCTTTCAAATATCTTTACTGCAAATAAATTATAGTTAAAGTGTGGGTGTGTTTTAATTTGCTTGATACGATGTGGAGCGAGGCCTCCAAATGAAAGCCTGCCTAGAGCTAACAAAGGGCATGAGGGGGCCTGCTCCCTTACACATTAGGTCAGGTGGTCCTTGCACCTGCGTGCTCTGGTGGCTGTGTCCAGTGAAGACCAGACACAGCATCCAGCCTCCTAAGGAGATGACACCAACTCTTTGGTTTGCTGTCATGCTCCAAGGGCCAGTGTCCCCCCCGCACTTGAGATGAGCTCCCCATTTCCGACCTGTCCTACTGTCTGCCCGCAGCAGAGGGTGCGAGCTGGTAATTACATGCTCGCTTAGGCAGTGACACTCACGAGCAGCGCTAGAGAGCTGATTAACCACCTGGTTTGCGGGCACAATTCACAGGGGCACCTGGGAGGCAGGCCACAATTACTTGTAGCATGGTTGCCCGGGCAGACGTGCGCGCAAAGGCAGAAAAATGCTTCTCCAGTCAGAACGGCTCCATCTCTGCCATCCCCAGGGGCTTGCTCCCTCAGCCAGAGGCCCTGGACTCTGGACCTCCCTGCTGACAGTAAGGCACAGCACCAAGGGTCGGCATGGAAGGGGCTGAGGGACTGCACAGCTCCCCAGAGGCTACCTGGGTGGCTTCACCTGCTCCAGCCCTAAACTGTCAGGAGACGTTTTTGGTCATCACACTGGAGGTGAAGGGGCTGTAACAGCATCTGCTGGGTGAGGCCAGGGATGCTACTGGCCATCCCACAATGCCCGAGAGACCCCACCACCACACTGAGTAACCCAGCCCAAGTGTCACTACAGCTCAATGAGAACCCCCACCTTCGAGAACCTTCCAGACACACTGAAGTAGCTTGCCTCTAGAAAGGTCTTTCTGTGGACTGCTTACAACCCAGGAAGGCAGGGAACTCACAGCTCCCGGGCAAACACCACACCCAGTTCCCCAGACAGGAACGACTGTGCGGGGCCTCCCAGGTCAGAGAAAAACCCACTCTGTTGGCAACTCTTGGAACTGGGTGTATTTTTGATGGAGTTACACCGTGAATGAGACCGTGAATCACCAACTCTCAAAGAGAAACAGCTTCAACAAGAAAGAGCTCTCCATCAACAGGGGACCGGGCCTCCCGTGTTCTCCTCAATAGCTGCTGTCTTCCGCTGGGGTCACACACCTCTCATCTCTGTAACATTCGCTTCTTTTCACATGAGTTTCTCTTTGAAAGAGTTGGTTCTGTCTGGGGCCGATTTTAGATTATTCTTTCAAATAAAATAACATCAGAAGAGATTAATCATAGCCTGAAATTGAAAGGGATGGAGCCACATCCCATTGTGACCCTCTAATTTTCATTGTGATTGCCTGCCCAGCCTGGGAGGAAGGCTGGTGGGGCTGGGTGGGGAGCGGTTTTTTCAGGCCCTCAGCTCTGCTCCGCGCTTGCTGCGGTGCTATGACAGCTCCTTGGATTTATGAATTGAGTGGCGACCTTATAAGTATTGGTTGGGAGCCTGGTGATGGAAAGGGTGATAATGAACAGGCTCATCGGCGGCTACGCCATCAGCTATCATTTGGGGCTGTTGGTGAAATTGCCTTGTGCTGGCAAAGGTAGGAGATGAAACAATGACTAATTCCTGTGCTCCTGCGAGCAGGGTAGATATTAACTCTATTTTCCAGGAGATGAAACTAACACAGAAAGGTTAGGCGAGGCTTGCCCTGATCCTCGGGGAACCGGCCCTGGGGTGGGAATTAGAACCCCAATGTTGTAGGCACCAAACGAGAGATAAAACCTTCATCCACATGATAAATTACAGTTTGAAAAATCCCTGCATCAGTGCCCAGGCTCGAGAGTACAACGTGACCACTGACTCGAATGAAAATAGGACTGAGCCGAGCGGGGAGGGCTGCGGCAGCGGGGGAGGGGAGAGCGGGCGCCGGCCCCTGAAGACCCCAGGGACCTGGAAGGCCGGCCCTGCTTTGAGGCGCTTCTGCCCTCCTCACCGGCTCTTTTCCTAATTCCAAACACCTTCCTTGCAAATAGCAGAATCTGAGTAGCATCTTTGGAAGCCAAGCCCAGCCGGCCAATTTCAGGGCTCCCAGGGCTCCCAGCTCAGTGGCGAGGTGCATGAAAGACCGAGACTGATGAGTATTCATTGCAAGGAGCAGAGCTCTGAAAAATGACCCTCCGCTTCCTTTCATAACTTTTCAGGAAACACCACACAATTATCCTTTCTCTTCCCTCGCTTAAAAGTTGAACTGAAATTAATTTTTTTTTTTAAAACGAGCCCAATATAAAAGAAAACCCTAATGCCTCGCCACTGGGTAATTCTTTCTTGATTAAGACGGGGGCTGTTGATAAAAACCGAAGCCCACTAATCTCATAACGGATGAGGACCCACGTCCGAGGCTCTCACTGGCCTCGAGCCGTGTCTGCATGGGCTTTGCGAGCAGGGAATGGGCATCGGGGGTGGGAGCCTCCGGGTGATGAAGGGGACTGGAGCAAACCAAAGTGGCGGGACTGGGGGAGAGGGGACAAGGGGCAAGGAGAGTGGATGGGACAGCTGGGATCTTCCTCCCTGCCCAGAATTAAGTCACTCTTTTTCCTAGTAAATGATAAACCAGCCTAATTCCATCTTAAGACTGGGAGCCATCCTGTCAAAAAGTTATGAAAAGCCCACTTCAGTTTTCTATGAAATGCTAGGATTCTTATTTGGCTTGAGCTTATTGTCTGGCATTCATTCCCAGGCCTGAGCTCGCTCAGGCCTGGCTGTCCTTGACCAGATAACAACTCTCTCTCTCTCAAACTAACGGTGCCTCATAAACTTTTGATGTGGGGTTTAACTATTACTCCCCTTTTTTTCTTGGAATGCAATGCCATGTAGATATTAGTTTGCTACTTGCTTTGAATTACACCTGTCTGACCTTGTTAGCTGTAAGTTCCCAAGATTTTCTGTAACTCTTTGAACTATAAAAACCTTGTCTTCCCGGAGAGCGGGGCTGACCCCAAGCCCAGTGTTTGGGAGGGGCAGCCCTGGCCAGCTCTCTTTATATGTATACAATATAAGCTTGCTTTAATCTAAAATTGGAATTGGTGGTCTTTTCTTTGCGTCTTGGATCAACAGTAAAAGCTTCTCCATTTCCCTTTCGAGGCTCTTGGCTCAAGAAGTCCACACGAGGAGCCTTGAAAGAGCCACCTACAGCCACCGCATACTTGCCCGCGTCCTCCAGCTACCCCACACTGTGCCCACCAACCCACACACCCGAAGTGGCACCTCTCTCTAATTCACACAAAGGCACGAGCTGCTCACACAGGGGGTACCTGCCATCTGTCTGACCGCCCAGGGGAGGAGGCACCATCTGCAAATTCATACAAGAATGCCACATGGGCAATCGCTGGTCTCAAGGATGCCCCGGGTGGAAGTCATTTTTGTTGGGACCTTACACTGTCTGCCTAGGGGGTGGAAAAGCTCTGGCTTTCTGGCTGCTTGCCACATTACCACGCCCTGTTACCTGACCTAGGCTAAGCAGGGGGCGTGGCTGTGAGAACCAGAACCGCCCTGCTGGTCACTGACTGGCTGTGGCCCACTATAAAGCATTGTGCACCCCTTCAATAAACGAGCTCCTGCATTGACTGACTGGACTCCCCGACGTGGCTCTGAGTCTTTTGAAGGCGGGTGGAGGAAGCGTCGGTGGCCTTTACTTTCCCAATCCAGTCTCATCGTTGAGGTAGGCCCCTCTGGCCTCTTTTGGTAGACAGAAGAGGTCCATCCCAGGTACAGGGGGGCTATAGACCTCAACCCCTTATAACTTCGCGACAATTTTGACCCAAACTTCCCAGTAAATAATAAGCCAACAAACTCTTAGTGATTGTAATCACAGTTAAATTTAATTTAAAACAATTTAATTGTGTAATTAAAAAAAAGAAAGAAAACAAAGGAAATTTTGAATGAAAAAAGCAAGTCCCTAAAACTGCAAAGAGGAAACATGAGTGTGTTTACCGGAGCAATATCTTAAGCCAGGGGTAGCAAACTATGTCCTGCGGTGTGGGGGGGGGGGTAAACCCAGCCCTCAGCTTGTTTCTGTAAATACGGTTTTATCGGAACGTGACAAAGCCTGCTCATTTCCATATTGTCTCTGCAGCTTCCTTTGTGCCACAGTGACAGCGCTGAACACAGAAGCCTCCCCGTGTCCCAAGAGGACTGTTTTCAGATCCCCAGTGGGTACCTGAAGCTGGCTGGTACCAAATCCTGTATGCTGCTGCGTTCTGTCCTGTGTACACACATCTATGGTAAAGCGTCACCTAAGTATCCCAGCAAGAGGTTAAAATAATAACAACAATGATAACACCATACTGTAATAAAATTGCTAGCACCGTTAGCAATTTTATTACAGTATGAAAGAGTTTTTTTTTTTTATTAATTTTATTAACAGTACACCGCTAATAAAATTGCTAGCACCCTTGTGCTTTGGGGCCATTTTTACATAGAACAAGGGCCACTTGGACACAAGCCCTGTGAAGCCGACTTGTCAGGTAGCACACAGTAGGCACACACTGCACCAGGAGGGAGGACCCAGTCCCAGGCAGGAGAGAGCCGAGAGCGCAAGACCTCCTCACACTGCTCAGAGCAGCACACGATTCAAAACTGAGAAATTGCTTACTTCTGGAACTTTCCATATAATGTTTTCAGAGCAGTTGACCATAGGTAGCTGAAACAGAGGAAGCAAAACCTCGGTAAGGAGGCCGGGGGAGCTGTGGTTGCAACAGAGACCGCGAGGCCTGCAAAGCTGGAGACGCTGCGTCTTTGGCCCTGTACGATCTGGCAGCCCCTGGCTTAATCCACCAGAAAAGGATCTTCAGGTGTTTTTAAACTACAGAAATAGAGACAAAAAGCGTCATGAGGAAATCTTAAATTGTCTTAGGAATAATCAGATTGTTAGTAATGGTGTTGGTATTGTTATTTTGAAAAAATACAAACATACATACACATACATATGTGTGTATAAATATACATAAACAAATATATATGTACATAAAATAAGGAATTATTTTAAGTATTACCAGCCTAGAGGAAAATACAAATATAAAGTCAAAGCAATCAAGTGAAACCATGTCCTCTTCAACTTGGAATGAACTGGGACACATTTCCCCATCCTTGTTTCCTAGCTCTGTTCACCGGTCAGCCTAGGAGCCAGGTGTCCATCCTGCCCCAGACCAGCTCCCCCTAGAAGAATCGGGGCTCCTTGGAGCTTAAAATGAGCCTGGAACTTCATCACCACACCCTCCTGAGGGCAAAGGGGCACAGATGGCAACTGTGAGAGGCTCCCACTGGCCAAGGATGCGACGATTTGAACATCAAAAAGAATAATCGATGCAATGGATTAAAAAACACCAAATATGGGCTGGGGCTGTAGCTCAGCGGCAGAGCACTTGCCTAGCACACATGGGGCACAGGGTTTGATCCTTAGCACCTCATAAAATAAACAAATAAAATAAAGGCATTCTGTCCATCTACAACTACAAAAAAATTTTTTTAAAAAACCCCAAATACATTAAATGTCTGAGTTCATAATGAAATCCAAATTAAAAACAACAATTCCCTTGTCACCTTTGGAGGCTACCAGGGACTTAGCTTGCTATTCTGAAAACTAGTAAGTAAGAACTAAACTATATTCTGCCTTTCCTCTACCAGCTAAATTTCAGGATAACCACATGAAGTCATGTTCTTCAAAGAAACATTCCAGCTCGTGTCTTCAGAGGGAAAAATACCTCTAACATCACACTTTTTGCAACCCGGGGAAGAGTGGATCCAGGTAAGGATTCCTGTTTGCTGATGAAGTCACATCAGAGGCTAATGAGGCAGCAGATCCTAGAGGGATCAGACAGACATCATGCAGACCTGCAGACAGATTTCACCATTACATGCATCCTGGGGTAGTGCCTGCACACTCACTCCACTCTGAGCACCGCTTCTTTTTTTATTGCCAAAAGCAAATGTGAGCCGGGCGCGGTGGCGCATGCCTGTAATCCCAGCACTTTGGGAGGCTGAGGCAGGAGGATCGCGAGTTCAAAGCCAGCCTCAGCAATGGCGAGGTACTTAGTAACTCAGTGAGACCCTGTCTCTAAATAAAATACAAAAAAAGGGCTGGGAATGTGGCCCAGTGGTCGAGTACCCCTGAGTTCAATCCCTGGTACCACAAAAAAAAAAAAAAAAAAAAAAAAAGCAAATGTGAATCTCCTCAAACTTTGAGACCGAGAGAGCTAGCGACAGGTTTTCCAGAAGCACAGGGGACAGGGGAACATGGTGAGAGATACCATGTGCATGTAATTGGCAAAGTCCAGACAGAGGCAAGTCCTGCGGGACAGATGACATGGTTGGCAGCAGAAAACCAACAAAACAATAAAGAAGGGTTGGGGACTCCCTTGAGATTTCCAAAGACAAATCAGCAGATGCGATGCGTGGCCTGGTCTGCACCTGAATCAGGCCCCAGCACCTAATGATTCAGTCACAACTCTGGGTGCTGCTGAGTGGCACCTGTCATGGGTCAACAGCTGTGGTGGGTGTCTTTAAGTAGAGATCATCCTTGGTAATCTGGGGCTTCCATCCAGTCCGTAGGAAGGACTTTGAGCAAAACTTTGAGGCTTCCCTGAGGAAGAACTTTTGCCGCAGACTGCAGTCAGCCCCTAGGAAGATCCCACCTGCCGGCCTACCTGCAGACCTCACACATCTTGAGCCGGACCCCACAGTGCTGTTAGCAATTCCTCACCACCCAAATATCCCACCAATGCCATCTGTCTGGAATGATCCTTATCAATACACCATCTGAACTTATCGGTGGAGAAACCAAGGCCAGTTTCCCTGACTGGCCAGAGCTGGGACTCAGGCGCAGCTGGTGGGCTCCAGAGATGCACCCTCAGCACCACAGTGCCCAAGAGGAACACGCCTCACCACTGGGCAGAGAGAAGGGCCCAGGAGCCAGAGGGAAGGGGGTGGAGGAAGCACCATCCTCTCTAGCCAAAGTTGAGTTGGAAATTCCTGCCGCAGTTGGAGATGGGTTGAGCGGGGTCAAGGGTGGCAATCATAAGATCAATAAAGCATAACTTGAGTTTTTATTCCCTCTGTCGTGATGGATGAGGCCTTGGAAGCAACTGGCGGAGGCCTCACCCTGAGCATCTGAGAAAGATTTGTGGACACATTTATGTGAAGGATCTCCTTCCAGCTCCCACGAGTGTTTAAGTCGACTCGCTTCAAACCAAGATCAAAGAACAGGCTGCAGAGATTGTTTCACCGATTTGTATAAATCAGCCAGACAAACCGCAGCCTCGACAGCTACTGATGCTTCTCCAGTTGGAGGCAACTTGTTAAGAAACATGTCAGGCAGCCGCAAAACTCCCAGTGCCTCCTTGGGAAACGAACACGGGAGGAATTGATGACTTGCCACCCGACTCTGCCGCGACTACTTCTGAACCATAATTGAGGAGGCCCCAAGGTCCACTTCTCACATATCCTTCAACCTTTCAGAACGGATTTGAGTGACCATTTTTAACACTAATGCTGTGTATGTTTGTGGAGTTTTCAAATGGTCACAGGCATTGTCTTGTTTCAACTTCATAACAATCCTGGGCAGCGGCGAGGGCAGCAATGATTTCTGCCATCTTCCGATGAAAAATGGAAGCTTGGAGAAGACCAGGGTCTTGCCCAAGGTCACCCAGACACATGGCTGACAAAAGTGGGACCAGGCCGGGGAGCTGCTCCCTCAGCAGCTCCCCTTCCTGTTTCGCCAGGAGTCCTGAGTATCCTCTGCAGGCCTGGCCCTGGGCTGGAGACTGCACCATCTCTTTCTCTAAACGGTTCCTGAGCCACATCTTTTTTTTTTTGGTACTGGGGATTGAACTCAGGGGCACTCGACCACTGGGCCACATCCCCAGGCCTTTTTTGTATTTTATTAGAGACAGGGTCTCACTGAGTTGCTAAGTGCCTCACCATTGTTGAGGCTGGCTTTGAACTCACGATCCTCCTGCCTCAGCCTCCCACACCTTACAGGCGTGCGCCA
Organism: Tamias sibiricus; assembly: GCA_025594165.1. Classification (NCBI taxonomy): domain Eukaryota; kingdom Metazoa; phylum Chordata; class Mammalia; order Rodentia; family Sciuridae; genus Tamias; species Tamias sibiricus. The sequence continues at coordinate 155,427,886 of CM046659.1, forward strand.
CCGCGCCCAGCTCACATCTTCTTTTGTCTTAGGATGGCTTCCCAGGATGGGAGAAGAAGCAGACGCTATTTCAGAGAAGTCGGCCAGTGACATCACACACACACAACACCCTGAGTCCAGGAGAGCGAATCCCACAGAAGAGAACACCTCCTCTCAGTGGGGTGCAGCTGCTTCCCCCTCTGCAAAGAGAGCCTTCACGTCTACACAAATGGCCTTCTCCATCCATCGAGCGCCTAAGTCAGCCAAGCACTTTTTGGAGAGTCTGGAATAGGTGACATTTGGTCACTGTTATACAGAGAGAGGGTGAAACAAACTGAGACTGGGGAGGTCCACGCTCTCTCCGAGGTCACGTGGAACGCGAGATGTGGGGGACCGATCCAGAGGCCTAGCCGGACCCCACCTCGCCCACTGCCTCCAGCCATGATGGGGGTACTTCGTAGCATTGGCTTTGCTTCACATTATTCACTTATTACAGGACACATTATTGTTTGGAAAGTTTGTTTTTTTTTTTTAAAAGAAGCCGTACTGCTTCAGATGTCAACGGCTGGAGAGCATCATTGTTACTACTGTCACTTCTGGGACAACGAAAGCCAATCAATAAGGTGCCCACCGAAGCCCCGGGTGCGAATGAGCAGGGCACGGCTACCACGTCCACGGAGGAGGAAAAGCACGGGAGAAAGCCAAACCGAAGAGCTGGGAAGAGGAACCACGGGGACAAAGAGGAAGGACGTTTTGACAGACCTGTTAGTGTATCTGCACAGTGAGATCACAGGCAGGGGCCCGAGGAGGGACGATGGCAGTGACCTGAACAGAAACTCAGGGGGAGCAGGGCCGCGGAGCAAGCAGCGCGTCCAAGGCCCCGGGGCCAGAACACAGCCTTCCTGAAGAGCAACCGGAATCCCAGAAGGAGGGAGAGGCAGACAGCATATCTGAGGAATAATGATCTAATTGACATTCATAAACCTCTACCGAGCACACCAGGGACAGCCACCAAAACAAACCACATTCCAGGGCGTGAAACCGAGGTTAATAATTTAAAATAATTGAAATTACACACAAAGCATTTTCCAAAACTAATGACACCAACCACAGATCCAGGCAGCTCAGAGAACACCAACGAGGAGAAATCAAACCAAAACAAGACCGCAGAACCTAAGGGTGAGGAGGTGATCTCCCAGGTGGGCATCAGAGATGGGGGGAACAGAGACAAGAATGACATCACACTTATCAGAAATCGGGTGACTCGGATGACAATGAAAATGACTTCCTTAAAGCAATAAAAGCGCCAGGCCTGGTGGCACACACCTGTATGCCGGCCACTCAGAGGCTGAGGCAGGATGATCCCAAGTTTGATGCCAGCCTGTGGAATTTCCAAAGTTTGAAGCAAAAATAAAAAAATGCTGGGGGTGTAGCTTAGCAGTACAAAGCCCCTAGTTTCAATCCCTAGTATTGGGGGAGAGGGACTAAAATTAAAAAACAGTCAGCCCCAAACTTCCACCTGAATGTGCACAAACGTACAGGTCAAAGACAGCCCACCATCTCCTCTTATGAATAAAGATTTTATAGAACCAAAGTCCACAAATTCATTCCCGCATTGTCGTGGCTGCTTCCACATGACAACGGCAGGTCTTTGAGAAGTCGTGACCAAAACCTCAGAGCCCACAAGACCCGAAATGTTTGCCATCTATCCCCTTGCAGGAAAAGGCCATCAACACCTGGTGCAGATGGTACCGTCCAAAACAGCCGTGGCAAGGTCGTGGCAAGCGACTCTGAGCCTCCACACACAGCACCACGCACGAAGCTTTGAACCAGGCACTTCCTGGGCAGACAGCACGCGTCTCGTGGTATCTGAAGTCAGAGTTTTTAATCAAAGATGCAGCTTATAAAACCTAAGGCTACCACTAAAATATTTTAAAGAGATAAAAATAACAAACCAATAGTGGAGGTAAAATGGAGTCATAAACAGGAGAGAAATAAAACACAGACAAGCAGAGATTAATAGAATTGAGAACAGAAAAATAACAACAACAAAAAAATGAAACCCAAAGCTGTTGCTTGGAAAAACAACAATTTAACAAATTTCTAACACTAGACTGAGCAAGAGAGAATAACAAAATATCAACACCAAGAAGAACTGGGCATCAAAATGCAAAGATTAAAAGATAATAAGGGCCAGGCGTGGTGGCACACCTGCAATCCCAGCAGCTCTGGAGGCTGAGGCAGGAGGATCGCAAGTTCAAAGCCAGCCTCAGCAATGGTGAGGTGCTAAGCAACTCCATGAGACCCTGTCTCTAAATAAACTACCAAATAGGGCTGGGGATGTGGCTCAGTGGTTGAGTTCCCCTGAGATCAATTCCTAGTACCAAAATGATAATAATAATCAGGGAATGTTATAATCAACTCACGCCTCCAAATTGGACAGTTTCGATTAAATGGAGGGATGTGGTTAAACATACCAACTGCCAAAGTTCACTCAAGAGGAAATAGATAACTTGAATAATCCTGTATCTACTAAGGAAATTAAGTGTGCAACTTAATTTTGCAAAAATAAAAACACCAGGCCCAGATGACCTCACTAATGAATTCCACAAAATGTTTAAGAAAAAAAGAATGAATTCCAAGTTGACACGTGTTCTCCCAGAATATAAAGGTGGAGGGAAAGCCAGGCGCTGTGGCGCACGCCTGTAATCCCAGCACTTGGGAGGCTGAGGCAGGAGGATCACGAGTTCAAAGCCAGCCTCAGCAATGGCGAGGCACTTGGTAACTCAGTGAGACCCTGTCTCTAATAAAATACAAAAAAGGACTGGGGATGTGGCCCAGTGGTCGAGTGCCCCTGAGTTCAATCCCCGGTACCAAAAAAAAAAAAGGTGGAGGGAAGGCTCCCGGACTGATTCTATGAGACCAGCATAACCCTGACAACGATCTTACTGGAGTAGAAAACCGCAGACCAAAGAGCGATCATGGAAATGGAGAAAATCTTCAACAAGATGAAAGCAGGTCAAGCCCAAAGATATGTAAAAGGACAACACGTCACAAACCAGAGGAGTTCAATCTGAGATCACAAGGCCAGTTCGACAATCAAAAATCAATCAATATAATTCACCATATCAGCAGACTAAAGAATAGAAGTCATGATAATCACAAATAATGCAAAGAAAAGCATTTTATAAGTGCATATTTGTGATAACAACACTCAATTTGATAAAGGGCATCTGCCAAAACCCTGCAGCTAACATCATGGTAAAGTCTGAGTATTTTCCCCAAAGTCAAGGACAAGGCAAGGTGTTGACGCTCATCCCTCCTACACAATAAGGCCATGGGGAAAAAAAGGCATTCAGGAAGAACAAAACTGCTCCTGTGCATAGATGACATGATCATCTCCACATAAATTCCAAAGAATCTATTAAAAAGCTCTGAGAAATAAAAAGCGAGTTTAGCAAGCTCCCGGGATTCAAGATCCATATGCAAAAATTATTTGTATTTCTATACAGTGGCAATGAACAATTTGAAATTGAATTTTTTTGCACCAAACCCCATGGAATAGTTAGGTATGAATCTTACAATATACATGCAAGCTGTACATGCTGAAAACAAACAAACAAAAGATAAAGGAAATCAAAGATCTAAATGACTACAGAGAGATGCTTTGTTGATGGGCTGGAGACAGTACTGTCAGGGTGTCAACTCTTCCCAACTGATTTTTATTGACAACACCTCTCCAATCTAAAACCAAGCCGGATCTTTTGGTAGAAATCAATAATTGATCTAAAGTGTGTAAGAAAAGGCAAAGGAAGAATAACCAAAACAATTTTGAAAAAGCAGAATCAAGATAGAATAAAAAAATATCTTTTAAAGAATAGAATTGCACCCTATGGCTCCCAGACTTACTGTGAATGTTGGGTGATCCATAAAAGAAAAAAGATGATAAATGATACTTTATCAAAATTAACACGGTCTTCAAAAGACATCATTAAGAAAATTAATAAGAAAGCTACCAACTGGAAGAAATGATTAGAGAGTGATATGTCTGTTCAAGAACTCGCGTCCAGAATAAGTAAAGACTACTCAAAGGCTGATCTCAGAAAACAAGCAAGGCAAGTGAAAAATGGGCAAAAGACTTGAACAGACACCTCACCAAAGAAAATATATGGATTGAAAATAAGCCCATGAAAAGAGGCTAAATGTCATCAGTCACCAGGGAAATCAAAATTAAAACTACCGTGTGATGCCACTGCATACCCATTAGACTAATGAACCCCAAAACTTCCGACAATGCCCAGGACTGATGAGGGTGTGGAGCATCGTGCTCTCCTCCACAGCTGGGGGAGCAGAATGTCCTGTCCCTTTGGAAGCGAGCCTGGCAGTCTCCTGGGGGTCCAACACATTCATCACACAACACAGCGGCGTCACTCACAGACACTCACCCAAGAGAAACGGGAACCCAAGCTCGCATGAAAACCTGCCTGTGACGACTGCAGCAGCTTTATGCAACCACCAAATCTAGAGACGACTCGAATGTCCCTCCACAAATTGTGGCATGTCCCCACAGTTGGATGCTGCTCTTCGGTTCAAAGGAAGGAACTATGCGCCTGGAGGGACATCAGACACATCCTGCCAGATGCCAAGGCTATGGCTATGCGATTCCACCTACAGAACATGCTGGAAACGGCAAGATCATAGGAACAGAACTCAGCTCATTAGCTGCCAAGGACTGGGAATGAGGAGGGTGTCACCCCCAAGGGAGGACTGGCAGGTGACAGAATTCTGTGCCTCACACACACTGCATTCTACAGTTACACACTGTATGCAGTCATCAAAATTCAAAGCTGTACACTAAACAAGCTTGGCTTTCCTGTATGCAAATTATACCTTAAGGAAAATATGGAAGAAAAAAACAATGCAAAGTAGAACCTCTGTGGCAAATGGAAGATATCCACTCCTTTTTAAGGACAGTGGAAATTAAAGGTCGGCGACACATTGCCCTGCTCGCCAGCCCCCAGCCCAGTGCTTCTGATCGCAGTGAAGGAGGAGAGTGGCCATTGAGTGCCCTGTGGGAGGTGCACCTGCACCAGGCAGAGCCTGTGCTTAAATGATGCCACAGCTGAGAAGAGTCAGTGACATTGGCCCCTGGTCCGCAGGGCCTCTGAAGTCATCTGGCAGTACTCACACTGGGCCTCCAGGGCTGAGACCCACGGCCTTCTCCCAGAACTGCACTCCCTTTCCGGAGCACTCCAGCCTCCTTCCTGGGCCTCCTTTCCCTAGCCTATGCCTCCCTCACAGCTGACCTCCCCCTCCTCGGGGAGTTTTTCTCTATGGCGTTTCTGGAGCCAGACTGGAAGATCCCCCTCTCCTGACACGAGTGCCCCCCACCAAGGACAGACTTCTAAACTGTGACGCTCAAATTCCCACAGCTCCCGGCATGCTTGGAGAAAAGCCCATCTCCAGCCAGGTCCCGCCTCGGTCCATGCCCAACGCCTCCAGTAGCAGCTGTGGATGACTGGCCGGCCCAGGGGTGTGTGTCCTCCTGCGCTTCACAGCTTTCTGTAAGAGAACGTGTTTTACCTTGTAACAAACCAAAGGGAAGCAGGAAGCCTGAGCTAGGAGACCATGCTCAGGGGGCCTGTGGGGCCATCTGCACTCCTTGCCTCCGCGGAGGGTGCTGGGGATGCTTTGTGGACCCACAGAGAGAGGTGGAGACCGGCCAAGGCCCTACTGGTAAGTGGTTTGAGTGCAGCCGGAACTGCTTGTCCTACTTCCTCTCCTTCCCATCACCGCCAGGGCCAGCACTGTCCCAGGCTCTTGGGCGAAGTTCTGCCTAGGGCTCCACCCACGTCAGCTCCTTTTCTCAGAACAGTCACCCCAAGCCTAGTTAGTGAGGTCCAACTAACATACATCTTGAACACCAAAACCAGTGTGTGACAGGGTGCCACCCTACTGGCAGATGCCGGCAGACACCCCGTCCTCCCAGGGAGCAGTAGGGCTGTGGCTTCCCATCCCGACCACACGGCGTGCAGAATGGCCTGCAGGGTCCCTTGCTCCCCTCCCCCACCCTCACAATCCTCCCAGAGGACGCATCATTGAACTCCACGTACGTACGCTGGGCTTCCCAAGAAGCCGCACGGCTCTGGAGACACAGCAGCACTCTGTGGATTGAGGTGGGACACAGAAGCAGGCCACCCAGAGCCACCAGAGAATGCCTGTGGCACCCCAGGTCTGCGGGTGGGTCCATTTCTCTGAGCCACCAGGCAGGAACACGGCCGCTGTGAGACACGAGGTAGGAGAAGGTCCACACGCCGTGAGTCCCCACAGCACGTGCAGCGGCTTCAGCCTTCACAGCCAGGAGGACCCAGACCAAGGCCTCCCTCCAGGTCTTCCGCCCCCGGTTGGTGGCAGGACACCAGGTTTTACTTTGTTTAAATTGTTTGCAAAACTAATGGCATGTTTCTTAATTTCCTTGAGCATTGGGGAGACAAATCAGGAAAAAATAAATAAAACTCAGCCTCGAATTCATTTTCTCTCAACCATCCCCAAATGAAAGAGAAAACGGAATGGATGCCTGTGTTGACAAATGTGAGTGGCTTACATCGAAGCCCCATGTCCCCTGTGGCAACTGCACAGTTCCCAAGAGCTTTGGACACAGGCTCCTTTCAGCAGGCTTCCACGAGAGCCCCACACCAGCCCCAGAGGCAGCAGGTGGCAGGCACGTCAACTTCACGTCTGTCATCTGGAAGCCCAGTGGGACAGCTCCCGAGTGGGGCTGGGCAGGGGCAGGCGCCTTGTAGGCCCCTCACTACTCCCCCAGGTTGCCCTTGCCTGGCCTTGAAGGATGGGGCCATTCTGCAGCAGGCTGAGCAGAGTGTCACAGGTTGCTGTGCTGACCTGCTTAAAGAAGGATAAACCCAGATAAGCACTAAATAACACCCTACTGCCGTTTATCATAGAAATGTCCAGAGGGCAAGTGCATTAAGAAGCCTAAACACAGGTTCTCTTGTTATCTCATTAAGTCCATTAAATATGTAGGAAAGAAAATGCTTTCACGTCTTGGGCCTGGTTTAAACTGTCAGGGAACAGATTAGAGTTAATTAATGCTGTGAACTCCGAAACTAACCGCCCGCCAGGCTCCCAGTGGAATCCAGTTCACACCTGTCACAGCTGTGAGTTCGGAAAACCTAAGTGGACACTGATATGCTCCCTTCCCACCCCGCGTCCCTGGCTCGGTGACCTGGGTGCCCAATCTGTAGCTCACAAATCTGGATCAAGAATAAACCCCCTCCTTGGAGACAGAAGCCGGTGGACTCAACGCAGAAACCATGCGAAGGTCTCTTGCTGGTGCGCCGGAAATTGCCAGGGGTTCCAGGCCACAAAGCGAGACTGCTAAGTTGCTTCTGGCAAGTTGGAAAGAGCTTATCAATTATTCATGCAACTGGATAAACAGGGATTTTATCTTGTAGCATGAATCAAGAGATAAAAATTCCATTTCAAGAGGAGGGGTGGAGACTCAACCCTGAATGTTAATTGTAAACTGAAAAAGAAGAAGGAAAGAGGGAAAAAAATAAGTAAGCTCTTCTTGGGCTGCGTTGGGGGCATTTCGAAGATGTCCCTGTCCCCAAATCCTGCTTCTCCCATTCCCCGAGGCCCCCAAACCAGGCAGCCAAGCCGCAGGGAAGCAGTGCTTTCCCCACCGTGGGTTCTGCCAAGCTTTCCTTCCACACGCAGCAACCCTGCATTGCCCAGGAGCTCTGGACATTACCACCCGCTGCTGGGGGCTGAGGATGCCCTGGGGAGCCCTGAACTCAGCTCCTGTAGCTGTTTCTATTTAAGATCCTTTTGCTGCCCCAGACTGAAATCGAAGGCAGAAAAAAAGTTTACAAACAGCTGCCCAAGAAGGCTCACAACAAAACAAGCCAAGTCCCACACAAAATATTTTGAACCAAAAAATATGATTTTTTTTCTTTCTGGGACCCCACCCCACTCATGGTCTTGCACCTAATAGTTCCTTAAAGGTGGAAACCAACCCAAAAGATGAAATTGGGCCGGGCGCGGTGGCACACACCTGTAATCCCAGCATTTGGGAGGCTGAGGCAGGAGGATCGCGAGTTCGAAGCCAGCCTCAGCAATGGCGAGGCACTTAGCAACTCAGTGAGACCCTGTCTCTAGTAAAATACAAAAAAGGGCTGGGGATGTGACCCAGTGGTCGAGTGCCCCTGAGTTCAATCCCTGGTACAAAAAAAAAAAAAAAAAAAAAGATGAAATCGGGGTATTGGTTTTTTTTAGGTATTGCATTTCATCATAGGTTGGGATATATATATATATATATATATATATATATATATATATATATATATATATGATGTATAAGATATCTATGGATGTATATAATCACACACAAAAATGCAGAAGAGAATATACATCTAGGGCTGTCCCCAGGTGACTGGAGCATGTGTGACTCTGGTTTCTCTTTTTACTTTGTATTTCCCAAATAATATGTTAGGAGCTCTGTTAATATCATAATGGAAAAGGAATAAAAAACTTTGCACTTTCAAGGTATTGTATCAGGAGCATGTACTGGAGTTTACATGGAATAACAGTGATGAACCTCATAATCGACATTGTCTAAGGCCACGCAGGTGAACCTTTCTTTCTTTCCCCTCCCCCAACAAAGCAGGGGATCCACCCCCAACAGGCTTGCCCTTCTTTGGCACCAGCTGATGGACAGGTAGAGGGGACCCCGCCTGAAGCAGCTCTTCTACACACATGAGCAGGTGAGGGAAGCTGGGTTGGGTCCCATCCTCTGTGTCTAGGCACAGCGGTGTAAAGGGAAATCAAGAGGAGTCACAACACCTAGCCCCCCCTTGGGCACTCCCCTGCCTGTCCCTAGGTTTCCCAGAGTCAGAAGCCGGAATTCAACATTTACTCTCTCTCTTTTTGCTTTTCTAAATTTGGTCCTCAGACACAGAAAGGTGCATTAATTGAAGAGCTTGGTCTGTGTTAGGGCCCTCGTTGGTCTCATTTTCTATTATTTTCTTTTTTGGTACCAGGGATTGAACTCAGGGGCACTCGACCACTGGGCCACATCCCCAGCCTTTTTTAGTATTTTATTAGAGACAGGGTGTCACTGAGTTGTTAAGTGCCTCGCCATTGCTGAGGCTGGCTTTGAACTTGCGATCCTCCTGCCTCAGCCTCCCAAGTGCTGGCATTACAGGCATGCGCCACTGTGCCCAGCTTTCATTTTCATATTTTATAAATGTTTTTCTTCATCCTTCCTTTGCCCGTTTCTTTCCACCCACTCTGAAAAGACGTCCACTCAAACGTGTCTGATGTGTGGCCTCAGACACACACACAGGCACGCACACATGGGGTGTTTGTGTGCAGTTGTGACGGGGCTCTTCCTCTAGGTGCTCCTTCACGAGATGCTGCACTTTCTAGGCCTCTCCACATTGTTGTGTGTCTCCTCTGCTGCTCTGATAGCTGGGGATATCTCCTGGCAATCCTCACGTGACACACACTTGACGGGCCACCCACCCCACCCATCCAGAGAGCACTGCGGGCCACCCACCCCACCCATCCAGAGAGCACTGCGATGACACACCTGGTGCCGGAGCCGCTGAGACCCGCCAGGACAAGGGTCAGGACGGGCCTCTCCTCCCAGGACACACCCGCAGAGCCATCTGGAGTCGGGGCCTGAGGACCTCTCAGGGCCTCCCAGCTCCTACAGTGCAGAGCCCAGCAAGGGGTCTCAGCACTTGGGAGGTGCTCGCCCACAGTCCACTGAAACCATGACGGTGTCCACTCCCTCACCAAGGACCTACGACCACCAGCACCACCCTCGCCAGATTCCCTCCCCCAAACCCTCAGAGGATCCTCATGTTTTAGGCTCAGAGACGGTGTCCACAGTCACACACCTCTGCAATGGCGCCTCTTGAACTTGGTGGCACGCCCAGTCCTGCTCCAGGCAGGCTGAGCTCCTCAACGGGCACCAAGAGAAGCTTTTCTCACACTGAATGTCCTTGCTTCTCAAGTAAAGTGACCTGAGCCACCGCATTCTCCCATCCGCTGTCTGCAAGCCATGTTCTGTCGAAAAGCTTCAGGCTGTCTGTCATCCATGAGCAGTGGGTGGTCATGTGGACCACACTACAGACACCCCGCCCCCACTGCTCATCCGGTGGCCCCACAACCAACCAGCTCTGAGTAGCCACAGGAACAACACGAGGGGCCAGGGCATTAGCTAGAGGACTGGGCTGACAGCAAACTCAGAAGGTAAAGAGAAAAAGCGCCAGACCCCCAGGTGGACAAGGCTGGTGACATGAGAGTAAGTGTTTGCTCTCTGCCCAGCACAATTCAAGTACCAACCCACCATGTTGTCCTGTGGCTACTATATGAGGCCTCCTTTGTGGATAAGTGCCCTTGAGTCTTCCACAATTTAGGGGCTGGCAATCCAAGGACAAGCTAATGAATTACTGAGTGGATGAATTATTACTAATAATTAATGAATGTGAGGATAAAATCAACAAACCATTTAACTTGGGCAACTCCCAGAGCAATAATTATGATAATTACAATGCTAGACAACATCTACCCACCCTCTTAACCTTCTATCCATCCATCCAACCATCCATCCATTCATCTATTAATCCATCCACCCATCTGTCCACCCATCCACCCATCCACCCACCCATCCACCCATCCATCAAACCATCCATTCATCCATCCATCTACCCATCTACCCATCCACCCATCCATCCAACCAACCACCTATCCATCCATCCATCCACCCATCCAACCATCCATCCATCTATCCATCCATCCATTAATCCATCTATCCATCCATCCATTAATCCATCCACCCATCCCTCCATTAATCCATCCACCCATCCACCCATCCATCCAATCATCCATTCATCCATCCACCCACCCACCCACCCACCCATCCCCATCCATTCATCCACCCATTCACCCACACATGTATGTATCCATCCATTCATCCATTCACCCATTTACCTACCCATCGACCTATCCACCCACCCATCCATCTATCCACCCATCACCATCCACCCATGCATCCATCTGTTCATCCATTCATCCACGCAGGTAACCATCCCCATCTAACATCCATCTACTCATTCAGCCATCCACCCTGCAATTCACCATGCATTCAAAACGTGTTCCTAAGTCCTCCAGCACCCTCTCCTCACAACCCACAACAGCCAGATGAAGCAAGAAGGCAGAGACTGGGGAGAGGACTGATGGAGGCAGTTCCCAGGCCACCCAAGAGGTTTCCACAGCCTACTCCAAGGGGCAGGGGGACAAGAAACCACTCAGGACCCAAGCAGTTTATAGTCAGGCTGAGGATCCAGATTTCCAAGCCCAGACGAGTTCTCACCCAGGCCCATGGAGCACCAGCTCTGTGACCTTTGACTTCTCTCTGGAGTTTCAGGGTCTGAGAAGACTGGATCCTGCTCCAGCCTGGCTCTCACTTTGTCCAGAGCCACCTGGGAGGCTGGCATGGGCGTGTGTCTGGTTTTTGGATAACCAGGCTAGCAGGGCAATTTCTTTGATACAGCCCTGATAACAAGCAGAAGAAACCGCCTGTTTCCTAGCAGGATTCCTGGGGCGATCTTATCTTTCCATTGTACTTTTAAAGGGACAAGGAGGGGAGGGAAGGAGAGAGGGTCCATCCTGCCATACCTTCCCATCCGCCTGCCCTGGACTTTGGTTTAGGTGGTTTGTGGGAAGGGACAGGAGACAAGTGGAATGGGAAGACTGGCTTCCTCTCTCCCACTCCAGGATATCTGGCTCATGGTCACCACCTCAAATCCCCATATCTGACTCCAGCAAGACACCCCTGTGTCCTCCCCAGACCCCAGACAGCTCTGATCACCTGGGGAGGCCCCCTGCAGTTACCAGTCCAGAAAGGCCAGGTCTGTAGGTCAAATTGTGAAAATGCCCTTGGCTGTGACTCATGGCCAGCACTGTCAGGGCTTCTCTCAGAAACGGTCTTAGAGTTGCTGCCACTTCAAATCCTCTTGAGTGATTATTCTGTATCTAAGAGGAGCTGAGTGTGTGCCCCCTGTAGCAAAATGCAAAGTCTGAACAGCATAGCTCTCCTTCACTCCCTCCCTTCTTCCCTCCCTCCCTTCTTTCCTTTCTTCTTTTTTCACTCTTTCTTCCTTCCTTCCTTCCTTTTTTTCTTTGTTAAAAATAAAGGTATAGGGCCAGGCACAGTGGCGCACGCCTGTGATCCCAGCACTTGGGAGGCTGAGGCAGGAGGATCATGAGTTCAAAGCCAGCCTCAGCAATGGCGAGGCACTTAGAACTCAGTGAGACCCTGTCTCTGAATTTTAAAAAATACAAAAAAGGGCTGGGGATGTGGCCCAGTGTTCAAGTGCCCCTGAGTTCAATCCCGGTACCAAAAATAAATAAATAAAGGTATATTCAAAGCCAATAAATGAGTCTCAGCTTTAGCTCCTTCTCCCTCTCTCATCTGATCTCCCATAACTCAAGGAGAGCCTGTTCAGACACTATTTGTATACTTTCTCTGCTTTATTTGTTTGGAGCGCAGCCTGCATTGCCTCAGTAGAGGTAGGTACAAGTAACTCATCTGCCCTGTGCTTCTGGGGCCTCACCTGTGAAGTGCAGAGTGCCTTTGCAGCTTTCCCCACCATCCTGAGCACTGTGCGCTCATCAGCGTGGGGCTGGAACTAGGGCAGGGCTCGCCTGTGGCTCACCTCCACAGCCAGGCCCAGCTAAGACCCTGGAAGCACTTCCCGCCATTCCTAAGCTCTTCCAAGGGCCACCTCACAAGGGATCTTCTGACTAGATATGGGGCCCACAACCCTCACCATGGTGAGGCAGAGTGTTCCATGGAGATATACAGCATGGGGGTCACAAGCAGGAGCCCTCCCGCCCTCCAGCTGTGGGGCATCAGGATGGTGGTACAGACTCTAGCAACTCATTTACCCATTCTGTAAAATGGGGCTAACACCAACACCTGCCTTTCTCATCAGGTGACTTGGGTGAAAAGGACTCAGCCCCGGCCCACACCACAGTCTCAGGAGTCATTGGAAATTCCTTTCTTACAAATAGCCAATACCTTCATTAATGCATGCACACCATATTTTATGAGGAAGTTCTATTTGTAATCGCAGTGCAGTAAGTACTGCAAGTACTGAATGATGACACCCCCACCCCAAACACACCGCATCAAAGTGACTCTCCCTTCCCCAGGACAAATCATTAATACTTGAACCCTTGACTGTGCCTGAAACTTGGAAATGTCACATTCAGAAGCCCAGAGAGGGCAGTCTCCAGCAGTCATGGCCAGAATAACGTGTAGTGTTTATACTATCCATCCATATGTAAATTTTGCAAATTTAAAGACACATAATTTTCACAGTCATAATTACGCAATTATAAATAATCACCCTGTACAACTCTACTCTGGCCCATAAAAGTTATTTCCTTCTTATTCGGATTTAATTTGAGGCATGTAGCCATTGTCTGACAGAAGGTTCTCACCAGTTTCAGTTTTGGCCACCTTGAGCCTCATGCTGCTTCTGGTAATCCACAGAAACCAGCGGAAAAATGTCACTTTTGAGAAGGAAACTGATCACTTTCCTCACATTTCTGTCAGCATAGGATCACACTGTGGTTCCACTCTGCTGTGATCGCTGTTGCCTCTGGAGAGCAGGAAAGCAAGGGTGGCCAGGAGGCCTGGACAGGGTCCTGGGGTGGAAGGCGAAGGGCTCTGTGACTCCCACAGTATCACCCAAGTTTCTGGTAAAAAAAATCAAGGGAAGCTGATGTCCCAGCCTCTTCTGGGATGATCAGCCCACAAAAGTGGCACAGATAAATTCATATAATCCCAGGGCACAAATTCGTGTAACCTGGGGGCACAGACTCCCCCACCCTACCCCAGCGGAACAGCTCACTCTCTTCTGAGTCTCCTGATTTCTTTTCCTCCCCTTCCTCATTCTGTCTTCCTCTGCCCCTTTCACTCCCTCCTTCCTTTTCTGACTCACTCTTCCTTCCCCATTTCTCTCCTTTTCTTCCTCTCCCAGTTCACAGCAACACAAAAACTGGTCCTTGTGATCCACAGGTCTCCCACACACACACCATAACCATTCTACTTCAGCAGCGAGACCCCAGGCCTGGAGGAGCAACCTGGCTCGTCCCCACCCCATTCTTTTGTTGTTGTTGTTCAAGGCCAAGGTCTACTTCCTAGGGGCCCTCACACCTCTCTTCCAGGCTTGCCTGCAGAACGGGATGCCATCAAGGAGGTCCAACGCCAGGGTGCTGAAAGGAGGAGCCGGTTTGGGGCATCCTGTCTGTCCTCACAGCGCCTTACCTCTGCCTGCCACCCTGGACACACTCACTCAGAGGAGGATTGTGAGGGAGGCAGGAGGAGGAGGAGTGGGGAAGAAGCCCGCCCTAGGCCGTTCCACACAGCCTAGATGCTCTTCGGAGCTGAGGACCATAATTACAGAGCGGCTGGTGGATTCTGGGCACCAGGGGTTGGACACTTTCACTGCGCTCCTCTTCTTGCTGGGTTCCAAGTTGACACAACTTTTCCAAGAGTATCTGGAAGCCTAAATAGAAACTTCAGGGGTCCTAGGACCCGGCGGGACTTCAGAGGCGCTTTCCCGACCTCTATGCTCTTCCCCTTGCAGGGAATTGCCTGGCTAGGGGTAAGCTTTGGCGCAAGGAGCGCACCGCTCTGGCTTGGAGGAGTCAAGGTTTGGGGAGGCCTCCTTGCCTACTGCGAAGACTTTAGCTGGGGCAAGGGCCAGGGCAGGGAGCGGGGTCTGCCGGGAGTCTGAATGGCAGGAGGAGCTGCGCCAGAGGGCTGTGAGCGCAGCGCGGGCGAGCGCGCAACGCCGGGGGGGGGGGGGGGGGGGGGGGGGGCTGTCTCCACCTCTTCTGGCAAGTGGGACCTATGAGTGCGCAGCTCCACTTAGGACTCTCCGCGGCCCGGCAGAGTGAGCGCGGGTGAGAGCCCCTGCAACTTTGTCTCGGGACGCAGCCTGGACGCCCGGGTCCACTGCCGCTGGCGAACCTCGCGCCCTCGCCCCCTCTCGGTGCACGGTGCCGCGTCCCCAGGACTTCCTGCCAGTCCCGACAGGATGCCCGCAGCCATGCTCCCCTGGCTTGTCTGCTGGTGCTTTTGGGAGGTAGGAGCCACCCCGCGCCCCTCACTCTGTCTCACCGCCTGAGAAGGGAAGGGAGGGAGGAGCTCAGAGTCTGACTTCCCTGAGGGTCCAGGGACTGCTGCGCCCCGCCTGGGTAGTGCTACTGCGCTCCCCATGCCTCTCTGCAGCCCCGCTGCAGCCTCACCTGGTCCTCACATGAGTGGTCTCAGAACGCTCCTGTGCCTGGCCTATGGAGTTGTCGCTCTGTGTCTTTGGGGACTGGCTTCCATGTGTCAGGAGCATTTCCTTGGGTAGGGCCCTAGGGGTACAGCCCCTCCAAAAAGCTGCAGGACTATCCCAGGTCCACTGAGACCCCCAGAGCAGGGGACATGTCCCTGGGCTGCTGGAGTGGACTGCTGAACCCTGGACCATGGGGTGCTCAGGGCTTGGGAGAAGTTAAGGGAGTATGGAGTGTAACTGGGCCCAGGTTGGTGCCCATCAAGCCTGGCAGAAAGAGTCACGGACCCCCTGAAACAATTAGTAGAAAAGACTGTGGCCTCCTGATGGCTCTTCATGCGGTGGGGACTCTGCAAACGCCACCTGAGTGTGGCATGCCATTATGGGGGCCCAGTTACTGCTGGCAAAAATGATGATAACCACAGCAGTCGTTCAAGTGTGCTCAGCCCAGGGCTCAGCCCAGGCATCCTCACATGGTGAAGGGCTAAGAATTCTGGCCCTGGAGTCAACCCCGCTGGCTCAGAAACCCAGATCAGCTTTATTTCAACCTGTGTGCGTGGCCATCAACCCTGTCCGCCTCCACTTCCTCCTGTCAGATGGGCTCAGCAGACTCACCTGCCTTGATTGAGGACCACGGCAAGGATTGCAAGAGGGCATGCAGGAGAGCCCTCAGCTTGCTGCCTGGCACCACATGGGACCAATCAAGTGTCCCATGAATGGCAGACAGTTCCATGGCCGTGAGGTGGCACAGCAGAGTGTGTTGCCCACTCCCAGGGGCACTCTCAGCTCCACGCACAGGCAGGGAACAAAGCCCGCCTCTGGCACAGGAGCTCTTTGAGCCCTGCCTTTTCTCGCAGACCCTGGTTTCTCCACAAGATGTTTTGAGAAGATTCAAGAGTTCCAGGAGGAAGGTCAAGGAAAGGTGTGCTCAGTTTGAAGAGTTGCAGATGCACCCCTCCAAAAGCACGCTGGCCAAGGGCTGCCTTCCCTGTTCAGCTAGAAGTGAGGGTCACCCAGCTATCCTTTGCTACAAAGTGCCTGGTTTGGCAAAAGTAGTCCTGAGACAGGGGCTGGGATTGTGGCTCAGCTGTAGAGCGCTCGCCTAGCACGTGCGCGGCCCGGGTTCGATCCTCAGCAACACGTACAAATAAACGTATTGTGTATAACTAAAGCAAATAAATAAATATTTAATAATAATTTTAAAAAAAAGTAGTCCTGAGACAACCTTGTTGGCTTGCTAGAAAGTCAGGACCGGAAGGGTACCCAGGGGTAGCCAAGGAAGAGTCCGTGCTGGGTGTTGAGATGCATGGACAGGGAAACCTTGCGTCTGCCTCGCCTCCACTCCTGCAGCACCAGCCTCCTGCAGCACCCGGCCCCCAGCTCTCCTATGCAGGGGAACAGGGCAGTCCCAATTGGTAGGACCTATTACCCCTGGAGCCGACTTTCTCAGTCACAGTGCGGGGCTGTTGTCTTTGGCAGGCCCCGAGTCTGTCGACATGCCAATAAAGTCACTGGAAGTTTACATGAAGGCTCTTGGGGAGTCCTGCTGCTTCATTCCTTGGTGACTTTTTGCCGTAGACAGATTCCACAGGGGAGAAGCCAGCAGGAGCCCTGGACACCGTTTTCCACAGAGTGCTTTTGTCAGATGTCCTTTTCGCCACTGGCTGCATCACAAGATGGCAAGATCCTCTTGCTTTCGCACAAAGAAAGAGCCCAGCTGATCCCTCAGCTGCTTGCATCATTTGGGTACCTGAGCTGATGCATGTGAACTTGATGTCCAGGTTCCAGAGGTTTGGAGTAGAATGGCATCCAGACTGCCCTGCCAAGGACATTCAGGTTGGGCATGCGTGGGCATGCACACACACCCTCGCCAGGGCTTCTCAACCTCAGCACGACTGAGTGACATTTGGAACCAGAGTCTTTGTTGGGGTCACAGAGCTGTCCAGCCCATGGTGGGCTGTTTAGCAGTATTTCTGGCCTCTCTCTGCCAGCTGCCAGTGGCACCCCCTTCCAGTCATGATATCCAAAAAAGTCCCTAGACATTGCCATGTGTCTCCTGGGGGCAAAATTGTTCCCTGCCAAGAGCCACTGGTCTGGTGTGGTACGGAGAGATTGACCCCAATTGGTAGCTTTTCATATAAATCTTTGTCCAAATCAGCAGGTTGGGTGGACTTTGTTATTTTTGCTCTGAACAATCAGGAAATCAAGGGCACAGCAGGGCCCCAAGAAAAACAACACAGCCTAGGTGGTTTCTAATGGGGATGTTGATTTTTCCCATTTGTTCTCCCTCCATCTGCACTTGACAATGTCCTTGGTTTGGGACAGGAGGGAGACTGTGGAACACCCAGTTACCCACTGCAGCGAACCTGCCTCCAACCCAGGGTGCCAGATGTGCCAGGCCAGCTCTCCAGCTGCCAGCTTTCGTTCCCTCCTCAGTAATTTCTGGCTTTAAAAAAAAAATCTCCTTATTCAACAATCTATGCTTGAGGGGGAAAAAGAGAAACCACAGCTTTTTTTTTTTTTTTTTTTTCTCACTTGTATTTTTTTTTTCAGATTTTGGTCCTGCTTTCAACTCTAGCCATATACTTTGTGATTGCAAGTTATCATTTGGAGACAGATTAACTAGGACAAAATCACAGGCTGTACAGTAATAAATTAGTTGTTGATGTGGAGCTTCAAAACCCAGAATAAAAATGGGGAAGAAAATTAAGTAAAAACACACTTGTCTGAAAATTAAATATGAATAGAGATGGGTAATCATATTAATTATTTAAAACAAAATTATCAATGGAAACTTCATCTTGCCGCTTGGCAAGTCGCAAGCGAATCATCCCAGGCAGCTGTTTCACTTATCTTCTGACCAAGGCTATAATCTCTAAATTCAAAATAACCAGCTCAAGGCAAATATAGCCGCTTCCTTGATTTCAAAACCATCTGGATGGCAAACCAGTTAGAAGCTACACATGAAGAAATATTTTTGCAACATATTGGGAGTCGACTATGCTCATGAGAGCTGCAAGCCAGAATGAACCCCTGATACAACTTCTAAGACAGGGAAGTTCACTGTCAAGGTCAACACAGAGATCAGGAGCCCATTGCAAAGGGAAGAGAGGCTGCAAAGCTGAGTGAAGTTGGGGCGTCTGAGCTGAGCAAGGGGCCTCTTGAGAAGGACTAAATCTGAAGTTGGCGCAGGGGCAGTTATGAGTTGTAGCTGGGGGTTTGGTACCATTGTTCCTTAAATGAGAATGACTTTTGTGCAAAGCCAAATCCTGTCCCCACATGGATTATCAGATTGTTTCCAAAAAACCTTGATGTGGGAAAATGATACCTAGGAAGTTGAATCCGTGGCAGAAAAGAGAAAGGGACAGGCCATGTGGGAAGCCTTATCCCAAAGGACGACAGGCCCACTGGAGTGGTGACCGGCAGGCCAGGCACGGAGGCGACTGGTAGGAGCAGGACTTGACCCTGGCTTCGTAACATTCCTGCCTGTCACCTGGACCCGCTGAGCCTCCCTGGGTCTGTGACTCCATCAGCAAATTGGGAATGGTGACAGCTGTGGCCTCAGGGTGCTGAAAGGGTTAAGTAGGATTGATGTGTGGTGGGTACTTAACACCAGGACCTGCTGTCCCCCGTGCTGTTACCATAGCGCTAATTCTGCTCAGAGCTCCTCAGACCCAGAGAAGGAGGAGACAGGGCGCTGCTGCCTCGGCTGGAGCGAGGGCTGTCACTTCAAGTTCATCCCTGGTGGTGAGTACCATGTTGTCTTCCCGCTCTGATGCCCTGTGTACCCACAGGAGCCCCCTTCCTATGCTGCTAAGACCCCCGACTCCCACCTGCTTTACAGATGAGCTCTCTTTCTCCTCAGAGAGGATGGGGTCCTCCCCACCCCTGCCACAGTGCAGTTGCGTGGCCGTCTCTCACCTGTCCATCAAGCCACATGCCTGCCCACCCCAGCCTTCATGCAGGCTGTTCCTTCCACTCACCACAGTGTCCCCTTTGCCTGCAGATTTTGGTGTCAATTCCTGTCAGTGGACTTACTGTGGCAAAGTGTATGTGTTAAATTCTTCCCCTCACTTCTCTTCCAAGCTGGTGGCAGTGTCTGGGTGTCCCCATGGATGGCTACAACAGCAGCAATTTCCTACACCTTCACCATCCCTCGCCATTAGCACTCTAAGAATCTTGCACTGGCCACATTTGCTGGTTGTGATTTGCACTCGTGTCATTAGGGGACAGGAAGAGAGTCTGTTTGGATCGCTTTGCCCATGAACTGCCTGGTTACACGTTTTTGCCCAGCTTTACACTGGACTCTGAACAGAATCTTTGTTCTTATTGATTTGTCAGTGCTCTTTGTATACAGAGAAGCAGCTGTCTCCTGTACAATGCCGCAGCTCTCCCCAGCTCATCACTTGTTCACCCAAGTTCCCAGAAGAGAACTGCTAGTCTTCTTTTCATGCACGGTCACACCCTTGACACATCTGCAGCCACTCATGGGCCATTAGCAGACATGCACTTTCCCCAGAGGGGAGAGCAGATGGCCAATACTCCTGCCATAAATGCCCACTTTCACCTATGAATATGAGTAAGAGCTGTGTGTGTCTGTGTGTGTGTGAGAGAGAGAGAGAGAGAGAGAGAGAAGAGGTAAGAGAGATGGAGTGGAGAGACTTCCTTCAAACAAAGCTCCAGCCCTGGCTTAGCTCACTGCACACCTCACTCGCCCTGTCCCCCCAGCCCCTCCCTATGGTGGCCTCTGTGGCAGGGAAGGGGAATGAGCCCGTGCACCCAGCTCATCCAGCCACCAAGCCCAGCGGCTGAGATTTGTGGGCCATTGAGTTTCATGCCTGAATTGCCCCTGTCCAGGGAAAAGTTCAGCTTGAGTTCACACAAGGACCCCTCTCTGCAGCCTGTCTGTTGGCAAGAACATGATTGCTACAGGGAAGGCCGGGCACCTTCAGATGCCACATGCTCTCGGGCATCTGAACTGAGCACACCTTAACCAGAAAGACCGCAGTGGAGACACTCTAGACGTGCTGGCATGAACATTTTGTAAATCCCCAGTTAAATGCTAACCTGAGAGTCGTTGAGGAGAGAAGGTCCTTATTTTCCACCTACAGAGGCTGCAGAAAAGTCGAGCCCTGGAATTCAGCTGCCCACAACCTAATCCTCTGCGCCTCAGTTTCCTCCTTTGCCAAGCCACGTCTGTCCACGCTTGCGGAGACTGTGACACTGTCCTGGTGAGAAGCTTCACCTTGCCAGGCACAGAGCAAGTGCTCAGTAGATGCCACCCACGTCATTCATGAAGGTAACAGGACACTGCCTTATGGGTGACAGTACTGGAACCAAGCTGTGCTGCTGCTTCTCCATAGCTGCAAGGCACTCTGGGACAGGAGGAGCTTGGCTGAGAAGCAAGGGTCAGAGATATGACTGGACTGGCCACAGCGTGATGGAGGTGGAGAATAAGGAAAGGAGATCATGAGCCCAAGTTCCTGCTTCCAAAGGCACAGCGGACTCTGGTTGCCTTTGCCTGAGGTGCAGCCAAAGGGTCCTCTCTGGTGCATGGGGTGGACTAAGTATTTCTGGGAAGTAGGGGTTGGAGAAGTCATGTGATCATTCAGTAATTGATAGGTCAATGGGACAGAGTCAAGCAACACCCAGGTGCCCAGGAAGGGAAGGAAGACCAGGACACCAAAACCTAAACACCCAACAAGAGATAAATTTTGAGGGAATTATGTACATGTAAATTTATTTATGGCATAATGTTAGATCAAGAAGCAGAGTGTAGTATATTTTATCCCAATTATATTTTCATTTGGGGGTTGTCCTTATTTGTTAAGTATACAGAAGAAAGCATAAAATGAGTGGTTCTCTCTGGGAGGTGGAATTGTGGGTGATTTCTCTCTGCGTCTTCATGCTTTCCTCCCGTATTTCCCATTGGGTCAGTTCCATGTGGGATTGAGGACCCCAAGGAAACAGGCTGGGTTTGCAATCTCCCAGGTTTTCAACCTTTAGTTGGCTAAAACCCAGCTAGAGAGGCTGGTTAAGATACGACAGGGGTTGGGGCTGCAGAGGTGAAGCCTGGCCTGGCTGCAGTTCCTGGGGTCAGAGGTGGGATCACCCACACTGCTGGGGGTCCTAGGCTGGAGGAATGCTCTTAGGCAGGCTTGTGTTCCTGAGGGTTGACCTGGGAACACTCAGACATCCAGATGTGTCCTCCCTGCTATGTTGAGAATGCATTGCAAGTGTCCTGTCCTCAGTCTGGTGGACAGGACTTCAGGACAGGGAAATGGAGCCCCTGTAGGGTGACTGAGGCCAAACTACAGCTATGGGTAGATTGCTAAGAGCATCCATAGGGTTCTGCTCTGATTAATTACTGTAGGAACGTTGCATTATTTCTTTACACTATCTTGTCACTTAGGTGCTGCTGTTATCAACACTTGAACCTGAGGAAGTGGACGCTGCTGGGCTAGGGTGCTTCAGGGGATAGAAGTCCTGGGATACTGAGGCCTGGTGGGATCTTGGTTGCTTAGGAATCATATGGGAATCTAAATCTGCTTAACCTGGAACTCACTGCTCCCTGATTATTAGCCCTGAGATGCTAATAATCTCTCTGTATGGTCAGCCCAGGGGCATCCATTGCCCACTACAGAGATGAACCAGCAAGAGAGTGGGGTCTTTACCAAACCAGGAGACACACCATATTTGTTGGTTCCATTGGCAAAGGAGCCTTTGCCTGCCCTGCCCTTCCCCCACAGCAAGCCCTGGACTGCTTCACGCAAAATTGCAGTAGACAAGTGATGGTTGTGCCTAGCCAGCCTGTGGGGCCCTTTATTTAGCTACAGAACCCACCCTGCAGGGATGCCAGTCCTGGAGGGCTTGTCAGTCAGGGGGTATCACCTTTACCAAGCAGGTAAATCTGCAGCTGGGCCCATGGGATGCTGGCTCCAGGATCCCAACTTTTAAGAACAGTGAGCAGAAACTAAATGCATTATGCCAACAAGGTGTCCCAGGACACTGCAGAGGAGGTCCCTCCAGCTGGATTCCAAGAACATCCTTTGGTCCCCTGGGGACCCATGCTCTTCTGAGGAATCCTTTTTAGCCTGCAGGGGTCAAGCATGACCTTCTGTTGCTTACAACCAAAGCATCTAATCAGTATGCCTCCAATGCTCACTGGGGGCCCATGGTGTCTGAGTAATTAGCTCAATAGTGGGCATGCCATAAGCCCTCATCATTCGCCACCCCAGAACTTGGGGTATAGTAAACAAAAAAAAAAAAAAAAAAAAAAAAAGCTGAATTCCCTCCCTGAGCTTCAGTATTAAATTATGCGGGGTGGGGAGGGGTAAGAACTAGTTCACACCCAACCCCACTCTTTCCCAAAAGTATGGGCAAATACAGAGAATAGGACATGGGTGTGTTTAGATTGGAATTAGCAATGACCACAGTGAAACAAAATTACTTGTTCTTTGAAATGTGCAATTAGAGTTGTCTTAACATGTGTTTTTGGTGGTTGGGTGTGGTTTCTAGATAGTTTGAAACTGAAGTCTACTGTTTGGCCCATCAGCTTTAACCAAATTCTGATGGGCTCCTATTTCCTTTACAGCAACCCACAGTTACTGAAATTAAAACCGACTTGCCGGTGAATGAGAAGGCCTGGGCTTTTATGCGCGCAGCATTCCAATTTATTATTTCTCCCACACTCTTATAATACCTTTGCGTTTTTATCTGCTTCTTGCAGAGAGTCGACTCTGCAGCAGCAAAATCAATCTCAGAGAGGCTAAGAACCTGCCCGAGAGCGAGTGATGGATTGAACTTGCCAGAAAACTCCATCTCACGCTCCCAAGGACTGAAGGCGTCCCATTCATAATGGAGCCTCTGGAGGTGGTTGGGGGCAGCCTGATTTTCAGAAAAGTCGGAGTCCCCAGTTCCACGTAAAGCCGAGTCCATTCCCACCAGGACTTTCATTATTGCTGCTGACAGGGGCCCAGGGAAGACAGGTCAAGCCTGCAATCTCCCGAATCCAACGGGGGATTCAACCAGGACTTGTGTCACTTGGAGCAGTTCTGAGCATGTGCAAAAAAGTTACTGACTTCATCAGTAAGCGGTTGAAACAGATCCCTGGTGATATGCGTCATTTGCTTAGAAATTTCATATCTTTTTTTTTTTTTTCATTCATTCATTTTATTTTATTTTTTTAAAATTTTTTTATTATTTATTTACTTATTCATCATGCACAAGTATAGTATCTTTTTACATACAACTGCTTGTATACAAAGTATATAAGTACCATTCAGATCTTCAATCATGCATTTAGGATAATGATATCCATCTCATTCAACCACCAATTTTTTTCTAACCCCCCCCTTACTCCCTCCCTCCCCTCCCTTTCCGTTGACCATTCTAGTGTTCCTCTGATCCTATGTACCCCCTTCCAACAACTCTGTGAACCAGCCTCCTTATATCAGAGAAAACATTCGGTACTTGGATTTTTGAGATTGACTAATTTCACTTAGCATTATATTCTCCAACTTCATCCATTTACCTGCAAATGCCATTATTTTATTCTCTCTTATTGCTGAGTAAAATTCCATTTTGTATATATACCATATTTTTTAAAATATTTATTTTTTAGTTGTAGTTGGATACAATACCTTTATTTATTTATTTTTATATGGAGCTGAGGATCGAACCCAGGGCCTCGCAGGTGCTAGGTGAGCGCTCTACTGCTGAGCCACAACCCCAGCCCAGAAACTTCTTATCTTTTATTTTACCTCCAAGCACAAAGGCAAACCTCTTTATCTTCAGGACCCTTAATGAATGAGCACAGATTTGCTCTGTGGCTTCCTAGAGCCTCAACCCAGTGGGGCGGATGCTCTCGGCTCAAGTGCTTAGCTTTTCAACAAGCATTTAGGGGGTGCCGCTGTACACCCCAGGGACAAAAAGGACATGACATGGCCCTCGGGGGATTCATATTCCGGTTGGAGGGATAGAGTGGGATAGGACAGGCCAACCAGAAAACAAATAAGTCAACAAGAAAATGCCCAATGGGTAAGTGCCGAGAATGGTGGTAAGAGAGGATGGAGGCACTGCCTACGGAGGCACTGCCTCAGGAGCCAGGCGGAGGCCCCGCCCTAAGAGATGGAAAGGCGCTAACCCCAAAGGCACCAGCTCACAGCCAGTCAGGGCTAAGGGCTCCGGAAGCAAGCCGCAGGTTTCAGTGCAAGGCCCTCCAGCTGCAGGGTGGAGAGGTGTCATTGGGAGGCAGGGACAGGGACTTGGTCTTGTTAAGAGGGATGGAGGGAGGAGGCATCATCTCTAGAGGGACGTGGATATGGAGTCAGGAAGGGTAGGACTTGTGGGTGGTTTGGATGTGGGGGCTGGATGCTTCCCGCGGCTGACGTTACAGAGTGCCACCAACTGGAGGCCTTAGTACAACCGGAGTTCAGGAGGCCAGAGGCTGAGACCTCTCTCCTTGGCTTGGCTTCTCGCTGTCTCCTCACGTGGCCAGTCCTCTGTGGGCATGCATCATCCGCCTCTCTGTATGTCCAAATTTCATCTTCTAATAAGGACACCAGTCCAACTGGCACACACAAGCCTCCCTGAGGCCTCATTTTAATTGCTTTCCCCACATTTTTATGGGTGCTTTATAGTTGTACATGCTGATGGGATTTGTTGCTGCATATTCATACATGCATACAATATAACGGTATAATTTGGCCAACATCGCTCCCCAGCTATCACCTACACCCACCCTGGGTTCCTTTCCTCTACTGATCTCCCTTCTGTTTTCATGAGATCCCCTACCTTTCTTTTACCTTTTTATTTCCTAGCTTCCACCTGTGAGAGAAAACATAAAACCTTTAACCTCCTAAGTGTGACTTATTTCACTTAACATAATGGTCTCTGGTTCCATCCATTTTCTTGCAAATGACATAATTAATTTTTCTTCATGGCTGAATAAAACTTCATTGTGTATATATACCACATTTTCTCTCTCCATTCATCCATTGACGGACACCCAGGCTGGTTCCGTAGTTGGGCTATTGTGAATTGTGCTGCTATAAACACGGGCTTTCATGGATCACTGTAGTGAGATGACTTTAATTCTTCAGGGTAAATACTGAGGAGTGCTACAGCTGGTCACATGGTGGTTCCACGCCTGGTCTTTTGAGGAGCCTCCATACTGATCTCCATGGCGGTTGTACTAATTTACAGTCCCACCAACAGTGTGAAAGTGTTCCTTCTTCTCCGCATCCTCTTCAGCATTTATTATTGTTTATATTCTTGATGGCTGCCAGTCTGACTGGAGTGAGACGAAATCCCAGTGTAATGTTGATTTGCAGTCCCCTGATTGCTAATGATTTTGAACATTTTTCATATATTTGTTGGCCGTTTGTATTTCTTCTTTTGAGAACTGTCTGTGTTAATTCACTTGCCCATTTATTAATTGGGTTATTTGGTTTTTTGGTGTAAAGTTTTTTGAGGTTTTTGAAAAAAATTTTATTAATTATTAATGGACCTTTATTTATTTATTTGTTTATATGTGGTGCTGAGAATCGAACCCAGTGCCTCACACATCCTAGGCAAGCAACAGTACCACTGAGCCACACCCCCAGCCCCTTGAGTTCTTTGTATATTGGATATCAATCCTCTGTCAGAAGAGTAGCTAGCAAAGATTTCCTCCCATTTCTCAAGGTTCTCTCTTCACATTTCTGATTGATTCCTTTGCTGTGCAGAAGCTTTTTAATTTGATGCCACCCATTTGTTAATCCTGGCATTATTTCCTGAGCTTTAGGGTCCTATTGAGAAAGCTGTTGCCTGTGCCTAAAAGCTGGAGTGTTCACCCAAATTTTCTTCTAGGAGTTGCATAGTTTCTGGTCTAATTCCCAGGTCTTTGATTCATTTTGAGTTGATTTTTGTGCTGAGTGAGAGATAAGGTTCTAGTTTCATTCTTCTGCATATAGATAGCCAGTTTTCCCAGCACCATTTGTTAAAAAGTCTGTGTTTTCTCAGTATGTGTTTTTGGCCTCTTTGTCGAGGATCAGATGACTGCAGATGAGTGAGTTTGTCTCTGTGTCTCCTATTCTGCACCATTGGTCAATGTGTCTTTTTTATGCTAGTGCCATACAGTTTTTGTTACTGTAGCTCCATATTCTAATGTGAAGTCAGGTATTGTGATGCCTCCAGCATTGCTTTTTTGGCTTAAAATTGCATTGGCTATTCTGGGTCTTTTATCCTTCCAAATGCATTTTAGGACTATTTCTTCTAGTTCTGTGAAGAATATCATTGGTATTTTGTGTGTGTGTGTGTGTGTGGTACCGGGTATTGAACTCAGGGGCATTCGACCACTGGGCCATATCCCCAGCCCTTTTTTTGTATTTTTTTATTTAGAGACAGGGTCTCACTGAGTTGCTAAGTGCCTCACCATTGCTGAGGCTGGCTTTGAACTCGTGATCCTCCTGTCTCAGCCTCCCAAGTGCTGGGATTACAGTTGTGTGCCACCGCGCCTGGCTCTGTCATTGGTATTTTGATGGGAATTACATTGAGTCTGTATATTGCTTTTGATAGTGTGGTCATTTGAACAACGTTAATCTGCCTCTTCATGAACCTGGCAGGTCCTTCCATCCTCTGAGGTCTTCTGCAGTTTCTTTCTTCAGTACTCTATAGCTTTTATTGTCTTTTCCCTCCTTAGTTAAGTTTACTCCTAGCTTTCTGTTTGTTTGTTGTCTGTTTGTTTGAGGCTACTATGAATGGAATTATTTTCCTGATCTGTTTCTCAATAGATTTGTTGTTGGTATATAGGACAGCTATTGGTTTTTGTGTGTTGATTTTGTAACTTCCTACTTTGCCAAATTTGTTTATGAGATCTAGCAGTCTCTTGGTGGAGTCTCTTACATCTTCTAGGTACAGGATCATATCATCTGCAATCAGAGATCATTTGACTTCTTTCTTTCCTGTTTTTATCTCATTTATTTCCTTCTTTTACTTAATTGCTGTGGCTAGAATTTCTAGCAATATGTTAAACAGGAGTGGTGAGAATGGACATCCTGTCTTGTCATAGATTTTAATGGAAATGCTTTCAGTTTTTCCACATTTACTATGAGGTTTGCTTTGGGTTCTCTTATATAGCCTTTATGATGTTGACATAGATTACTTCTATCCCTAGTTTCATTTTTTTTTTATCATGAATGGGTGCTGAATTTTGTCAAAGGCTTTCTCTGCATCTGAGATGACTAAGTGATTTCTGTCCTTAATTCTATGTATGAGATGCATTACATTTATTGATTTGTGTACTTTGAAACGTCCTTGCCTCTCTGGAATAAAACCAACTTGATTGTGGTATATAATCTTCTTAATATTTTGTTGTATATGTTTTGCTAATATTTTATTAAGTATATTTGCATCTAAGTTCATCAGGAATATTGGTCTGTACCTTTCTTCCCTTGATGTGTCCTTACCTAGTTTTGGTATAAGTGTGATACTGGCATCATAGAATGAATTTGGAAGTGTTCTGTCCGTTTCTATTTTGTGAATAATTGGAGGAGTAGTGACACTAGTTCTTCATTAAAGGCTTGGTAAAATTCAGCTGAGAATCCATCTGATCCTGTTTTCTTTGTTAGAAGACTTTGTATTACTACTTCTATCTCATTGTTAGTTATTGATCTGTTTAGGTTTTCTATCTCAAATATAATCAGTTTGGACAGATTATATTTGTTTAGAAATGTATCAATTTCTTCTAGGTTTTCCAGCTTGTTAGAAGATAAAATTTCAAAGTAGTTCCTAATGATCCACTGGATTTCTGTAATGTCTGTAGTGATTTCTCCTTTTTCATCTCTAACTTTATTAATTTTTTTCATCTTTTTCTTTTTGTTAGTTTGGCTAAGGGCTTATCAATGTTGTTTTATCTTTTCAAAGAACCAACTCTTTCATTGATCCTTTATATTTTTTATTCTTAATTTTATTGACCTTGGCTCAGATCTTAATTATTTTCCTCCTTCTACTGGTTTTGGAATTGGTTTTTCTTCTTTTTCAAGGGCCTTAGGATGCATCATTAGGATTTTTTTTTATTTGGGATCTTTCTGATTTTCTTATATAGGCACTCATAACTGTAAACTTTCCTCTTAGAATTGCCTTCATAATGTCCCAGAGGTTATGATATGTTGTATCACTATTCTCATTTGAGTCTAAGAATTTTTTAATTTCTCCCTTGATTTCTTCTATCACATATTCATCATTTGAAAGTGTATTGTTTAATCTCCATGTGTTTATATAGTTTCCATAGGGTTTTGTCATGTTGATTTCTAATTTCTTATCATTATGATCTGATAAGATACAAGGAATTATACCAGTTTGTTTTGTATTTGAAAGAGTTGCTTTGTGTCCTAAAATATTCTCTATTTTGTAGAAAGTTCCACAAACCACTGAAAAGAAAGTGAATTCAACTATTGTTGAATGAAATATTCTACAGATGTCTATTAAGTCCATTTGATTTATACTATTATTCAGGTCCACAGAATCTTTACTGAGTTCATGTCTGGTTGATCTATCCAATGGTGAGAGAGGTGTGTTGAAATCACCCAGTATTATTGTACCAAGGTCTATGTAAGGCTTTGATTTTGAATAGTGTCTCTTTTATGTAATTAGTTGTACCCATGTTTGACGCACAAATATTTATTATTGTTATATCTTCTTATTGGATCGTTTCCTTTACCAGTATGAAGTGACCTTCTTTGTCTCTTCTGATTAACTTTGGTTTGAAGTCTGTTTTTTCAAATATGAGAGTAGGCACTTTTACTTGTTTTCAGGTTCCATTCACATTGTATAAATTATTTCCATCCTTTCACTTTCAGCCTGTGACCATCTTTGCCTGTAAGGTGAGCCTCTTGCAAACAACATATAGTTGCATCTGTTTTTAATCCATTCTGCCAGCCTGTCTTTTAATTGGAGAGTTCATATCATTTACATTCAATGTAATTACAGAGAGATGTTTATTCATTCCTGTCATTTTGATTTATTTATAATGTTTAATTTGGTCCTATTTCTCATTGGCTTAGGAATTCTTCAAATGAACTCTAGGTTTGTTTTTGATTTCTTCTGTGTGGAGTATTTTGTTAAGTAAGTTCTGTAATGCTGATGTAGTTGTCATAAAATCTTTTAGTTTCTGCTTACCTTGGAAGGTTTTTATTTATTCTTTAGTTTTGAATGTTAGCTTTGCTGGATATAGCAGTCTTGATTGACAGATATTTTCTTTCAGGACTTGGAACACATCATCCCAAGCCCTTCTACTTTTTAGAGTTTGTGCTGAGAAATTGGAAGTGATTCTGATAGGTTTGCCTCTAAATGTGACCTGATGCTTTTCTCTTGAGGATTTTAGAATTCCATCCTTATTCTTTTTGTTAGGCATCTTAATTTTTTTTATTCAAAGTTGTTGTATTTATAATAGTAGTATGTATTACAATTCATAATGCACATATAGAGCATCTTTTTACATAAAACTGTTTATAAACAAAGTATATTCGTACCATTCCAGTCTTCAATCATGTATTTAGAATAATGATATCCATCTTATTCAACCACCTTTTCTTTTTTTCCCCTCCATCCCCCCTTGCTTCCTCCCTTCCCCTCCCTTCCCTTTGGCCATTCTAGTGTTCCTCTAATCCTCCTATGTACCCTGACCCAACAACACTGTGAACCAGCCTCCTTATATCAGAGAAACATTCAGTATTTGGATTTTTGAGATTGACTAATTTCACTTAGCATTATATTCTCCAACTTCATCCATTTACCTGCGAATTAGGCATCTTA
Source organism: Tamias sibiricus (assembly GCA_025594165.1). Classification (NCBI taxonomy): domain Eukaryota; kingdom Metazoa; phylum Chordata; class Mammalia; order Rodentia; family Sciuridae; genus Tamias; species Tamias sibiricus. Next base: position 155,458,044 of record CM046659.1, read on the forward strand.
ATTATAATGTGTCATGGAGAGGTTCTGTTTTGATTTTGTCTATTTGGGTTCAGAATATATCCTGTGTCTGGATGTTCATCTCATCCTCAAGTTTTGGACGTTTTTCTGTTATTATTTCCTTGAGGAGGTTATCAATTCCCTTAGCCTGCATCTCACAAACCTCTTCAATTCCCGTGATTCTTAAATTTGGTCTCTTAATGTTACCCCAGAGATCTTGTATATTCTGATCTTGGTTACTTATTTTCTCTTCTTTAATGAGGCCTGAATGTTCAAGGCTGGCCACTTTGCCTCCATCTCTGAAATTCTGTCTTCAGCATGGTCTACTTTATTAGAGAGACTTTCAACTGAAAATTTTATTTGATTTATTGTGTCTTGTATTTTGAAGACTTGTTTGGTTCCTTTTCAATGTTTCTATCTCCTTATTGAATTTCTCATTAATATTCTGTGTTGACTTCCCTAATTCATTCAGTTGTTTTTCTATGTTCTGTTAGAATTCATTGATTGTTCTTATAATGATTCTTTTGAATTCTTTATCTGACATTTCATTTACTTCAATATCTTTGGGGTCAGTTGCTGGTAAATTATGAACCTTAGGAGGTATCATGCTACCTTTTAAAATTCATTTTGTCTTGTATTTCTGTGTCGGGTTTTATGCATCTGTTTGGAAGCATTTCTCTTCCTCTTTTATGTGTGGGCCTTTATAGGGCATAGTCCTCACTTGCCAAAGTGTCCTAGAGTGATTTAGATTGAGACCCTCCTCATATATATTGTACCCACAGATTTTGTGTTAATTTTCTGTTTTTGCTGTAGCAGTGGATGTTTGTAGGTAGAATGTGGGGGCCCACCTCTATCTGTTTCTACTTGAGGCCTGGTTGTTAGTGTGGGTTTTTGTCTCTTCTTTGTATTAAAGTCTAGCTGAAGATTGAGTGTCATTTATTTATATGTGAGGTGCACTGTCTTTTGGTGAAGTTTAGTTCAACAGTAGAGTCTCTACCCTGTGAATTTGTAGTGTCCCTGTAGGTATGCAGCACCTCACAGAACAGGGCCAAACAAACAATTGTAACAACTGATGCAAACAATATATAGCATTAAAATAAATACTCAGTTACTGCTATGACATCTACAACATTAATTACCACAAAAATACAGGAGTGGTGTGGTCAGCAATTATCAACAATAGAAACAATAATCATGAGATAGAGCTGGCTTTAAAGCAAACAGCAGGTGTCAACTGTGTCATCCACAGCAGTAATGATTTCATCAGCATTAACAGTGAGCAGAGATTATATAAGCCAATTCTAAAAGATGGTAAAATACAGTTAGTTAATGAAAAGAAAATGTGATAGGCAGGTAAAAAAGAGTTTACAATTTCAAAATGTGAACAGAGAGGATGTAGAAGAGGTATAGTATGTGATGGTTATAAAGAAAAAAGAGAAAAAACAGGAGAAACAAAGGGATTGAAAATGAGAGTCTGATAGAATGTGTCTGTTAACCGAAGAAGAAAAGAGATAAAGAGAAATGAAAACAATACAAAACAAAACCAAAATATACCAACCAAAAAATCCTAACCCTCAAAAGACAAAGCAGGGAAAAATAACTACATGTAAAAAATGCTAAAAATGAGAAAAAAGAAACAAATATGTTTATGCATATTATGCATATATTTCCCTGAACCAATCAGCACATCAAGAAACACACACACACACACACACACACACACAAGGAAGATGGAGAAAAGAAAATGATTTTTAATGAAAAATGACAGGCAGGGGCAGTGGTGCAGGCCTATAATCCCAGCATCTCAGGAAGCTGAGGCAGGAGGATTGCAGGTCTGAAGCCAGCCTCAGCAACTTAGCAAAACTCTGTCTCAAATTTTTAAAAATTTTTTTTAAAAGGCTGGGGATGTGGCTCAGTGTAAATGCCCTGGTGTTCAATTCCTGGTGCTAAAAAAAGAAAAAAGAAAGAAGAAGAAGAGTGATGGAATTGTCTCCTCTGAGGTGATCACAATAGTCTACAAGAATGGACGGTTACTCTCTATGCCTAAGTGTCTTTCTTTCTATTTCTTCTTGAGCTGTGTACTGAGACAGAGAGCAAGAGCCAGGGGTTGTCAACCCCTTTCTGTTTGTGTGTTACTTTCCAAGCTGCCCGTTGGAGTGGACTAAGCCTAAAGGTGGTTGAAATCAGTCTCGGCTTCCCTTCTCACAGGTATGAGATAGGATGGAGTAGAGTGCTGTCAGTTGGAGTTTTGTCCACACAGCCCAGAACAGGGCACTCCCAGGATAGGCTGCTGTAGAGTTCTGCCATGGAGGCTCAGTGGGTCAGGCTTAGGTCTAATCAGACCTTGGGGGCTTAGTTGGGCGTGTCTGCTCTGGAGAGATCAGATCAATGCACCCCAAGGGCCTGGTGGTTGCTAATCTCTGCTGGGAGTCTGTATCTGGGGAGTCTCCCGAGGATTCTACTCATGGGGTAGGGAGTCAATCCTTCACCCCTTCTGCTGGCCGTGAGCATGGTCTTCCCAGGCTTCTGGGGCTTAGTACCCGCGTGTCCACACCTGCCTCTGCAGATTTCAAACCCACTGCAGTTGGCCATGTGAGCTGCCAGACTCAAAGGGCAAAGTGAGTTGGGCTCCCCCTTGCTTTTCCTGTAACAGGGACTCACTTGATGCTATGACTATATCCCCTGTGGCTTTGAAACCTACATGTATTTTTCCTTTTCCCAATCTTCTTTGCCCTCAACTTCTCCTCCCTGATCTTCTTTTCCCGATCTTCTCTGATAGTTTCCCCAAATTTCTCCTCCCTGATCTTCTCCTCCTTGACCTTCCCCTTCCTGACCTCTCCTCCCTAATCTATTTTCTCTGAATCACCTCTATAGAAGCCCCCTGTTCCTGTGGGTGGGCAGAATCACAGCCTTTGGGACAGGAGTCCCTGTGTTTCTCTAGCAAAGCAGTCAACCATCTTTTTCCTTTTTCTCAAAACTGTGTCCTTGTTATTGGATTGGCATTGGGGACAAGGACCGAGCTTACGGCAACATTCCCACTTGAATTCCCCTGGGGACAATCTTCTCTATGCCTGTTTCACTCACATTCTGCTAGGCCACATGACATGGCGGTCATTGTGCGGTGTGGGCCATGTGGAAAGTCCTGACAGTAGGTGAGTGGGAGATAAGGGACTTAGTCTCCCATCTGTGAAGGGGGTCAGGACATTTGTATAGCTCTCCTACTGAAGTCTTGTTCTCAATTGTTTCTGAGGGGCTGCTTTGGGCCAGGCCCAGGGACAGAGCAGATGGCACGGTGACCAAGAACAGACCCATCAGGAAGCCAAGGGCCAGGGCAGGCTGGGCATGGCAGGAGCAGGTCCCTGCTGGGGTTTGTGCTATGGGGTGGGGAGGAGGGCAGGCATCCCATATGGGGACCTACAGAAGAGCCTGGAAGAGAAACCACCTCTACACATGAAGTGAAAAGAAGCAAAGTCTTCACATTTACACACCCGGGTTTTCAATGATAAGGGGTCCGTTTATCATTGTTGAGAACAATGCTCAAGAATCTGGAAACAGTTTTTGCTTTTAGAAAGAGGGATTGGGCTGGAAGGAGAGAGAAACTTTATTTTCAGCCTTCCACATGATACTTTTTATTTTTTTCCATTTAATTTATTTTCTATTTAAAAACTAAAGTATTAAGTCTTAAAAAATAAAAATATCTTGAGCTGCACCCGTAGCGCCATGGTAGCCCGTTGCCAGGAACTTGTGAGGCCCAGAGTGTGAAGGTGTGAGGTGGAAATGCCCCGTCCAGAGTCGGCACCCACAGAATATCTGTTGGGAGAATAAATGCACAGACTGAGGCCCAGGTGGTGGGAGAGGAAGTGGAGCAGCTCTGGTGTGCACGAGAACCATCAGTGGGTCCGAGAAGGCTGAGAGCTGGAGGACGAGGGAGAGGTGGGGACAGGGAAGGGCTTGTGCCCGGGCGCTTCCCAAGCTCCAGAGTCTCCCAGAGCCCGGATGTGGAGGGGAGTCACCTGCAGGGCAGGAGCAGGCAGGGTCCCACCGTTTAGAAGGAACTCGAGGTGAAGAGGACAGGAGCCAGCTAAGGAGGAGCCACAGGGCTGTTCTGGTCCTGTCACATCTGAAGGTTTTTCCCCAGTGGCCCTTGGGGATAAGGAAGAGGATCAAGTGACTCATCTTTAAACCAAACTGAAAGTTGAGTCCATGAGCAGGCGGGCCGGAAGAGAGAGGGGGAAGGGAAGGGTTACTGCAGGAGAAAATCCCTCCTAAGACAGGCCCTGCCATGGACATTGTCAGAGGAGGTGTGGGGGACGTCGAGGGCCTCCTCTGGCATTGTCCTGGAAGCCCTGTCTTAGCTGGCTAGATGGCTGTCCAGAGGTGGGAGAGCAGTTCCCAGCCTCCCTTGCAACTGGCACAGCTGGTGGACTGGCTAACTGGAGAGACGTGCCTGCCCTGCTTCCCTTTCTGCAGAGAAATGCAAACTCGCTCCATGCCCAGCTGTACCCCGTAAATGAAAGTCACACCCAGGGTTGGGGCACAGCCACACGACAGAAGGAGCCTGGTCAGAGCTGTGAAACCAACCCATCTCTCCTGCAGAAGCCCCTCCACCTGGCCATGGTGACTGTACGTTGGTCTCTGTCATAGCAGCCAAGTTGTGTTCTAAAGAACTGAATGAAGTGAGGAGCTGGAATGCTTGGAGCCCAGGTGGCGACTGGTCACTCTGATAGACACCGACGGAGCTGAGGCTGCAAGAGAGGAGATGGCCGTGGGAGAGAAGGGTTCACAGCCTCGGCAGCCAAGAGCAGCGTACTGGCCACAGAAGACGTCACTGCAGAGGACCAAGCGTGAGGTGGGCCCAGGAGCAAGGGGCTGTTACACAGAGGAGGAAGGACACGTTTTGGAAGGTCTGTAGCTTATGACCTGCCATCAGGGAGGCTGACCTGCAGATTGAGAGACCTGCAGATTGAGAGATGTGGATCCAGCTGGTCTGAGGGGTCAGCAGGACTCCAGCGGCCACTTCCGACAGACCCTCTTCCCTCCTTGGGCCCCGCTGGCCCCGCATCTAGACCAGCAGCAGGCGGCATTTCTTTTGCGAGAGGACCGATTCAGGAAAACCAAGGATATTAACAAGATCCTTTCTTTCCGGGTTGGGATTGTGGCTCAGCGGTAGAGCGCTCACCTAGCACGTGGGCGACCCGGGTTCGATCCTCAGCACCACGTACAGATAAAACGCATTGAATAAAACGCATTGTGTACAACTAAAAACAAATAAATAAAAATATTAAAAAAAAAAAAGATCCTTTCTTTCCTCCTTCAAGAAATCATATCCTTGTCAATCAGGAAATGCCACGGCTCACACAGCAGTTAAGCACACTTCAGTTCGGTCCACTTGCCGAAGGGTGGGTTTTGCAGGTCATCATTTCAGGGCTCTGATTGCGCCTCTGCCTGGAGCTGGGCTGTCGAACGGTGGCTTCGAAGCTAGTTTACATAGTCTCTGCTTGGCTGACCTTGTACGCTATTGAACTGGAAAATGTGGTTTGTATCGTAAGGCCTCTTAATAATGTAATTTTTTTTTTGAAAGAAGGGATTTTTCCATTGCAAATGAGACTCGGAACATGTATTTAGCACAAAGAACGCCTCAGTCTATTTTGAAACACAATTTTCATTAGACGGGTTTTTTCACTGTAACAAGGATTTAAATTTATATTAAAAACAGCCTGACATACCCCCAACACACATTTATGTCTATTTCTTCCTAGAAGAAGGTCTGGAAGGAGCCCCAAGCCACTAACAGTGGTTACTGCTGGGGGACGCCAGTGGCAGGAGGGACAAAGGGCCGATTTGAGTCTCCATCTGGATTATTGTTTAATATGTGAATCGTGGCCTAATGGGACCTGTTCTGAGATGATCTCGTCACTGTGCAAACGTCACCGTGACGACGAGATCACCTCAGAACACCCAGCCATATCATGGTCAGGGACCCTGGTGGTGGTGGAGCAGTGACTGTGCCTTCAGAGACTGCAGGCGGGTCCTGCCGCCCGCCAGCAGGTGACCTTGACTAAGTGTTATGGGCTAAGTTGTGTCCTCAACCCACCCAAATCCACATGTTGAAGTCCTAACCTAACCCCAGGACCTCAGAAAGGGACCTTGTTTGGAGATAGGGTCTTAACAGAGGTGATCAAATTAAAATGAGGGCCTCTGGGTGGACCCTAATCCAATGTGACTGGTGTCCCCGTAGCTTCAGCTCCACAGCCAGGCCACCTCAGGGTGACCCTGACTCTTCCCTGCCGCTTCTCCACCTCAGCTCCGTAAGCTCCCGACCCCAGGGAGCCCCCAGCCAGTCTTTCTTAAAGGACCCGGGTCCATCAGAGGATGAGTGGGCCGACACCTGTGTGCCAGAGGCCTGAGGGCCCTGCTGACCACCCTGCTCAGTGCACCCCATGCCCAGCATGGCCCCTGCCCGTGGCTGGAAGAGTTGCACGTGTCCCCACAGAACTCCGAAAAGTGGCTGTACTCCTGGGCCGGGCCACGAGCCCCTGGAGCCATGCTCAACGCCTGGTGCCTCCCCAAAACCTGGCCCCTGCCCAGAACTTACACCCTTTAAATTCCCTCATGGGATTCAGAAAACCCACCTGCACTCGTGAACCCGGGAGCAGGGTGGGTAGGAAAGCCCTGCTGCCCACACTCGGGAAGAGGAGCACAAAAGTTAGCATCACCTGCCGCAGGCTCTGGGGCCACGCTGGGCAGTCTGCCTCCCGTGCTGGGTCCTCCTCCTGGTGCTGGGAGGAGGGACGTGGGAGCACCCGGCCGGGCAGGGCTAAGGGACCAAAAGCTTGGAGAAGTGGTCTTGGGGCCACAACTGTGCAAGTTGCGAGCTCAGGGCTGGGGCCTGGCATGGGCTCAGCGGGGCGTGATCAGAAAACTGACAGCAGTTTAGAGAGAGCTGTGCAAGAAGAGCATGGCAGGAGAGCAATCCTGGGCACAGAATGGGTTTTCAGGACTTTGGGAGGGGAAGGGTCTCAGCAGGAGGCTTGCTGGAGTACCCATTTTCATGACACAGCACTTGACCAGGAAGAATGCACGCTTTGAAATATAGCACAAAAGCGCACCTCGGGCCCACCCTCACCCCAAGCCCCCACTGCCCATGCCTCTGTGCACCCGTCTTCCTAAATTTCATGTCTCTTCCTTTCCAGCCCAGGTGTTCCCTGCACACCGTATTTTTAGCTCTGTGTGTTCTTGGCTTTCTAAAGGGGGTGGCTGATAGCACCTCTTGTTCTTCAGCGCTAGATGCTGTCCCTGGAGAGCTTGTCTAAGAGGAAAGCCTCTATCAGGTGCAGCTGCTTCACCCACTTTTCACCACTGGGTAATATTCCGGGGTGTGAAGATGCCGCGGGCTGCTTCCTGGCACCTGTCTCCAGGCGCTGGCCGTGTGCAGCTTGGCCGGCATGAGCCGGCTGTGAGGGCCCTTCCTGTGCTCCTTGCCTGGAGCACACACTGCCAGCATCTGAGTCACCACCTCCTAACGAGTCGTGAAACCGCATTAGCAGGATCCAAGTGGCACTTTTTCACACATGGAAGAGAGGAGGATACTTGAAAGTGGCAGCTGCCAGGGAGAGCCAGCATCATTTCCTGGAACTTCTGTCCCATCATACTTGAGTGTGCTTGTGTGCACCATGTGTGTGTGTGTGCGCGTGCGTACCAGGTGGTGACATCAAATGTGCCTCTGACTGGGAATCACGGAAAATGTCCGTTAACCACCGTGCTCATGCTGGGGACGACTACGGAGTTAATTCACTAAAGTCATTTTACAAAGTCACTAGCCCAGCCCATGCTCCCAGGCCCAGGTTCCACGGATGCTCACCTACACTTGATTTTTTTGGAATTCATAACTTCTGCCTTTCCAAGGAGCACAAAATATTTCCTCACTGGTCTTGATTTGCATGCCCTGATGCCCACCATGGGGAAGTTCCTCTGCATCTTCCTTTGTGCTCCACTTTGGTCTGTGAGATCCCGGCTCCTGTCCCATGCTGGGTTCCCTAGGGGACAGTCTGCCTTAAGATTGGAGGTACCTTTGCACGCCTGTCGGTCTCCCCTCCTTGGCAGTGTGCGTGTGGCAGGCACCGTCCCATTTGTGGCATTTTTCTTTTCATTCTCTCTGTGGCGTCCTACGAGTGACAGAAGTTCCTGATTTTTAAAAAAAAAAATATTTATTTATTTACTTTAGTTGTACACAATGGAATGCATCTATGTTTACGTGGTGCTGAGGCTCGAACCCGGGCCGCGCACGTGCGAGGCGAGCGCGCTACCGCTGAGCCACAACCCCAGCCCCCGTTCCTGATTTTTATGTGGTCATATTTACCAATTTTTCTTTCAATGCCTTTTGTAGTTTTTGCATTTTGTGTAAGAAATCCTTTGCTCTCGGAGATCATAAAAGTACTCCATGTCTTCTTCTAAAAGCTTTAGCATTTTACCTTTCATGTTAAGTCTTTTGATCCTTTGGAAATTGATTCAGGGGTGTAGTGTGAGGAAGAAATCGACTTCTTGTTCTTCTCCATGTGGACGGCCAGTCCTCCCTGCCCTACTTATCAATGGCCTCCCCTCTTCCCCTCCCCACAGCTTCCAGAAGCTCCCCGAGTCAAGATCTGGGCTCAAGATTCCATTATTTTGGCCAATTTGTTTATCTCTTTGCAAAATAAACAGCACTACAGTTATTCAAATTTCTGAGAGATCTCAGTCTCTGATACAAGACACCCCTATATCTTATGTCCCTACAGTTCCTGTTACCTTGGCTCTGTCCTATGTTTTATTGCCATCTTATCAAGAACTTAAAAATACATAATAAGGTGACCTGTTGGGATTCCAAATGGAATCCATCTTGTCTGGATCAGTGTGTAGACAGCAGACATCTCTCGATGTGCTCTCTTGGTTTATCTACATCTTCTTTAATGTCTTTCAATTTCTCTTAATTTTTTTAAATTGTGGATAGACACAAAACTTTTATTTTTATGTGGTGCTGAGGATTGAACCCAGTGCCTCACACATGCTAGGCAAACACTCTACCAATGAGCTACATCCCCAGCCCATCAAAAATTTTTATGATCCCTGCTAAGCATGCCCTGCATGTGTTGAGGAAGTGTTTTCCTAGGTACCTTGTGGTCCTTACCGTGCTGCAAGTGGCCTCTCCCCAGTTGCTGGTTGCTGCCAGGGAACATCATTGGTTTCTGCACATCTTGCTAAATAGCCATCTTGCTAAACACTTGTTATTTCTAATAATTTCTCCGTAGATGCTGAGTTTTTACACAGACAATCACATCATCTACAAATAGTGATAATTTTCTTTCTTTTCTAATCTTTATGCCTCATATTTCTTTTTTTTGCGTTTCACTGCCAGGACCTTTGGTAAAATGTCGGAAGTAATTGTCATTCATTGTGATGATGGTGTCCTTGTCTCATCCCTGGTCTCGAGTTTGGTATTTCACCATTAAAAAGTATCATTTACTGTAGGGATTTTTGATAATGCCCTTAATCAGCATAAGGACATATCAAACTATTTCTCTTTTGATGAGAGCTTTTGATTATGAATGGGTGCGGAATTTTATCAGATGTTCTTTCTGCATCTATGAATGGGTCTTTTAATCTGTGAACGTGGTGTCTGACATTCACAGATCCTTCTGACGGAAGCTACTCTTGCCTCACTGAGATAGACCCCCATGCAGACATATGCATTATCTTTTTGTTATATTTTGTCATGGTCCTCCATATTCCATCTAATAAGTTTTTTCTTTTGAATGTTTGTTTTTCAGTTGTAGTTGGACAGATACCTTTATTTTATTTATTTTTATGTGGTGCTGAGGATCGAACCCAGGGCCTCACACGAGCTGGGCAAGCTCCCTACCGCTGAGCCACAACCCCAGCCCCCATCTACTGAGTTTTTATTCAGGACTAATGGCACGTAGGCCATAAATGACATTGCTCTCGTCTTGCCCTGGTTCTTCTTCCTCTCACTGTCCTCAGGACTTCAGGGTTCTTCTCCTATGGAGTCCTTTCCAAAGCCCAGAGGTGGTGGGGCGAGGGAACCCAGGCAGTGGCTTCACAGGGACGGAAGTTTTGCAAACATTGAAAACAAAAGATATTCTATCATTAATCAATCAAGGCATCTCTTCCCACCACCCTGCTTTCCTGCTTCTCTCCCACTCCTTTTGTCTCACTAAGCCTTTGCTGCAAATTGGTGGAGTGACCACAGGCACTTGGGGGATCTGATGCCAGAAGCAGTTGCATGGCAATTCTGTTGGTCACTGGGATAGGCGAGTGTGTTCTGCAGCCACTCCCCTGTGGCTAAGTTCTAAGGCTGTACTGCCTCCCCTCCAGTTGGCGTGACAATGACTGTGGATGAGTCCTCCAGCTCCAGGTGGTGGAGGAGACACAGACAGAGTAGACTGCAGAAAGTTCCGCTGATCTCTACAGCTCGCAGGCAGAGGAAACTTAACAGGTCTCCAAAACCTGGTAACAATCCTGAAACTCATTGGCATTATAACAATGAGTTTGTGGGACTGAACAAAAACATTCAATATCAATAACCAAAAAAAAAAAATTGCAATCAACAAAGGAGGGAGTAGACTGAATGGACTTTCTCCTTTTGCCATTGAAAATGAAAAGCTAGGCTTTGCCACATGAAAAGACAATCAGAGCGTGATGCAGAAAATGCAGGGAAAACCATCAGAGTGAACTTGGGGTGGCTGATTGTGAAAAATACTGTGGTGTTTGTCCAGATTTTGCTATCTGTGATATTTGCCGGCTTATGAGATGTGTAATTTTATTATGCTTTTCCTATTCCAAATAAATATTTTGGGCTGAGGATGTCACTCAGTGGTAGATCCCTTGCCCAGCATGAGATTCAATCCCTTGCACCACAAAAAAAAAAAAAAAAAAAGTAAGCCCCCAAATACATAAATATTTACTTTTATGCCAACTTTGAGTTTTTATATAATTCACATTCTTTTCCTTGAGAGGGCTGGTCCTGCCCTTGGCAATAAGAACTCAGAGTTGGGCATTGCTCCCTTTTTCTACTCTCTGGAATCATTCATGCAAATTTGAAGGGGGTCTGTTTCTTTGAAGTTCAAGAGATCACAGGAACTCCCTTGGTCTGGCTCCTTTTGCTGTTTGCTTTGGTTTGGTTTTTGGTTTTGTTTATGTTTCTTGGGGGCATATTTTAAATCCCTACTCAATTTCTTCAGCAGTTATAGGACTCTCCAGGAAGATACAGGTAGATACAGATGTGCGTATTAACCATAAAACAAACACACACACACACACACACACACACACACACAAAACCCTTTCTACTGGACCTACCTGTGGGTTTGCCTCTTTTCCTTTCCCAGTGTTATTAATTTCTCCCCGACACACTCTTCTTCCATGTGTTCTCTTGTTGTCAATCAGTCTCACCAGAGGGTTCTAGTTTATTAGGGTGTCAGGGACAAGCCACTTGGACCTTTATGTTCTCTCTTCGTAGCTTTGTTTTCTGTTTCATTAATATCTTCCTTTTTTTTTTTTTTTCTTGTGTCTTTTCCCTTCTACTTTGAGTTGACTTATTTTTTTTCTTTTTATGACTCCTTAAGTCAGAGTGATTGTCAGACTTTCTTCCTTTTAAGCGTGTCTATACATTTACTCAAGGTTTTCTACGCAATCCACAGGCTTGGAAGCACCTTATTTCACCTTTGGCTTAGTTCTAAGGTCTGTGTTACTTTGGTTTTTTATTTGTTAATTGATGCCTGAGTGTTTTAGAAGTGATTTCAGTTTCCAATCACTGGATTTTCATGTAATTGCACTGTGGTCAGACATGCGGCTTATATGATACCAATTCTTAGAATTTTTTGAGATTTATTTTATGGTCTTTTGTGGGATCAGTTTTTGTAAATGCTCCATATTTTCAGTTGTTCAAAGGGAATGTGCGTTCTAATGCACACTTGCATGTGCACACACGTAGTGAGTTAAAGTCTTTGGTTGTGTTTTTAAATCCTCTGCATTATTACTCATCTTTCATCTAGCTTGATCTTCCATCTACAGGGACTGGAGGTGGCCACAGTGGCAGAGCACTTGCCTAGCATGCATGTGGCTCTGGGTTCAGCACCAAAGGGGGGAAAGTTTTTTTTTAAAGAGCTGTGCTAAATCCCTTCAATGATGGTGAATTTGTCCAGGTCTCCTTTGACCTACAGCAATCTTTGCTTCACATATATTTTTTTAAAGAATTTAACATTTATTTTAGTTGTTTTTGTTTTTTTTGTTGTTGTTGTTGTTTATGTGGTGCTGAGGACTGAACCCAGGGCCTCACCAGTGCTAGGCAAGTGCTCTACTACCGAGCCACAACCCCCAGCCCTGCTTCATGTATTTTGATGCTATTTTATGGTTCTGCTTCCTGGTAGATTGGGCCTTTTATGGAATGACAACCTACATCCCTAATCTTGTTTTTAGTTGTGTGTCCTACTTGACCGGGCTTTATATAGTATTTGGTAAGTTCCACCTATCTGTTTTCTGCCTTTCTGGTCCTCATGCTTCAAGTGTGTCGACTGTAAAGATTACAGAGCTGGAAGTTTTAAACCAACTGGATCAGTTCTGTCAGCAAGTAAATGGCTTGATTTATTCAGTCTGTTTTCATCATCTTTTCTACAGATTGTACTTCATGTGCTCTTTTCCTGCTTCTTGTGTTTTTAATACTTGAGGGATTAGTTTTCTGAACTCATTCTTGTAACTGCTCTTTCTTTCTTTTTCTTCTGGTTTGGAGGTGATACAATACTTCCATTGTTTTAGTGGCTATTCCTGTGATTAATTAATTTAATTAATATAAACCCTTTCCCTGATAAATACAAGGAATTTAGAACAACAGCTTAATCATCCCTCTCCCAAGTTACATGCTACTCTTTTCTAGCATTTTAGTTCTTCTGTTCTTTCCTTCTTCTTTTTCCTCTTTCTGATCCCACAAAATTAGAATTATTGTTTGATTTCTTTTTTCCTTAAACATAATATTTTCAAATTCTTTACTCATTATTTTGTCTTAAAAATTAGACCTTCCTTCCAGTAAATTTTCTTTCTTCTTAAATCCCTTTATTCAGAAGGGACAATTAATAGAGTAGTAAACACCCTCAGGACTGTTCATCTGAAAGGTATCTTTGTTTACCCTTATCCTTGAAGGATATTTCAGTAGATGCACAAATCTGAGTTGATGGTAATTTTCTCTTTTTCTTGTTTTTGGTGTTCTGTAGACTCCACTGTTAGAGTCTCTTCATTAACCCTATGTGGTGCTCACTGTGATTCCTGGTACCAGAGGTTTGCTATCTTTTATCATTTCTAAAAATTTTATCAGATTTTTTTCCTTTGCCTCTTTATTCTCCTCTACCTTTACATTTCTTTCCTTCTGGAAGACTTTAGTTAATCTTTCTCAATATAGCTCCTCTGTCTTTTAACCCCTTTTTCTTAGTGTTCAGGCCCTTCTCTTCCTTTTCTGAATGTGAGATAATTTCTATATATCTATCTTCCAGTTGACTAATCTCCTTTTCAACTGTGTCTAATCTGCTCCATAATCCAGTCACTGTATTTTTATTTCAACAATTTATTTTTATTTCTTAGAGTTCTATTTGATTCTTTTTTAACCTGATTGGTCATTTTTATAGGCTAATGTTGTTTGCTTATTTATTTAATTTCACATTTTAGTTTGTTAAGCATTTCATACATATTATTGTGTGTTTTACAATAAATAATTCCATTATCCAATGGTCTTGGGATATAAACTTCTTGTTTCTGCTAATTCTTACTCTGTAATGGGTTTCTTACTTGTATATTTGGTGATCTCTAATTGAGAACTCATATTTGTTTGATCTGAGTCTGTGAAAACATTGGAATCTAAAATGATAATGCTTTCCTCAAGAGTGTTCATATTTGCTTATCTCTGGAGCCAAGAAGCACCAGCAACCTAAGACCATCCCATCCCCTAGTCACCCAACCTGATGCCATAGGCAAGGCTGACATTGACTTTGCCCTTAGAAAGGTTTTTACAGGTCCCGCTTCAGTGCACTTTGGGGTCCAGGGAACTTGAGGCTTCCTTGCTTTATGAAAAAGTGTCATTATGTCAATTCTGGTTTGCACGAAGGGGAGGTCCCTCTGAGTATTCAGATGGCTGCATTGCAGAAGCAGAGTGCTGATTTATGGCCCTTAAATACCATGCTTGCTTGTGTGGAGAGTGGATTGCAGGCACAGAGTTGTTGCCTGGCAGGCAGCAAGAGGCCATGGTCAGAATGACAGGTGCCCAAGGCAGAGTGGTGGCGTTGAGAATAAACCATGGCAGTGGAGTAAATAGTCATTAATATGTGTCCCTTGTTCATTTGTAGGCACAAAAAAAGTGTGAGTAACCACAAATCTTCATTAATTTGGAATTTCTCTTTTAAATTTTCATCTGTTAGACTTGCAAAAATGAAAATATCATTTTTTATTTTTGATAATATCTAGTGTGGCCAAAAGGGTAAATGCACAGGTACTCTCGCACATCACTGATAAGTTGAAACAACATTTTAAAAAATATTTATTTATTTGTTTTAGTTGTATACAATGCCTTTATTTTTATGTGGTGCTGGGGAATCAAACCTGGGGGCCGCGCATGTGGTAGGCGAGTGCTCTGCCACTGAGCCACAACCCCAGCCCCCAAAACAACATTTTTTGAAGATGGTTTTGGCCAAATGTATTGACACTTAAATGCACATACAGTCTCTCTGTGAGGAACATCTTCATTGAACACAGAAAATTTACAAAAAGATATAATAGCAAAAAATAAGAGGAAGAGGAGGAGGAGGTGGAGGGGAAAGGTAAGGATCACAACCTCAATAGCCATTGACAGAACCAGGGCTAACTAGATCCTAATCAAGCTTCCTTGATATAACGAAATATTGTTTTGTCTTTTCCAAAAAGAAATAAGTCTCAGGTGGAAAAAAAAAATCTCTGATAATTTAAGTGTAAAAAGCAAAATGCAGAACAATGTGTATAGAAAGATTGCATTCATAAAAATATTTTAATAGCCAAATAAAAAACATACGCATTTATATGCAGACATCGGCATGAAACCATTTTCTGGGAGGATGCACAAGGAACTGTGAAAATGATTCACTTTGGAGGAAGCAACCAGGGCTTCGGGGTAGGATGCGCCTCGCACTTTTCATTTTACACCTTTTTATACATTTTGAAAATTCCACTGCGAGCCACGTCCTGCTTTTGTCTGAGGAGTGGAGCCTGTTTTTATTGGACTCTCGATGATTAGGGCACCTGCTTCCCGGGTTATTACATCTACTGCTTCTGCCTCCCTATCATTTCTGCTTCCTTCCTCCTCACACACCATGAATATGCATCAGACCCTCTGGTCTTAAAAAAAAAAAAAAAAAATCAACCTTCCACGAAGATCTCTAAAATCTATTATGAAGTTAAAACAATAGATTTCAAATAATGTATATGGGTTAATCCCATTTTTCTAGAAAAAAAATAACAGGATAAAAATACACATTATGTGTGTATGAAAAGAAGAAAAGCCCAGAGAGATTTATTCATTCATTCAACAAAAACATATCGCCAGCCTCTCCAGGACGGGCATTGTTGCAGAGACAGAAGTCCAGAGGAGACCCCAGTCCCTGTTCTGTGCCCCTTGGAGTCCTGGGGCCCAGAATCTAGAAGGGACATACACCAGCAGGTGGGCACAATCCACTCTGAAGGAGGTGACCTTGAAATCAAATCATCTTAGTGCTTTTCTGTATTTTCTGATTTAATGTTTTCACCTTGTATATGGTCTTAAAGAATTTATACAAAAAGAGTAATTGAACCATTAAATACAATCTCTCTCACACACCATCCCTCTGCTTTGGCCTCTCTTCTCTGTCCACAGACACATTTCTCCCCTCACCTATGCAAAATTTGGGACGTAGTGATACTAAAAAAAAAAAAAAAAAAAAAAAAAAAAATGTGTATCTGGCAATCAGATTGAGCCAGGCATCCTGCATTTTACCTGCGGACCTACTTACAGTCCTACTTGCAGTCCCACTTCCTTGCTCTCCTGCTTCTGCACATCTGAGAGCCCTCCTCAACCCCCTGGCGTTCCCTGCAGAGCTGTTGTCGTGGGGATGCTGTCACCGCCTGTGTGTGCATGGTGGGCGAGGGTCTGGCCCCAGCCAGTGCCTTCCCTGGGTGCTCAAAGAGCAGGGCCCTAGAACAGACCTCCCCGGACCTCCCCCACGGTCAGGGGTGGCAGCGTCGGCCTAGGTCCTGTGCCCGCAGCACGAGCGCCCCCACAGGCGCTTTCCTCAGGTCTCCTCAGGACGTGAAGTGTCCCCACAGGCCCTCCCTCCTCCCCGCTGCCACCCGCATCCAGGCATCACGTCATCATCCACACAACAGGGGCCTGAGAGCCTTGGCCCCCCAACCGCCTGCGGCTGTGGGCCACCGGCAATTTGGTCACCTCTGATAGCTGCTGTCCTATAATTGAGTCAGCATTTCTCTTGAAATCAACTAACTCATTTTCACTTATTTTTAAAAAATAATCTATCCCTCTATATCTTAGTGTCATCCTAACACCATCCCAGACTCAATGTGTCAGTTATTGAATTGAGTCAAAATAGACATGAAACTAATCAAACGTAAGACGTCCATCATGGCCCCCTGGAGTCACAGGCTCCCCCCAGGAGGCGCGGCGCTCTTTGCAATGCACCGGTTTTGAGAACACAGTGATCTCACCCGTCACACACACAGTACTGACCCCTGGAGCGCTGGCCGGCCCTCCCAGCAGCTTCGATGGCCCCCTGCCTCTGCCTCTCTCCCCACGGCCTCCCCCAGGCCACCTGGCCCAGGACTAATTACATCCTCTCCATCTCTGCGCTTCACACCTCTTGGCCACCTTCGCAGCTCTGCCTGAGCGCCCATTACGCACAGCTACATCTGTCAGGCGGCTCCTGTTCTTGCAAGACCCTCAAGGAACACGTAGACAGCGAGCCCCCCCCCCACACACACACACACACACACACACACACACACACACAGCCCCTTCTTCTCCGTTCCCTCAGGCAAACTGGGCCAGCACCGGGCAGAACACGTGGATGTTCATGGCCTAGCTTGGAAGGTCAGACCCAGAGCACTAGAAGAAGAATCTTTACAAACCCTTTGCCCGGGCACATAGTAGGTGCTCAATGAAGGCCAAGCAAAGATCCGGGGCTGTGAGTCCTGGTGGAAAGAGGCTGGGTTTGTGGCTACCAGAGGTGGCTTCGAGTTTGGGCTTTTCGACATAGAGTTGCATGGGAGAAGCAAGTAACTGGCAGGCTCTCTTCTGGGCCTTTGTTTTCTGGCAACCGTAACAATGCCCACCCCCAAAGGTTTATTATGAAGATCTAGAGGATACCTACACATAGGCTGTGCAGATGCTAGAACTTTCTAGAAATGCATGCCTTTTTACCACGATGGTAACCATGATGCCCTTGGTGACTAATCCACTGTGGTCACCCAGTTGACTCCAAGCCTTCCCTTTTGTGAGTGGTGACCCCCTTCTCCAGGATGACAGCAGAGCTGGCCCAGGGTCATAAGGGAAGGCAAGAGTGACAGGCCTGTTTATTTAACATTCGGGAAGCCGACTCATTCTCCTGTGCCTCCTCTGCAACACTTAAGCCAATATTTGCGTCTTTGGGATCCTATTTGTATGGTAATTTTAAAAAAAATAGGGTTTGGACTTGCAGCCCACCTTCCTCCCGAAACTCGGAAAGCACATTAATTTTCTAGATGGCAAAATAATGCCATAATTAAGTGTTACCGTTTCTCTTAAAATCTGGTACCTTCTAATAAAATGGGTTTTTCGAAACATGATGTAGGTTTTCCCACAAAACTGCACTCGGGGGAAATTCCTTATTTTGAATGTATGAGAGAGACCACGAACTTCATCTCAACACAATGTAAGAAAATTGATTTGTTAAATGACAATCATCTTCGAGCATCTAGCATCTATCCCGGCTCCGTCCCGCGCCCCAGCGTCCGCGGCCCTGCGCAGAGGCGGGGAGGCCTTGGCCGTGCCTCCAGGTGCCCGCCCTGGGCTCCGGGGGAGCGAGGCGGGGTGACTTCGTCGCCGCGGCCCTTGGGCCTCGAGATCCCGCGGTGCGAGTGGACACGACGATCCCGCACGTGGAGGAGAGCCGGGCCGGCGCGGGCCTTCGACGGGCGGCGCTTCCCGAAGGCCGCGCGCCCCGGGAGGGAGGCGGGTGGCCGGGCCCGGCCTGGGCTGGAGCGGCCGCGGGATTGCCCGGGCTCCCCGGCGCCCAACCGAAGCTCAAGAGGGCCCCCGTGTGGGGACTCCCGAGAACAGCCCGGCCCGTGGTGCGCTTCCCCCGGCGCTGGGGTGCCTCCCGCGTCGGTCGGAGTCCCCGGCCCCGCGCACCCGTGGGGACCTCCCGCGTCCGCCCATCGCTCCGCGAAACCCGAATATTCCTGGTGGACGGGAAGGTTGTTGGCCCGTCCTGGGAAGACCGGGTGGACCACCGCTTCCCAAGGCCCCGGGAAGAGTCCAGCTCTGCTGGGGCCTCCGAGAGGCCTCCTCTCCAGGGTTCCGTGGGGACCGTCACCTGCAGACAGACGTCGTCTTTCTTACTGAGAATGTCAAAACCTTCTGATTATCTTGCCAGATTCCTGTTCTGGAGAACAATGGAAGCTTTAGTCTTCTGCCAAGAGAGCTAATAGAGATTCCATCCGGGGAGAGACTTGGAGACCCAAAGACCCAGGCTCGGTTCAGCAAACACTGACTTGCAACTGCACCCCTCGGGCAGGCGCCATTGTCCAACCAGGCCCGAGCACGTTCAGTACCACTGCAAGAGCTCAGTTGAGACCCCCCCCCCCCCCCCCCCCCCCCCCCCCCCCCGCCCCCGTTTTCCTCACAGCCCAGGGCGGAAGTCTGGCCTCCGTGGAGAGCCCTGGCCAAATTTGGTACAGATTATAAATGTCTACAGACCTTGTGCAGATCTGGGAACACAGGTGCTGAAGCTGGGCTAACGAGGCCTTGTCTCCAAGACACCAGAACATCTGGGTGAAGGGGGGAAATGCGCCCATCAATCACTCTGATGTCTTGGCTGTTTGGAAACAGCTGGGCTTTGGCTGGAATTTTCCAGTTTTCATCTGGGTGGAAGCCCCAGCCAGAGCGAGAGTAATTAGCATTACCATGGGGCTGAGGAAGGATTCTGATGTGAATGGTTTTTGTACTGGAACCTTCCTAAACAAACAAACAGAAAAACCTGGCTGATGAGCTGGCACGCTAAGCCAAATCTGGTCTCCCCAAGCCCCCCATTCCTTTCCCACTCCGGCAGCCATATGCTTCCCTTCCCTAAGCAGGGATGCTAAACACAGGCCACAGGGAGGTGTCCTCAGCGGCCAGCTGCTCCCCTTTACAAAAGGCTTTCAGCGGGTGGCAGGCACCGGAGAGCACAGGCTCCTAGCTATGGTCTTCTCCAGGCAGCAGCTGGCAAGGCCCACCTTTGCCACCAAAACCTGGGTCCAGCTCACCCTGGGATTGGTCTTAAGAATTGGGGAGGACAATGAGGAAGAAACCAGGTCCCCTCCTCCACCTTTCCGGGCACAAATTCTCAATCTGAAGGCCCCCCCACTGCTTCTTTTCCAGCTGCCTCATCCCTCCCAATTTCCTCAGGGCAACCGCCAACTCTCTGAGGTCACCCTGCAGAGGAAGGCACGTTCCAAAGACCTGGGAGGCTGCCGGGAGCAGGAGCAGGGAGTGGAACATGCTTTTTCTAGAACACACCATTTCTGAGTTTCCCACGATTGCAGAGTCCACCACGGGACGTGTGAGGTATCTACAGACCAGCCACCCACAACAGGGGGGCCTGGCTCTTTAGAATTCCAAGGTTTTCCTCATATTGCAGTGATTTGCTAGTATTGTCTTAGCGTGCCAATCTGTAACTTCTCAGGGGACTTTCAGTGGAAACTTTGTGCTTTCGTGCAGTGACTTGATTGCAAAGCACATCTTTTGCTGTAGCAACACGGTGACCGCTGCCATTTCAACAGACGCTCTCTGGAGCCTGCTGGCCAAGCGGCCAGCACATCTCAGCGTGCGTTGGGCAGACCCCTCTAATCAAGGGAGCTCATTGTTTGGGTGGATCTGTTGCTGACATTTTTATTTAAAATGTGGACAAGCGTCCAAATCCAAACATTTTAGGTGAATTACCTCAAGCTGAGGGATTTGAAATAAACCAGAATCTTCTAGTTTTTTTTTTTTTTTTTTTTAGCAAACACGTTTTTTTAAAAGCAAATCTTGATCAGAATCTTAGTGTATTTATCCGAGCAAAAGAGTGGGGCTTCGTGGGCCAAAGCTGAGCCTGGGAAACGAGGCCTCACTCACAGGGTCTCCCCTCTGTCCCAAAGACAACCTCAGGGGTCATCAGAAACCATCTCGAAAACCTCCAATGCTGCACACCATGGCCCACACACTCCCTTTCCCAAGCTGGAGCTCTGACCCTCATGGAGGCCACCTGAGCACCTGAAATGTGTCCAGTCTAGATGGAGCAGAGCTGTGAGTGTAAAATGTGAATGAATTTTGAAGACTTGGTGTGAAAGAAAAGCAAATAAAACATCTCATTTGTAGTTTCTATATGCATTACATGTTACAATAGAATATTTGGGGCTGAGTAAAATATCTGTTCAACGTGACTGCCAGAAACATCATGCAGTGAAACCACACCCATGGCTTACACCATGGTTCATTGTACTGTTTCTCTTGGGCCATGCTGTGGGGCTGGGGAACCCTTACCTGGAAGGAGTAGGATCACGTCCGGGCTGTTTTAGCTGGCAGGCTCCCAAGATGAGCAGGTGCCTTCCACAAAGCACGCACTTTAGACTCTTAGGCTGGCCCCGGTCTGTCTAAGCTCTTGACAGTGCTAGCACGTGAATCTCTCTTCTCGTTCCTCTCTACTTGCTCCGATCAGTCCAGACCAACAGCCTAGCCTACTAGGAATTCCTTGACTGGTCACCCTTTGACCCACAGCCAGATTTTTATCAATCCCAGCAACTGCACTCTCCTACCTGGCCCTGAAGCCACGTCCTGAAGGGTGCAAGAAGTGTCAACCAGGAGCCTCATGTGCGCTCCTGCACTGGTGTCCTTCCTCCATTCAGCCCAGAGTGGACACTGTGACTGGCCCTCACTGAGCGCTCCCCTGTGAAGGCGTTGCTCTGAGAACTTCCCGTGACTTAACAAATACTTACCAAGCATCGGTCAGGCACAGAGCTTGGTGAGGCGTAATCGGTGAGCAAGAAAGGCCCATCTTAACAGAGCAGGCACACCAGTGCGGAAACATGGAGGGAAGAAGGAAGGAAAGAGAGAAGGGAGGCGGGAGGGAGGGAGGGAAGAAAGGAGAGAAGGCAGGAATGAGAAAAGAAAGAAGAGGGAGAGAACACTGAGAAGCCTGGAGTGGCACCCCACCGTTAGTGAGCACCCTGCACCCAGATTGTGGTCTCTAAACACCACTTTCCAATAAATGAACCAGAGCTCCCTGAAGAAATGGCTGATTCCAGGACTGGGGCTGAGAAAATACAAAATGAGCCTGGAAAATCATCTGTCACCTGGAAATAAGGAGCTGTTCAAAACAAGAATGTGTGGAAAGGACATAGAAGGTAAGTTGGAAGTGCTCTCAGTGGCCAACTCAGGGACAATTTGAGCAACAAATTATCCAACTATAAGCAAAATATAAGCAACTCATATTATCAACTATAAGCAGAATAAATATCTAACAGTTTGTACTAATGGAAATAACACTGAAATGATAGCTGAATGGGGGAAAGGGATAGCAAATTGTTGTAGGCAAGAATCATCAATGGTCATCAATAGATGATCAAATATTGGAGGCATAAATAATGTAAAAGGACATGTTTTCATTATCTTTAGTTAGATCATCCAAAGATAATTATTAATTGCAATGCAACAGGAAAAACAAGAATTTAACAGTGAATAAACTTGGTAGACACCTCCATGAGGTAGTGATCTCAGTGAACACCACCAGGAAAGGGTGGATTGACATGAGGGACCTCCTGAAATAATGAACCTAGAAGGGTAAACATCACTTCTACTTCTTTGTTACCAAAAATGCATATGATGTATTTAATCACAAGGACACATAAGACCATCCCAGGCTAAAGAACATACTATGAAATAACCAGCCAGTACTTTTTTCTTTTTTTTTTTTAATTTTTAAATTTGTTTTAACTAGTTATACATGACAGCAGAATGCATATATGCACTGTGATATATCCTACATAGATGGGATATAATTTCTCATTTTTCTCAGTGTACATGTTGCAGAATCATATTGGTCATGCAGTCACATATGTACATACAGTCATAATGTCTGTTTCATTCCACTACCTTTCCCTTCCCTTCATCCCCTCCCATCACTTTCCTCTACCTAATCTAAGGTAACGCTATTTTTCCCTAGTGCCCCCCTTATTGTGAATTAGCATCCACATATTAGAGAAAACATTCGGCCTTTGGTTTCGTGGGGCTGGCTTACTTCACTTGGCATGATATTCTCTAACTCCAACCATTTACTGGAAAATACCATAATTTCACTCTTTAAAGCTGAGTAATATTCCATTGAGTATATATACCACATTTTCTTTGTCCATTCATCTATTGAGGGACACCTAGGTTGGTTCCATAGTCTAGCTATTGTGAATTGAGCTGCTATAAACATTGATGTGGCTATGTCACTATCGTATGCTGATTTTAAGTCCTCTGGGTACAAACCAAGGAGTGGGATAGCTGGGTCAAATGGTGGTTCCATTCCCAGTTTTCTGAGGAATCTCCATACTGCTTTCCATAGTGGTTGCACCACCAGCAATGTAAGAGTGTACCTTTTCCCCCACATCCTTAAAGGTTTCAAAGTCATGAAAGACAAAGACATGTCACCGATTGAAGGAGATGTGACAACTGAATGCACTCTTGGACCCTGGATGGCCTCCTGGGCCAGCAAGGGGGGGTGAGCCTTGAATCAGCTGTGGATTTGCTCATAACATTGCACCTGTGCTAACTTCCTGGTTTTGACCTTTGTTTGATGTCTGTGTCAGATGGTGACCTTCAGAGCCGCTAGGTAAAGGGTATAACACTATCTACTGCTTTTGCAACATTTTTGTAAGCCTGAAATTATTTCAAAATGAAGAGTCAAAAAACAAAAGTAAAGACAAAACAGAAAGCGGATCAATAATTGCCAGATGTGATGCACACTGCACCGGAGGGAGGGGGTGGGGCAGAGCAGGAGGGAGGTGCGGGGCCATGTGCCAGGAAGTGCTTCGAGGCAGAAGGAGCACCCAGAGCTTGGCAGAGTAAGTCCCCAGGTCATCTGGGAAGCCACAGGGAAGGCTCTGGGCAGCTCCTGCTGGATGATGGGAAAGACAGGAGGCAACTGATTCCAAAGGGCCTACTAGGCTCTTGGGAATGGGACTCCAAGTATGCTGGGAACCACAGGAGTCTGGAGCTGTTGCATAGATCTCCTTCAAGACCCTCAGATGGCATGAAACGGTATCTCACGATGGCCTATTTAATGTCCGCTTCTCTAACAGAACAAGAATAATTCTGGCCATTGTGTGCAGCCTTATAAATCCAGAGCCTGTCAGGTACCAGGAAAAACAGAGGTGGGTGTTCAGTGTGTGGGCAGAGGGGTGAGGGGAAGCAGGTGAGGTGACAGGAGGGTCCCCGTCTTTAGATGGCCCTCCCTATCTGGGGGGGGGGGGGGCGTTGAGCTTGAACTAAAAAGACATGTGCCAGACCTGACTCCCCCCCCACCCCCCACCCCCGCCTCCCGAGAGTGTGGCCTTATGTGGAAGCAGGGTCTTTGCAGAGGCCATCGAGGTAAAACGAGGTCATGCGGAATCCTGTGGGCCTGATCTAGTGAGTGGTGCCTTTTCATGAGAAAGAGGAGGGAGAGTGGATGCGGAGATGTGGACGTGCCGAAGCACACGGAGGAGGAAGGCCAGCAGAGGCCAGAAGGATGCGCCAGGAGCCACCCAGAGCTGGAAGAGGCGGGAAGCACCCTCCCCTGGCAGCCGTGGAGAACACGGCCCTGCCCACGTGGTTTCAGAACTTCGACTTCCACATGCCAGGCCAGGGGAGAGAAATTCCTGTTGTTTACACCAGTTTGTGGTCCTTGTCACAGTAGCCCAAGGGACTCACAACGCTGTCCTGGGTTTTCAGGGGAAGTAAGAGCTACCTCCATGGGCTCCCTCTTCCTCTCTGAGCTGCCCTCAGGCTACTTCCCCCATCCACCACTCACTCGCACATTTATTTGCGAAATGTTTGTTTGTTTGTTTGTTTGTTTGGTACCAGGAATTGAACCCAGGGGCACTCAACCACTGGGCCACATCCCCAGCCCTTTTTTTGTTTTTTATTTAGAGACAGGGTCTCACTGAGTTGCTAAGTGCCTCGCCATTGCTGAGGCTGGCTTTGAACTCGCGATCCTCCTGCCTCAGCCTCCCAAGTGCTGGGATTACAGGCATGCGCCACTGTGCCCGGCTATGAAATGTTTTTTATTTAAAGTATTACTTAACATTTTAAAGTCCCCTTCAGATGGATCTCCTTCCAGGCTCAGCAACATGGGCTCTGAAGGCACCTATGTTACAAGAGCCACAGCGGCTTTTCTAACAGCCACGAAGTGGGTGCACAGCCACTGGGTGTGAAGGAATCAGGGTGGCACCTAAACCCCTTCCCCGCCTCCTCCTGTGAGCCGCACTTCTCCAACCTCAGCCCCAGCCAGTTAGGACAGTGGAAAATGGTTCTCTTCTGCCATTTTACCTCCCAAAAGAAGGCAACCAAAGGTCTGATCTATCTGCATCTGCTCAGGTGGGACCCCCCACTCCACCCTCTGCCCTCGGCCCTGCCTGGGCCCTGCCTCTGGCTTTCAGGTCTTGAGGGAAAACCCAGCAGAGGACCTGTGGTGGGGGGTGGCTTTCGAAGCCTTCTAGGCGCCTCTGCAGCAGGGGGATGACTACATCGACCTGCCAGCATCACTATGAAAAGCAGGTGAGAGGAGGCCTGTACAGACAGGCAAGTCCATGCAGGTCAGTGGTTGCCAGGGCCACGAGGAGAGGGGCATTGGAGCGCCTGCTGTGTGGGCCTCCTTTCAGGGTGACAGAGACGTTCTGGTTAGATAGGGGCAGTGGTGGCAGAGTGTGGGGAAGGTACTAAATGCTACTTAAGTGTGCACTTGCAGAGGGTCAAAGTGGTAGATTTTATGTTAGATGTGATTTGCTGCATTCTTTAATTGTCCAAGAAGCAGCTGCCTGGGGAGTGACCACCGCCAAGTCCTCCCACCCTTTTGAACCTCAGTTTCCTCATTTGCACCAGGGGCATCAACAGACCCACGTGGTGGGTGGTTGTGCCAGTCTTGCCATTGGTCCTCACAGTGCCGCATTCATGTGTTGACGCGCCGCCTGCCCTGGAGGGGTCAGGGCCATGACGCAGAAACAGCCTCTGACCAAGGCGACTCCCACGGTACAGGCTCGGTAGACACTGTCACCATGGTGATGATGCCCTGGAGATAAGCTTAGCCAAGCACCGTACCCAGTAGGAGCTCAGCAAGTGTCTGTTCCCCTGAAGCCCCAGGCAGACTCCGTATGCTGTGTGTCCAAGTGGCCTGTCCCTGGTGTTGTGACTCACCCCCACACAGTGGGCCACAGCAGATCATATTTTCAGCTCTGGGAGTCTGGTCTGAGCAATCGGGCATCTAGATTCAATTCTGCAGGTAATTTGAATGATGCTATCTAATTTCAAATGTCCCTGCTCTTATGAGTGCAAAAGCAGCATAATTTTTAATTAGTGAGTAAACAGTAAATAATGAATGGCAGTAAGTGGACACCACTGTTAATTAAAAATCCATGGTTGATAAAAATCAATTTGGTCCCTGTATTTAACTCAGTCTATCAGGGTCCTTGCAAGAAGTTGTGCAGCCCAGCCACCGCTCATCTGCCTCCAGTTGTTTATCTAGTTAGGACATTTCTGTGGGAGAGAAAAAGGGAGGGGGAGAAGAAGAAAAGAAAACCAAAGTCCACCCCAAAAGCTGCAATTGAGCAAATGTCATGGAGTCATTTCTAATTGGTTCAGCATATCTCTGCAACCTTGAAGTCCAGGCTGCGCCCGTGGCCAAGAGGCGGCTTTGTGCTGGGCCCTGGTGTTTTCACAAAGAAGGTCCATGGTCACGTCCTGCGCTGTGTGTGCGTGTTCTGAAGACAGCGAGGCCTGACCGTATCGCACAATCTGCTAACATAATTAAATCCTAATTTCTCCCAGAAAAACAAGAGGAACCAAAACGCGGCTAGCAAGAACACAGTATCTGAGGAGCCGTGACAGGAGGGGCGCGGGGTCCGGGGGAGGCTTGTTTTCTTTTTGAACAGAAAGCATTTCCTCAAGACACCGATTTTCATGAAACAATGAAAATATAATTTGCAGGGCCATTCACTCCTTCGCTCTGAGACGCCAGCTTGGTTTTCCTACAGGCGAATCAGGCTGACCCCTCCTGATCCTTTTTCTTCGCCTTGCTTCCATCTGTTCTTCAAATCAACACTTTCCAACAGGTTTCATTGACACCGGTGATGTTCAAATTAACCTGCAGAATTGAATCCAGGGGACCCAGCGTCTTCCAATGAAGACGCACCCAAACCTGCGAGGTGCCGGCCCCGAGGCAGCCTGTCCCTGGTGCAGGCTCCCAGGGGGTGACAGTAGGACAGGGACAACGTGGATGCCCCACCGGCCCCCACATCCCGGCTCAGGTCCCCTCGGCACGTTAGCCTTGTGCCGGGGCCATGCAAAGCTGCCAGCTTCTGTCTCCCAAGGCCTGTGCTATGCTGTCCTGAGCACCCCAAGCATTCTCACGACAACGTGTCCGTGGGAGGACACCTTGGCCTGCGTTGGCTCTTTTCTTCCATTTCTCCAGTTTGGCTGATTGAGACCAATGGGTTGATTGACCAGGAGCACACTGTGTGTGGGTCCTGGCTTTGTCACACGTGAGTGTCACAACCCCCATCCGGCCGAGCCCATCTGGATGAGCCTGTTGTTCTGCTTGAGGAAGAAGACCACAGTCAGGCTAATTGGGGGCTGTGAAGCTCAGGCCAGATGATGTGTGCCCAGGTATGGAGTCGACTACTGTTGTCATGGCCTTGTCATCAGCAGCCTCACTTCTGCTTTCTCAGCTGGGCACTGGGGACCCCTCGGGACACTGACTGTGACTCCCAACCTCTCGGGAGCAGTGGAATTTGTTCCACCTCATTTTTCTGAGAGGCCCCGGGGCATAGCAAGCTTGGGGCCCATGTTTCCAATCACCCAGCTCCGAGAGGGCAGCGTGGGGCCCTCATGCCCCCCCAGATGCAGATGGGAAAGTACAGGCACGCACAGGGAAGAGGCAGAACATGCTGTCCGGGCACCTCTCGGCTCAGGCCATGACCCTTCCCAGGGCCCTGCCTGGCAAAGTCTCACCCCCTGGGCTGGAGCCCTGGAGACTCAGCTGCTCCTGACCCACTTTAGCCACTGCTCGGAGGAGGACAAGGCAGGACAGCAGCTGCAGCAGCTGGCTGGCGGGGGTCAGGGGCCCCATGAGCCCAGCCCACGGCTGCAATTCTCGACGCTGCTCCTGCCAAGCTTCCCCCAGCATCCCGCCATCTGGGCTGTCTCAGCCCGTCCCCTCTGAGTGAGGATGATAGTTTCTGAGGGACTTGCTGCTCTTTAGCAGCTGAAGGTCCTGGGCTGCACCTCTGAGGAGCTCGTGGAAGTCACAGTGGCCATCCCACGCATGCCCTGGCTCGACTGTCGCAGGCTCAGGGAAGAGCACATGCGGGGGTTCCCCAAGAGGGCCTGGAGCCCGTGCAGTGGCCCTGCTGCTCATGACCGTCCTCTGACCACCTCCTTCTAAGATGTTTTGATTCTTGCCCAGGCTTAGGGACGAGGCTGCAACGTGGCCTCCTACATAGGCACCGGGCCTCTCCAGTGGGCCATGCCCGCGCTCATTCACCATCCACCTAGCAAGCTGGCTCTGGTCTAGGTCCCACAGAGAGAGATGAACAACCCAAAGACCTGGCACAAGAGCAGGACAGGGAGTAAGTGGCCGGAGCGGGCAGCCAGGCTGGAGCGGAGGCGCAGGACCAATGGGTTCCTCAGTGAAGGAGAGAGGCCCGCCCTGGGGAAGGTGGGGGCCCACTGCCCTGGCTCCTCAGGTCTGAGTGCTCTTGTCCAGCACTGCCCAGGAGGGAGCCTGCAGAGGGCAGGGCTTTGAGGAGTCGGGAGCCTAGAGCCAAGTTCCCAGAGGCTTCCCAGCCCAAGAGTCTGGGCCAGCCTCCCTCGAGGAGGCCTGCGTTCCAGGGTGGTCACAACTGGGAACCCGAGGGATGAGTCAGAAAACGGATTCTAGGCACTCCGACATGCAGAGTGCCTGCAGAACAGGGTGCCGTCTAAGGGGTGCCTACAGCCTGGGCAAGGTGGGGTGAGGCAGGTAAAGGGGAAATGGGCACCGGGTTGGGGGGCGAGGAGGAGGTGCAGGCAGCCTGCCCGGCTCCTACCAGGCTCCCTCTGGCCTCCCAAGCTGCAGCCCCAGCTGGGCATGGACAGCAGGGAGGGCGGGTGGTGTACATGGGCTGTATGCATCTCTGATCCAGATCTATCCGGTTTGCAGCTGGCACCAGAGCAGTGACCGGGACAGTGGGGAGTGGCAACCTACGCTGGGAGCCCCGTTGCCAGCCACCCACGCCTGAAGGCACGCCCGTCGCTGCAGTTCTGCCCCCCCCCACCTTGATGGCGCTTGGATCTCCACTGGGTAAGACCCCTAGGCCCCCACAGACCCCTGGGCTGAGGGACTTACTCTCAGAGCCTCAGTGTCCCCATCTGTGTGCGCAGTGTGCCCAGTCCCCACAAGGCCTGCTAGGTGCTGAGCACATGGCTCTGCCTCCCCTCTGCTGACGGCACATGAGGGCAGGGACTGTTGGGACATCACACCCTGCCAGTGACAGCAGGCAGGAGAGGCATTCATTCAGCACCTGGAGTCCCATCAGTGAGCTGGGCACAAGGGCAAGCACCCCACAGAAACAAGTGGTGGCAACTTGGGGTGGTGCCAGGGCCCGCAGGAATGGGAAGCCAACGACCTGGCAGCCTCCTATAGGGGGTGGCATTCTGCTGAGGGCTGGAAGAAAAGGAGTCTGCCATCCAGAGAGCCAGAGAACAGCCAGGCAGGGGGCACAGCTGGAGCACAGGCCCCGAGGCAGGAAGTGGCAAGCCAGAGAGCTGGTGTCCCTGCGCTGGTCCCTCACCGACAGGCTCCACCGACAGGCTCCACCGACATTTCAGAGGCTGGTGGCTGCTCCGAGGCCCTGGACTCTTGCTGTGCCCTCATCTGTGGCCCACAAACCTGCTGCAGCCAGCTGAGCTCCTCGCTCCCAGGGCTGGGGTGGAGAGTAGGGCAGCTGCGGCCTCCTCCTCCTACACCCCTCCTGCTGTGCCTCCTGGTCAGTCCCATGCTGGGGTCAAGGACTGGACTCTCTGTGTCCTCCCTCCATGTGCCTCCTGAACTCATGGAGAAGCCCCACTGCCAAACATCTGGCAGTGCTTTGGGGGAGGGAGCATCGGGAGTTCCACAAAGCCACTCGAACTCTTCCCAGGCTTCGCCGGGGCTGGCTCCTCCACCCTCCCCAGTCCAGGTGGGGTCCAGGCACCACTGTCAGGGCCACTCTGAAGCCAAACCAGGGCATGGGGAGGGGACACAGGCAAAGGCTGCTCCTGCCTCCAGGTAACAGCACTCTGGAGAAATTCCAAGAAACTTCTTCTAGAACTTTCTTCCTAGAAAGTTCCCTGTATGTTCTCAAGGCAAGCCTCGTAGCTTCCTGGGAGGAATGTGGAAAAGGTTCTGGAGTCTGGGGCCACCAAGACATTCAGTGTGACTTGCCGTATCCCTTGGGCAAATCTCTCCGCTCCCCAGGGCTTGTCAGAGGCCCTTGAGGTGAGGGAGCCCCTCCCCATCTTTAACCACCACCTGTTCTGGTACTCATTTACTATTTTTCTTTAAACCAACTCCCTTTATTTACTTAAACACAATCATTCATTTTTACAGCTTTATTGAGGTATAATTGGCATACAGTAAACTGCACACATTTACAGTGTAATATAATTATTTTTAAGGGAAGCACAATATCACCCCAATACGAAGAACAGAGGCACTTGCCATAAATAAGGAGTAACTGTAAAAAGAAACTCAATGAAACAAAACAGCATAATTAGATTTGCTCTAGATTCATGGCCTACCTGAGGCTCCAAGTCTGTTCTTCACTGGGGAAAAAAAGGAGGCTGGTGTTAAAGTCACGCTAGCTCCTTTCTCCTTGATGCTAGCTAGCTAGCAGAAAGATGGAAAGGAGAAAGGGAAACCGTTTTCTTGCTGGGTGACAACATATTTCCTCTGCTCCAACACCCCTATAACAAAATACCAAGAAAATAGGGGCACTGGTTGGAGTCCAGTTGAGTGGGGTGCATCTACCACTGCCCCACATGAGCCCCAGTGGGGAAGTCCCAGAGGCCTCCCCTGCCCAGCTGGGGACATGGCTGTGGGTCTGGGAGCTAGGTGGCTTTCCTTTTCTACCCGTCCACTCTGTGGACTTGTGTGTTTCAGCAGCAGAATTGAGCCTAGGGCCGAGGCCTGCCTACCACCTGCTTCTGTAAAGGAGGTTTTCCTGGCACACGACCAGGCCCAGGCACGTCTGTGACATCCACGATGCTTTAGCTCTACAACTGCAGCCCTGAGTGGCGGCCACAGAACCATCTGGCCCACAGCATCGACGCTCTGTATTGTCTGATGCCTCAACAGACAGCGAGCTGGCCCCGGCTTAGCTCAGCAAGCCAGTTACAGATGTGGATGAGACCTGGAGAGAAGGTGGCTTGTCAGAGGGGAGACGGGACGTGAGCAACCCCCACCCGACTCACTCATTCCTGCATCCCTAGCTCGCTGGGCAAGAATACAGGGTCAGGGTGCCCAGAGCCCACTGGGAAGAAACAGGAACACAGCCTCCCAGACCTCACAGAGCAGTGGGTCCCCAGGCGGTTGCAAAAGCCCCCTGTTGTTAAGCCTGAGGTTAGGATGAAAGAGGAACTGGAAAGTTCCTGTGGAGGCCACCAGGCAGTGAGTGGAAGACCTACCTCACCCCGCAGTGAGGCTGACCTAAGCCAGCCAGGGAAGCTGAGGCTGTGGGGGCCAGCCCAGAGTGGAGACCAGAAATGGAGGTTGGGGAGGCCAAACCCAGCCCAGAGGAGAGGGGCCCCAGGGTGCATTTTTACCTCTCCACCCAGCACCCATCTCCTCCCATGGCAGCTGCGAGGTGCGACCAGGCCGAGTTCCTCACCCGCTCCTACACCTTCTATCCCAACGGCCTCTTCCGGGCCTACCAGTTCTACTATGGAGACCCCTCCTGCCAGCAGCCAGCCCACTCACTGCTCATCAAGGGCAGAGCCCACCTGCGCAGGTCCTCCTGGATCACTCAGGGTGCCACCGAGGCCGACTACCACCTGCACAAGGTGGGCATCGCCTTCCATAGCCACCACACCCTGCTCGATGTCATCAGGCACCTCAGTCAGACCCAGGCCAGCCCAAATTGCATGGCACGGCTGCCCCCCCGCCCAGGCCTGGCTGCCGGGGGCACTGTATGAGCTGCTGAGCGCCCGGGCGCAGGGCGACTGCACGGCGGCACTGGGCTTCAGCATGCACGAGCTCAGCCTGGTCCGCGTGTAGCGCAGCCTGCAGCCGCAGCCCTGGGCTGCACCCCAGCTTGTGCAGGAACTGTGCCTGGGGACGTCCACACCACCTGGGCAGAGAGGCAGCACGACCGGCCCACCGGCTACCAGCGCCCGCTGCAGAGTGCCCCGGTGAGTCTGGGGCCCTGGCGGGGGAGCTCTGAGACCCAGCCCAGAAGGCCCCACATGACCTGGTCTCTGTGGTGCCCATTTCTCTGGCCCCCTAGCTTCAGGACATTTGGGCGAGCCATGGCCCCTGCTTGAGACTTCTCTTTCCAGGCCTTCACAAGGCCACTGGCCCCTCCCAAAGGACACAGTGTTCATCTTCCCAGTCTGCTCTTCCACAGTCCACGCACTCCAGACATGGTCCTTGTGGGCCCTGCGGGTTCCATTTCTGTCCTTACTGGGCATCGGCTCAAATGCTCCTCCCAACACGCACTCGCCACATTTCCCAGCACAGAGCACAGCCCACAGTTCTGCTGGCCCTTCCCACCTCCTCCTTTGCCTCTTCACTGTGGCACAAGACCCTTCACTAGGGCGGGCTCAGGCACCCCATGGCACAGGGTCTGGCCAACAGATGTTCATGAATAAATCGAAGGGCATCTTCCCCCCAGGCCCTCCTGGGGCTGCTGCATGCCCTCTGGATGCCACCCCTCAGGATCTCATTGTGGACCTCTCCCTTGACCTGGCAGCAGAGCCACAGACACACACCCCCACACTAATTCTAGGTGGAGTTGCATCAACACAGCCCCTCCCAGGTCTGTGAGAGTGAAGGTCTGGGGAGGGCCTGGGGCTCTGCGTTTCTAACAAGCATCCTCACGGCTGCACTCTGGGTGGGGAGGCCCCATTCTAAAATGAGCTGACCTCTGTGAGATGCAACCCCAACTCCAGAGTGAACTTCCCTGAAGCCCATCAACTGAGATTGTAAAGGAAGGCATTTCAAAGGTGCCACCCTAATTTGGAGAAGTTTTAATAGCCTTTCTTTTTTTTTTTTTTTTTGCCTGATAAGCAAACAGAAAGAAAGTTAATCTTCATTGCATTATGTGCTCCTGGCACATAGCCAGTGCAAGGGTAGTCCTTGTGACCTTTTCTGTCCCCAAGACCCACCTCTCTGGTGCTGGTGAGTCCTAAGGCTCTCTCCCCCAACTGAAATGCATCTGATTTAAATGGAAACCAATCCGATTAAAATAGTCCCCCAATCTTAAAACCTGAATGTGTGACACAGGTGCACCAAGAACAGGAATTCTTTCTTCACCCTCATGCCCAAGCAGTGGCGGGTGTCAATGATGCTTTCCATATCTGTGACACTGGTGACAGAGATTCAGCTGATGCTACTAGGGTTTGCCGCCTACATTCACAACAAGGAGAAATGTTCAAGGTTAAAGGTTAGTGCATGTGAAATTACAATAGGACGCTGGGTCAGGAACTTCTGTACCAGGCACTCAACATTTTCTGAAAGTGCAGATAAAGAGGGAGGGGAGGAGGGGGGAGCCCAGCATCCCTGTCAAGTACCCTTGAACTCTCAGGCCACCCTCACGTCATTTAGCATATACTGAGTGCCTGCTGTGTACTTGACACTCAAGGAACTAAACTAGGTGGAGCAAGCTCTCACCCCTGGGAGCAGCAGCTTGGCAGAGGCCCCAGGGGTGGCACTGGGGACGAGACAGCCCCCAAATCCATCTACTCTCCCATCTCTCTTTCACCCCCTCCCCCAAGCCCAGGATCTGGGTAGCAGAGAAGGGATCTGACGACAAAGTTCTTGTAATCAGAAAATCAGCCTCAGAGTTCCTTGAGTGACCTCAAAATCATTCCCTTCTTGGCAACCAATGTTCCAGACTGCTCTGGCGTCAATCCCACTTAGCAAACCAGGGCAAGGCGGTGAGTGGCTTGCTGGCCTCCCCCCTACCCCTCATCAAGCAGGAAGAGGCAGACCCCTGAGGGGCTGGCCAGCTCACCTGTGCCCAGGCAGACTTCTGGGGCCATCGCTGTCCCTGCCCTCCCTGCTGCTTGGCCAGTCCTGGTGGCCCATGCAGCCTGAAACGTGGGCACTGTTGAGCAGTGCCAGATGTACAGGCATAAAATTAAATGTCCGCTCACCAAGCCCCCTTCCGAGGGGGGAGACAATTTCAAATAAGGAAATGCTGCAGATAAATCCCCAAATAACGAATTAGTCATTACCTTATACTCTCTGGGGCCGAAGCCTTGCCCACAACCCAAACCAGATGGTAAACATGAACAATTTTAGAAGTTAATTTAAAACCAATTTGATCCCCAAATTCATTGCCTGTATATAGAATCCTAATCAATCAGCCAACACTCAACCAAAATCATCTGAGCCTGGTGTCACCTCTGGGGGTTAATTAGAAACTGTTATGTGCTGTTTGAGAAATAACTTTATGTAACAGGCACAGGCCAGTAAGAGTTTGGCTTCCGCACAAGTGTGAATTCTGCTGGCCGGGGGCCTGTGTATTAACGCGTGAGACTCCACAGCACTGCAGAGGCATGTCCGGGAGATGGTCTATGGGGGACAGGACCCTTTGAAACTCCCATGGAAGAAATGCATATTGCTTAGCTCTCTCACCTTGAAAGCTTGCTGACTCTCAATTTGTCTCTGCCAATTAGCACCCCCACATGCCCCCGTCAGGGGGAAGCTCTGGGATTATTTCGATGTAATGCATTATGTCCTGTCAATGTACATTAGCGTGACAAAAGTTAGAATTCAGGTTTAAAATGCCTAAATTAGAGTAGAGACTTAGCAGTCAGCATCCTAATAACCAACGCTTGGGCTAACTCTTGTGCTTGTTTTTTCTGCCACAAACATTTTTGCAGTCATGTCCTAGCATCTCAAAGTGTCTTCAAACTCTGGGTCAAAATCCCCCAAGCTAAGCCAGGCACAGTGGCACATGCCTGTAGCCCCAACAGCTCAGGAGGCTGAGGCAGAAGGATCGTGAGTTCAAAGCCAGCCTCAGCAACAGCGAGGTGCTAAGCAACTCAGTGAGACCCTGTCTCTAAATAAAATGCAAAATAGGGCTGGGGATATGGCTCAGTGGTCAAGTACCCCTGAGTTCAATCCCTGGTACCCCCTCCCCACAAAAAAATCAATCCCCCAAGCCAAAAATGGTATAGTCTCCTATATTATGGAAACCAGGGAAAGTTTGGGTTCAACACAGATTAAGTAATGGTTTCTAAAACATGGCAATCCAAAACAAGAAAAGCCCTGGCCCTCAATCATCTGGTATTTTCTTTCTAAACCTATGCCACTTGTTTGGCATGAAACTCTCCCAGCAGTAGTGTGTGGGAATCTTTTGGAGTTTTTGCATAAAAATATACACTAAAGCTAATTTTACAGCTGGGTCCTTGAAATACCCCCTTTCCCTTAGACCCTGACCTCAAGTTTCCCTTAGGAGTGGTAAGAAGTGTGTTCACTAGTTCCCTGGTCAGCTTTGACAAGTGACTGTTCCAAAGCCATTGACCTTTCAGAATGATGCTCCGGGCTGAATTTGGGCAGCTCCCTTTAAGAAAAAAAGAAGACGTGTGTATCTGGTTCCTTTTTGGCCTCGACTGAGCTTTTTCTCTCCAAAATTCAGACTGACTACTCCCACACAATTTGATTTAGCGTCTGTTTCCTGTTGACGTGTTTTACTGTAAACCAACCTCAGGAGAATCTGTAAGGCCAGGGCAACTGTAAATAAGACCTTAGAGAGGAAATCAGTTCATGGCCTAGGGCAAAGGAGGGCTGAAAACTTAGTGTGGCTGGTTTTCCCACTGAAAACTGCCGGGGAATGAACATCTCTGAGAGGCTCTTGATGACTTCCCAGTTACCCCCTAGGCACCACCTAAAGCACGAGGTTTCCTAAGCATCGCTGTTTCAGTGGCTTCTGATCTTTGTTGCCACATTCACTGTCCAAGGGGGTGATGGAAGGATGCTCACCTTCCAAGGTGAGATCTCTAAAAGACAAAAGCCTGCATCCTCTTCCCCGCAGGGGAGATGCAAACTACAGTGAGGCTTTGGTACAGAAAAGTGGGGGACCCAGACAACCAAGTTGTGGGGGGCTGTGTTCCAGCTCAGCTCTAGCCCTTCCTACCAGGGCAGACCCCTCGCCTCCCACCTTCTAGGTCTCAGCTGCCTCTGTTTCCTGCACAGTGGGTGCAGGAGCCATTTAGCATAGCTCCAGCCTGGAAGAGCCAGGAGTGAGAAACAAGCTGGGCATCCGTGATCCCATGTCAGGGCCCAGCGGGCTAGGTGCGAGGGAGACAGCTTCTTCTACATCCCGAGACACAAGGCCCACAGCACTCCCACACATTTCTCGCTCATTCACTCAGCAAGCGTTAGCTGCGAGCCAGGCACTGTGCTAGGCCCCGGGGACAAGGAGACAGGCCCAGCTTTCTGGTGCTTACTGATGGAGGAAGAGGCACAGAGGAGGAAGGAGAAGTAGCAGGGAGAGAACAAAAGGGGACGGGGACAGCCGAGCTACGCCCTGAGCCTCAGAACCTCTTCAGAGGGAGCTGTGGGCTCTTTCCCTGGGAGCTCCGGGTAGGAAAGACACAGTGCTAGGACCAGGGTACCCAAGTGCCCGCTGGTCCCAAAGGTCAGCAGTGAGGCCCTCTGGCAGGAGGTAAGCCGGGTGGAAGGGAGCTGAGCACCAGGGGCAGGCCTCACCCGCCTTGTTACCAAGTCCTCAAATGAGGTCCACCCAGGCTGCGCCCCCAGGGGCCAGTGACATCTTCTCTGTCCCCCTCTGCCAGCATCACACGTGGCCCTGCCCAGCCTGCCCAGCGCCACCCGCCTGCGCTGCCCACGCCAGTGGCCCTGCCCCTGCACCTGGGCGGCTGCTGGGCCAGCAAGGGCTTCGAGGCGGCCCGGCCTGCTGTCCGCACGCGGCTCCTCACCTTCCACAGCCCCGCCGCTCCCAGGAGGGCCATTACCGCCCTTCTCAGACCCTGCCTGCCACCGGCCCACCTTCACCGTGTCCCCCGACACCCTGCTCTCCCTGCTGCTCCTACTTCCAGAGCTGGCCTTCCTCCAGTGGCTGTGCTGTCACCTTCCACTTGCAGACCTTCTCTGGACCCGGCCACGTCGGGAAGGACCAGCACTTCTCCACTCTGTTGTGGCGGACACGTGGCCCCAGGGCTTCTGCAGTCAGCCTGGGTCCCAGATGCCCGGAACATGAGCTCAAAGCACCTGTAGAGTCAGGGCCAAGGACTGCACTCTTGGATGTAGCAGCCAAGTTTGTTGCTACAGGACTTTTCAAATACACCCCTGCTCCCAGTTTGGGTGGTCTCTACCTCTTTGGCAGTTGCCAACAGCCTGGAGCCAGAGGACCACCCTGGGCCTCCCTGTCCAAGAGCCCCTGGCCCCTCCCTTCCTGCCTGTGAGATTTTGAGATGGGAGCGAGAGCCTGAGATGGTGCCTAGGGACAGTGCCGCTCACTGCTCTGCTAAGCCTTCAGGCTGTTGTTGAAAGTTTATTAATTCAAATTTAGCAATACAAACTCGAATCGGGGCCATGAATTAAAGATGCCACTTCGGGCTTCCAGAGCTTCTCAGCTTCCTGGCAAAGGGCCTGTCTCTTAGGGGGCCACTCATCTTTCTTGAGTTCTGACTGCTGGCATTTGTCTGCATCTGCCTGTGCTTCTTCGAGTCAGACCTCAAGCTGTCAACACTGAGTGTGGATACAGCCAGTTCTCCAGGGCCACGTGCAAGCAAAGAGGGCTCCATCTGAGCTGAGAAACATGGCCTCCCCTGGTAGGTTTAGCCTCCGAGCCTCCCTGGCCCATGCAGAACACCAGTGAACACTGGCTGCATGCCGGGGGCAGGTCTGTGGAGGAGAGCTGCGTTCCAGTCTGTGGAGAGTAATTAATAGTAATGCTAGCAGCAGCGCTAACATGCTCTGTAATTAGCCCTGCACCGCTGTCCTTGGCCTTCCAGATTGCCTGTGCCAGACTGACAGGGGGCAGGGGGACCCCCGAGTGCACAACTCTGGGACCACCCCAGGGGAAGCTCAGCATCACCAGGCTATGTGGCCACACATGGAGGCCAGGACCCAGGAAGTCTGCCCCCGCCCAGCCCCCTCGCTGTGGTGCTAATATACTGGTGTCCCCTCAGCTCCGAGAGGGCTATCATCACGGTGGGGACAGGCTGTGCCTCTTCAGGAACTCTGCCCGTGTTCCCAGGGCCTCATCTGTACACTGTGAAATTAACTGGTATCCTGATGGGCTCAAGGGTTTGGGGGAACTGTGAGCCGCTGATTCACCCTCTCCTCCTGTCCCCTGTTCCTGTCTCTGGCTCTTATGGCAGATTTTGAACAACAGTCACTCTGAGGCTAACGATGCTTTTAGAGGAAAGCCCTTGTCCTCCCTAAGATTGTGTGGGTCTCAATCAGCCTGCTCAAATTGCTCTAACTTATTATCCATTCTTCTTTTCAAAAAAAAAAAAAAGAAGAAAGAAAGAAAGAAAAACCACCAAGTTAATATTCTGTGTGGGTCTCAGAGAGCTACGGTGTTCTTGGCATATTTACCAAAGTACAAGAAATAATTAGATTATTTACAGTCTTCGACTCCATCTTGGTGGGGGGGAGTTCCCGGTGGGTGACAGTGGGTGTCGATAATATGTCCACGGCTGAGCAAGCCTTGTATCTGAGGCTTGAAGCAACCATGCCACTATTTATCATCACATTTGAATCTTTTAATAAAATTAAACAGCCTGAAAAATGTTCTTGCTGGTTATTAAAGTCAACCAAGGGGATTATGGTTCTAAAGAAAGGAAGTGGAGGAGTGCCTTCCAGAAAACACACGAAGAAGAAGCCAGTGGAGGTGAACCCCTGCTTGGCCAGCTGTGCCCTCCTGCTACCTCTGCCCTGCCTGCAGTCCCCCAGGAAGGAAGCTCCAGCCCCGACTCAGGGGGCGCTGCAGGGCTCAGCATGGCTCCCTCACCCCAACATGCTGGCCCTTCCTGACGGGGCCTTCCCACATCAGGTCTCTCGGATGGAATGTCAATTCCGCCACCCACCGATGGCATCCCAAAAGAGCAGCCCTGTTGTCCCTTGTCTTTCCACCTATCGTCCCTCTCTCTTACGTTCTTCACGAGGCACTCTGGCTACTGTCTGAAATGTTGTATTTACTCATGCTTCTTCTCTGCCTCCTCCGCCAGGAACGTGAGCTCGCAGGGGAAGGCAGAGTTCAACATGGCCATCTTTCCAGTGGGTCAAGAGCCTGTTGGAAGGAGCCTCAGTAAACATGGCCCTCACACTGAGACCTGTGAACAGGCCACCCCCACAGGGCTGGGGCCGCCTCGCTCAGGAGGCCCACCTGGGTCAGGGAAAGGGGACGATTCTCTGCCTCTTGCACAGGAGGACACGAAGGCTCGGAGAGGCCAGGCTCTGGTCTGAGATCACACTGTCAAGAAAAGTCCAGGGATCTAAACCTGAGCAGCTGGACCCAGAGCCTGAGATCTGGGCCTCCACCTCTCTGCTCCCAGGTTCCCAGAGGGAGTGGGATTCTCTGAAAGCAATTAGGTGGTACTGCATGGAATGTGGCAGGAGCCGTAGCCCCAGGAGGTGGGCTGAGCGAGAGACAGTCCCTGGCTGTCCTCAACTGGACCACATTCTCTGGCCCCCGTCGGCTCCTGGGAACAGGGTGCAGGGTGGAAAAAGGGGTCCCTGTTCTCCTGGGCAGGAGGTCAGTGCTGCCCGGACAGGGCCGAGGGATGAGGGCTCATTTCAGAGGCTAAGGAGTGGACCCCAGCCTCCAGGCCCTTGGCCCCAATCCCTGAGTCTCACCCTCCATGTAAACCTGGAGGGAGCTTTTCAAACCACGCGGAAAGGAAGAAGGCCCAGAGTCCTAATTCAAAACAAAATTAATGTTCTCCATTGCATGTGCACTCACGTTTGGGGTGGGGGGAGCCCATGCAGTTGATAATTTCATAGCCCAACTCCCAGGAGAGTAAATGAGCTTTTTTTTTTTTTTTAATAAAAAGTTTAAATTGCATACAGCTCTCAGAGGCCCATTAACTAACAGATGCTGGTTATCAGAAGTTATTTCCCTGCCTTTCTCTAAGCGAATGTGTTTAATCTCCCAGCGGTGCCACTGGGCTGAGAAGCCGAGGGTGGCTCGGGACCGCAGCCCCCGCGTGGGCCCTGCCCTGTGTCCTCTCCTGGGAGCCTGGTGACTCAAGCAGGCTGGAGCCTTCTGACGCAGAACGTGGAATTGCATTAGGGCCTAGGGCCGTGGCAGGGGCCGCTTCACAGCCATTAGTGTCACAGACGGGAGCCCAGAGGGAGGGGCTGTTCCCTCCTACCGGGGGTGAGCAGCCTGGGAGCTCCAGTGTGCTCTGATGTCCCCAAGTGACTGAAGGCCAGTTCCTCTGCATACATGAAGCCCACCCCCACCAAATGGATGTGAGGATGAGTAAATTACCTGTCAACATTCCTGAGAGCTGACGTTCCAGGCAGCCGCTCCGCCTCCCTCTCCTGCTTGCTATTCTATAGCCAAACCTGCCCCTGCCCTGTGCTCCGCCCACCACCTCCCCTGCCACCACCCTCACCAACCTGCTTCTCCCCACCTCAGATTCTTTCCATCTTCATCAGGCATTTATTGGCATCTGAATCTTTTTCTCTCCTTTAGCCTGAGCTCCTTGACAGAGGGCCTCCTCTGTCCTGTTGCCCACTGGCTCCTCCAGTCCCAGCATGTTGCCTGGCACATAGTAGGAGCTTAGTAAATAGGAACTAAATCAATCAGTGCTTGGAGTCCTGGTTGGGAGCTCTGAATTCACCCCTCTGGGTGAGAACCACACACTCTAGATGTGGCTTGGAATTCTGGTGTTGCTTTTTTTTTTTTATCCCCCAAGTCAGATTGTCAGAGCAGAACCCAGGCGTGTGTGAACTTGAGGATGTCTATTTTCTACTGGTCAGGCAGTGTCTAAAAGGGTACTGAGAACAGCTGCTGTCCCTGAGTAGGGGTACACAGGGCCTGGCTCCAGACCCTAGGGAGTCTATCTCAAGCCTCACATCCCACTGAGGGACACGGGGAGGTTGTCAGCCCCTTGTGGGAACTCAGGAAGAAAATCTCTACCCTTAGCTTTGAAGTGCCCCCTGTCACCAGTTTCTCAACAGCACCATGAGCTGAAACCTGCTTCTCTCTATCTAGCATTTTTTTTAAAATCCCTCTGAAGAAGAAAAAATAAGAGGGTCACGCCTTCTTTTAGAGTCAGCTGTGTCCATTTAATGAGACCCACACACACTGAGCACAGGCAGGCGCCAGGTGCGATGCTGGTGCAGCAGAGGCAGGCCCTCCAGCTCCCAGCCAAGGCGGGCAGGGACACACACTGCCACCTCCACTTCCCGTGGAAGTCACAGCAAATTATGGGGAAAGAATAAAAGGCACAAAATCAATGGATAAACAAAATAGGAGGTGTAAATGCCGTCAGCAAGATTCAGGAAGCTGGAGAACTGGTGGAAACAACACTGAGAGCAGACAGTGGAGAGCCAAGCATGGGCAGGCTGGGCGGGGGGGGGGGGGGGGGGGGGGGGGGGGGGGGGGGGGGGGGCGCAGAAGGCAGAAGCACGTCCACTTACACCACAGGTTCCCCCAAAGGCTTCATCGGTGGCCCAGGCACCACAGAAGGCAGGAAAGCAGTGGGGCTGGAAACGGGGAGTCTGTACCATATTTCATGAGTCAATAAAGGGAGTCGTACCCCCAGCTTACCTCCTGACCCCTGCAAAGAATCAAAAGTCTAACCCAGGGATCTGGACTTTAAGCAGCAGCCTAGAGCAAGGTATCATGCTAAAAATACAGGTGATAAAACTCAATAGTGACATTGCAGTCTCCTTCTCCACTTGGCTCCTAGAG
The DNA here is from genome assembly GCA_025594165.1 of Tamias sibiricus. Lineage (NCBI taxonomy): Eukaryota > Metazoa > Chordata > Mammalia > Rodentia > Sciuridae > Tamias > Tamias sibiricus. The sequence continues at coordinate 155,499,690 of CM046659.1, forward strand.
ATGGTGGCCAAATGCATGCTACCAGGCAAGAGACTGCAACATTTCAACCCTTTAAATACTGTCACGGGGTGGGAGATGGTTCTGTGGTAGCATGCGTGCCTAGCAGACATGAGGCCCAGGTTCAATCCCCAGCACTATCAAACAAACAAAATTATAAATATGCTAGAGGGGAAAAAAAAAAAGTCAAAAGAAGATTGGAAATTAAAGTTTTCCCAGAATTAAGAGAGAAAAGCAATCAGGAGTTCAAATTGTGTTAGATTTCCTAAGGGCAAAACCAGAAGTTGGAAATCAGTGGGACAACACTTTGAAAATCTTCATGATGATTTTCAAATTTGTCTATTATATCCAGCACAACTATCAACCAAGCAGGAGGGCAGAATGGGACATTTTCAGATAAGAAAATTTCTCAGAAAAAAAATGTCCTCCATAACACAAAAGTGGAAACCAGGGGGCTGGGGTTGTGGCTCAGCGGCAGAGCGCTTGCCTAGCACGTGCGCGGCCCGGGTTCGATCCTCAGCACCACGTAAAAATTAAAAAAAAAAAAAAAAAAAACATTATGTACAACTAAGGCAAATAAATAAACATTTAGAAAAAAAAAAAAAAAAAGTGGAAACCAGAGATCTGAAATGAGAGGACCCAACCCAAAAAAGAGCAAAGGAAGTACTGGCAATGCTGTGAGTGAAGTGTACTGCAGGCCTAGCCAGCGGCCAGTTCAGAGGAGAAGAGAATGCAGAACTGCAGGAATACTTTCTTGAACAAATCCCCAGAAATCACCAATGGGGGGCTGGGGGGTACACAGCACTTGCCTAGTATGAGCAGGGCTCTTGGTTCAAACCCCAGGACTAACAAAACAATGAAAAATTATTGATTGCCTGATGTGAGTAAATGTGCAGAGCAAATTTATACCTCTGTCAGGATTTGGTGCTGAATTCCTGATAGATATGTAGGAAACTAAATGAATAAAACACTAAGACGCAGTAACTCCAGGGGAAACAAGGAGTTATATATAAAAGGTAAATATAGTCGTAGGACACCCAAAACACAGCTGTGAAAATATGTTTTAGTAAACTTGATCATTCAAAGCATACAGACATAGCCAAATTTATGTCACTACTCTAGAAAAGGGAAGAAGGAGATCTGTGCTTCGGGTGGGGCTGGGAGGAAGATTCTGAGTAAATTCCTTATCTTCCTCAGGAGGAAATCAACTGATAACATCTAAAAATGAAAAATCAAGAATGCAATCACATTATTTGGAAATATAAAGCTTAACACTAAAAGAAACAGTTCCAGTGCTAACATGGCTGACCCTGGGAGGTGGAAGACTAGGGGGATAGGGACTGCTGGTTTCCATTATGGGCCTGTAACAACTATTTGGCTTTTTATATCATGCACACAAAATAGTAAAAAAAAATAAGTAAAACACCACAAAACCAAATCCAACAACAAAAACCTAGAATTTCCCTTCAAATTGCTTTCAATCCAGTAAAGGGCAGACTCTGCTAAGATGGGGTTCAAATGCTCAGAAAGGTGGAGTGGCAGCCCTGCGGCTCCCAGAGCAGGCCATCACTGCTAATGCGTGGACGAGGCGCTCTGGAGTCTGCAGAGAGGGCTCAACCTCCAGGTTGGAGCTCGTGGGAAGCAGGAGGGAGCAAGCCAGGCCACACACACTGGAAAGCTGGATACTGGTGGAAGGTTTTGTCATTACTCATGGGAAATATTTCCTGTAGTTTAGAGCCACTTTTAGGGCTAGCAGTGTGACTGGGAGGAGGGGTTGGAATCTAACAGGGGCCCCAGCATGGCTCTTAAGTCTCCTGTACCTTCCTGCATATTTTCTTAACTTTTTTTTTTTTTTTTTTTTTTTTTTTTTTTTTTTTTTGGTACTGGGGATTGAACTCAGGGGCACTCAACCACTGGGTCACATCCCCAGCCCTTTTTTTGTATTTTATTTAGAGACAGGGTCTCACTGAGTTACTAAGTGCCTCGCCATTGCTGAGGCTGGCTTTGAACTCGCGATCCTCCTGCCTCAGCCTCCCAAAGTGCTGGGATTACAGGCGTGTGCCACCGCGCCCGGCTTAACATTTTTGAAGTAGCACAGAGGCATGTTTTCCAAAGTCCTTAGCACTAATTTTGTGTTTCTCCCAATTTTTACTTTCTTTTCTTTTTTGAAGGGATTTGAACATTGCTGAGAAAACAGAATCTCAAGTTCTACTAGAAGAAACAAGAGCCTGGGCTCTAAGTGCAGTTCTGGAGGGGTTTTGGGGCTTCTGATGGGGCTTGTCACTCCCATTATAGGACCCTGGGCAAACTCTCAGAGACTCATCTTCAAATGCAATAACAATGATAATGGCAAATCTGTGAGGCAACTGCCTGGAACAGCTCCTTTGCTGCTGTTTAGAAAATGCCTCTCCTCTACAGCTTAGCTTTGGAGACCACCGTCACCCTTGCTTCTTCCCATGGCACAGGAATGTGCCTCTCCGTCCACATCCTCTGTGAATGCCACAATCACAAAGACCACAGAAATGCAAGTCACATGGACAGGCCTGGACTAGTGCAGCAGGGGCCTTGCTAGCACAGGTCAGGAGTCAGAGCACAGGTCACTGGCCGTAAAGGTGGCCCCTGCCCCCCACTCCCAACCACCTCTGTACCCTTTGCTGCAGTAGCTTTCCTCTGAGTAGAATAATGTGGATTCCTACCCACCCCCTATCCACACCCTTAGACTTCCTGCAGCCCTGGGCAGCCCTCCGTGTGGCAGACTTAATCCCTCCTGGCCTGACTTCACTGCAGGTCTGTGGGCTTTCAACTGTCCTCTGCTCATATGAACAGCTGCTCTACCTCACACAAAGAAATGCAAACTAAAACTAAGACATCAAGTGTGCTTTCCAGACAAGCTAAGATCAAAAGCTAGACCAGGCAAGATGCGGGCAACAGAGGAAGGAAAGAGGTCCCAAAGGGACCAGGAATTGGTGCGTGCTCCTTGCAGACAGTGGGGGAGTTGTGTAAGGAAATTTAAAATGCAGGTGTCCTTGACCCAACTTCTCTTCCAGGAACGCAGCCAGGACAGCTGGCTCAACTCATGGGCCTGTGCGGCAGCCCCGCCTATATCAAGACCAGGCTGCCACAAGGCACCTTGGCTGGCCGAGTGAACCAGGAGCACATCACACAGAGGACAAGTGCAGGGCCACCTGAGGAAAGATGTGAAGTGACCTCCAAGACACACTTGAAAGTCAGAAAAGCAACGTTCACGACAGGGCAGGTGGAGTGTGCTGCCACTGGTGACTGAGAAAACACAAGGGCCGCGCACAGGGTCTCTGGAAAAAGGACTGGCTCAGTACTCGCACGCTGGGTCTTGTGTGAAGGCCTATCACTCACCTGTGCTACTTTTCTGAAAAAAAGTAAAAATTGTTTTCATTAACGTTTTCATAACACCATAAGATGGAGAACTGTCAGGCACTACTTAAGGACAGAAGCCACCCACCTTTCAGAGTTGGAAGCAATTTACACCAGTGGGTACTTTCAATCAAGAACACGTGCTTCCCAACAGGAAAAAGCTGGAATGCAAGTGGTCCGAATGCTAAGCTCTCTGGCATAAGCTGGCCTAAATTGTCTCCCTAATCTGTTTTCTGGTGCAAAATATCCACCATTTTCATTTAATCCAACTTCCTGTTCCTAAGAAGCGGTGAGAGCACAGAGCAATCCAAAGCTCACCTAAATGCTCTTAAGCCATCCATTCAGAATGATTTTACACGGAAGCATCCTTTAAATATATTCAGAGCACAGAATTTATTGAACACAATATGGGAGACAGCTCAGACAAAAGTGTACGCCTCGGCAGAACAGGTTTCATCGGATGGACACAGAACATGTGAGAACATGCTGTGAACAGCTCTTTCAATCTGGACACTGCACAAATACATCTCCTTCCCTCTGGGAGATGTAAAGTTAGCCATAAAACTGCAAATTTATTACATATCAGATAACCAAAATGTATGATGCTAAAGAATCCTTTCCTGCATTGACTTTTTAAATGAGTTCCATGTCAAAACAGGAAATACAAAAAGGAAAAATTATGAAAACTACAGCATTCTGAGACTTCTCTTAAAATACTCAATTCCTAAAATGTTAACAGCATACATGGAAGTCACGATCACACATCACAAACTGCAGAGATCTTTTTTCAAGATAGGGAAAAAGATGTAAAGCAGGTCAGGGACAATATGCATTACTGAAGCTACTTCTTTTATTTGAAAGGCGAGAAGAGATGAAGGGAACATTTAAATAGATAGATCATTTTGAGTTTCTTATAGGAAGTTCCGAATGACAGCAGCTTATAAATGAATAGAAGGCAGGAAGGCAGGCAGGCGCTGGTAACAGAAGTGAGGACCAAATGTACTTTGCATTTTTCTATGTATGAACTTGAATCCCCATACTTAGGCTGCTTACGAATGAAAAATATAAAATTGAAAGCACATCAACTAATTTCTAAGCACTCCTGCAGTATCTAACACACAGAAGGTACACACAGTCTCAGTATTAGACAATAAATTCTGACCTTTGAATCCAAGTTAAAAGATTCAATGGGGAAAAAAAATTAAATGAATGCCGCCCTAAAGGGTTCACAGCTGAATTGAGTTTACTTCTAGAAAACAAGGAGGGGCATGCAGGATGCCTGTTCATGAAAGGAACTGGGCCCTTCCGTACTGCAAGGCAAGGGCAAGATGATGCTCCTTCTTCAGAACAGCTCTGCGTTCTTGTCAGCACTCGGGCTTAATGAGACTGTGTTAAGAGATCTGATCAGTCTCCCTGAGCTGGTGTCTCCTGAAGGGAAACAGAAAACAGGTAAGCAGATGTGGCTTTGCGCACCCGCTGCTGTTCCACCTGCAGAGCTGGGGCTGCGCTCCTGAGGCTCATCAGAATGCAAGAGGGAGTGAGCCTCGGTCCTGCACCCACCTCCATTAGCCAAATGATGGAACCCACATCAGCCCGCTGCTGCAATAAAGCAACTGTAACGGGCATTGTTACAGGATCAATGTTTCCTGGTTTGAAAATAAACATCAGCATTTATCTAGCAGCAGCCGGCGATGCTCCCGCAGCACTGTTTTATTCAACTGACATCTTTTAATCAGAGCAATCCGTATTGTGGCAACATTCCAAGGTATCATAATTGCAAATATTTATGGCAAGTTGGATAATAGCTATAATTTTTTTGCTAGCTTTTTCCTTTTCTACGGATTTGATGCAGACATTTTCTAATGAGTTAATTCCATTAAGAAAAAAAAATCTGAAGTAATTATATTCGAGACAACCTCTCATCCACTTCTCCTGGCTTCGCTTTTAACTATAATACATAGCTGTTTATGTGTGCTTGTGTCTTTTTGTAATTTTTCAAAATACCTCCATAATAGAAATAAACTAAAACAAAACCTCTGTTTTTAAGAGCGTAGATATGGCAACAAGCACCCCCACCACCACCAGGGAGGTCTGGGTCCCCTCAGCCCAGGGTGGGTGACCTCATGAGCCCCGACTCCTCCTAGTGTCCCTGGCGGCTGGGCCTCTAGCGCCAAGCACGTGGCTAATGGGATTCGGAGGCCAGAGGAAGAGCACTGCCCCTCACCGTGGACCCACGCCATGGCCTCCCAGCCTGCCCCTCTCCACTCATCTCCTCATTCCCCACTGTCTTCTACCACTGCGTCCTTTGCTGATTTCCTGGAAACCACAGTGCTGATTCAGGGAGGGGCTGGAGATACCAGCAGCCCGCAGGCCTATGTTCAAGCCCAGCACTTCCGGAGCACCCGTCTTAAGGAGCCACTCTTGCTCACGTTTACCTTGTGAGCCGTGGGAAGCCTCCACGTAGAGCATCCCCATCACTGCTCTTAGAGACAGACTGGCAATTTCCTTTCTAAAGCCCCCAAATTCATCCTCCAGGTGAGCTGGGCAGAGATCTCCAGGCAGTGAGAAAATGGAAAAGGCATACCCTCCAGTGCCCGGAGTGTGTTCAGGTTCCAAAACAAGAGGAAGGAGGTCTGAACTAGAGCGGCTTCTCCTCGCCTCTGCCGGAATCCCACCAAAGCAGCTGAGGGGGGAAGCCTTCTCTAAATCCAGTCAGGCCAAGGACCCTGAGGCAGCCAACCTCTATGGGGACATGTGATCCCAGAGCAGAGGCTTGCCTCATCAAACCTGCGCACCCCTCCATCTACACTGCACAGGGGGCTTCTGAAACACAATTCCATTCTGCTCACACTCATTCTCAACAACAGACAGGGCCTGGTCCACACTGAGTCTCCTCTGACAGAGGGACATGGCAAAGGTAGGTCTACGTGATTCCCCTCCTTCTACAAGCCAGACGGGCTCGGCAGGCGAGGTGGGGACACCACCACCAGTCAGGGGAACACTGTCCTTTACACCAGAGAAAGTCTAGGGGGTGATTGATATGTTACCCAGGTATGCAGGTGACTGAAAAGCCCAACACTCATGGCTCTCGGTTTTTTCTTTTAAACCAAGGATTTCACAAACCATACCCAGAAATTTGTACATGGGCCAGTTCTTTTGAGAAGGAGCTGAAAATGACAAATGGCACTTTATTTTGGCATGGATTCTGAGTTTGCAAATACAAAGATCTGTGTGCAGAAAAATATAGGCACCATTTGAAAACTGTCAAGCTACTTACATACGGCACATGTGCTACACACACACGTGCACATACAGAGCTTGTTTTCAAATTAATTTGAAGGGCTATTTAGCTCTGAGCTTTCACTGCATTCAGTTATATCTGACCCAATACAGCTGCAAGCTGGGCACTGATCTCCTTCGATAGCAATTCTGTTCCCAGGATTTGTTTGGAAGCGCTTAGGTTTTCATGGATCACTGGAGGTTCTTCATTTTCCCCCTTCTGTGCTACGTAGGTCTAAGCCGTCTCTCTCGGCATAAACTGTCCACTGGTAAAAATCAATTTTGATTTTATCACTATTTATTACTGCTAGTGCCAGCAGTTTGAAAGACTAGAGAGGGAAAACATGCAAACTAGGAGGGAAAAAAAATTACAGCCAGGTCCTCACGCCTACCAGTACACAGCCTGCTCTCTTTAAGAGGTATTTCGTATCACGCTGAGAGCTTAAAATTATCAATTTGAAAATTCAATCCGTGAACATTTACAGGGCTCTGCTGTTGCTTCCATCTCCTCTGTGCGCACGTGGCTGGTGTTCCTAAAGCCAGGGCACCTGACAGAGGAGCTGTAGGTGCAGCACCCAAGGGAGGCTGGCACCCTACTGGCCCTCAGCCTCGCCCTTGCCCAGTTATCAGTTTTTCCCTCTCTGGGCAGGGCAGAGGGTGGCAGAATCCCGCGTCCACCTCCTCTTGGTTTTATGGTCTTCTTTCTTCGCTCACTCCAGAAAGACACCCCAAATGTGCACACGTCACCACACTCTCCCGAGGGCTTGTGGCTCTTAGGCACAGCAGCCCTCACTCCACCAGTTTGGCACACTCTTTACTGCCAGGACGACTCTTCGTGACCCGCCTTCCCACAGCTCCTGGGGGAGATCCCTTCTCCACTCAGTCAAGAAGCCACAAGTTAACGTGTGTTCCGCAAGTCCCACCCTCCACAGGGAAAGAGAATGCAGAGGAGGATCTGTTGAAAGAAGAACTCTGCATTTTAAGGTTTTTTTTTTTTTTTTTTTTCTGCAACCAAACTATCTGCATCCTCTGAGAAACTGAGGACCTTCTCCTAGACACATACCAACTACTAACTCACTTTCTAAGATCCAAACCTCAGCAGCCTCTCAGCACTCTTCAAATCCCACCACCAGTTGTCCTCATGAACGGTTTCATCAGGAGACACAGCCCCAGCCTTTAAGACATTGGGAGGCCCCGCTGAAGCGTCCCGGGGCCACACTGCACCCCTGGTACTGCTGGAGGCCCTTCATTCACTCTCCTCTCAAGACCACAACGGGACTGGAAGCCACAGAGACACTAATCTGCTGCAACGTCTCCAATCAGCAAATTCTAGCCCGCTTTCAGAAGATTAAGTGGCAGAAGGCATGTGCCTCACAGCTCAGTCTTCTCACTTCCTTTCTAAGCACTGGGGCTGCAGGGAAGAATCGTGATCTGACCTACAGTGGTGCAGCCTTCCCCACAGGCACGCTGGCCGCAACCCCAGCTCTGCAGAACCAGGCCTGTTTGATGTCTTCTGCAAGCACCAGGGGTTTACAGTAAATTTATTCTCAAGAACACAGGAAGCTACTTACTCAGATGGACCACAGACTCCCACTTTGCTGGCCTTGAGGTTCCAGTTGACCAAAGCTAGTGTTGGAAGCAATGTGGCTCAAACTCACGCACACACAGGGCCGTACCCAGTACCTACATGAACCTGTGGCACGGCTCCCTGGCCAGAGTAGGGCTGCTTCTTACTGAAGGGCAAGGGCGATGGGCGCCAGGATTTCAACAGTTCTATTTTCACATTGTCAGGTGAAGCTAGCCAAACACACCACACACGCGCACGCACACACACACACACACACACGTGCACACACAGCTAAACCACTGAACCCAGATTTCTCATGTATCAAGCTCATTTAAAAACCTTCCAATGCCAAAATAACCATGATAAAATAATAATTCCCCTCATACATCAAATGTGACAAAATGACAAAAGAACTCTTAATTTGGGGGCTTTATTTTAGTTTTTTTTTTTTTTTTTTTTTTTTCTTTTTAAGATGCTACATAGTCAAACAGAATTGGATTGGTCTTGTACGGCACAAAATCAATTCACAGTCAAACCTGCATGTCCACTCAGATTGGCGGAGGAGCCCGCCCAGCCGCCTCCCAGCATCCTCTCCCTCTGCGGGCGCAGCCCACCTATTCATACTGACTCCCAGTTGGCCCCACAGGAGGGAGGGCCCAGTGTGCTGGAAGTCTGCGGGTGACTGAGGGGGCAGAGAGCAATCTAGAAGGCAGGCCACTCTTCTCCACTGTACAGGTGACCCAGAGTAGACTGTCCCTACAGATTTTCCTCCTATGACAGTTGTTACTGACACAGAAAACACCTCCTGGCAGCTGTTCCCCAACATTCCATCACCCTCCTCACGCCCAGAACCTCCAGAGCCAGAGGAGCCGTGGCCCCCAGCAGCAGCGCCAGCCCCACCCACTGGCGTTATGTAAGCACAGGTGATTTTAGGCCACAGCATTAACTGCTCTCTCGTGACAATAACGCATGAGATGAAATACATTAAATAAGTTAAATATGCATTAAACATCTCTGAATAACAGTCCAGTCTCACTACGTGAACCAACAGTAACTTAGCTTGGTCCCACTAAGAGAACAAAGCCCTGACATCGGACGGGCGGCCACACGTGCCTCTCACCTGTGGTGAACACACCTCAGGCTGCCACGGCACCGTGCCTTCCAGCTTCTGCCGCGTTGGACAGTCCCAAGGAACCGGTGGCTTGGAGAGAACTGAGGACATGGAAAAACAGCCTGGGGCAGGAGTGGGCAGTGTGGTGGCTTCCCTGCAGGGGGCTGTACTGCCCACCGCGCTGGGCTCCAGCTCCTGCTAGCCAGCACCAACAGGTGAAGAAAAGTGCCAAGGCCAACGGGGTTCAAAAGGACAGTCACACTACGCCACGGAAGCGCCAACCGCAGCTTCCCTCATCACCAACAGAGATCGTTCTCCCCCAATCATTTGCTATGTTTTAACTTTCTAAGAGATTGTTATATTACGTTATATCGTGTGCGTTTGTGTGTGTGTGTGTGCGCGCGGGGAGGGGTAATGTAAAGGCAAGACCTGTGAGATGGCATCTTATGTTAATTCTCTTTACACATAGTCATGATGAATTTGAATTCCATGGTATGGTGGATGCTCGATCCGACTCCGTCCTTCACATGCGGCCCTACAAGGCGATCTTCCCCACGATGACACCGACAATGAAGAACAAGACCACCAGGGCCAGCAGCCGGGTGCTGAGGCCCTCCTCCTTGCCGGTGGCAGCCAGCGCTGCAATGGGGGCTGCTGCTCGGCACCGTCTTCCTCATGCGGAGCCCATCTTCTTCCTGTGGGAGCAAAGGCACATTTCAGAGACAGTCCAAGGCCCCAGGTGACTGGTCCTACCATAGTCTGGATGCAGAGCAGCTGCTGCCTACAGAGGGAAGGATTAGCTTAAGGCCACGGAGGAGTCACCGTCAGAAGCCCCTGTGTCACCCACCTTGCTGGTGCCACCAGTGATCTTTTTACAACACAAATCTAAGCTGCACACTCCTCGGCTGCCCACGATTTATGCCCTTCGCATCCTCAGTCACATCCACCTCTGCGGCCATGACTCTGCATGCTCCTTCTCTCCTGTGTCCAGTCCCAACCCTCTGTCCTTCTCACCTCACAAGTACAGGCTTCCTGGATCAAGTCACCACTGGTTTTTGAAATCGTAGGCACTTCTTAGGGCACAATCGTACAATCACAAGAAACTACAAAGTGGGGGACCCGGAGGCTTTCACATGCAGAGCTCTGAATATAGCTGGTTCCTGATGAGCCACACGCAGACTGCTGAATCAAATGACGCCTGGAATAGTAACTGTGACTGACTTTCATACACCATCTCAAGCATTTTCTACTCAATGTGTGGATTTCTCACTAAAGAAACCACAACTCTTTCCATCCATATGAAGATACCTGGCATACTCTCCGCGCAACATCAGACAGGTGAGGAGCAGGACGTTTTTCCCTCCTCTGCCTCCATGCCACTGCTTTGCACTGCCTGCAGGCTGCAGGCACTCTGCAGATCTCCGGGTCACTTCCTATGTCCTCCAACTCAGGCCCGCCTTCCTGAGCAGGGCCAGTCCCAAGGCCTTTCTGTTCTGCCTAGGCTCTTGCTAATGCTCCTTCTCCTCTGCCTAAACCCCACCCACCAGCACTTTCTTTCTTTGTTTCCCCCTACCTCTTTCACATTCACCAGGTACCTAAGTGCTCCTACAGTCAACAAACAGGTGATGGCCCATGGGGCAGGCTTCCCACAGGAACACGGATGACAGAGGGTGCAGTCATTTGCTGGAATCCACAGCACCAGCACACAGTAGACTCTCATTAAATTGGTTGGCCAAATGATAGAATGAACCAACACAAAACAAAAAAATCAGTGTTTGGCAGGATAAAGAATCTACTGATGTCAAGATCAGCCTGATAACATTTTAAAGATATTCTGCTTATGGGGCAGGGCCAACATCACTGCACAGTGATAAATGACTCAATTGTTTGATTAACTTTTAAAAAATCAGCACAGCAAAATACATGTATTTTATTGGGTTTACATAGGAGCTATTTCTACCTATTTATCATTTTAAACAACTCAGAACTCTATTTCTGAAGAGACAGACACTCCAAAAGAAGCTAGAGGCCTATCTCAAGAGTGTCGGCCAAGGAGGGAGGTGCCAGCTTCACAACCAACCCTGAAGGAAGGTGCAGAGGAGGCAGGTCTGGGGGGTGGGCTGCTGCTTCCAGACACCAGGCCTTCCCCTCCTCCATGAACAGAGGGTGTGTCCCTGAAGCCACTGCAGTGAGAGTGGACACCACAGCATGCCCCGAGGCAGGAGTGAGGTTAGCAGAAGCAGCAGCCTTGGCATTCAAGCTGCGCAAAAGTCCCCATGATCACATGGCCAGAGATACTATCTTTGGTGCCATGTTTGAAACAGACAGGCTCATACTTTCAGAGCTGGAAGGGGCTAGAGATGCATGCGGCAGATGCAGGCAGGGAAACACTGCGCTGCGCACACTGAGCCAGCTCACACTGCGCACAATGGCTTGCTTCCCAGTGCCCGACACCTGCCTGGCCACCCAGTGCAGCCAGACCGGCCCACACCCAAGCTGGACACCCAAGTTCCTCCTCTGCACACTCCACTCTCCCTCTACCAGGACAGCATCTTATTTCCAATTTCACCACCACATTAGCAGTTTGATGAGCCAATACTGCCTAGACCTATTTAGAGTCTTTGAAAATACGGGTCAGTATTTTGGCCCTTAAAGAGACTTAGAACCAGGAGCGGGGTTGTGGCTCAGTGGTAGAGCACTTGCTTTGCATGCGTGAGGCACTGGGTTCAATCCTCAGCACCACATAGAAATAAATACATAAAATAAAGATATTGTGTCCATCTACAACTAAAAAAAGAGACTTAGGCCCATGTGAATGGCAAGAACTAGGGTTTGAAAACATGTTCAAAATAACCACTGCTGATTTCTAATTCACACACTGAAGGTAGGTTGTCTTGTTTTTTTCTTTTCTTTTTTGAGGATAAGAGTTTAAATACCTGAGGATTTTCTGCCCAAGGAACAGTGGTCCTTACCTGAGGGCTTTCAGGACCCTTTTGAGAACGAGATGAAAGCTATGAAAATTTCTCCCCAGGTGGGCTGTGGCTGTGGCTCAGTGTGAGGCACTGGGTTCGATTCTCAGCACCACATAAAAATAAATCAATAAAGGTATTGTGTCCATCTACAAAAATATATTTTAAAAAATGTTCTCCCCAGGTAAGAAAAACTAAGCAAATGCCACAGAACTCTACCAAGGCAGAGACCCGCCAGCCCTCCCTTCCCGCAGGGTGGGCGGGGCGGCCTGCCCGCTGTCACCTTGAACTGCTTGTTCTCCTCCCGCAGCCTCTGGACCTCCCCTTGCAGCCTCTTGCACTCTTCCAGCACTTTCTTCACTTCAGAGTCGTCCAAAGAAGTGGTCAGAGATTTAGACACCGATGGGGCTTCTGTCTTGGATGCAGTTGTGGATATAATTTTATTTATTTCTACATCATGCTGTTCAGAAATAAACGAAAGCCCAAGCGTCACCAACAATGTATAAAACAATGTTTTTAAGCAAAATGAGGTCGTTCTCATTTCTCACACACCACCCATGTACTGTCTCATCCACACTGTAATAAGTCACATTTATTTTTTAAATGGATCAATTTATCTAGTATCTTAATAACCTAAAGCAACCGGGCCCTAGAAATCATGGATAAGGGCAAGGAATGTAGTTGGGCTGAGACTAATACTTCAAAGAAAGAGAAAAAGGGCTGTGCAAATCGCACTATCAAATTCCTGCCATGCAAAAGATCAGCATACTATGATTGTGCAAGCTCAGGGATTATCAGCCACAATTACTGTCACCCTGAAGATCTGAGCATCCCCCAGGATGGACGGGCGAGGGCGGGAGGACGGAGAGAGGGCTGCACAGGGCGGTCTGTCCCACCCCCTGGAAATGGATGCTGGTGAAGGTGAAGCAAGCTTCAGAGTGCAGAGCCTCCCTTGGGGGAGGGCACGTGGGTCCTGGTCCCAGTCACATTCTGCTGTGACAGCCTCTCCAGAAGCACTGGAGGAGTCCGCCAGTGGGGGAAGGGCACACAGGCGGGCGCTGGGAGGTGACTGGGCATTGCTGACTGGGGTTCTGGGCAGCGTCTGGAAACTAGATCTCTAGCTCTGCCCACCCCTTCCCACTGGGGAGGGCATCCTGGGAGGCAAGGCCCCAAGTTACCCATCCAGAGCCCAGAGCTAGGACCAGAATCCAGGTCTCCCAGCCCCCAAACTGACTTTCCCACTGTACAGAATATACAATGGGAAAAGGGGAAAATGAAATAGGATGACGACAGTGGCCAATTACTGAACAGATAAAAACTACACCGTTTTGGCACAAATCAACAGCATTCCCCGAGATCATTCTAGATCATGTTTACAGAACGCTTCAGAGTATTTCCATCTCCCAGCCCCGGCTACTAACTGCCAGGGTAGTTTCATATTCTGCCTGAGTTTTAAATTCTTTGTGTTTTTAATATAGATTAATTTTTTGACTAGCTTGAAGGAAATCCAATTAGCATTTCAGATACAGTCTCCTCTCTTCACTGGGTCACAGTGAGGGCCAGGACAAGCTTGCCCCTGGCTTCACACCAAGGAAAAGTGAGCTAACGGTGGGTGAAGGAGCTCCGCCCCGGCCAACACAGAGGTTCATGGAGACAGGCGCTTTTCAGTTGGGGGCGGTTCTGCTCCCACTGCAAAGAATCATCCAGCCCAAACATCACTAGCGTTAAGGTTGAAAAAGCCCCATCTAAAAGCAGACTTTGATTGAAGAGGTAGTGGGGGAAGGGAGAGAGAGGTGGTGCTGAGGAAAGGGCTGACAGGGACACTTTGTGAAGCAGAGCCTAGCAGCTTACACCTGTCCCTCAAGCACCATGAGAAAGGGCAGGCTATTCCCTGCTTTGGTCTTGCTCTCTGTTTAAGAGCAGCCCATCACTTTGCCAAGCCTAAGAAGTTCTTCAGGATTTATGACACCTCAACAGCCACCAAGCTGCATTTTCAAGGGAACAAACTGTTTCAATTAGTTGTTTTCTGCAAGACTTTTGAAGGCTGATTTTATAAAGGCCCACTTATTTGTTGACTTCAGCTTATTTTTTTTCTTCATACATTATGGGAAGGAAAATAATTTGCCAACTTAAATCTTGGTTTTGCAGGAGATGGTATGCAAATAAGTATCAGCTTGCAACATTCAATTATTGTTAACTATAAACATACTTACTGGTTTATCATTTTCTGCTGGCAATTCAAACACACATCTAAGTTTTGAATCCATAAGGTCTTCTGGTTTTGCCTCCTTCCACTAAAACAATTTAAATTTAATAATCAGGATATTATAAAGCTGCTGGAAGAATAATTTTCCTCCTATAACTGACAATTTCAGAAAAATACTCTTAATGAGAAAGCCCTGATATACATCAGATAAAGAAGGCGTGAGTCTGCTGAGACTTGGGTACTTTTAGCATGACAAGATTAAGTGCCCCACTTTCCTGGACGCTGACTGCACTCCACAGCCCTGCTGTCTTGAGGCCCGACTCCTTCAAGTCCACCCATTCCTCCCACGGCTGGTCTGTGGGACGCACAGGAACCCAGAGGACCAAGGGACAGAAAGGGGTTTCTGCATCACATCTGGATGACGGGAGGGAACTTTGTCTCCCTAAGAAAATAAAATCCACAGGGTATCCTCCCTGGACAGACTGGGCACATGCCATCTGGGAGTGGCTTAAAACCCACCCTGCCAACTACCAATGGAACACAGCACTTGCAAGTCACTCTCCACCACTGTGGTTGTGTCAGCCAACCCTGCCTGAGGGCCACACCCACTCTTCCCTCCAATCTGCTGGTAAAAGCACCTTCCTGCTCAGCCCCAGGTTCCGGGGTAATACACTTCTGATTTACTCCCCTCTCATCGGTGGAGGGTAGGAATCCAGGGTGTTCTAAGAATCACAGACCAGCACAGCAGCAAGGTCACAATCCAGAAAAGGAAGGCATCCCTCCTCCCCTCCCCCAGACCATGCAGATAGCAGCCAGAGCAACAAGGCCAAGACCCCAAATCAGGAGACAATCTGTGCGTCTGACATAAGGGGACTGCCATGCAAATTATGGCAGATCCATCTAATGGAATAGCATGCTGTCACTAAATATACTGAAGAGCATTAAATTACATGGGGGAAAGCCTCGGAATATTAAGTGAAGAAACTACAAAGGATATTGAAGTCCATTCCTCTGGCACATGCCCCAGTGGATATGTGCCTGTGTGGGTGCGTGGGTGCATGTTTAAAGAGTACCAGGCAAGTCTGGTTACCACTGGATGCCAAAGCCACCCAGTGACAAGTGCCAGTGGGCAGGATATTTATGTGGTCTCAAAGTATCAGATGACTCAGAGCACAGCAATCACCTATTAACCACGGGGCAGATATGCTTTGAACTCAGAGATACAGCAATTGCATCTGAGCCATGTCACCGAACAGTATCAACAAGAGAGCAACAACCCACCATAAAATGTCTGCATGTGACACCACCTATGGAACGCTCTTGCCAAAAAGATACGTAAAATGCCTTTAATCATGAGGAAATAATCACACAGATCCAGGATATTACACTTTCTATAAATCAACTGGCCTGGACTCTAAAAATTGTAAAAGTTATTTTAAAAATCTAAAAAGGGTAGGAGAGTCCTCTACTACAATAACCAAAGGCCATTTTTAGAATAATTAGAAATGCTAAACCTGGATTTATCTATTGGATTTAATTCCGGATTAAGGTTCATGTTGTTGGCTGTGCTCACGTCCTGTGGGCCTGAGAGACTGCCCTTGTTTGGAAGCACTTGGGGATGAAAGTCACAACACCTGCACTTGCATGCAAATGGCTCAGCAGAAAGGAAAGGAAGGACAGGCGGGAAGCAGATGTGGCAAGAGGCTAAGGAAGGGCAAGCCCAGGTAACGATGAGTGGCCAATGCACTGTGTTTACTTTCTATGTATCAAAATAAAGAGAAAAATATCTCAAAATAAAGAAAAAAGCGCAAGGCTCTCATGGACAGGTTAGGTTAGTATGAAGGAATCCCAACTCCCTTCTACTTCTGGCTTTTGCTTATTTATTTCCAAATTTTCCTACAATAAATTTTTGTAACAGAACTTTTAACTGTTATAAAATAATCACACCAGGAAACAAATGACCCTTTATCATGTATGCAAAGCCTGGCCCATTACACGCCAAGGTAGCCAGTGCCAGGGGCTCCAGGCCATCACACAGGGCTCGCCAACCCACACAATGCTGTGAGCTGACTCCATCCCCATGATGCAGGTGACCAAAACTTCAAGAGGGACTGAACTGCAGAAGGCAGAACTCAGCTTCAAACCAAAGATGACCATGCACCTGCTCTTCTCACTACGCTGTGCAGCAAAAGCCAGACAGAACACACGTGGACACTGTGTATCTTATATTTGCCATAGGAGGCGACACAACACGTTCCAGGGAATAAAAGAGGAAGAGCAAATGCTTTCATGATCGTTCTTATAAAAAGACAGCCTGCTGCTGCTCTCTCTCAAACTCAAAAGTACCTGACTTACCCTTCATTTTCTGCCCTCATGTTAAAAATCAATGAAGATGATCAGTTACACTTTTCCAAGGCGAAAAGAAAAAGCTGAGTGGTGACACTGGGTCATGAATCCAGCTTCTGCGTGAGTCTTCCCACAGGAGAAAACTTGGAGAGGGGACGAGGACAGCAGGGAGCCCAGCACACTGGCTCCGGGGCTGGCAGGCTGCAGGTAGTGCTGCTTAGGGGGACCACAGGCTGGTCTGCAGACTGTGACTTACACAGCACCAGAATGCGTGTGGACTCATTCACATGTGTAAAAAGCTTGCTTTGGGGAGAATTTCCATCATAATCTCTCTTTTTCCAGAAATACTGATAATATAATATTGTTTATTTAATTTATAAAAATGAAGTCATCCAAATTTTACCAAAATTAAACACATAGCGACACATGTATTTATGTATTTATGCAGGGGAAAAAAATGAAGGGGCCTGTGGTAAAAAAGAAACATTGAAGCTGGGGACGCAGCTCGTGGCCGCACCCTGGCCTAGCATGCACGAGGCTAGAATCTGAGGCCCAGCACCACAAGGAAACAGACAGACACATAAACCAAAAGAACTGAAAGAAGAATCATGCTTATGAGAACCAAGACAAAGAAAAGAAAAGGAAAGAGAGTGTAAGTGGGAAAGACATTAGTATCCACCACTCGTGTCCTCCTGGGTTGAGGGGGAGGGCGAGGAAAAGCGTGTTCCCCAGAGACATCACCCTTTCCTGCAGGAAGAGCAGGAAGGGGAAGTCCCAACCATTCACTATGTGAGCCATCAGAGTAAGGAACTACCAAAGCAAACAGAGTTTTTAAAAGTCAGAAAAAGAATAGTATTCTAGAAAGCTACATAAGATGTTAAAATTATTCATTGGTCCTAGAAAAACCATAAAGGTATTCAAAGTACAAACCTCATTGAAAACACCACTCCCCTGTAAATAATTTTGACACATTTTGAAATGCATGCACCCACAGTTCTGCACCTAATTGGTTTTTATTATTATTACTGAAAAAAGTAAGAAGCATTCAGTACTTACTACTGCTTCCATATCAGAAGTGTCAGTTGGAGCAAACATAGACTGAACCATAAACTTGTGTTTACTTTTCTCATTGGGATCATAATCGAAAGGCTGTAACATCACTGAGAAAGAAAATATTTCATTAGGAGGGTCAGAACTTGGTTACCAGTGCCATTTGTCATGCTAATACTTGTGCTGTGATGTAAAGCAGTTTTCCAGACATTTTCCAAGGAAGTAAGAAGAGATGACCACACCTCCACTTTGCAGGGCCCCCTAAGGTTCAGAGAATTTAGGGGACTCGCCAAGGCCAGACAGCGGGAGCAGGGCTTAGGATTCTCGGGTCCTGGTCCACTGGTCTTTTACTCCTGCAAACCCACAGACATCTGCAAGGGGCCTTAGAGAACAGGAAAGCAGGGCAGTAACACCATGTGCCTGTTGTGCTCAAGAAAACGTATCCAAATGATCTTTTCAGGAACTAAAAGAGAATAATCCAAGATGTTTAAGGACGTTTAAAGAACTGTTTCAGCTTCTCTCCACCCCATTCCCTGCACAGTTAATCATGGTAATGCTTGAAATATGATTTTGCCAACAGAATGCTAGGGAATTCTCACAAGCAGGACGTTCAGATAGGAGGGAAAAAACAATACCAGCTCAGCACCCTGCTTGGTCCCTAAGAAGTTAGGGGACCCTCCCTCAGGAACCTGTGGATGAGCCCCTGCTACATGGAGGGTGGCACCTGCCCACTCTGACTGGCTTCCTCCAGCCTATTTCCCAGGGTAGTCTGGGCCTTACCCCTGTGAAACCACCGCTGCTTTCAACTCTGTGACCTGCTGCAAGGCTTTGGCCTAACCTCGCGCTTAATTAAGTTTCCCAAAACAAAACTTTATAGACAGCAGAGGCCTTCTGTGGCCCACAGGAGCTACCGTGGAATGAGGGTTTCCACGTGCCAGAAACTAGTCTTTGCAAGGTCTATTATCATCTCATTTAATCCTTAAGTGGTGGGTACTATTGCGAGGGGGAGAGAAGTGTTACCTTGATGCCTATTCTTTGGATGAAAAAAAATGAAGCACAGAAAGTTAACTGGCTTGTCCAAGGTCACACCACGGAGGAACACAAACTCAAGCCCAGGCAGGGTGTTCAGAGGGCTTATGCTCTACCACCACCAGGAGCGATGTCTTGTCCTCACAGGGCCAGTCCTGTCCTCCCTGGCAGGGCTTCCCAGGTGCCTCCTCTATGGTCTCCCCACCCCTGCTGCAGATGAAGGCAGGTATCTTTAACCCTAGTATACATGGAAAGAATCTGGGGCTTCACAGAGAGAAGTGGCCTGCCCAAAGTCTCAAGGTCAGGAAGCCACACACCTGGCGCAGAGTCAAGGCCTCTGTCTCCAAGTGCAGCCTGGCACCCCTTCCACCCACGAGTCATCCATGGCAGTACTCATAAAATCATGGCTGGCAGGGAAGAGAA
This sequence comes from Tamias sibiricus, assembly GCA_025594165.1. Classification (NCBI taxonomy): domain Eukaryota; kingdom Metazoa; phylum Chordata; class Mammalia; order Rodentia; family Sciuridae; genus Tamias; species Tamias sibiricus. The sequence continues at coordinate 155,519,057 of CM046659.1, forward strand.
ATGCCAGTTTCCCCCACCCATCTGGGCGAGGTAGGGGCACTTTCCATCTTTGTGACGGAGAAAGACCATGAAAACTTGACCACATGCAGGCCTGAAATATACAGGTGCACACAGTTACCCGGGCAGCTCTGTTGTCACAACACCCGTCTGAGCACTTTGAGTTACAAGGGCACTTATTGGGAGACTTCTTCAGGACAAAATTCAATAGATGTTACACAGCGGGCCTTTTACTAACACAAGGCTTATGTGCACACAACACCAAGCCTGCCTACCTCACAGACCACTAAAATTGGAATGTTCCATCTGGGGTACCTGATCCTACAGTGTGACTACCAGCAGAGGAAAAAGGTCACTTAGAAAACACAAGGCCACTTTTCTTGGAATCTTTTTTTTTTTTAATATTTATTTATTTGCTTTTAGTTGTACACAATGCATGTATTTTTATGTGGTGCTGAGGATCGAACCCGGGTTGCACACGTGCTAGGCGAGCGCCCTACCACTGAGCCGTATCCCAGCCCCTCTTGGAATCTTGATCTTACAAATTTAGCGAAGGTCAGGTTTGCTCCTCTAATGGCTCTGGTCCTGGACTGCAGCGAGGCCCAGCATCGCAGAGCTGGGGCGAGCTTTCCGGCAGATGGCCACAGAGCACTGCTAACACCAGAGTCTGACTCTCACCGCAGGGACAAACGCCAGAGTGGCAGGTCGAAGCCCTAGACTCTTCTGAGAGCCACATTCCTGCTTCCTCCACCAAGACGGCCACAGGGAGATGAACCCTGCACACTCAGCAGCCCTGCTCACTGCACATGTGCCATGAGCTTGGACAGCAACCGCCAACACTCTCTAGAGCTGGCACAGGGCTTAGAACCACTGCTAAGACAGGCTCACTCTTAAAAGTAAAGTGAACTGAGGGTTGGGAATCTCCAGTCTCACTGGACTGTGACAGAGTCATTTTCTGGTATTTTTCAATCTGGAAAAGAAGAGAACTTTGACCCAAACTACCACACCTGGGTTTTCAGATTTCAGAAAACATAGGAAGCTTGGTGGCCCCCTTTCCACTCTCCCCCTCACCCCCAAGGCATCGCAAGTGAGAGGGCAGTGCGTGATCTCTTCGCCACCCCCATGGTCTTCAGCCCCAGTGCCTTCACCTTGCCCCAAGAGGGAAATGACCTTTACTAGCACCTGCCAGTTTAGGCTACAAAAAAAGGCACATTCTCCTTACTTTTCCCATTCAATCCTTACAGCAACCCACCGAAGAAGCCCATGTCTCCATTTTCTAGATGAAAACACACAGGCTTAGAAAGGCTAAGTGAGCAGCCGTACCTGGATTCCATGACCAGCTCCTGGACAACAGGACCGGGCTCCAACCTGGCCCTGATTCCAGAGTCCTACTCCCACACCACAGTTTTCACAGCACAAACCACAGGCCCCAAGGGTCCTCCCACAGCCCCAGTCAGGTGATCCATGACGTCAAAACGATGGTAATAATAATACCAGGACACTATACACCTTTTCCTGTGTTGCTACTTGGACCCGTGGTGCACAAGCCTGGTGGCGAAGGAAGCAAAGGGCAGCGTGCTGTGAGCCACCGAGCACTCTCAGTTTTAAAAGCCGGTTCACTTAAGAATGTTTTTGAGAGCTGGGCGCAGTGGCGCACGCCTGTAATCCCAGCACTTTGGGAGGCTGAGGCTGGAGGATTGCGAGTTCAAAGCCAGCCTCAGCAATGGCGAGGCACTTAGCAACTCAGTGAGACCCTGTCTCTAAATAAAATACAAAAAAGGGCTGGGGATGTGGCCCAGTGGTCAAGTGCCCCTGAGTTCAATCCCTGGTACCACCAAAAAAAAAAAAAAAAAAAAAAAAAAGAATGTTTTTGATAAACTAAGGAAAGTATTAATTTTACTAAATTTCAACCTTGAAAGCACATCTTTTTAGCCCTTTCCCCGTTTTTCTGTGATGCTGGGAATCAGACCTAGGGCCTCATACGCACTAGATAAGGGCTCTATGTTGAGGTACATCCCCAGCCCTCTCGCTTAAATTTTATTTTGAGACAGGCTCTTGCTAAGTTGCCCAAGCTGGCCTTGAATTTGTGATACTCCTACCTTAGCCTCCCAAGTAGCTGGGATTACAATTGTGTACCACTGTGCCTGACCTTTTCAGCCCTCTTTATGATGAAATGACATTTCTGCTGTCCCCCAAGTCCAAAGACTGCTGTGAGAAGAGCATCCAGGCAGCTCTCAGGGCTGGAGCTGGACCTGGCGCTTCCCTATGGGACACCCATATGTGAAGGAACAACCGGCAGATACCTGGTCATCCAGACCCTGGTGTGTTGCACATACACTCCTCCTGAAAATGAACTCAGTAAGCCTGCCGTTTCAAGGAGGACTTACAGTTGTTGTTCCCAATGACAAAACTCAGGCTTTCAAGCAAAAATCATAATCATGGAAAACTTGAACCTGTCACCACAGGCACCCAGTTCACCCAGCACTTAAAGACTCTCATTGGCCAGCTCAGTGACACAGCACCTGACCAGCACATGCCTGGGCTCCACCCCAGAGCTGCAGAAAAAATAAGACTCTTCTGATGAGATCGGTGGTAATGATGATGACTGTGATTTTTTGTTTGTTTGTTTTGATACAGCATAACAAATGATGTCAACATTTGGAAGATTTGTATAACCTAGCCACCAATATTTTTCAAATGATCCACAAGTGATATCACAAAATCCATTCAAAGCTTAAGACAGACCAACACATTTCAGTGAAACAAAATTTAAAAAGCTCACAATCATGGCTTCAGAGTCCACATTATAACAACAACCTGTCTTTTAGAAAGTGCCACCTTACCACAGCAGCTTGGGAGGCTGAAGCAGGAGGATCCCAAGTTCAAAGCCAACATCAGCAACTTAGCAAGACCTTGTCTCAACACAAAACACAAATAAAAACAAAGGGTTGGGTTGGGGATATGGCTCAGAGGTTAAGTGCCTCTGGGTTCAATTCTTAATACCAAAATAAAAACTAAAAATGAAAGTGCTACTTGGCTCTCCCAAGTCCCTATTTCTGAAAAAAAAAAGGGGGGGGGGGACGGGGGGGCAGATAAGGACTACAGCCACACAGTCTGTTTGCTTCATGAACTGTGAACTGCCCAGTCAAGGCAGTTGACAAGATGAAGAACTAGGCCATATTTTTTAAATATTATTTTATTAAAAACATTACTGTCGGCCGGGCGCAGTGGCCCATGCCCATAATCCCAGCACTTGGGAGGCTGAAGCAGGAGGATCACGAGTTCAAAACCAGCCTCAGCAATGGTGAGGCACTTAGCAACTCAGTGAGACCCTGTCTCTGATAAAATACAAAAAAAGGGCTGGGGAGTGGCCCAGTGGTCGAGTGCCCCTGAGTTCAATCCCCAGTACCAAAAAAAAAAAAAAAGTTACTGTCAGCCAGTGCAGTGAAGCACACCTGTAATAATCTCAGTGACTCAGGAGGCCGAGAAAAGAGGATGGCAAGTTCGAGGCCAGTCTCATCAACTTAGAGAGGCTGTCTCAAAATAAAAAGGGTTGGGATGTAGCCCTGGGTTCAATCCCCAGCACCAAAAAAATAAAAAAGAAAGAAAGAAAAATAGTTACTGTTGACAAAAATTAGTAATTGTTAAATTTTTCAATTTAATTCCTAAAGATAAATATTGATACAAACCCAAACAAAAAAAACTCTGGGTCTTCAATTTTCATGAGTGGAAGGGCATCCTGATACCAGAACATCTGAGTATTATCACTCCACGCCAAGCTGCCTCACAGGCCCTTTTAGGAGGAAGACAGTGCCGAGCAGCTCACAGGAAGTCCCTGGTGGCTCTGTAGCCCCTCCTGGGAGAATCTGTGTTTGGAAGAGACAGCAGCTTGACCCAAACCAGAGCTGAGCCTCGGAGGGACTGGGCCTCAGGTGGTGATGCAAGTGAACACAGCTCCTCACGCAGGGGCCTTGGGGACCCCTGTGCTCCTTCAGCCACGTACTCGTTGCCTTATAGACATAGCACACTCCAGGCTTCCTGTCCCCCCTGCCAGGTCACCACAGCATAGAGCGGGAAGAACCACTCGATGGGGCAGGCTGTCAAAGAGGAGTGCCAAGGCACAGAGCAGGGGACTGGTGATGGCCACCACCCAGGGAGACTGGAGGGGCCTCAAGCAGCAGGCCCAACTGCCCTTCTCAAGCACAGGCAGACACTGTAAGATACATACCTGTCACCCAAATGCCCTGGCAGAGCCGGTGAGTGGACACATTTCAGCAGGAAACAAGAGCTGAGGACAGCTGAGCGAGAGCTTCCTGGAAGCGCGGGCTGTAGGTGGGCACTCAGCCCCTGCTCCACAGCACTGCAAGTGGACAGGCTGTCTGCCACCCACTGGTTCTCCTTTGCTTGAGGGCTCTCAAGCTGGCAAGCCAGAGTGGTCCCCCAGACAGTGGGACAGTCTGCAGACCCTTGGCACCTCATCATCCATTCACTGCTTAAACATGGTCCTAACTCAGAAAGTTTGTGTTTCTCGCTGCTATCATCTCATGTCAAATTCAATTTGCTATACCCTATTAGCTAAAGCTCTATGAGACCATGACAGAATAAATGTTGTTAATCGTTTGTTCTTTCAGCTCCATACATGCAAATTGTGACAGAAATTATATACTTTTTTCCATGACAGGCTATAAAAGAGCTTCCCATTAACTTAATTTATTTCACTTGAATACCAGAGACACTGATGATAAAACCCTCTTAAATGAACCATCTATCCTACTTTTAAAATGTATCTGCTGATACTACATTAAAAGAAGCCTGTTACCAGGAGACGGCCTGGAGGCTGGTCACCACTCGCCTACATCGACACTCTGGGACATGGTGTGTCTGTTGCATTACAGACTGCAAAGTGAGCTCCTGCTAAGAAAGGAACTTTGGGGTCATGAAACATTAGATCACAAGATCAGACTTTCTACAAAAGAGAAGAAATGAGAATACATGCTTCTTAAACACACACTCCCTCAGAGGAATGATGGATTGATTAAATGCAGCACAGAAGCAGTTTCCAGAACCCAGCAAGTCAGGGCATTGCCACTGCATCATAAGGTAACGGAGCAAGCGAACACAGCCAAGCAAGCAAGATGGCACACACTTCATTGCAGAATCCTACCATTGGCACGTCTCTCTCGGAGTCCTACAAGCCCACAGTCAGCCCCGGCCCAGTGACCCAACTCCAGACCACCCCACCCACCCCCAGGGTCTCCTCCAACTGTCCCATTTCTTTCCCATCCAAGTAGTCTGTACAACCCTCTTGGCCCCAGAAATGTGACCCTCCCCAGCATCCTACACCTATCACATTGATTCCTCAGACTGCACCCTCCTCTAACAAAACCTATTTCCCATGCAGAAGGCAAGCAGCTCAGCTCTTCATAACCTATTCTTCAGATCTCTAGTATTTCCCAACAAAAGGCCATCCTTCAGGTCCAAGCAGTGCACACCAACTCCCTAATCCCTACACCTGGGGAAACTCTCCTGACATCCCCAAAGTCCTCGTCATCATGTGGCCCTACCTGGCGTGACCCTGTTCATGCTCCCCACCCTAATCACATCCCACTACATCAAGTCTTTTGGGACTTATTCTGCTAACATAGCCCTGTGAGGAGACACTCCCCAACTTCGGCATGTATCGGAATCACCTGTGACCTTGCTGAAACACGCACTGCTCGGCCCCACCTGCAGAGTTCCTAGGCCAGCAGGGCTGGCCTGGGACCAGGAATGTGCACTGTTGGGGGTTGCCCAAGGCCAGCCCCTGGAACCCCCAACTTGTACTGTTTCCTAAAGCTCCAGCCCCTGCTGAAAGCCCCCACTTGGGTCCTTGCTGTAGCTCTGCAGTCACTAGGAGACTTCTGGGCTCGCTCTGACATGTTGCTTTTCCTCCCCAGTGGGTCTGGATGTTCCAACAGCTCGCATCTAGGTGCCATCTACATATTTTCTCAGGGGCCAAGGGAGGCACCTTCTCCCTCTTCCACATTCAAAGCACTCCTGAATCACTCTTCCTCCAGAAATCTTCTGGGGCAGCTCAGAGAGGAAACCTGCTCCCACCCCAGCAGAGCCACTCTCCTCCCATGTGGCCACAAGTGGCTGAGGTCTTCTTGTCCCTGCATCTTCTCACTGGCTCCCTCACTCACACATCGCACATCAAAAGCCCACCTGTACCAAGCCGCCTTTGTGGTGTCATAAATCAGTCACCACTCTTTTTTTTTTTAAAAACTAATAAAAGACAAACACCAAGCAGAGCTCCCATCCAGCTGAAGACCAGAGTTGCACAGTGAGGTGATGCCACTCCTGCCCAAGCGAAGAAGCTTGACATTTCAGTTACGCCACAAACCCTTACACGAGCCAGTTTATTATTCCTATTAGGGTTTTCCAAATGGTGAAATCCCGGCCCCATTCCAGCCCCTGCCTACTCAGGAACCCATGCGTGGGACTATGGGTCTCTCAACCAGTAAGTGATTCTACCTACCTAAAAATAAGTCAGCACTGAATCGTCTTGTGTTTTCTACAGGGTTTTCCAGCTTGTGAAGACTGTCTTAAATAATAAGTTCCTCAAAGTCTGATTAATTTATTTGTGCAGAAATCAGTACAGATGCCCTCATCTTTTGCCCAGGATCAACAGACGATGAGGCAGGCTCCACACAGATGCTGGCCAAGCAACGTGGCTCACTTGTTCATTTTTATGACTACCTTTCTTAACATAAATCTCTTCCAACACACTTTCCCATCTCCCGTGGCTTGATAATGGAATACAACACAGCCTCTTTCTGGTGACTCTTCTATTGTTACTATGAACCCTCATTGCATACTACCTTAGTAGACTCAGAAGCCACGTCTCTTGGGACTGACCAGGTGAGCTGGGAGGAAGTGTGCTGTGGAGGCTTAGGCATCTCTGGACACCTCTGAACGCACCTTCCCAGGCTCTCTGGACACACTTGGGCAGTCCCTCCTCCTCTGCTCCGGACATCACAACTGCCTTTCAGTGCAGCCCTTCCCCTTCCTTCTGTGATGAACTGGGAGCTGCACAGGGGGAGCGGTGGGTCCAGGTAAGAGTCCACAGGACAGTGCTTGAGGCTGGGTGCCAGCCTGAGAGGACCTGATGCAAGTGTCACTCCTGACTGCTCAGCAATTCTGCAGATTCTGTGCTTCTCAGCCACCTTGGTAAATGAAGGTCCCTTCAGCTAAAGCAGGGCCCTCATGCCCTTGTAGGCCTCCTGATCATCGTCTTTGAAAGTATAAAGAATAAACTGTGCCATACCCATTAGAGAAGCCTAAATTAATTACAGTAAACTTTGAAAATCTTTTTTTTTTTTTTTTTAACGAGGAATTGAATCTAGGAGCGCTTTACCAATGAGCTACAAACCCTAGCCCTTTTTATTTTTAATTTTGAGACAGGGTCTCACTAAATTGCTTAGGGCCTCACTAAGTTGTTGAGGCTAGCTTTGAGCTTGCACTCCTCCTGCCATAGCCTCCCAAGTTGCTGGGATTACAGGTGTGCATCACTGTACCCAGCTAAACCGAGAATCTCTAAAAGCATCAATTAAATTGAATTTTTGTTGGCAATTTTGTTTGTTTCTTTCTTTCTTTCTTTCTTGTTTTAAAGCCAGAATCTAATCTGGAGAAAAAGATTAAAGACATCTTTTAAGTCTGAATGTGAGTCGTTCCTATCTGAGAATAATAAGCCTGGTTCATGAAAACCATTTATACAGAGGTTGTGCTCATCAGACGACCAGAGCACGCGCTCAAACAAGAAGAATGTCGCCATGAGGAAGCCCAGCCCAGCAGCTCTGCGATCCACACTAGGTAGCTGAGTGCCCAACCTCTTTGTCTGCAGATTTACTCTGGCACTGATCACTTGAAAGCTACGACTCTCAGCTAGCTGGTCCAGGGCCACCAAACAGCTACATTAAACTGAGTCAGCAAAATCTTAAAAGGACTAATTATTAATTGTAGTAGTACCCATTTACATTAATTGACCAATGTTTCCACCCAAGAAGAGTTGCTGATATATATTCTCTTTGCAGGATTTTATTGGAAGAAATCTTATGCTTTAATGTGATTGAGAAGAGTGCTGAGAAGGCTGCATGGTGTATGTCAGGAATGAACACTGCTCTTAATTTTCTGGATTCTCACTGAAAATTCAGATCCTGACACTGGGAGATTTGTGTTTGTCTGTCTTTAATACACTTTCAATTCCCAGGGTACACTTAGTAAAGTGTATCTGCACCTAAATATTGGTATCTCTAATGACTCTTTTCAGTGCACCCCCCTCAACATACAGATATTTTGCATTTCTAATTTGCTTGGTACACAGGCAAGCAATGTGCATAATTGAACTGCAAATGGAAGCGTGCTTGCTACTTTAGTGAAATTAGAATTCAGTGAAGGTTATAAAAATATTAAACTTACTATCATATTACAGGAAGCATAAGCATTGTGATGGGCCCATGATTTTACCACTTCACCTGCTGTACCCGCTGGCAAACATGGTTTGGAATATTAATGGAAAAAAACCCTCATTATTAAACTGCAGTATTAAAAAAGAAAATCCACTAACAGCTTACCACAAAGTCATCTTCAGAAATTATCTACCTTAAAAACATTTTCCCACCATACAGTTCAGAAACAGACTTAATTTTGAAAAGCTAGAACAACAGGGAGACCCCCCACTGCCTCACACAATTCATTTATTCAAAAAGTTCTATTTTCCTTGCAGCTGAAGTCTGGGGGAGCGGGGGATCCAATCTCCTCTCCTGCAATCTCCATTTGAGTGTGCCTATTTTGCTGAGGTCCAGATTTGAATAATTCAAAGCCAGCTCCAGAGGATGATGCATGTCCAGCAGCAAGGGCCCAAACCAGGGCATCCTGGGCCAGTCATGCAAGAGAGAGCGCCTCACCCCTCACCTGCTGCCCTCTCATACCACAGGCACAGATCCCAGAAGGGGCCACTGGAGGAATGAGACAAGAACAAAGAGAAGAATGCAACCCACAGAGGCACACCTTTTGCTGAAGTCCACAAAAGAAGGGCAGGCCCCGCCTCTGTCCAGCTGTCACTCTACCACCTGTGTTTATTAGAAGGGAGATTCTTTACAAGGACCCAGCAAGTAAGTGACTTGTCATGTGCTGAAGAAAACCTCATGACAGGTCAGAGCCTGAACTTTTAAAGCATAGTGTAAGGTCCCCTGGGTATCTAAAAGGTGAGAAGAGCTTCCAAGAGCACAGCTGAAGGACACCTGGCTCTGCCTGTCACAGCACATCTGTGTGCCTTCCAGAAGCCATAGCCTCTCTGGCCAGGTCCCTCCCTGGGCAGGTATCATCGCCATCAACCTTCCCCATCTTCACCTTCCTTTCTTCCCTTCCTCCTTCTTTCTTTCTTTAAAAGAATGATTTACAACCCTTCCTAATAGCTAGCACATCCCACGGGCTTTCAGAAACGGGAGAAATGCACCAGCAGCGTCCTTTTCAGGCATGCTGTGACATTCTGTGTGGTAACCGGGCAATGCCGGTAGTATTTTAAGTTGATTTGATGAGCACCTTTTATAAATTATATTTGAAAATTTACTAGTGGCTTTTCATTACAAAACAAATGCATGTTACAGAAAGAAGAAAACATTAAATTTATTCTGAACATTAAGGAAGGCCCATAAATTAATAAATTAATAAAATTGAATTAAAAAAGGCAATTCAAATATCATCCAATCCATCTTTAACAAAATAGCCAGTTTCTGTCGAACTATGTGATTACACTCGGGCACCATGCTTCCAGTGAATGCGGTCTCTGCCATTTCCTGGGAAGTGGCCTCTACTCTCCATGTCACGATGAGAAAACCAGTGCCACAGGGGCTGGCACACTGGGCACAGGGCAGCTGGCTGCGGAGGAGCAGAGCAGGGCCTCCTGCTCAGCACCAAGAGCTCCGAGCACAGCAGGCTGAGCCAGGCGCTGCCGTGTGCACTCTGGAAGGAGGGGAGGCTGACCTCTGTGTGATCACACTGCCCATCCACTGCTGCCTCCTTCTCCTGGGGATATTCCCTCTCCCAAAGGAACCTGGGAACTCTGACACACCAGTGTCCTGAGGTAGTTGCACTTCAAGCAGACCCCTGGACAAGGACAGTGATTTTTATCACAAGATATGCATGTCCAATAAGTGACTGGTGACCCTCAGCACTGAAGCTACAGCCCATGGGGCCAACCTTCCCAAGAGGCGAGGCTGCCTGGAAATGCAATAACTCTGGCTCAACTCAGGCTCCCTTCAACACTGAAGTAAATATCGAATAAAAACAAAGGAGCCTTTTCTCACCTGCAAATATACCTTGGTCTCAGCTGGGGGAGGCTTGCACATACACAAGCGCTTCATTATACAGCTGTTTTTTGTTTTTTTTTTTTTTTTACCAGAAACACAATCCTTTCATTTGTAAGCATGGCTACCCCAAACTCCGGTGAGGTAGCACAATGAGGAGCCAGGACCCTCATTTCAAAAAACAGCTCTGCCCCTTACCAGCCCAGGACCCCAAATGACCACCTCTGTGCCTTGCACCCAACTTTCTCATCCACAAAGACAAGGCCATAACCATAGAATTTTGACCTTCCTGAGGCAGTGAATGATAAATTAAAATAAATGCTCAGAGGGAGTTATTACTTTTTTAAAAATCCCGCTTATGGGGAAAGATGGATATTTCTGAGATACACACATTTATATTTACACCAAAAAACACATCTACACTGTACATTATCCACTGAGATGAGTTTATTCAGAAAACTATACTGCTTCCCTCATATTTACTTTGGAAATTGGTAATTTTTGTATGCAGACAACCTTGCTCAAATTCATCATGCACAAGAAAATAGGGATGGGGGGGGGGCTAAAAGAATAAAAGAAAGACTTCTGTCACCATTGATTTCAACAGAAAAACTTGAGCCACACAGATCCAGGGGACCCAGAGATGCCAACCCCCAAGCTGCTCCCCTTCTCAAGCATGCTGTGGTGCAGAGTGGACCACACCTTCGTTCTATCACTTGCCAGCCTTGTCAACCCATGACCACAAGTCTCCTCCTTGATAAAATGTGTTGCCGCCTGAAGCGATGGCTGCTTGGAGCAATGAAGCCGCGGGAAGAAGTTCAGAGGCGAACTGGAAACAAACAGCTTTTTATTCTGATAACTTTTCTCTCTGGCTCTAACAACGACTAACACGCACCACACACACCACCAAAAAATGGCGCAGACCCGATCAGCAATCTCTGCTCAAGTCACTCGAGATCCCGGGCCAAGTCCCGCGAGATCCCAGGCCAACCCCCGTGAGATCCCAGGCCAAGCCCCGTGAGACTACGAAAGACGGCAATGCCCAAATCTCTATGGCCCATAGTCAACCGCAATTTAAGACATCTCCCCAAACAGGGCTCCTGCAAAAATGGTGGTGACAGATGGGGCTGGGCTATGGCTCAGTGGTAGAGCGCTCATCTCGCATGTGTGAGGCCCTGGGTTCGATCCTCAGCACCACATATATAAAATAAAGGTATTGTGTCCACCTACAACTAAAAAAAAAAAAAAATTTTTTTTAAATGGTGGTGACAGAGCCCCCCTCTTGGGGCAGGTAAGAGACAACATGAGATAGAATACATGCAGGTCCAGCACCGAGGGCCTCCGCCAACACTGCCTTCCACCATCCTGACCACCCCTGCACAAGACCCTGCTTCCCGAGTGCAGAGCAGATCTGCAGGCTCCAAGAAGTCCACAGGGAAGCTGGCATGGGGCGCCATCATGGCAGAAACCAGCGGATGCAGGGAATAAGAGCTTGCAGAAACCATCAGATAATGAAACACCTTACATCTTTCCAAAGAGGTGAATCATTTTCTTTTAGGTGTCAAATGAATAGCCAAATGTATCACAATCAAATCTATCATGGAAAAAGCCAGACAGGTACTTGCGTCAAATAAATGGTAGCTTCTAATGATGCAGAAACCTCTGTGACACTGAGTCACTGGGTATTTAGAAGATAAACACACACTCCCCCATAGCTCCCTCTTGACTCCAGAAGTTCTAATGAGCTAAAAGTTTATTCCATTTCTAAAAGAGATCTGAAACATCACTTACACCTCCTTAATTCTGAAATCAATTCTCAATTTGGGGACTTTACCAGCATCTTCTCAAAAGCTGGACTTTGGAAAATATATGCACTCTCAGACAGAAGCGAGGATCAGACATGCTCAAAACTTACACCCTTGAACATATTCCAGTTTCTTCAGCCCCCGTCTCCCTTAGCTTTTCACAATCAGTAAAGTGCAGTTACCAATCATTGGAAATGACATGGGCTTAATGTCAGAAATCATTTAGCTTAAATAAGAAAATAACTCCATTTAGCTTTCTCCCACAAAGTAAAATTAAGTTTGTTTAGCCCTTTTTTATTTATTGCCAAAGGGCAGATTTAATTTCAAGGCAGTGAGAGCCAAACTCATTCTGAAGTCAAGTCTAAAGTTACCACTTTAATTTTGCTCTAACTATTGAGGCACAAAGGCTGCAAGCATTAAAACAAAGAGGAATTAATTATGGAAAAACAAAAGGTGATGGGGACCACCGAGCTCTTTAATCAGGGTGCAGGGCTGGGGAAGGTGGAGAGCAGCCTATCCTCCCACAGTGCTCCCCCGTGAACCCACGCTTTAGGAAAGCGCACTGGCTCTAGCGTCTTCCAGGCCTTCCGCCTTGGGACTTACCAGATACATTGACTGAGGCCCCCGCATCAATGATCCCGCTGTTGGGCCGCACACAGTACCTACGAGGTGCGGTGGTCTTCACTTTAAAACACACATTTCGGTCTGTTGGGTTGCCAAGCTTTAAGTTGGTGGTGACGACATCGGTGAAGGGACCTGTGGAGTAAGACAGACACTGATTGGGAAGCTTGTGAGCAAAGTTCATCAAACAGACTTGTTTACAGTAGGGTGGGTATGGAATATGTTAAAAGAGGACCCAAGATGCAAAACTCTCGCTAACACATCCAAGGCTGGAGAGCCGAGCCAGGGTCAGGCGAGCGCAACAGCTGGTTCATGGCACTCTCACGACTTGGCCAAGGTTCTAACGTTCAGCATCTCACTGAAACCCACACCGTCATGACTACTGCTGCTCTAGACGAGAAGACAGGCTCAGGAAGCCAAGTTGCTGTCTAAATTTTCCCACTAGTTAGGGGTACTTAGGATGGGAAATTTGATGGCCTGAATGCAAGGCCCATTCTCACCTGAGCTAAATGCTCATTTCCTCAATAACAAGGGAACCTTTCAAGACTACCCATGGCTCCCGGATGTCCTCAAGAGCAGACTTCCAAGAGCAGCAGACACAAGACAGACTTTGGGGTTAATGTTGATGAACGCAGAAGCCCCTAACAATCTAGTGTTGCTGCTAGAAAAGTTCCAGCATCTCAGGGTTCACTGAGACGTTCAAAGCCCTGCTGGGCAGCCCACACCTGAAACAGCACACTTGGTTTTGACTACCCTGGTGAATGGAAGAATGAAACAGAGCTCCATGCCCTGAGGATATTTTTTATTACTATTATTTATTCATTTCCTACTTTATTAGTTTTTTTAATTAAAAAACTAAAATATGCTTCTTAAAACAAACCAAACAATAAGATATGTATAAAGAGGAATTAATAAGCACTCTTTTGTCCCCTGAGGTAACTGATACAACCATCTGGGAGATCTCGCCACATCATCTGTGCTCAGACAGCACAGATACCCACGTGTGTGTGCGGTGGGGAGCAGCAAGCATGAGCTCACACGATTCACATTACTCTGAAGCCTGCTGGTTTTCACCCAGCAACCCACAGTGGACACCTGATCACAGGGCTTATGAAGGAGTCGGGTGGGAGAGCTGGACGCCAGGTCCCCATCAAGTTCACACACTTCGAACACAAGTCCTACCTTTCCTCTAGGCAGGTTCTACACCCCTGCCTCTACATTTACAAGAACACAAGGCATAGGGGTGGACAGGAGCATGTACTCCTGTGATTACAAAGAAATATATAAAGGCTCATCGGTCCCCCATCTGAGAAGACCCAATAAAGACACTCAAATTTGTACTTGGAAAAATTTTCAGTTGAGGTTCTAAGCTCTTGAGGACAAAGGTTATACTTGACCCATTTCTGTGTCCCCAGCACTGTGCCCACCATCAAGGAGAAGTCTTGAGAAGAGATGGATGAATAGATAGAGAGATGGACAGATGGAGAGAGAGAGGGAGGGATTGATGGAAAGAGATGGATGGATGGATGGATGGATGGCAAGATGGATACATGGACAGAGAGAGGGATGGAGAGAGAGAAACTGAGATTATTTTCCCCCCATTAAGAAAGAAACTATCTACGGATTATCTCTAGCAAAATTAAATCTCAGCCTGGTTTCCTCTACAGGTGTTCATAGTATAAAAAATCTATATAATATGGGCTTAACGTAAATACAAATTAAGAAATCAGTAGTGGAGGAGAGGAAGAAAGGAAAAGGGACTCAAATCTAACACCAAATAAACCACAGCCAGTTATGCTACAAGAAAACACAAATTTGTCCAAATGTGATTGATGAGCATATTAGGAGGACAATCTGAGCATAAAATGATTTTCACATTTGCTTATGCATAATTTTTTCTTCAAGAAATCCTAGTTGAACACAGAAAACTGTACCCTAAACCTGGCTGCACAGAAATCTACTAAGCACATACCCCCCCCACACCTCAGCCACCTTTATTCAGACGACCTCCATCCACCCCAGGGGGCACTCGCCCCACAGGTCTGCAGGGGCGTTACAACTTTCCCTCTTGGCTTCAGGTGACCATCCTTCCTCCCCGTCACACTAACGGCCAGGCTGCAACTCTTCTGACCCATGTGCACTGGTGAACTCAAGGTCTCTCCTAGGGAAGGAGCTTTACCTACTGTAGCACTTACTGCTCCCATCAGTCCCTCTGTGTGTGCATTCTCCACACAGTCCTGAGTGTCATGTGCCTAGCCTAGCCTCCTTCCCTTGTTAGCCCTGTGGTTTTTGCTGCATTGTTTTTGTACAGTGTGGTGACTTTAAAAATGTGTATGTCAAATTACAACTGACTGGCCATATATTGGATCATCTATTGTTGGTGATGACTTACACTAAAAGTCATTCGCATTCTGTGGGCAACATCTCCTCCAAGAACTAAATACCCTAGAAGAATTTCTCCACTTGTTTACCTCTCCATCTGCTTAACTTGCCTCTGGCCCTCTGGACTCAGCTGGAAGTCATGGGAGAAGGCTACCTAAAGGGTCAGAAAGCATAGCTGTATCCAGATGTGGGGAAAAACAGTCTTCAGTATTTCATCTTAGCTACCAGTTTCATACAAATAACCCTCCCTCTCCACTCAGAACACAGCTCCCCACTGGGAACACAGGAGGGCAGGTACCCTGTGGCCTAATGGCTTTTCAGCTACAGTGAGTGAGAGCCAGATGCTGGCGACGCTACACCCTTGTAGCAAGCTCTTGGCAACCATGGAGAAACAGGACACCTGGTGCTGAGACAGTGTCCGGGGATTACGGAGGCAGCAACTCTCTAGGCCTCTACCCTCTTCCACCCTCCAGTGCTGAAGTCTGACCTACAAGGAAGATGGAGAAAGTCTGATCCCCCACCAAGTCTCTGCTTGCTTAAGGTGGTGATCACTTTGGCAAGCACAGGCTAAAAAAAGAATAGCTAAACACAGCTCTGACTCTCCAGGGCCAAAGAAAGCTATAAGGTACCAAACCTACGCAAACCTACACAGGCGCAAACAAACCGCCTTGCACACACATTCACTGCCCTGCACGTGAAAAAACACCAGTCACAACTCTGCACAGCACAGCTCCAGCTCCAGCAGACCCACCGTGCTGGGGAGGGAACAGCGTGTCCACACAAAGTGACACCCGCAAGGACGGACACATTCACACATGATGCAGGGGAAAGGAATTCATGGCAGTCTGTGACCCAACACTATGAGGCCTCAAAGCTTAGACAACAGTCTGCCTCAAGGACATGGAGGCACCTTCAGCTCGGAGGCCAAGAACCCAAGCAGACTGTGCACTGCTGTGGGAGCGGGGAGGTGCGCAGGCTTCCAGCTGTTTCTAGTGTCCCTTCCCACTCCTGCATATAGCCGGGGGAAGCCTGGGCTTAGGTGTTTGATCACCCCTCACACCAGCCTCCTTCTGGTCCTCCACAGCAAGAAACCAAATTTAATTGCAAATGCTAAGCTATTTGCAGGAATTTCCTCAGATTACTCTATTACATAGCAATCTAAATGATGTTTCACCTTCTATAAATCACATAAAAGGTAATGTAAATTATTAAAAGAGAAACAATATTTGTAATAATAAGCAGGATAGAATAAACACGCCATACCTCTCCCTTAACACTCAATCCTGGGAGGTCTTGGGCTTTCACAAACATTTATTTGTAAAAATCCAGAGGGAGCTGTGCTGAAAATACGCACAACAGAACTCCACCACGTAAACCAGCGAAGTCCCACGGGCAAAAATTAAGAAATGTTTACCCATCTAGTCCTCCTCTACCCACTCTGGGCAATTTACTCTAAGAATTTTATTGAAAATAAATTCTGTTCAATTTGAGTAATTACAGGAGATAAACCATGTTAGTGTGCTCCTTTTCCCCTGTTTTAATGAATTAGAACACAAAAAAACCTCAATAAAAATGATGTAAAGGCTTATGAACATCATTCAGATTTTTACTAGTCACTTTCATTTCATAAAACTGCCATTTCCATTAAGGCATTATGTAAAAAAATGGGATTTTACTATACAAACATGCATATTTATCACCAATGAATTTAAACATTGCTTATAAAGTACAAAGTCAATTTTACAAATGAAATCTCCTTCAAAAGTTAGAATTTGTTCTTTTAAGAGATGAAAAAAATGATTTGTCTCCAGTACTGCAGTACATACTTTTAATCATTCTTCCTTCTAATATTCTATTCCTTATTTCAGATAATGTCTATGCAAAGCTAGAAAATAAGTATCTAAAATATGAAATGGAAGGTAGATAAATAAAGCAACATGAATTGGGAGACATTAGGAACACGCTCTCTCTCTTTTTTTTTTTTTTTTTTAGACACAGGGTCTCACTGAGTTACTAAGTGCCTCGCTAAGTTGCTGAGGCTGGCTTTGTACTCCCGATCCTCCTGCCTCAGCCTCCAGAGCCACAGGGATTAAAGGTGTGTGCCACCAAGCCCAGCAGGAACACTCTTAAAAACTTTAGTTTTCTAACAATTTGAAGTGGGGTTTTTTTTGGTAGGCGGGTACTGGGGATTGAACTCAGGGGCACTCAACCACTGAGCCACATCCTAAGCCCTATTTTGTATTTTATTTAGAGACAGGGTCTCCCTGAGTTGCTTGGCACCTCACAGTTACTGAGGCTGGCTTTGAACTTGAATTTCTCCTGCCTCAGCCTTCCGAGCTGCTGGGATTACAGGCATGTGCACCCAGCTTATGCCCCATATTTTTTGTTCACCTATGAAAATTTACATAAGTTTGAAAAAGATGCTCCTGAAACAGCCTTAACTGGTGGAATCTGAGCTCCTGGGCATGCTCTAGTGTCAGATAAACTGAAGCACGGTGTGCACTGCTCCCTTGTCCTGGCCCCCAGGCCCTACTGAAAGGAAACAACAAGAAGCTGGTCTTCCCTAAGAATCTCAACCAACATGCCACTCTGCCGTGGGATACTGATGGTGCAGCAGGCTGCTGATGTGTGGGTGGGGGGAGAGTAGGGGGCTGATGGAACTCTTCTTTCTGCTGGGCTGCTATGAACAGAGAACCACTCTAGAAAATAGTAATATTTTTCAAAAAAGAGAAGGGAAAAAGGTATTTAGCCTTTTATATCAATTCACTTTTGGTAATGCCCTCCAACATTTCTGATATTGAGTATTATTGAGATTTTGAAAAATACGTATGTATACAAGTGTGTGTGTGTGTGTGAATGCACAGACCAACAAGAAGCCAAAAAAAAAAAAAAAAAAAACACTCTGCACAGAGATGGCTTCTCTTCCTTTTCTGGAGTTGATGAAATTCGGTGTCAATAATACACACCCTTCATTTGCAACTGATCCCTTGATGTAGCTACGATATTTGAGACTTGCACATGTGTGTTACCAAATAAGTTATGTCAAGTTGACATATAATCTATCAGTTCTCAGCTTTCCAGATATAAACTTAAAGTTATTAGTTTCAAAGCAGCTTTTTCCATTCTGCATAAAAAGAGCTGTATTATTTTACATTCTTGCAAATACACAATCTCTCTTCTTTTCACAACCCCTCTAAGAAATAAGCTACCATATTTCACTCTAAAAAGACTACCTTCTGGAAAGATAATAACTGTCTCCAGAAGCCTATGACTTTCTGTGGATTTTGCTAGGACAGAAGAAAGGCACTGGTGGGGGTGGCTTCAGAGTGATGGCCTCTGTGCTTGGGTGTGTGACACAGGAGACGTGAGCCCCCTCAAGTGGAATCTTGCTTAGCTTTTAGACATCTTTACACTTCGCCCTTTGGGAGTCTATTTTTTTTTTTTTTTTTTTTTTTTTTTTTGGGTACCGGGGATTGAACTCAGGGGCACTCAACCACTGAGCCACATCCCTAAGCCCTTTTTTGTATTTTATTTAGAGACAGGGTCTCCCTGAGTTGCTTGGCACCTCACAGTTGCTGAGGCTGGCTTTGAACTTGAATTCCTCCTGCCTCAGCCTTCCCGAGCTGCTGGGATTACAGGCATGTGCACCCAGCTTATGCCCCATATTTTTTGTTCACCTATGAAAATTTACATAAGTTTGAAAAAGATGCTCCTGAAACAGCCTTAACTGGTGGAATCTGAGCTCCTGGGCATGCTCTAGTGTCAGATAAACTGAAGCACGGTGTGCACTGCTCCCTTGTCCTGGCCCCAGGCCCTACTGAAAGGAAACAACAAGAAGCTGGTCTTCCCTAAGAATCTCAACCAACATGCCACTCTGCCGTGGGATACTGATGGTGCAGCAGGCTGCTGATGTGTGTGGGTGGGGGGGAGAGTAGGGGGCTGATGGAACTCTTCTTTCTGCTGGGCTGCTATGAACAGAGAACCACTCTAGAAAATAGTAATATTTTTCAAAAAAGAGAAGGGAAAAAGGTATTTAGCCTTTTATATCAATTCACTTTTGGTAATGCCCTCCAACATTTCTGATATTGAGTATTATTGAGATTTTGAAAAAAATACGTATGTATACAAGTGTGTGTGTGTGTGTGAATGCACAGACCAACAAGAAGCCAAAAAAAAAAAAAAAAAAAAACACTCTGCACAGAGATGGCTTCTCTTCCTTTTCTGGAGTTGATGAAATTCGGTGTCAATAATACACACCCTTCATTTGCAACTGATCCCTTGATGTAGCTACGATATTTGAGACTTGCACATGTGTGTTACCAAATAAGTTATGTCAAGTTGACATATAATCTATCAGTTCTCAGCTTTCCAGATATAAACTTAAAGTTATTAGTTTCAAAGCAGCTTTTTCCATTCTGCATAAAAAGAGCTGTATTATTTTACATTCTTGCAAATACACAATCTCTCTTCTTTTCACAACCCCTCTAAGAAATAAGCTACCATATTTCACTCTAAAAAGACTACCTTCTGGAAAGATAATAACTGTCTCCAGAAGCCTATGACTTTCTGTGGATTTTGCTAGGACAGAAGAAAGGCACTGGTGGCTTCAGAGTGATGGCCTCTGTGCTTGGGTGTGTGACACAGGAGACGTGAGCCCCCTCAAGTGGAATCTTGCTTAGCTTTTAGACATCTTTACACTTCGCCCTTTGGGGAGTCTATTTTTTTTTTTTTTTTTTTTTTTTTTTTTTTGGGTACCGGGGATTGAACTCAGGGGCACTCGACCACTGGGTCACATCCCCAGACCTTTTTTGTATTTTATTTAGAGACAGGGTCTCACTGAGTTGCTAAGTGCCTCGCCGTTGCTGAGGCTGGCTTTGAACTCGCGATCCTCCTGCCTCAGCCTCCCAAAGTGCTGGGATTACAGGCGTGCGCCACCATGCCCGGCTAGGAGTCTATTTTTATTAAAGGTATCCTGCTGTTTTCTGCTTTCCCCGCTCACCTGCAGTGCCCAATGCCCACCTTCCTCCTTTTCTTGCCCTTTCTGTAGTAGCAACTCTGAACACAAACCTTTCCATCTCTCTTGTTCAGGAGGATCATCAGCACCTGGACATTTCAGGACACATAACCACGGAAGGAAGGGACAGTCAGGCTGTGCTTGTCTACTACCCAAGGCCGTGTTCTTCTCGCAGCACGCCCCCCACCCCCAGCCCGCCCCAGGCATGTGCACCCAGGCTCTAGGTGAACACACACTGAGCCTCCTGACGCTCAGGCTCCAGTATCACTGCCCACGTACTTCTGCAGGACACTCTGTGTGCTCCTTTACTGACGGCAAGCCCAGGGCAGGCAACACGTGCGTCAAGGGCTCCATGGCACAGGCTGCATTAACGCCAGCCTCCTCTCGGGCTCCTCTCTCCTGACGCTGCTGCTTGCCCTGTAAGCATGCCTGCCTATCTTCACTTGAGTCCCAAGTCCTATTAAGTCTGTGCTGTTCGTATACAGGCTGAAAGTTTTAAAAATATTCCCTTGTATCTATAATGCTTTCATCACAAGTATTCAATGATATCTTTTTAACTTGCCCCCTTTCTAAAAAAATTAAATAAAGGCATCATAATAACAGATGTTCAAAGAGGGTGAACTCCTAAATAACCATGAGTTTAACAGTAAGGCCACTAGCTGGGCATGGTGGCACATGCCTGTAATCCCAGATACTTGGGAAGCTGAGGCAGGAGAAATTCAAGTTCAAAGACAGCCTGGGCAGCTTAGTGAGATTCCACTTCCAAAGAAAAAAGAATAAGTACACTGGAGAAGCTGAGGTTTTAGGAAAATCTATTTTCCTGATTGAATGGCTAGCTCACACATTAAATCAATACTTTGGAGATAAAAATAATGCTTTGCAACCAATGTATTCCCAATGGCCCACGCTGTATTCCAGTACTTCAGCAGAAAGTCAAATCGCACAGCTCTTATTTTGAAACAACCCCACATAAAGAACCCTAAGAGACACAAACTTTCCTGAGGAAATCTAAGAATGGGAGTTTTCCACGTGAATGAAGCACCCTCCTTTACGTCCTCATGAGACATCCAGCTGCTGGGAAATGGAACATCCAGTATCCCATCAAGAGAAACCAGCACCAAGAACTCTCAGTGATGATGCCGCCACCATCTAGGTCATCCTAAAGAGCCCATCCCTTTTTGCTCCGTTCACTAGTGTCCTAGCTCCTTCTAAGCAGAAATAAAACTCAGCCTGCCACCACCTCCTACACAGCGGGGAACTAGACTACAAGGCACTATTGTAGTGTGAGAATTCAACAGAGAAAAGAACCCACAGAAGGCCTAAGAGCAAACTCTGGAAAGTTCCCTGAAAGACAGGGTGCCAACCAGGAGGAAGGGCCTGAGGAACAAGGCATCTGCAGTTCACACGGCAGGTCCATCATCAGGACTCCACACATATAAAGAACTCTTACCTAAAACATGTGCTGAACTCTTCAGAAGGAACGCTACACGACAGGGCAGGAGAATGTGCGAGATCCGTATTTCAACAACCAATGGATCTTGAAGGCACGTTAAGTGATACACACACTGTGACACTTCATTAGGGAAATGGTTCCCACCACACTCCCCTGGGAGTAAGGACAAGTGGGGAGTGTGCATGGGCACATATGAGGCACAGGCTGTCTTTAAATTATTCATGAAGCTTTACTTGTTTCATTAAAGAGAGATTTTAAATAAGGCGAGCACCTTATTAACTTTCAGTTACTCTGTATTTGGGCGTTTATCACACTATCCGCATACTTCTATAGTAAAGTTGTCCCACATAAAGAAAGCTACTAGAAGTTCACGTGAGGCCCAGAGGACACTCTTCTGAAGAGTCATCTTCTCACCCAGACTCCCCTGCATATGCAAAAACACTGGCATTCTAATCTTGGACTGCTGAAAACCAATAAGCCTACAATGACAGTCATTTTCAGGTGATTTGTAAAAATGAAGGTTACAATTTAAAACATGGTTAGCGAAGCAGTGGTCTCATTTATTCAATACAAACCCACACCCACAATTTTGGCAAAAGCTATTTTATGAACTTAGAAGTCTAGAAGCCTTCACTCATCTAAAGTTGAACATGCTGTTCTTTAACATACTAAGATTTTCCTAAACAGAACGATGGCTGGGAGCATTACGATGGCTGGGAGCATTACGATGGCTGGGAGCATTATGTGAGAGCAGGCACCGAGGACACCCTGCGTCTGGCAACACAGGACAGTGCACAACTGGAGACTGCTCACAGGTAAGTTGCAGAGAGCAGCTCCAAAAGGACCTCAATTTAATGAATGGAACTTTTTCAATGAACGTTCTTTATTCCACTATTTATAATGTTTCTCTAGTTAAAAGACAAAATTTGTGATTATAATGATCACAAAAATAAACAAAAAGACAAACTATATTCTCCTCTGAATAAAATTCTACCAAAATACAGGAGTAGCAAATATTGTTTATTTCTGACACAAAGAAGGAAGCATGGAAACAGACAGCTGCCCAAGGTAGGACAGGAGTGATAAACACAACAAAGGACCCCACCAGCTCTGACTGAGTTACAAACTAACAGTGCAGGCCAAGTGGCGTGGCAGCCTCCCCAGCACGAGCTTCTCCAGGGACGGCCTCTTCAGTGGAAGTGGGAGCGTGAGACGAGACCCCACACCCAAATCAGCACAGCCAGTGACACAGGCGTGCGGAGCGCATTAGCATTCCGCACCTCTCCAGTCCAGCTGGAAGTTTCAATCCGTGAACAATGAGAAACAGCAGCGTGTGGTTTATCATTAGTGTGTAATCTGGTCTGGTTTCCTTTTCAACAGAGAACTTAAGTGGCTACACCAGCGAATAGAGATTATCAACCAGGTCAGCAGCTTCTTAAACAAATTCAACAAGAGGCCAGGGGGAAAGGCTGCAAGACCTGGATGATAAATATTTTCTATTTTCCCCTTTCTCTGCCTTTGGAAATTATGCTCATTCTTCAAAGTTTTGCTCAAATGCCTTCCATTTTGGAAAGGCTTACCTAATCTCTCCAGTTGGAAGAAATTATTCCTTCCTCTTCTACGTTCCAACAATACTATGATGATTCCCACCCTAGTGTCTGCAGCCTAGCCGCTCCCAAGTCCCGCACCCAACTGCCGGCCACTGACCTCTCCCTGAACGTGTCCTGGGCACCGCATCACATCGTGCCACACAGCAGGCTGAGCCCCTCTCTCCTCCCACTCACTGCTTCTTGGCTCAGCACAGGACACCGCCATTCACCATTAGTGTGGCCCAAGGCAGTTACTCGGCTGCCCACTCTCCCTCCCTTAACCATCAGCACTTCTGTGGGTGCCACCTTTGAGCTGGACACAGTCCTGTACACACCACATCTCTCCCGCACTCTCCGCCTAGACCCCTGCCGTAGCCACCACATACCCAGCTCAGAGCTCTCGGAGCCTGCCTGTCCCAGCGGCATGGCCGTGGCTTTTTAAAGACCCCTGCTTAGAACCCTCCACATCAAAACCACTCTGGCAGCTACCCATGGGCAAGGCTCACACCCTCTCATGGAGCCCATCTCCTAGTGGGCCATCCATCGCTCCAGGGCAGGCACAGTGACCGTGCTGCTCCCTGAACACACCAGCCTCATGGCCACTCGGGCCCTGGACTTGAACTTGCCCTTCCCAGGTCTGCAACACTCTCTCCCAAACGTCTGCATGGCTTGATGTTTTATTTTATTTTTATGTGGTGCTGAGGATTGAACCCAGGGCCTCACAGGTGCTAGGCAAGCACTCTACCACTGAGCCACAACTCCCGTCCCTTGTGCAAGTACTTTATACAGGTCTTTGTCTCAGTTCCAACTGCACCTTCTCAGGGAAGTGGTGTCCCCAATTACCCATTTAAAATAGAACCCAAAGATTAGGGATGTAGCTCAGTAATAGAGTGCTTGCCAGGCATGCACAAGGCCCTGTGTTCCACCCTCACAGTGCAAAAGATAAAAATAAAAAATAAATAGAGCTCACTCCCAAATCCCTTTATCCTGCTTTTTTCATTTAGCACCTACCACTACCTAATACCACATCATATATATATTTTCTATTTTCACTTGGCATATCTTCTGTGCTAGAAGATGAGCTTCATAAAAACAAAGGTTTTCAGTTTTTTTTCACCTCAACCCCTCAAGTATCCGTAACAACAGCTCTCAGGAAGTCATGAAGACGCTCCTCCAGGAGCTGCCAAGGCTCTCAGGTGAGAGATGACAGGGCAGGCCACTCCCACCACATACTGGGATGCAAGCAACACACTCCCAGGGCCCCCAGAGCTGATCAAAGCAGAGGCTCTGGGACGGCACGCTGAAATGATGCATCTTCACAGATCACATTGACATGAACTAACGTTTACTGGTGCCAGGCCCTCTCTATGTGTTTCACATGTGCTGATTTATTTTATACTCCTCACATACCCCAAAGTGAAGGCACAGAGAGGTTAAAACACCTTATCAAAGGTCACAGGACTTTCAGCGGGCAGATCCAGGATCACACCCAAGCAGTATGGCCCCAGAGGTAACTCTGGGCTGTTCACTGCTGGGCTCGATACCACCTCTCAAGTGAACTGAACACCACTGGAAAGGGAATCAAGTCCCAACACCGAGGCAGTACCCAGGACTGAGCTCTGAGGAAGGCCCCGGGGTTTGAAGAGCTGCCAAGGACGGGAAGCACACTCAAGCTGCAGGGCAGCAGGGGAGGCACAGCGTGATGCGCCTGTGAGAGGACATCAGGGGACCGTGAGGCCAAGATAGTGGGGGCCCCCGAGAAAGGAGCAGGGCTGAGCTCAAAGACGCAGAGTGGCCCCATTTAGAAAGGCTCTGACACTGGCCTAAGAATTTGGACATGAACTTGTAAGTTCTAGGGAGTCAGTGAATGGAGAGGTGCGGAAAAGGGGGAGTGAAAGATGAGCTTAGGATTTCTGGCTTGCCCAAGTGGACACAGGAACATTCCCAAGGTACAGGAGGAGTCTCAGTGAGTGGAGATGAGTAAATGGTCAATGCCACGTGGACCATGCTGACTTCAAGGAGTTTCTGTGACAGGCAGAGAAGCCGGGTGTCTAGCAGGCACACAGCTGCAAGATGCAAAGATGTGCCTGGAGATGGAGACTGGAAGTCTGCTGAGCTGCAGGGGGAGCTGAAGCTATTATTAATGAGATACCATTACAGGCAACAGGGAAGGTAACCCAGGTGGTCAACTCTAATACACAGTAACAAGGGTGGAAATCCAGGAGGATAGACACCATGTGAGTTGTGTCAAAGATAAAGCACAGGGCTGGGATTGTGGCTCAGCGGTAGAGCGCTCGCCTCGCACGTGTGCGGCCCGGGTTCGATCCTCAGCACCATATAAACATAAATGCACTGCACTGTGAACAACTAAAGCAAATAAATAAATATTAAAAAAAAAAAAGATAAAGCACATACTCAGCTTCAGAGGTAAGCAGGAAGGAGCAGTGAACAGGAGGAGGAAGAAACTAACATTTAGTGGTGGAAACAACATATGTAAGAGCCCTGTGGTCAGAGAGAACTAAAAGGCTGGAATAAAGTACAAGGAAAGATGATGCTGGAATGATAGTGGGGTAACAGTATAATGGATCATGTTAAAGAATTCAGACTCTGGGCTGGCGTTATGGCTCAGCAGTAGAGTACTCGCCCAGCATGTGCCAGGCCCTGGGTTCAATCCTTAGTACCACATAAAAATAAATAAATAAAAGCCGGGCGGGGTGGCGCACGCCTGTAATCCCAGCACTTTGGGAGGCTGAGGCTGGAGGATTGCGAGTTCAAAGCCAGCCTCAGCAATGGCGAGGCACTTAGCAACTCAGTGAGACCCTGTCTCTAATAAAATACAAAAAAAAAAAAAAAAAAAAGGACTGGGGATGTGGCCCAGTGGTCTAGTGCCGCTGAGTTCAATCCCCAGTACCAAAAAAAAAAAAGAAAAGGAAAATGGAGTGGTATGGAATTCAGACTGAGGCACTTATATACTTTGTATACAAGCAGTTGTATGTAAAAAGATACTATACTTGTGCATGATGAATAAGTAAATAAAAAAAAAAAAAAAAGAACCTGTGACTCTATGCATAGGCTTGGGTCAGGCCTGGGATGACATGTAAGTGATGTCAGAAGCCAAAGGTACTGGTAGAAGAGTGCCCAAGGGGAGCAGAGAGACAGAAAGGGAGGAAATGGGAGACTAAGAGGGAAGAGGAGAGTGGGAGAAGGAGAATCTGAAACCCTACGCATCACCAACAGGACCCACGAGTGTGGGCAGAAGTGGCCATACAAGCCCAAGAAAACCAGAGAGTGACTAGGGCAGGCAAGGTAGGAGTGTCAACAGGCAGGATGGCAAATGCTGAGTCCACCCAGGCTGACAAAAAAAAAAAAAAGACAAGCTGGGCATGGTGGCGCACACCTATAATCCCAGCAGCTCGGGAGGCTGAGGCAGGAGGATTGAGAGTAGCCAGTCTCAGCAATTTAGCAAGGCCCTAAGAAACTCAGCACGACCCTATCTCTAAATAAAATTTAAAAGGGCTGGGGATGTGGCTCAGTGGTTAAGTGCCACTGGGTTCAATCCCCGGTACCAAAATACAAAACAAAAACAAAAACAAAAAAATGCAGCCAGAAATGGAGTGAAAGCAATCACCAAGCTCTTGGGGAATGACTCTTGGGGAGCATATGAATGTGAGAATACAGACAGGGACTTCTCACCCAGATGCTGGCACACAAGAAAGGCACGAAGGGACAAGTTAGGGCAAAGGCAACTCAGGAAGCACTTCTCCTTTTCAGAAGTAAAGAGTCAAAAACATCTGACTATACTCAGAGACAATCTTGTTTTGAAGGAGAAAGGCAACAAAAGCAACAATTTAGAAAGAATAATAAAATGAAAGAAAAAAAGATCCAAACTAGCTGACCAGGTTTCCGCAGACTTCTCTAGTGACTTGAGTCTCTTCCAGATCTGCCATTCTCTGCATGAGGCTAGAGGGAGACCAGGAGGAGCTCAAAGCAAACTGGAACCCACTGCCCCCAAATCACAGGAAATGCTGAGACCCTCTCAAGAGTGAGCCATGGCTTTCCTTCGCCCATTAGTAAAGCAGCGCCTGACTTCACAGAGGTCGAAGGCACAGATTTAGATTTTCAATGGAACCTATCAGGACACACCTGCACACCAACAGATCAACTCAATGGACAACGTCTGTCTTCAAAGCACTTCCCTCATCCTTCTTTGGGTAAAACAAACTTGACTCTCAGGTTCTCAAGCTTGGAGCTGGATGGACTCTACATGATTAGGAGTGCAAGCCTCCTTAGGCTCAGAGAAGGAAATCACAGCTGAGGTGCTTAGCTGAGAGCCTCTAAGTGACAGAAAGACAAGAACCAAGGCTGGAGGCTGAGAGGCCTGGATGCCAGTTCACATTTGGTCAAGAGCTGGGCCTCCATATTCTCACCTCCAACATGGAGGGGACAGTGACACTGATGTTCCAGGGCAGGTCCCATTCCATTCCTTTTTTCTACTAAGCTAAAAATGTTAAATGGTGCAAGCAAAGGGCAAAAATAGTCCCCATTTAGCCCAGAAACACGTTTAGTGTGTCAGACACTAAGGAATAAAAGGCTCGGAGTCGGAGTGGAAGGGCAGAGGGAAGGGACACTTGATGGTAACAGGACACTATCTTCAACAATGACGAAGAAGTGAGTCACGATGAGAAGTGATGAAGCTTGACATAAGCTCGTAGGGAAACAGAATTGGTAGTATTTTGTTTGTTTTCTGAAGTTAGTCACAGTGTCCCCAGCGCAGAGCACTATGTACCTAAGAGGTGCCAACAAGACACTATGGCTCAGCACCCTGACTTGCTTTTCTATCCCCTTGCTCGTGCTCCTTCACTCCTTTCTCTAGTTCCACTGTCCTATTTCCAGCCCTTCTATCACTTTTCTGAAAACATGGTAAATAAGAAAACCAAGGGCAGTGACATTCTTTGAAAGGAGGAAACACAGTGGGCACAAGAATGAAGAACGCTTTATAGTCAGGCAGACCATGGTTCAAATCCCGCTGCACCCCAACTCCACTTTGTGACTTGGGTCAATAACCTAGGGATCATCATTGTACCCACTTCCTAGCCTTACTATAAGAATTAAATGAATAAGCACTTAGAAAAATGTCCAGCAAAGTACAAGCTCACCAAGTCACACATTTCAAATGTGTTATCTAAAGCCCAAAGCAGAATTAACACAGCTTTTCTAAGCTCCCAATGGAGGGCAGACTGTTAAGTCCAGTTCCCATTTTTCCTCATCACCCCCAACACCTAGATGGTGGAAACTCCTGAGGGCCAGGTCTTCTTCCCCAGAACCAAACCAAACCAAAGCCTAGCCCATAGGAAGCTTTCAGTGCATGGCGACTGAATCAAAGCCTGACCCAGCATCCTCTCATATCCCTCAGGGAGTCAGTTCTGAATGAATAAAAC
Source organism: Tamias sibiricus (assembly GCA_025594165.1). Taxonomy (NCBI): domain Eukaryota; kingdom Metazoa; phylum Chordata; class Mammalia; order Rodentia; family Sciuridae; genus Tamias; species Tamias sibiricus. The sequence continues at coordinate 155,547,702 of CM046659.1, forward strand.
CTCAAAGGACAGGCTGTGCAAAAGAAAGAGCAGTAGCTCCTCTCTAGACAACCATCCACCACGCAGACAATCACTACAGCTGGTCTCTAGGCGCATTCTGATCCTGCTTGTACCTTGGCGAAGCCACCATTTAGGAGAATGACAACATCCCAAAGTACACCCCATACAGATTAAAACAGCACTTTTTTTTTAACATCATCTTAAGTTGACCTCTTGCCAAATTCAAAGGAATCTCTAGTTATATATTAACTCACCTTATTTGTTCCTCTGCCCAAAGCAGTGACGCATCAGAAGCACACAGGACTAAAGATGTAGTTGTTCCACTTGTGAAGTTTTAAAGTGGCACCTATAAACGCCATTTATTTTAGACAATCCTATCTTAACAAGCACCCTTTACATCTTCTCTAATTCTCACTTTACAAGTCTGCAAACCTATGAAATTCCTATCAAGCACAAGTTTTGCCACACCTTCCAAGGAAGAGGCAGCAGGATCACAAATTACTCACAAAGTCAAGGTTCTAAACATAACAGAATTGTGAAATAGCACCAAAATCTGATACAAAAGCAAACTAATATCCACAATATAAATCAAAGCATGCTTTGGAATCACCAGGCTGAACATTTAAAAAAATTTTTTTAGTTGTAAATGGAGCTTTTATTTTATTTATTTATATGTGGTGCTCAGAATTGAACCCAGGGCCTCACACAGGCCAGGCAAGTGCTCTACCACTGAGCCACAACTCCAGCCCCTGAATATTTTTTATAATAAGGTAAAAAGTTCCTCTTAAAAATTTCAAAGAATAATTTTAATGAATTGATATTCTTCAGAAATCATCCTGACAGCCATTAATTCCTTAATGGTTATAAATTTTCTGCCTCTCTCTCAAGAATAAATCCTTTATGAGTTAATCTAGCAAGCTGATAGCAGTATATGTTATGGTGCATAAACCACATCTGGCTCAGAATCCTGTTAGGGCTCTGGCATTAGACAACCTGGGTCAGAACCCAGCACCACCATTATTACTGTAGCCTCCTCCAGGGTGAGTTACCCAGTCGCTGAGTGAGTCATCTAAGATTGCTACACAGGCTAAGGCAGAAAATAAAAGCACCTCCTACCTGCATGGTCCCTACATTTTGTAGACTACATTTTGAAAATGAAGCATGTGTTCTTCTAGCACCTCTTCCTTACCCTGGTTTTGCAAAACACACATCCATCACTGCTTTCAGCTGCAGACCCTGATGGGGACAAGGAAGCCACCACCGGACCCTTACAAGGCCACTACACTCAGCTGTCTGCTCTCCCTGCATTCTCGGAGCACTCACAAGCATTCAGAGATGACTCAAAGACCTGGAGCCCTCAGGATTTCAAGGCACAGCCTAAGCAATTCCAACCTAGGTACGTGGCCCCGGGAGACGTTCCATTGTCTTCAAGCACAATCTAAGACCCCAGAAGTCTCAATGTATTCGTCCCCCAAAACGTTTTATTTCCCTAACTTCTTTCCCTGATGGGCAAAGACTACAGGAGTCTTCTGAAAGGCCAGGTGTGTGCGAATTCACAAACCCTTGAGTTATCAGCAGATGTGCTCCACCAGGAAAGTCCCAGGTACCCATGGGGGAGGGGACACAAACACACATACAGCCCAAGGCAAACATTACTTGAGGGGGGAGGGAATACTCAAACACTAATCAAAAAATGATAATAATAACCCTCCGGAAGGATGGAGAAAAACTCTACCAAAGTACTTGTGTAACTTTACAATTAATATAAAATATTACCAGTAAGCTTTTCAATGTTTTCCCAGAGGGCTGTTTTCTCAACAGTTCCTACCCCAACCCCAACCCTCGGAAGGGGGACAGCTCTGAAGCTGCCTAGACACAAGGTAGACACAAGGTATTGTGTCTAGACATCAACAGCTTCTTTTTTTTTTTTAATTAATTTTTTGTTTTAATTAGTTATACATGACAGTAGAATGTATTTATGTTATTACTGTATGTATATGTGACTACATGACCAATATGATTCTGCAACATGTACACTTTGAAAAATGAGAAATTATATCCCATCCATGTATGATATATCAACAGCTTCTTTTAAAACAATGACTTTAACATTCTGAGACATGGATATTCTAAAGATACTATTCTGCCAAGTTGTTATTTTTTAAAATAACTTAAAATGACTGTCAAGTTCAGTAACTCTGTTCCCATAACAAAGTTCTTAAAACAACTTTTGTTTCTATAGAGCCAGCTGTCCAGGCCTGCCAGGTAAAAGCTTCAAAGAACCCACCTACCCTCTGAGAAGGGCCAGAGCCATCCTGAGTGTGAGAGGTGGACAGCCTGAAGGGGCCTATCAGGACAAACAACACCTAAGTCAGCCTGAAAATGATAAGGCAACTTTGTTTTTAACACAATCCCCAGTGCAAAAAAGCTGCGGAAGGCTTTTGTTTTATGCTAAAGACACTCCCAGGCACCTGTCTTGACTGATGGAAAGCAGCACTCTGTCCATCCTGCCCGTCCTGCATCTTGCTGAGAGCTGTGCTCACTGCTTCCAAAGCAAGGTCATCCTTTAGATGGCAAGTTTGTCAACAAACGAAGGCTGTAAGAGGCAATCTTTGAGATAAACCTTTATGTAAATTTGAAGTTTCAGTTTCTCAGACTGGAGCCTGGGGGGGAGTGTGTGAGTGAGAACCAACATAATTTCTCCTCTGACTCCTCCCCTGATTCCAACTACTTAGTGGCAATATTGCAAGGTCAAAGTGCTCCATATTTTGCCTTCAGCATTTGAAAAAAGATGCTATATAATTCTAATAAATAAAAGATAGTGTTAATAATGTTCAAGAGTCCAGCTCTTTAATAAGTATCAATTCAAACTAATTATTTTAATAAATCCACACTTGGATGAAAAGCTGCTAGGTAATTATGAAAACAGCAGTGAGGGCTGTTACACCACACACACTAAGGAGACACCACCACCTTCCAAACACAAGCACATGGCCAGCACCTACACAGCCCCTCTAAGAAGTTAACTGTGAAGAAAAGAAAGCAAATAAGTGGATTTAAAAAAAAAAGAAGAAGAAGAAGTTAAGCCGGGCACAGTGGCGCACGCCTGTAATCCCAGCACTTGGGAGGCTGAGGCAAGAGGATCACGAGTTCAAAGCCAGCCTTAGCAACTCAGTGAGACCCTGTCTCTAAAAAAAAAAAAAAAAAAAGGGCTGGGGATGTGGCCCAGTGGTAGAGTGCCCCTGAGTTCAACCCCTGGTACCAAAAAAAAAAAAAAAAAAGTTAACTTCTAGTTCACAATTTTCTCTCAGGAACAAGATTTTAGAAGTAAACAGTATTATCTATGAAGATTTTAAGTTTGACTCAAGCTTAGTAGATTTAATGCCACTTGCTTTTGATGAGCAAGCTGGTTAATAATTAAATAAATGAAGATAATCTATTCAGGATGGATTTAAACCACTACCATAAAGAATCTTAAGCACACTGCTGACATTTTGTTGTGCTGTAAAACACAGTCTGCCTATGTGATCATGAAATGTGAAGGGAATCAGTGCTACACTAAAGCTAAAGAATTAATGTTGTACTTAGCATCTGAAAGATAATTACTGCAATGAATGGACTAAATCCACAGGGTTTTAGCTTTTTCTTTTTAACTTTCTTAACAATCTTAAATTATACATTAACTTGAGGGGCTCAATTAATGATTCTAAGCTTGCTTTCCATATGCAAAAGCGTGTCCCTAAATTATCACTTGCAGTGCCCAAGTTCCTATTTTCCCCCAAAGTAGTGATTAGCTACACCAGCCCACTGGCCCTAACCCTATAGACCAATGGCACGACTAAGACTTCTTGAAGGCCACTGGTTTAGCCTCAGAACAAAGCAAAAGTACATGGCCCACAGTGGGTTTAAGCTTCAACCTAGTGAAGACAGTTTTTTCTTTCTTTCTTTCTTTCTTTTTTTAAAATATTTTTAGTTGTAGATGGACACAAAACCTTTATTTATGTATTTATTTATTTATTTGGGGTACCCAGGATTGAACTCAGGGGCACTCAACCACTGAGCCATATCCCCAGCCTTATTTTGTATTTTATTAGAGACAGGGTCTCACTGAGTTGTTTAGTGCCTTACCATTGCTGAGGCTGGCTTTGAACTCATGATTCTCCTGTCTCAGCTTCCAGACCCCTGGGATTACAGGTGTGTGCCACTGTGCCCAGCTATTTATTTATTTATTTATTTATTTTGGTACTGGGGATTGAACTCAGGGGCACTCGACCACTGGGTCACATCCCCAGCCCTTTTTTGTATTTTATTTAGAGACAGGGTCTCACTGAGTTACTAAGTGCCTCGCCATTGCTGAGGCTGGCTTTGAACTCACAATCCTCCAGCCTCAGCCTCCCAAAGTGCTGGGATTACAGGCGTGCGCCACCGCGCCCGGCCTATTTATTTATTTTTATGTGGTGCTGAGGAATAAACCCAGTGCCTCACACGTGCTAGGCAAGCTCTTTACTACTGAGCCCCAGCCCCAGCCTGAAGATGGTTACTGATCATTCCTAGGTGACAGTACCATAGGCAGGAGGGTGTGTCAGGATGTGAGGAAGGATTAAGTCTTGGACAATGACTCAAAGAAATAGAAAACATACCACTTACCACAGATGGAATCTGATGGAAGGGGAGGGAGTGGAAAAAGAAGAGATAAAATGCCTTAGAAGTGACTCATTCTGAAAGTGTTCTCTGAGCTTAACACAAGTGGGATCAAAGGGAGGAGAAAGAGGAAAGGGTTAGGCCTTGGGAGGACCCACATCAATGGAAAGAGTGACAAGGAAAAACCCAACAAGAGCTCACTCCACAGGTTTCCAAAACCTTTCCTCTATCAGAAAAGTTCCTGGTTTGAAGGAGCTTCTACCTTTGTTGCTTCTTTTTTTTTTTTTTTTTAAATATTTATTTATTTATTTTAGTTGTATACAATGTGTGTTTAGTTTTACGTGGTGCTGAGAATCGAACCCGGGCCGGGCACGTGCTAGGCTAGCACTCTACCCCTGAGACACAATCCCAGCCCCTTTGTTGCTTCTTAAAAGGATCTGATGAAGCCCACCTCACACCGAGGCAACCCCACCGTGGCATGCTTCCATCAGGAACCCAGTCTTTCTCCTTCAACACTCAACATGCAACACAGTATGTTCTATAAAATTGAACAAAGTCATATAAATTTTTGTTCTTTTTCTACTGTTAACATCTTTAAATTTAACATACTGCACAAAATCCCAAGGTTATGAAGAATCTGATAATATTCAATCCCACACCATCATCTTAAGCTGTACTTAAAAGATGGCTAATCTTCCTCTGAATGATGGGTATTTTAATTATTACCTTCTTAAGCAAAGTTAGCTTAGAGATTTGATTCATTTAGGTGAACCACCAGAAATCAGAGTTGTTATCCTGAATAACCTAGAAGAGACCAATTATGTGTCAGTTCTTATCCTGAAATGAATTATCACCATACAGCAAGCCAGAGCACTGTCTCTATTCTAATTCTATTATCTTAACATTCAGCTTAAAACAAACAAGCAAAACACCTCAAAAGTGGTTTACACAGGCCTACAGATGCCTCTTCCAAAGTTAGGAACAATGCCCTTCAACAATTTGACACCACAAATTCTCCTGGACCACTTCCCTAGCAAAAATACCCCATGACTTTGGCCATCCTTACTTTAGCCAACCCAGGGTCAGAGAGATCACTGTATCATACCCTTTAGGTAAAGAAGCTGAAGAGATGAAACCAGCTTCCTGTATACAACCAGCAATCTCTGTACAGACCTCTGTATCCACAAAGCACCTTCCTAAACAACAGCACAACTTTCTACGGGACTGAGACACAAAGTAGGAGTGTCACCCCATTAACTCCAGCTCCAGGCACCAGGGAATAAAATGGCAGCACAAGGTCACATATCCTTTAAGTCGAAGAACTGGAACTAAACCATGAATTTTCTCTGTAAAACACACCAGGGGAGAGTGCTTGTACTGGGGCTTGGGTTTCAGGGAGTCAATCTAAGGAAGAACTATTTAAAAAAGCAACACAATTTGCAGCTGGGGATGTGGCTCAGTGGAAGAGCCCTTGCATAGCATGCGCCAAGACCTGGGTTTGATCTCCAGTACTGGGGGTGGGGGTGGGGGGAGCAGCAGCCACACAATTTTAACTGGACACTGGGCACCAAGGGACTGAGAAGATCTGACCCTGTCTACGGGCCAGCCTTGGCTCCTACTTTGCCCTGAACTCCTTTGCTGCTGTCATTCAGAACTATGGTGGCATCCCAAAGGAACAGTCACCCCAGCTGTACAGGCAACTTCCTTTGTCTGAAATGCTCCCCACCCATTCTCCTTCTAGCTGGCTTCCCTGGACCTCTGCAGACCAGCTCAGATGACACCTGTCTCAGGAGTGGACCTCTGCAATGCTCCTGGAACGTGCTCGATCGCCTTACATTGCTGCACTGTGCTGGCTGACATTCTCACCTGCCCAGGCCCACACATAAAGTACCAGGGAGGAAGCTCAGGGAGGACTAGGGAGCATGACTGATAGGACCTGGCTTCCCCTGGTGTCTGACCATGGAGCAGGTGAGTGTTTGTGGACTAACTGAATCTATGCATCAATTCACAGAAGAACCAAGTCAAGTTTCCCAGATAGAGAATTTGAGACAACTCAAGGGAAAACCATTGCTCACCACCTTCACTGTGGCTACTGGGACTTCTTTCCCAGTCTAGCTCCTCCAGAAGTTCCTGAGACCACACAAGTTCAGGTATAGATGTTCCTCGATTTACAATGGAATTACATTCTAAAAACCCATTATAAATTGGAATTTTTAAAAATTTTTTTGGTACCGAGGATTCTGGGCCATATCCCCAGCCCTTTTTTTGTATTTTATTAGAGACAGGGTCTCACTGAGTTGCTAAGTGCCTCGCCATTGCTGAGGCTGGCTTTGAACTCGCAATCCTCCTGTCTCAGCCTCCCAAGTGCTGGGATTACAGGTGTGCACCACCACGCCAGGCATAAATTGAAAATATTTTAAGTCAAAAATACATTTAAGGGGCTAGGGCTGTGGCTCAGTTGTTGTGCACTTGCCTGGCATGTGTGAGGCACTGGGTTCAATTCTCAGCACCATGTATAAATAAATAAAAATAAGTCTATCAACAACTAAAAAAAAAAAAAAAAAAAACCATGGTACCTACAATTATGTAACAATGAATCACACTATTATATATCATTATAATGTACCAATAAAAATTTCTTTAAAAAATGCATTTAATACGTCTAAACTACCAAACATTGTCCCTTAGCCTAGCCTGGCCTACCTTAAACATGCTCAGAATGCTTACGTTAGCCTACAGTTATGAAAAATCACCCAACACAAAACCTATTTAATAATAATGTTATTCAAATATATGCTGAATATCTCATGTTTTGCACAATGAGATACAAAAGCAAAAAAAATATATATATATATATATATATATATATATATATATATCCAAAAAATGCCAGCAACAGTATCAGTTGTTTCCTTCTGTGACTGTGGCTGCTGGGAGCTGTAGCTCACTGTCACTGCCCAGCATCAGATAGAGAAGACCAAACCACATACTGTTAACCTGGGCAAAGATCAAACTTCACAATTCAAAATAGGTTCTACTGAATGCATACCAATTTCACACCACCGTAGGATAGAAAAATCATAAACCAAACCATTGTAAGTGGAGATCCTCTGTACTGTCATGGAATGAGGATCCCATGCTAGGTTTCTGTGGGTTTGTTTTATTTCCATTTTACCTGAACCTTTGGTTTCTTACACATTCAGAGTCATTTCACATTGTTAGCCTCCACAGTAAAGTGAGAGCCACAATTGTGGGGTCTGACAGCATAATGATTCAGTGTGAGCTCTGAAGTCTGGGTTCAAAAGTACCATTTGCCAACTGGGTAACTTTGGGTAAGTTACCCTACACTACTTCCCCACAACACACAAAAACCAGGGTGCCTCTGGCCAGCATTCATTTCATAAAAATCAAGTGAGCACCTACCATGGGCATGCAGGCCATACAGTGGTGACCGGCCATCCAATCTAAAGTACACCTTTATCAAGTCAGTCTGTTATTTCCTTTACAGAACTTACCACTACCTGCAATGACCTTGTTCATGGTTCATCTGCTCTAATTAGAATATGGTGAGCTCTACCTCTCCCCGGTGCCCCGCTACAATTACGCAATGAATGCAAAAAGAATGAATGAGCAAGCTGACAAGACCTCTGTTGTCTTTTGCCTCATGACCCTACATTTTGGTAAAGAAGGTAAAAAAAAAATAATAACAATTATATGTATAATAAAAAATAATTAAATGTATTATTTATATTATATATATATATGTGTGTATTTTAAATATGTATATAATATACATATATGAAAACGTGGTTAAGTGCAGAGGAGAAACCAGAGCCCTGGCTTCCCAGAGGTGCACTTGTTGCTCCAGCTTCCGCTGGCTGCAACTCCAAGCAGCTCTGGGAATAAACAGGATCCCAGCACCCAGGCAGCCTCCCTCAGCACAAGGAAGACCCTAGAGGGAATGGTGGTCCAGTTCCATCAGAACTCCGGAGGAGGTTCCCTTCATGTATTGCTTCAACAGACATTTATTAGGCACCTAGTATGTACTGAACACAAAGCAGCGAACCGACATGGTACTGCCCTCATGGGGTTTCCCTTCTAGTGTGGAAACTCAGTGACTGGGTGGTGAAACGTGCTGTGCTGACCACAAGTCAGCGATGTGACAGGCATGACAGTGATGTCCACGGTGGGCTGGTGGTCAGAGCAGGCCAATGGGCGGGTGACACTGAACTAAGACCTTGAGAAGAGCAGGGGAAGGGCCTTCCAGGCAGAGGGGCCACCGGTGCTTGCACTCCAGGGCGGAAGACCTCGAACTCGTCAGAAGTTACTGTGGCCTTCTTGACAAGAGCCTCGAAGGCGAGGCCGCGGGAGGCTGGGGGAGGAGGAGCAGGCCCCGGCCCCGCACCCGGCCCGCGTGGCCCTCGGGTCCAGAAGACGCTCCGCAGCGCCCGGGCGGCGCCGAGGCGGCAGGCCCCACTGCCCCGCGGCCGCGCCGTCGGCGGGGACCGGCGCTACGTCACCGGCGCCGGGCTCCGTCCTCCGGCGCGGGCGGGGGCCGCGGCGGGCAGCCGCGGGCCTCCGGGGCTTACCTCGGAACTTGAGCTCGTGCTGCGGCTCGAGACTCAGGACCTGCTCCACCTTCGCCATGTTCCTCGGCGGCGGGGCACCTCTGGCAGGGAGACCCCGAGAGGTCACCTGGGCCGGGCGGGAATGCTGCGACCCCTTTAAATTCTACCCGAGGGGCCAGCGGCGCGGGCGGGGGTCGGCGGCGGGGGCACGCGGGGGGGGCGGCCTACGCGGTGTAGGCGCAGGGGCGGAGGGCGAGGCCGCGGTGCCCGGCGAGCTCACGGCACGCACGCACGCACGCACGCAGCGACGCACGCACGCGCACGCACGCAGCAGCTGGCCGGCTCGGGCGGCGGGAAGGGGCGCCCAGGCAGTGCGCAGACGCAGCCCAGGCCGCGGGACGGGGCTGCGGGCAGCAGGGGGGCGGGGCTTCGCTCAGCTCGGGAGGAGGGGCGGCCTGGGTGCCAGTCCCTGCAAGCCCGTTCATTAGAGGCCTGGTGGGCCAGCCGTTGAGTTAAGTGCTTTACTTAATAATAATAATTATCAAGTATCGGCTTCCACGTCTCTGTTGCTCTTGTGGTGCCGGGCACTGTTAGAGACTTGAATAATAATGAAAGCACTTATTATCATAAACGTGGTGTTTATGGATGAGTGATATGTGTTATATGCACTGTGATGGGTCATAAATAATAATTACAAATATAATAAACTACCAATTATTGTTTGCTTATTTTGTGCCACTCTGCTGAATGCTTTCAACAACAACAAGCAGCTATCATAAATAAGAGCTGCTCTACATTTAATGTTTACTGTGCAACAAACAGTATGCTGGAGACACCATAGACGCCATATTTTTATGCGACAAAACTTTTTAGAAATATAATGACCAGAAAAGTTGCTTGATCCCCACCCTCTTGCTAGCACCTAAGGGAAAGACATTCTTTAAATAAATAATTACATGATTAAAGATCTCTGGGAACCCAGATATGTTTGACTTCAAAAATAGATGGTCTACATCATTGTTACCATTTAAGTAGCATTTCATTATACAACATTAGCTGCATAAAATAGGTATCCTTAATATCTGCTATACATACATACATACATACATATATAGATGAAACAAGCATGGCAAATTGTTGACAATAGTTGACTCTGTGGACAGAATATAGATGTTTTTCATTCTACCCATTTCTCTGTATACTTGAAAATTTTCAAGGATAATCTTTGTCTTTTAACTGGGGCATTTAGTCCATTTATACTTATTATATTTACTAATATTACTGAATTCATTTCTACCATCTCATGTGGTTATTTCTTTTTTTGAAGGAGTTACTGAGAATTGAACCCAAGGGTGATTTACCACTGAGCCACATCCCCAGTCCTTTTCTATTTTTTTATTTTGATACAGGGTCTCACTACGTTCCTGAGGCTGGCCTTAAACTTTCTATCCTCCTGCCTCGGCCTCCTGAGTTGCTGGGATGATAGGCATGCACCACCATACCCAGCTTATATTGTTTCTATTGTCCTACCTGCTTTTTTCTTTCTCCACTTTCTTGTTTCTTTGGAGTTGATTTTTTTCTCAATCTATTTTTCTTGTCTTATGTGTTCTATTTTTTTTTTTTTTTTTTTTTTTTTTTTTTTTTTTTTGGTACCAGGGATTGAACTCAGGGGCACTCGACCACTGGGCCACATCCCCAGCCCTTTTTTGTATTTTATTTAGAGACAGGGTCTCACTGAGTTACTAAGGGCCTCGCCATTGCTGAGGCTGGCTTTGAACTTGTGATCCTCCTGCCTCAGCCTCCCAAAGTGCTGGGATTACAGGCGTGCGCCACCGCGCCTGGCTGCTCTATTTCTTTTTTAAAATATTTTTTAGCTGTAGAAGGACACAATATCTTTATTTTTTATTTATTTATTTTTATGCGGTACTGAGGATCGAACCCAGTGCTTCATGCATATGAGGCAAGCACTCCACCACTGAGCTACAATCCCAGTCCGTGTACTCTACTTCTGTTTTTAAGTGGTTATCTTAAGATTTTTGACATGTCATTTATGAAAGTCTAACCCTGCTCCCTTAAACTATAAGGACTTTGGAGTACTTTAATCACCCGTCTCCTCAATAATATGTGTAATTGTAGTGTATGTTAAGTTTAGTCTTTTCTATCTCAACCCCGTGAAATGTTACTAACTTGTTTTATATAGTCAATTCAACCACACTGTTACAACTTCTTTGCTTATCTTTTCTTTTCTTTTTTTTTTTTAATTTATTTATTTGCTTTAGTTGTACACAATGCAATAGCATTTATGTTTACGTGGTGCTGAGGATCAAACCCGGGCCGCGCACTGAGCCACAACCCCAGCCCTTATCTTTTCTTCTTGCATCTCAACTTACACAACTGGGATCATTCTACTTGTGTCTGAAGTACATTCTTTAATTTTTACTTTTTTAAGGATTTGTTGGTGCAAGCTTTCTTGGTTTTTGTCTGCAAATTAATTTATTTTTCCCTTGTTCTTAAAATATCCGGCCACTTGCTTGCTGGAGTAGCAGTCTCTCTCTCTCTCTCTGTCTCAGGACAGTGCAGATACCATCCCCTACCCCTGCTCCCATGTTTTGCAGGAGTCAGATGACAATCTCATCATTACCCCTTCAAAGGAAATCTAGATTTTTTTCCCTCTGTTCTTGTTCTGCAGTTTCACCAAATTTATGTTCCTTGAATTCTTTGGGCTTTCTGAATTTGTTGATTGATTCCATCATTCTGAAAAATTCCCAGATAATAGTAGTAATAATAAATTTCTCAATTTCATTTTACTGTATTATCATGCACAAATTAATTACATTAATTAATTAATTACATGACAGAGTTGACAAGGTGCCATTTTTATGTATACAGCTCGGTGGCATTAAGTATATTCACGTTACTATACAACCATCACCACCGCCTCTCTTCAAATTCCTTTCATCTTGCAGAACTGAAAACGTACCCCTTCAACAGTAACTCCTCACTTCCGCTTCCTCCCAGGCCCTGGCTACGATATTCTACTTTCTGCCTGTATGAATGTGACTACTCTAAGTACTTAAGGTAAATGCAGTCAATATTTTCCTTTTATGACTGGCTTATCTCCTTGAACATGGGTTCAACCATGTTGTAGTGTGGGTGATGCTATCTCTTTTATTTATCTTTTAGTTGTAGTTGGACACAATACCTTTATTTTATTTATTCATTTTATTTTTACGTGGTTCTGAGGATCAAACCCAGGGCCTTGCACATGCCATGTGAGCGCTCTACCACTGAGTGAGCGCTCTACCACAACCCCAGCCCCTATCTCTTTTAAATATACATCTACCCCATTCTCTCATTCTTTACATCTGGGATTGTGATTAGTATCTTATTCAACTAATGTTTTTTGAACTGTAGGTTTGTTTCCCAAAAGTGGGCCAATTGAGTAGGTTGTTATCAGCATTGAGGAAAAAAAGAGGGGGGATTAGAAAATTTGGAGTGAAATTGTGTTGTTTCATGAAACTTTTGTTTCAGTTATATTTATTAACATACATGCATATCTAAAAGAGTGTCACATGTAAATGTATTTTTTACTGTGGGTTAAGAAAGGAAAGAAAGAAGGAAGGAAGGAAGGAAAGTAGGAAGGAAGGAAGGAAAGATGGAAGGCAGAAAGGGATGGAAGGAGGGGAGGGAATTAAATGAATCTGTAAAATGTGCTGGGCATGGTGGTACACACCTATAATCCCAGCACTTGGGAGGCTGAGGCAAGGAGGCTCATGAGTTCAAAGCTAGCCTCAGCAGTGGCAAGGCACTTAGCAACTCAGTGAGACCCTGTCTCTTAAAAAAAAAAAATACAAAAAAGGGCTGGGGATGTGGCCCAGTGGTCGAGTGCCCCTGAGTTCAATCCCCGGTACCACACACACACACACACACAAAGAATTTGTAAAACACTTTAAAAGTATTTTGTGGCACTTCTCCTGTTTCTTAAGCTGCTTGTCGCACCTTAATCTTGCATCTTCATGTCCTACATTCTGGATATTTCTTCAGGTCTCTCTTTCAGTCACTAATCATCCCTTGTTGCAGGAGCTTTTGATTTCATTTTCTTTTCCTTCTTTCCTGGTGCTGTGGATAGCACTCAGGGTCTCTCACCCTAAGGCAAGCGCTCTGCCTCGAGGGCCTCTCCAGAGTCATTGCTGGAGTGTGTGCCCTGGAGTGGGGGACATTCACAAAGTCTTCTCACAACTCACCCAGTTAAATTTGGGGTATGATTTTTAGCAAGTTTGAAAATCTATCACTACGAGACATAAAGGATTTTTTTTTCAGGAGTCCATAGAATCTCTCTGGTGTGCTATGATTTAAGCAGAGAGTTCAGAAATTGGCACTTGTTGTTTGCTTTCTGTTATAGCCCCACAGACTCAGAAGCAGCAGTCCCACCCCAGAGTGCCACAGTCAGGGCAGCTGCTGCTTGGTGGGTCTTGAGCACTTCTCGCACTCCCTGCAGTCAGCACTTCACCAGCAGGTCTTGACATAACCCACCATGAGGCCAATGCACGTGGATGGTGCGGTCAGTGGTGTGTGGTGAACGGGCTTGCTAGTGGTGGTGGGACTGTATGACTGATTCTAAGTCACCTCTGCAGCACACAGAGTTGAAAGGAGATGTGTATGGCTGACACCGAAGCCAGCAGGAGCCTGTTCTGCCACCCAACACAGTTGCCCTCTCCGATGTGTGTTGGTTCTGCAGTCAAGCATGATGCTGTGACTCGGTTCACCCCACTCCTGGGACCATGTGGGACCACTCTAGGAGCCAAGAGCTCTATCAACCCAGGTCCAGCCAGGAAAGCAGCAGTGACTTTACCAAGGTCAATGAGCAAATGGCTAGATGGGGAGTGGAGGAGTGGAAACACAAGACACTGAGGTGACACAGGGCAGGAGCTGCAGGAAGCAGCAGGTGTTCCTGGGTGGGTGGGGGGCACCGGGAAGGGAGTAGGCCTCAGAGCAGGGGCCTTGCAAGGTGGAGCGGAGTCCTGATGGTAGTTTTTGCCAGTTTCCATGGTGTTCCATGGGAGCAGAGCGAGAGCTGGCTGTGGCTGGGGCCATGGAGGGGATGCCATGGGGCCACTTCTGGGGTTGCCAGAAACATCTGGACACTGGCACGGCTGCCACTGCTGAGTGAAGGGTTACTGCTAAGGGGACACTGAGGGGACATGAAGCAGGCAGGAAGGAGCAGGCCCCTTCCCTCTCCTGCTTTCCAGTCTTCCTCATGGGCCTCCATTGGTGCCTAGGGAGGTGGCGCGGCCCAGCCTCAGCAGCGTCTCAGGGCAGGGTTAGGGTCTGTCCATGGCTGAGAGGGCACAGCTTCCTGGCCGCCCTCCCTGGCTGTTATGGCCCTATTCTGCCATTCTGTGGGCCCCACTCAGAGTGCCCTATTTCCTCTGCACTTTATAACCTCAGCAGAGCATTCTCAGGGGCCTGGCATTTCAGTTACTAATCACCCCAAAACCCAGCGCCTTCACTGCAACAGCCTCTTCATTGTGACCTACACTGCGAGGGCTGACCAGGCTCAGCCAGGTGGCTTTCAGGCCTCAGAGATGCAGAGAAACTGCCGCTGAGGTGCAGGGAGTCAAGGGCCAGCTACACTGTTCAGGGACAATCCCTAAAGTCCCTGCGGTCTCTCTGACAGCACCTGCAGGTCCAGTAGCTTCCTAAAGCCACCTTTCTGCTTGATAATTCTCCAGGAGGACACACAGAATGCAGGGAACTCTGTTACACTCGCAGATACCGTCTATGACACCGTCTATGACGAATGGATACAGATTGAAATCAGAGGATTCCAAACGGCTCCTTCCCTGTGGAGCCAGAACCTGTCGTTCTTTGGTGTCAGCATGTGACCACATGCCCAGGTCATCAACCTCCCACAGAAGCTTGCCAGTTTCAGTGTCCCGGGTTTTTCCTGGGGCTCTATTATGTCACATGGTTGTTGATTGATTGATGGATTGCCCATATGACTCATTTCATTCTCCAGGTCGACGGATATCACGTGACTTAACGCCCCTGCCCTACGTCACAGGGTAGGTCTGGGTAGCCAGCGCCCATCCTAAATCGCAAGGTTAGGACTACCCAGTATGATGCCAGGCCCTCAGGCAAAGAAAGATACGGGGAGCATTTTGAGAAATTACCTTCTAGAAGCCAGGACAAGGACCAGGCCCCTCTGTGGCCACCGCCAGGATCTTCATCATGCAGGCTGGAATCATGGGAACGCTGGCATTCACACAGGTCTGCATAGATGAGCCCAGCCAGGTGGAACACCTGGGCCAGCGGCCACTCCCCTGAGACATTTCATAATTGCTCCATGTACCAGGCTTCAATGGCAAGACTTCCTTCAGAGAGCCAGAGCCACAGCGAACACCTGGGAGATGCTATGTCATCTTTTCTAACCTAACCTCAGAAGCCATGCAGGGTTCCTTGTTTGCGGCCTCTAGATAGAACCAAAGGGTGGGTACAGAGATTCTACCTCCCCAGTGGGGTGCAGCAGGGTTTAGGAGAGAACATGGGGTAGCAAACACCATCGTAGCTGTTGGTGGAGTATTCAACCTGCCAGGCCTGGGAGGATAGTGGCTCCTTCAGAAATCATTTGACTTGCCTTTTGCCTGAGGTGGGTAGTGGGTGAGCACCAGCCAGTGCAAATTGCACTGCTCAGCTTAGGGTTTTCAGACCACCCGGGTCATGTGACTTTGGGCTGCAAGCCCTTTGGAAAGCTACCCTGCATTCACGGTTCCTGGGAGACAGCGGCCTTCTCTCTCTGCAAGTTCCTCCATCTGAAGCTCCTCCTTTGGGCTGTGCACAGTATTTTTGGTTCACTGGGCCCTAAGTTATCCAACTAGACTCCCCAGCCTGGGCGGGGACATAACCTGGTCTTTGTGTTTTGTCCTGTGAAACCCAAAAGACTAAGACAATCCAAGTGTTTGCCCACTGACTTCCACAGCTCCCCAGGACAAAACCCAGCTGCAGGACTCAGCTCATCTCTGAGAGTGTCATCTTCCCCTTGCTGTTTGGCTTCAGAGCACCCCTTGTGCCAGCTTATTGATGCATTTAAAACATTTTATCCAGTGTGTGAGCTGTTTTGATGGAGAAGGTCACTCAGCATATCTAATCCCCCATATTGCCAGAAACGGAAGTCTCCGGAGAAGCTGTCATGTTAGAAATACTTTATTGCACCCAGGCCTCATCTTTTAGCTCTTATTCCATCCTCCCATAAATGGAATCAGACTCCTTAGGGAAAAAAAAAATGGATGAAACTTGACCTGGAGCAGAGAATATACAAGATGAACCTATAACCACCTACAGTGCCAGAAAACTAGGAAGTGCTCAGAAGATGAAGTAAGGGGAGCACCTCCCAGGGTAGAGGAGCCACCTGAAAGGGCTCCTGGGGCCCAAGCTGAGACAACAACATTGCACGACACGGTGTTGAAGTGTGTCCCAGAGTAGAAAATGAATATCCTGGAGTCCACAGTTACATAAGTAAATAATCGAACAGTCGACAAGACAAATCCCCCATACAGAAGAATTCCAAATGTTTAACACGAGACACTCCTCCCTCAAGGAGGGGGATCCGACCTCCCCATTAAGCAAGGGCTGCACTTAGTGACTTTGCTTCAGAGTATGGCATGGAAAGTAGGGGAAAGTAACTGCATAGTGGAGAAACTGAGGAAGCACCCACTAGCCAGGTGATCAAGGTCGACCTCATCACTGACAAACCCTGGTGTGGGAGGCACCCTTGAACATAAGCATCTTGCACTCCAGTGCAACCATAAGGTGAGGTGTACACCTGTAGTTCCAGCTACTCTGGAGTGGGAGGATCACTTAAGCCAGGGAACTTGAGGCCAGGCTGGGCAACACGAGGGGACCCCGTCACAGGAAAATATATATACACAAAAACCTAAACGGAAGGACATCTGGCAAAACACCTGGATAGGACACCTTAAACTGCCAAGGTCATCAAAACACAGGGTGAGTCACAGGAAGAGGTCACAGCCCAGAGGAGCCTAGGAGACATGACAACTGAATGTTGTGTGGCATTCTGAATGGGGCCCTGGGACAGAAAAAGCACATTGGGGGCAGCTGAGAAAGTCTGTCTAGGATATGGAGTTGGATAACAGTAACATATTACTCATCTTAGTGATGGGTCCTCAGTTCTGACAAGCGTACTGCACAGATGTAGGATATGCACAGTAGGAGAATTAGGTGTTGGGTGCACACTCTTCATTATTTCTGCAACTCTTTGCAACTTCATAACTACTCTAAAATTAGAAAGGTTTAGACTTCTCCATGGAATCTTTAACCTCTTGTGCTCTGCTTAGGGTTGGTCAGGCTGCCACGCCTTCTGATCAGGGGGCATGCTTAGGAAGGGTGACTGCTGAATCCTGTCATCATCTCCACCCTTTCCTGCTTTGGAAATGCTGCTGCCCCTGGATCTCACATCTGCCCTGCCCTTCCTGGTCTCAGTCCCTTCCTCGCCTGTTTTTTCTTTAATATATATTTTTTAGTTGTAGTTGGACACAATACCTTTATTTTACTTACTTGTATGTGGTGCTGAGGCTCGAACCCGGTGCCTCCTATTTGTTAGGCGAGCACTCTACTGCTGAGCCCCAGTCCCAGCCCCATGTGTTTGTCTATGTAGCTTGTTCTCTGTGTGTCTGCCTCTCCTCAGAACCCACCATGTGAGCAAGTAGAGCAGCAGGTGCATTTAGGTTTGGTTACTAGGACCTCACAGTCTCCAAGGGGTACATTGAAGATCTGAGCTAACAGGGATGAGAAGACTGCTAGAAAGAGAAAATGAACTTCACCCTGGGGCCTGGAGTGGAGGAGACTTGAAAGCTCGTGGTATCAGCGAGCAGTCTTAAATATATATGTATGTTTGTGTATTATATATAGTTTTTTTTAAATATTTATTTATTTACTTTAGTTGTACACAATGCAATGCATTTTTTCTTTCTTTTTTTTTTTTTTGGTACCGGGGATTGAACTCAGCGGCACTAGACCACTGGGCCACATCCCCAGCCCTTTTTTTTTGTATTTTATTAGAGACAGGGTCTCACTGAGTTGCTAAGTGCCTCGCCATTGCTGAGGCTGGCTTTGAACTCGCGATCCTCCTGACTCACCCTCCCAAAGTGCTGGGATTGCAGGCGTGCGCCACCGCGCCCGGCTACAATGCAATGCATTTATGTTTACGTGGTGCTGAGGATCGAACCTGGGCTGCGCACGTGCAAGGCGAGCGCTCCGCCGCTGAGCCACAACCCCAGCCCTATATATAGTTTTAAAAATAATTTTGGGGGTGACTGGGGATTGAACCCAGGGGCACTCGACCATTAAGTCACATCCCCCACCTTTTTTTTTCCTTTGGTACTGGGCATTGAACTCAGGAGCACTTGACCACTGGGCCACATCCCCAGCCCTTTTTTGTATTTTATTAGAGACAGGGTCTCACTGAGTTGCTAAGTGCCTCGCCATTGCTGAGGCTGGCTTTGTGTTTGTTTGTTTTGTTTGTTTGTTTGTTTGTTTTTGTGGTACCAGGGATTGAACTCAGGGGCGCTTGACCACTGGGCCACATCCCCAGCCGTTTTTTGTATTTTATTAGAGACAGGGTCTCACTGAGTTGCTAAGTGCCTCGCCATTGCTGAGGCTGGCTTCGAACTTGCTATCCTCCTGCCTCAGCCTCTCAAATGCTGGGATTGCAGGCGTGCGCCACTGCGCTTGGCGACAACATATATTTTGTTGTCTGCTCAGTTTGGCCCTAGTAGAAAGTTTTCTGAAGGGGTTTAGCAACGTTCCTCCCACCAGAAGGGGACAAGATTCTCATAGCTCAGAATCCTAGCCAGCACTTGATACGTTCCCTGCTCTTAAGGCTGGACATCTATACTTCATGCTAATGGAAGTTACCTCTGAGAGGAGAGACTTGGGTGACAGAACTGTCACCTCTGTTTCACTTTTTGCTTTTTTTTTTTGGTACCGGGGATTGCACTCAGGGGCACTGACCACTGGGCCACATCCCCAGCCCTTTTTTGTATTTTATTAGAGACAGGGTCTCACTGAGTTGCCAAGTGCCTCGCCATTGCTGAGGCTGACTTTGAATTTGCGATCCTCCTGCCTCAGCCTCCCAAAGTGCTGGGATTACAGGTGTGCACCCCACTCCTGGCTTTTTTTTTTTTTCCAAAGGACAACAGATATAAGCAAGATTCAAGTGAATGACTTTTTCTTTCTTTCTTTTTTTATTTCTGTAAATTTTTTTTATTTAGTTGTAGTTGGACACAATACCTTTATTTATTTATTTAATTTTACGTGGTGCTGAGGATGGAACCCAGTGCCTCGCGTGTGCTAGGCGAGTGCTCTACCGCTAAGCCACAACCCCAGCACCCCCCAGCCTTTTATTTATTTATTTATTTGTTTGTTTGTTTTAGTTGTACACACGCCTTTGTTTTTACATGGTGCTGAGGATCGAACCCGGGCCGCGCATGTGCTAGGCGAGTGCTCTACCGCTGAGCCACAATCTCACCCCCTCCCAGCCTTTTTTTTTGTAGTTTATTTAGAGACAGGGTCTCACTGAGTTGCTTAGTGCCTCGCCACTGCTGAGGCTGGCTTTGAACTTGTGATTCTCCTTCCTCAGCCTCCCCAGCTGCTGGGATTACAGGTGTGCACCACCGCGCTCAGCTCTATTTTATTAGATATGTTTATATATATGAATGTATTATATACTCTGTATAATAGTCTATGTATATGAAAGATCTTGACAGACAAGAGAAGGAAGCAGGAGAACAGTATGTACAAAGTCCTGAGCCCCAGGCTGCTGAGGACCTGCTTGGGGACCCCAAGGAGTGAGGACTCTCTCTGCTGGCACTGGACTGGCACATGTGCTGGTTCCCTGTGACTGCTATAACAAAGTACCCCAGTAGCTTGCAGTTCTGGAATTCAGGTGTTCAAAACTGGGTCTCCCCAGGCCAAAACCAAGCCATGGGCAGCCTGTGGCAGTGCGGAGGCTGTAGGGACACCTGTCCTCGTGTGGCCCGGCTTCCAGAGGTCTCCCACCTTTCTTGCGCATGCCCCTTCCTCCGTCTTCAAAGCCAGCCTTGCGGTGTCATCCTCTCTCACCTCCTGGCAGAGCTCTGCTTCCTCACCGTCCCTCTCCTGCCCCTGGTGCTGTCCCCTCCTTGAAGGACACAGCTGGGTGATCCAGAACCACCTCCCCACCAGGAGTCCTGGACTTGGCCACCAGAGAGGTGCCTTCTGCCAGCAAGGGCCACACGCAAAGGAGCACAGGCTGTGGAACTCTCTGGGGAGCCACGGTCCTGCTGCCACAGCCCTGTGACAGTCTCAGCTACTGTCACTTGTGCTTTACAGGCAGAGAAACTGAGGTAGCAGAGCTTGGCAGTGCTCCGGGGAGCTGCATGCCCCACATCAGGTGCCGCCCAGAGTGTCCCGCTGACTTGTGTCATCCTCCAAGTGTCCAGGGCTATGTGTGTCCCCACTTGACATATGAGGAGGCCAAGGACCGAAAAGGGTGGCCAGCCAGGGATGAAGGACGAGGGACCTTCTGTGTTGTGCTGCAGAGGCTAAATCTTATCCATCTAGATCTGTCCAGATTTGTTTTTGGGTTTTGTTTGTTGGGATTAAACAGAGGGCCTCACACATGCTAAGCACGTACTCTATCACCCAGCTACATCCCCAGCCCTGTCCAATATTTTTATACAGAGGAGTAATACAATTACCTATCTGTCCAGCTAGCTAGCAGCTAGCTAGCTACATATAAATAATTTTATAAGCCTACAGCAACCAGCATTCCCAAGCAGTCTCCCATTCAAGTACTAACCAAGCCTGACTCTGCTTAGCTTCCAAGAGCTGATGAGACTGGGCACTCTCACAGTGGTATTGTCATAGACCTAATTTTTTTAAAAAAGAAAACTTATTTTGCAATAATTTGAAATATGCAGAAAAGTTACAAATATAGAATAGATAGTTCTTGTACGTCCCTTATGAGTTTCCCCTAATGTTCTTATTTTATGCGACCCCGATATGCTAGTCCACATTAAGGAGCCAGTACTGGTACTTTATTATTAACGGAACTCCAGGCTCCGGATGTCACCAGTTTTCCCACTAATGCCCCTTTTCTGTCCCAGGATCCGATCCAGGGTACCACGCTGCATTCACACATGTGTTTCTTACACTGGCGCCCTGGGCTGCCTGGGAAAGGAGCTAGTGACAGCTGCAGCCCCCACTGAGCAAAAGCGTGTGCCAGCCCCTGTCCGGAGCTGTGTGTGCCTTGTTCACACATTCTCAGCACAACAAGGCAGTGGCACTCTTCTTGGGTACCTGGATGAAGAAACTGAGGCACAGGAGGGTTAGCACCTGGCCCGAGGGAAATGAGAGTCTGGAGGCAGAGGGTGGCGATTGCATGCAGCACAGCGCAGGGCGGGGGCAAATGTCACAGATGTGGACTTATTTACCTATGGTCTCTGGCCTCACTGGGAAGCAGTCTCCAGGAGGGCCCATCTTGGCTCCACATGACACCCGCCTGCAGCGCAGAGCAGGGCTTGAGGCACAACAGGGCGGTGGTGATGGAGGAGAGAGTGGAGGAGCGAAGGGATGAACAGGTGGGTGAGGACTTGGGGCCACCAGGGGCTGGCATTTCAGGAAAAGTTTGTGCACAGGATTTGTTAAAATCCTTGAAGACCCAGCAGCTCAAAACCAGCCTGGGTGGATGGGGTGGTCACAGAGCCAGATGCATACCTATGCCTTTGCAAAAAGGGGTGCAGTGATAGGAATGACCTGTGCTCTGGGAGGCAGGAGGATGTGGGAGGGGCTTCTTCCTCAGCCCTTGGGTCTCTGTGACCTAGGTAAATGGGGACATTTGGGGTACTGGGGAAAATATGAAAAGCTTTTCCCACGGCCACAAACTCCATGGGCTCTTTATTGCTGACTGAGTCACCAGGGAATGATTCCTGGTCCCCATCTCTGTGCCTGGACGTAAAAGGTGCTCAATAAATGTTTGATAAATGAAGGAAATAATGTAATTAAGAATTGAAAAGGGTGGGGTGAGGGAAAGAGTCTTTTCAATCCTTAGGACTTGTCCCCAAGCACCCAGAAGGCCGCATTTGCATACAAATAATTGATATTCTAATTACAAATCATTCGTATTGATTTATTAAGCAGATCCCCAAAGGATCTCTAGAAGATAATTAGATTCTACGCTCCTTAGGGGCAAGGATGGCATATTTACCTCTTGTTCCCCCACGGCAGTGTGAGGCAGAACTACATGATAAATGTTTGATGAGGCACCGAGTGAGTGTGGTTTAATTGTGGGGAGAGTTTATAGGGTCCCTGCAGATCATTTTCAGTGTGTTGGGGGGTGAGGGCGGGGGACCTTCGTCTGCATTTGTATGAATGCGACATTGGCAGACCTCTCTCCTTCATTCACCGGAGCAGGCACTCAAGGAGGGACCCTGGCTGAGCACCTGGACTGAAAGACAAAAGACACATGACTCTGTCCCGCTGGGAGACAAAGCCAAGCAGGAAGACCTCGGGTGGCCCTGCTAGGGAATGGCTGGGAGGGGGCCTGAGACCCCTTTCCATTGTCTCTGTGTGCCTGTCCCCAAGCCACTCCAAAGAAATGACAATAATACATACAATTTTTAAAAAGATTATGCAACCAGTGAGTGAAAAGCATGATTAGAAAACATCGCTGTTGTCCCTGATCTGATTAAAAATTGCCCGCTCTGCAAGCGCAGCTTGGAGTTCCCACCTCCCCTGTGCTGACTGTGGCCATGCCCCTGACCTCCGAGAGCAGCAGCCTGCAGGCGTCTGGTCCTCGGTACAGGCAAGGAAGTCCGAGTCCCCTGAATGCCAGGCAGATGGACAGACAGGCAGGTGGGTAGAGGCACAGAGGGAGGGCGAGACAGAGGCTGGGCAGAGGTCTGCTGAGGTGGGGAGATGGCATTGTCACCATCACATTCTCCATCCCCACCCTCTGCTCCTGCTCCCAGGAACGCTTAGAGGTACAGACTCTCAAGTGACTGTCACAACTTTGCTTTTTCCATCTGGTGGAAAAACCAAAACAAGCGATGACCATAGGTAAAGTCAATGCAGTATTCTTGCGAAACCAAAATGACTGCAGCACTCCCTGTCCCTGTCCCTGGGAAAGAGTCTGTGTCTTTGCTGTCCTCCTACTTGGTGTGGCAGGCGTGGGGCGCCGGCTGTCTGGGTCACCACCTGCCCTTAGTGACTGTGTAACTGATAAAACTGCTCACTAGTCTAGTGACCTGCGTTGCTGGCAATGCCTTCCAGATAGGGACCCTAGGATGCACTGCAGGTGACCTGACTGGCTTTGGGCCCTGGATCCTACAGTGGTGGGTGTTGGAGCCGACCTGGAGGTGGAGTGGGGCTGTGGTGGGTGGTTTGGGAGAGCTTTGCTCTGGCTTAGGTGCTGTGAGGACACGGGGCAGAGCCATCTTGGGTCCACAGAGAGGGCATTCAGGAGGAGCCTGCAGTGGTCACTGGTGAAGTGGCTGCCATCAGGCTGATCAGTGATCTGGTCAATATGAGGCTTTACACGTTTTGCCTGGGCTCAGGGGTAATTATCGAGGGGCCTTGCTTTTGTCTTGACCGTCCTGGTTAGCGTGGCCAGTGAGATGCATGCCCGCGATGCCCAGCATGCTCCACACCCAGCTGCATGGGGCATAGCAAGCCAGCAGGGGTGCAGTGGAGTGCTGGCACAGGAGCTGCTTCTCTCTCTCTTGATGTCTGAGCCTTAGTTTCTCATCTTTGCAGAGGGGAAGGTTCCTAGCTCTGGGGTCTGGGGAGGGACTCAGTGGATGACTGTGTGATATCAGCTGCATCACGAGGGCTGCGCACAGGTGGAGTCTCCAAGCCCCTCATGGCGGTCTCTAGGAGGCTGGCATGTGTGTGAGTGGGGAGTGGCCGCAGGGTGGGTGTGTCGTGTGGAGCTTTGTGAAGCACAGGGTCCCCTCATGTAGTTAGACTTGGTAAATCTCCTGAGTCCCAAATAGACCAACGACATCCAGGAACCAAGGCGCCGAGAACAGGCTCTCCAGCCTCACTGTGTGACTCTGAAGACACCCCTCGCCCCCGCCCCCATCTTCAAATCGTATTAAATAAAAGCAGATGATTCTTAATTTGTAGCAACTGGGAACAGGAAAACATAGTAAATACCTCCTGTTATCTCCCATGGGAAAAGGGGTCACAAAAGAACTGTCTCCCCTTTGTTTATTTTTCAGTAGTCAAATTCCCTCCTGAGCCCCTAATCTCTTTGTGCTGGGATGATGCATGGTGTGTCCACAGGCACAAAACCCTGTCCTGCTTTTTCACTTATTTATTCCTCTGAGTCTGAGACACTGGACTTTGCAGTGGCAGGAATGCTTTAACGTTTGACAATACAAATAATAACTGATGATAGATCAGCTCAGGAAAGCTGGTACCGGGAGAAGAGGGCAGCTGGTGGCAGCTAGCTGTGGTGCGACCGCAGGGTCCTTCACAGGTACTCCGCCTCTCCAGCTGTCCTTGTCCTTTTTCCAGCTTCTCTGCTCCTGCCTGGAGCCCAAGGTCTCCTGACAAAACTCCTCTCTCTAATCCTGTCGTTCTGAGGTGGTTGTTATGTGGAATCTTTTGCCTTCTTCACATTTTACTTTGTGATTTAAGCCGTTGGTCTTCCCTCACTTGTGTTTGTGTGTGTACACACATGCACATGTGCATGTGTTTTTTTTCTTTTTAAAAAAAAAATATTTATTTATTTATTTATTTGTTTTAGTTGTACACAATGCCTTTATTTTTACGTGGTGCTGAGGGTCGAACCCGGGCCGTGCACGTGTTAGGCGAGCACTCTACCACCGAACCACAACCCCAGCCCCCTGCATGTGTTTTCTTTTAAGCTACGGCACTATGAAAAATGAAGAGAAGCCGGGCGTGGTGGCGCATGCCTGTAATCCCAGCACTTTGGGAGGCTGAGGCAGGAGGATCACGAGTTCAAAGCCAGCCTCAGCAATGGCGAGGCACTTAGCAACTCAGTGAGACCCTGTCTCTAAATAAAATATGAAAAAGGGGCTGGGGATGTGACCCAGTGGTCGAGTGCCCCTGAGTTCAATCCCCTGTACCACAAAAAAAAAAAAAAAAAAAAAAAAATGAAGAGAAGCTTTTATATTGTTTAGGCTTTTATATAGAAACAATAAAGAAGTCCCTAATGGGCCCATGGTGAAAAAGGTAGGTTCTGAATGTACCTAGTTTGTTATATGCAGTTGTATGCCAGGGCTAGTACTGGGATTCAGTATTATTGGTGCAATGAATCATATTTGCATAGCTTGACTACTGGCCATTATTCACAGTAGCCCAATAAAGTCTCTATTATCATTAAGCAAATAAAACCACAGACCAACTCACAAGGAGGAGGACAAAGGTCGAGTACATTGACTGACCCAAGGACACACTCAGGAATGTCTTCTGGCTGGCCTGGAAGCCTCTCTGAAAAACGACCCTGAGTCATCATTTCAGAGGGTGCCCTGAGCACACATGGGCTTATTCCACTCCTTGAAATGTTCTCTTCAAGATTTTGGGATCACTAAACTTGCACATCATTTCAAACAGCTAATGCTGAAAGAGACCTTCTTGTTGGTGTGATTGGTTCTTCATCTTCTCCTCAAGGTGGCTGTTTCAGGGGAGAATTTGATGTATTCAATAATGGCTTCAGATATGTACTGTAAATGGCTTCAAAATTTGCCATCCTTTCAGCCCCAAGGTCATCGCCGCTTATAAAAATTGCCTCTTGGCCACCAACTCTCCCATCTCCTGTTCCATTCAGAAGGAGTGTTAGAGCAGGAAAGAATACCCACACACAGGGATCCTAATTCTCTAACAGGGTTATCATATTGGATACAGGACATATGCAAATATATTCAAGCAAAACGTTCTGGGGTGGGTTCTTTTATGATTTGATAGTCTGGATGCTAAAGGCCTATTCAGGCAGCAGCCTACCCTATTGGCAAAAAGCAGCCACAGCATCTGTGTCACTCTGCTGTGGTGTCTGCTGCTTTTTTTCCCTAAACTATGATGTGTCCTCATTTATATGCAAACAAGATATGACCTGACCCCATCATTTGAGCAGCTGATGCAATTTCAATGTTGATGATAGTATACCATTGGCGCAGATTCCGTGCCCTAACATTGTGCATTAACCTCAAATTAACATTCACAACTCCACAATTTTCTTCTTAAAAATGCCCTTTTCTAATGGAATGGAACCCTGGTAGCTTTCCCACCTTATTTTACATATATTTTATTAACAGAGGCGTGAAGCGCCATTCTACACTGAATACTAATAGAGGGAAATGTGAACCCCCGTGTTATTTCCCACCCCACTAACAGTGGTGCCTGAGCAACAGTGGCTTCCCGCTCAGCTCTTGAAAGGTTGTATCTGGTGCTGATGCTGTTTTCTGGGAGATGCTGAAAAGTTGTAATAAAAATAAAAAACCCGAGTGCCTAGAGGTCTGATTAAAATTGTGATTGATAAAGAGATTCATTTTGTTCAGCTGTCACCTATACAGCTTTTTTATTTTTTCCTCCTTCCTGTTTTTCACAGGCTCCATCAGTTCTATAAGGAAAAGTGACAACTTGACATGCTGGTGAGTAAATTCCAGATGCTGAGGACACTTTGCCTTCCCAGCCAACACTGCCGTTTTTAGTGGAGAATCATGTTTTTGACTGATATTACTAGAAGACAAATAAATGAAAAACTGAAAAGGCTCTGCAACGCTCAAGTTACCATCTCAATGGAAATCTGCCTCTTAGACTCTAGTGAAAATAAGACCTGCAGCAAACCTTGAGGTTCCTTAGGAATCTGGGTCCACGAGTTAGTTCCTATATGCTCTAAGGCAAACAGCCAGTAGCTTGTGGAAAAATAATGGACACTGTTTTGTGCATGCATTGAATGCATCCCGTGTGCTTCGGGAGGGTGCTCATTTGCTTCTTCCTCTTTGGTGTGGGGTTCTTCTCTTTTTCTTGGCATCTATGAGTGAGACTGGCTTCTGCCATAATGCTACCTGACAAGTCATCAACTAATAGTCTCTCCTTAACACATACTTCCCCCACTCTCTTCCAAGAGGATTTAGGACAGCTTGAAAGATCTCAAGAACCAGAAGGAAATAAATGTGTGCTGTAAAGTTTTACACACGCTCCAAATCTGGCTCTAAGCTTTTTATTGACCAAAATGAAATATGTGTGTGTGTGTGTGTTTAAAAAGCAAAAAAATAAGACAAATGCAATTTCAAAGTATCCATTGAGGTAATTTTCACTAATGCTCTGAAGATAGGATTAGAGTTTAGGAGTTCCTGATTTCCTTTGAAATTAGAATAAACAGCTGGGCGCGGTGGCGCACGCCTGTAATCCCAGCATTTGGGAGGCTGAGGCAGGAGGATTGCGAGTTCAAAGCCAGCCTCAGCAATGGCGAGGCACTTAGCAACTCAGTGAGACCCTATCTCTAAATAAAATGCAAAAAAGGGCTGGGGATGTGGCCCAGTGGTCAAGTGCCCCTGAGTTCAATCCCTGGTACCAAAAAAAAAAAAAAAAAGAAAGAAATTAGAATAAACACACACACATACTTAGAGTAAAAGGGAATTTAATGTACGTATGTACAAATAAAAGCAAAAAGTGAGCTGGGCCCGGTGGCGCACGCCTGTAATCCTAGCACTTGGGAGGCTGAGGCAGGAGGATCATGAGTGTAAAGCCAGCCTCAGCAATGGCGAGGCACTTAGCAACTCAGTGAGAACCTGTCTCTAAATAAAATTTTAAAAAAAGGGCTGGGGATGTGACCCAGTGGTCAGTGCCCCTGAGTTCAATCCCTGGTACCAAAAAAAAAAAAAAAAAAAAAAAAAAAAGCAAAAAAGTGAAACAGGTGACAGTTCTGTCACACAAATCTCTCCTCTCAGAGGTAACTTCCTTTAGCATGAAGTATAGATGTCCAGCCTTAAGAGCAGGGAACGCATCAATTGCTGGCTAGGATTCTGAGCCATGAGAATCTTGTCCCTATTTGGTGGGAGGAACATTGATAAACCCCTTCAGAAAACTTTCTATTAGGGCAAAAATGAGCAGACAACAAAATACGTGTTGTTGCTGAGCGCAGTGGCGCACGCCTATAATCCCAGCACTTGGGAGGCTGAGGCAGGAGAATAGCAAGTTCGAAGCCAGCCTCAGCAATGGCGAGGCACTTAACAACTCAGTGAGACCCTGTCTCTAATAAAATACAAAAAACGGCTGGGGATGTGGCCCAGTGGTCGAGTGCCCCTGAGTTCAATCCCCGGTACCAAAAAAAAAAAAAAAAAAAAAAAAAAAAAAGTGTGTTGTCGGGTACATGTGCAAGAGAAACGTGCATACATGCACCAGAGGCGTGTGTGAGTGCTCACTGCAGTAGGTTTCCGTCAGCAGAGATCTGGAGCCAACCAGTGCCTGTACACACAGAAAGGGTGAGTAAATGGTAGTGTGTTTGTGCCACAGAACACCCGTCTGAGAGAGGGTGAGGCAAGTACTCCCCAGCACGTAGGATGAAGGAGGCCAGGCCCAGGAGCACTTTCCACGTGTGCATGTGGCCGAAGCACAACAGCAAGTGGGTGATGTCAGAGAGCAGGACAGTGACCACAGGGGGCCCAGGCCAGGGCTTCATCATATGGATGATGTCCTGCTCCTTTTGATCCGAGGGTCAGTATTGTGTGTGACCTTTGTGATACTGAACTATATATAAGATTTACGGCACTTTTTGTACCTATCTTCAAATGTAAAAAACAAAAAACAAATTATGGAACCAACATCAAAGTGATTTCCATTGACTCAGAAGGGATTATCAGGGAGATGGCTTGTAGAAATAAACGTGAGTGCTTACTCTTTTGGTAGTGCTGGGCTGCCCGTGTGCTATGCTCTGATCATCCCCCTTGGTGAAGATGAAGGGAGCCCCACTCAGGTGCAGGGCCTTGTTCAGGGCCACATAGCCTGGAAGGGGGCCAAGCCCAGCCTCAAACCCTCTCTGCTCTCCGTGGTTCCCTCTGAGCACAGAGGGACAGCAGAGAAGAGACAGGCACAGAACGGGTGAAGTTCTGCTGCCCTGGGAGTGGAAGGCTGGGATGGAAATGCTGGTGTCTGCAAATGAAATCCACAAACAATGAAGACACCCGAAGGCCTTTCAGGAGGTGGGCCTTCCCGTGGGCACAGATGTTCTGGCCAAATGCCCAGGGGGCTCTGCAGGCCGGCAGAGGTGCTCCCTACTCCAGTTACTGATGAACTGGGGAGGTGGGGATGCAGGGAGCCTTGGCCCAGATCCAGATGCACCACTGCTCACCAGATGCCACTGAGGCTTTGTCCTTCTGGGGCAGCAGTTCCCAAGTCCTTTGGAACAACATCAAAACCTTTAGTTAAGAGTGTAGCCGGGCGCAGTGGTGGATGCCTGTAATCCCAGCACTTGGGAGGCTGAGGCAGGAGGATCGCGAGTTCAAATGGTCAAGTGCCCCTGAGTTCAATCCCCAGTACCAAACAAACAAACAAACAAACAACAACAACAAAAAAAAAAAAGAACGCATACTGTGAAGCTGGAGTTGTGGCTCAGTGGTAGAGCACATGCCTGGCATGTGTGAGGTTCAATCCTCAGCACCGTATATAAATAAATAAATAGATAAATAAATAAAATAAAAGATCCATTTGCAACTAGAAAATATTTTTTTAAAAAAAGAGAGAATGCATGCTATGTAGGACTGTGAAGAGAAACCATCAGAAGGCAGATGTGTTCATCTGTAAACATCGCATTTTATTAACAAAATGTTCACACCCTTCTTACAACAGACTTCTTGTCATACTTTACACAAGTACACTATAGAGTACTCAGGCCAAAACAGCACAGTTAAAAGTAGGCCAAATCAACCTGCATTTTCAAACTGTCCACTACCAGCATAAGTATAAAAAGAAAGACCTTACAACAAAAGGCAAGAAGTCTAGTTTTCTTTCATCAGCTTCTACAAACAATACAGACATCATATGGTCATACAGACTCAGGTCCAGCCCAAGGTTAAGATTGCAAAAATAACGTCTTCAAACATCTGCATGAGCTTAGCAAACCATCTTCCTCACATTCCAGTACAGGTACCCAGATAGTGCAAGATGCAGTGTGAAGCCATGGCTACGAACCTGGCTTCTACAGTGTTACAAAGTGGCCCAGACTGTAGGCATTTGATTTTTCCCCCCACCACAGATGCTATTATAAAAGGCACAAATATTTTATTCCTTGCATCGGGTCTTGAGAAAGTATGACATTCTTAGGAGAAATAAGAATTGCTGGTATGACGGCTTAGTTTTTTTTTTTTTTTTAAAACGTCTAGGCTCATCTCTTTAGCTGTTTCTTTTCTAGCATTAACAAATGCTCTATTAAAAACTCAGTGAAATTCTGACAATCTTATCGCCAATGACAAAAAGCCATTCTGCCCATCAGTTTAGTTCCCACTGTAAGCTAGGGCTGCCCGCTGTCCTTCTGGAAGTCCTGGAGGTCCTTACCTAAAGTCAGCTCTGGCACCTGACTGCATAGACGTGACTTGCCCAGCCGGACGGAGTGGACGCAGCCTAGTGCTGCAACCGTGGCCAGCTGCAGAGGAAGGCACGTCATGTGCTGGGGAGGTGAACGAAGCAGGGTCTCCAAGGGACAGGTCACCAGTAGTGAGAAGAAGGGACCTAAGGCAAGAAGTCTGCTTTGATCACAGAGTAGGAAAGACAAATTCTTAAGGTCAGAGTAGCAACTGGTGATTATGTGAGCGACTCATAAAGAGAAATGATGGATGAGACAGATGAGAGTAGGGAAAAGAATTTTTTTCCCAGGGCAATAAAGCTCTGTCTCCACAGAACAACACATGGTTTAAAATTGGAGCCACCAACAGAGCTGCCTAGCCAGCTGTACCCGACTCACTGAGTTGACTGGTCCCTCTGACACGTGCATGGTCCATGTTAAGAATTACCTTCATGAACTACATAATAACTTCTTATACAAAGGAAGTAGAGGTAAACAAATTCAAATGCTGCTTTAAAAAATTTTTAGGGGATACCAGGTGCAGTGGTGCAAGCCTGTAAATCCCAGTGACTCAGAAGGCTAAGGAAGGAAAATCCCAAGTTCAAGGCCAGCCTAGGTAACTTAGTGTGACCCTGTCTCAAAATAAAAAAAGGGCTGGGGATGCAGCTCAGTAAGAGAGCATCCTGGGCTCAATACCCAGTCCCATCAAGAAAAAAACAAACAAAACAACCCTCAAAACAAAAACAAAAAGACTCCTTCAAAAAATCATCACAATCTTAGGACTTCCCATTAATTGGCAGAAAAATTGGTACTTGAACTCCTGAAAGCTACCAGAATTTTGTTTGTTGCCATTATGAAGCATTTTGATGAGGCACTAGGCACCAGACAGATATAAAAATGAACTTGCAACAAATTAAACAATGTAAAAAGAAATCTGTTAGACATCATGGTTGACTTCACTACCTACTGTGGATATAGCCTAATCTTACTATCTAAAAATGTTCAGCATAACAAAAGGAATCGATGGAAGGCTTGAGACTTTTTAAAATTAAACTTCTGAATCCTTTTGTTTTGAAGCCAAAAATATTCTAGCATTGCTATAATTGATTATGCTCTGAAAGGAAAGAACACAGATATTAGTTATTTCTGATGGTACAGACCATCAAATTAAACTTGATCTATGCTACTGAAAGTCCTTCTAGATTTGGAAAGTAAATCATTTTCCTATAAGCTAAGAGAATCTTGAAGGATGAGCTGAGAAATGTGCTGCTTCTTGGTTCTATTTATTCACCTTCCTTGTGATGTCAAAGGAAACTTCATCACAACAGGTCTATCACTTATCATTCTCTTAGGTGGAGGAAATGGAGGCTCCTGAAAAATGTAATACTCTTCTAATACGTTTTAGACTTTCATTTGCACATGAAACAGGACAAATGCCCCAGAATTCCATTAACATTTCTTGCAAATCAGATAATCAAATTGCCTGGTTTTCTATTACTGGAAGTCAAGACAAGCAACTCTGCTGTCAAAAGAAATTTGCGGAGGTCATTTCTTAAAGCCCCAGGCTAAATTCCACCCCCCACTACCCTTTTCTAAAACTACACAGTACACTGTTTATCTCCTAGATTATTTGTTGCTTGGACTTTTTTTCTTTAAATCACAGTACCACAGGATATCCTAAAGACTACCTTGAAAGGTTTTTAAATTTTCTGATGAACCAAGCTGACTGAAGTTAGGCATATTTAATAGCGTGATCCCTGAAGGTACATGCCATTTCTTCTTTTAAAAACTATTAAGAGGTGCAGTTCCTTTGAAGTCAAACGGTAAACAAAAATCGTGTTGTTCATCCCTTTCAAACAAATTTAAATAATGAAGATTTTCCCAGCTAGCTTGTCACTGTCATGCAACTTCCTGGGTTTAGCAGGGAGGGCCAGCCTGAGTTCCTGGGCTGTCTCTCTCCTCCAAATGTTCTAAAGCAGGCACCTGGCATGAGGAGCGCTAATGGGTTCCCCACAACTCTTCTCTGGAAGGAAGGACTCTCTTGTGCCTTCCACAGGCTCCTGCAGAGACATCTGTATGTTTAGTGGGCTCATCTGTTGTATGCAACACACTGTGTGCCTGAGACTCTAAGAGCCCATGCATCACGTTCTCAGTGTGCTCTGAAAGAATGAATGAAAAAGTGCCAAACAGAATTTATATGACCTCTTTTCAATTCACTTTTAGGACAAATGTCTCTTGGAACTCAGAGACCCTCGTATCAAATAGTTTTTTTTTTTTTTTTTTTGTGGTACCGGGGATTGAACTCAGGGGTACTCGACCACTGGGCCACATCCCCAGCCCTTTTTTGTATTTTATTTAGAGACAGGGTCTCACTGAGTTGCTAAGTGCCTTGCCATTGCTGAGGCTGGCTTTGAGCTCGCCATCCTCCTGCCTCAGCCTCCCAAAGTGCTGGGATTACAGGCGTGCGCCACCGCGCCTGGCTCCCTCGTATCAAATGAGTGTGGTGTAATCTGAGTCTAACCTGCCTACTGAAACACAAGGCCATGAAAAACAGACACTCCAGTTTGACAGTGCCAGTAAAGCCGTGTGATCATTGTCCAAAGGCCATTTTTCTCCCAAGGTTTTAGAAGCCCTCCTCAGCCTATTTCCTTTTTGAGACAAGAAATAGAAGACTTGAAGAGAAGTTCTGAATTAAATGTGGTTTTCTTTCTCTTTGTATATTTAAAAATAAAGAGAACTGACAACCCCAAGAAGGACCCTGGCCCAAGAGATCAAGCCTCTGATATGCCTCCATCCTTTCAGACATGGGTGGGCACCCAAGTAACAGGAACATGAGAGTTGGCACCTCAAACATCAGAAATGGGGAACAAGGACATGTGTTATTCTAAAAGGAACAGATCTCTCAGCTGCTCTGAGCAGGGCCTGTCCTGACTATGGCTGACAAGCAGGTGATAGAGGTTTCATTTGGAACCAGAAGGACTTGCAGTAGATACTTCTCCCCAATCACTTCTCATAGAGTTGAAAATGAAGGACACTTAATCATACTCTTACTTTATGTTTTTAATCACCACATGATAGTTAATTAGTTATCACAGAATCAGAAAAACACTTATGTAAAAGGAGAGATCTGGAGACCAGTGGTTTCTAGGATTGGACACCTGCAAAGAGCTTATTTCAACTTCTCTGAAAGGAATCGATACACACTTGCTGCTAATTAATGATTTCTCTCTTCTGTTCAGTCCCAAAAGTTTTTAAAAATGGCCCTGTGTCATAAGGGAACCAAACAGTTTTTTTTACAGATGGGCTATGTCTCAATTCCTTTGAAGTCTTATGAGCTTTTTCTCATAAGAAATAAAGAAACATGAAAATGTGGTGGATCATTGCTTAGTCTGGTTAATCTAAAATGTATTCAAACTAAAGCACTGCTCCTGACTCTAATGTTTATCTTTGCATTTTAGAAGCAAACAATATAAAATGAAGACTTTTTTCCCATTTTCACTGAGCATGGGTTATGGATCCGTGATAGAAACCTGTTGTTGCTGTTAAGCATTACAAAGATACCACAAGCGAAATAGCACCCTGTCAATTTCTTGGACAGACTGATGAAAATGAGGAAGAGGCCCCCAGAAACGCCTGAGCATGTGCTCCACACTGCTTGTCTGTTAATGAGCTGTGGCTGCAACCAGGCAGAATCATTACCTACGTGAGAAATTCACAGAAGCAGCCAGCTGCAAAGGGCAGGAGAGATGGCCCTGGGCTGGGCTAGATGCAGAGCATCACAGTGAGATCAGAGGCACGCAGAAGAGGTTCAGAGGACCTCACCCGAGCACCAAGACACCACGTGCTCACCAGTGTCTACGGGCAGGTTTGGTGGAAAAAAATGTGAAAGTGCTGGATTTGCGTCATCTTTTTGTGAAATAAGACAAAAAGGGCCTCACATGCATTGCCTCTTCTGCAATTAGCCAAGCAACCTTTGTTTTTATTTGGTTGTCGTGGAGATAGAGGCCCGGCAGTGGGAAGGCTGGGGACAGACCAGGGCAGTAGCTGGACATCTGGATATATATGAAGGAAAATCAAGCCAACTTTAGGAGCAAGGGCCCAGCCCTAGGAGTCACATGGCTTTTCACATGAAGTCTGCTAATTTAGTGCTGAGTTGGAGGCAAAATGCTAAGGAGATAGAGAGTCCATGTGCATTTCACACAAAACAGCATTGGAATTTTCACCAACTGCATTCTTTCTATATGATTTCAAATAGAATAAAGCAATTTCAAATGCTCAAGACATACAAGAGGGAAAAGGGAATCGTTTTTTACTTAATATGAGTTATAATTTTCCCATTGAAATCTATCCATATCAAGTGGGGGGGCACAAAGAAATAACAATTATTTTCAAAAGTTTTGACTGTTCAGTTTAAGGCTAGCTCTGAAAACACAATTTAGTTTGAAATTCAAGCTGTTTCATTTCCTATTTAATCCTGTAAATTTCCTTCTCGCACAATACTCAGGTTGGAGGGTGCCAAATTAGACCAGGAGCACATTTCCACCGACTGCACTTCAGTGCTTTATTTTTAGATCATATTAAAAACCTCATTAGGCTCCCTGAGGGAAAAGAGTGTTAACCACTAACAGAGGCAGGGGAAAATAAAGGAAACAGAAAGATAAGCTAGATTGTTAACAAGGAAAGTGCTCTTAAACCAGTTGGTCTGGGGTCACGGTGAAAGCCGAGAGAAACTTATTACCAAGACCAGGTAAATGACTTGAGCTCAGAGCACACTCTTTTACCACAGGCCAGCAAGAACTAGTCAGGCTCGTCGAAGTGGCATATGTCTTTATTATCATTTCCAGATGGGATGTGGAGGGAAGAGGGGTGGGTGGAAGGGAAAGCACAGAAACCTGGAAAGACTGTAAGCTAAACATTGATGCCGCTGCACAACAAAAGTGTGTCTCAGAGTCTCCAGTGGGCAGGCTGAAAAGTGGGCAGGCATCACAAGACTGGGTGCAAGATTAAATGGAGTGCTGCATAAAACTTAGAATTTATTAATGTATTTACATAATTTATAGTCTCTAAGCAATGGTCTCATAAATACAGACTACAACTTTACATATGCTAAGCAACACATACTTGTTCTCCCCACCAAAATATTTGGGTTAAATAAAAAATTGACAGCATTTACATTACTTTCTCCTCTTCCTCATTTTTAAACTGCTGCTAACCTGTCTAGGACATATCAATTCATGTGTTCCAGGTGCTTCTCTACCACCACCATTGTGGCGCTGGTGATGTGTTTAGTGATACATGCGTGACCGGGTCAAAAGCAAACCCAGGGTGGGCTGGCGACCACAGGCATGGTGTGGTCTTTCTGTATGTATTCGGGGCTAACATGCTCCACGGAAAGTGCTTTAGAGACAGCAGAGATGGGCATCTCCTTGTGTTCTAGACATAACCATGTCAGCTTCCATCAGTAACTGCCGTCCCTCCACCTGCAATATCCTACCACATTCAAATGATACAACTCTCTCCAACAGTGGTAACTGGAAACAAAGGAAATGATAATCTTGCCCGCCCCCCACCCCCACGAACCATGAAAGTGCTAATTTTCCCTTTACAAATGTTACATAAAATCCTGATTACAAAACTACTCAGCAATTTAATTCCACCAACTATACAATGACGTGCTCCCTTTAGCAAGGTCAAAGTCAGTGATGTGGTCCCTTTAGACACCACAGATCCTTGACATACTGGACGTCCACGGACTGAAATACCATTGCTGCAGTCTTCAAGGGGAGAACAGAACCGGCCAATTTCTGTGAGTCCTTTTTGCATGAAGAAGACTCGAGTGGCCAGGTGGATACTGGTAGCAGGCCCCAGCCCTCCTGCCAACTTTCAGGACCACCTACTTCACCATCAAGTCTGAGGCTGAGGCTCATCAGCAGCAGCTTCGCTTGGGCTCTGACGGCTGTCTGCGGAGTTTGAAGCCCTTACCGCCAGATGGCGGGTTGGCGTCAGTGGATGGAATTCTTCGACCTACACCAAAATGAGAGGAAAGGGAATGAGCTACAACTTTCCAAATCTGTTCCTTCTCAGACACAATTTGCAGATGCAATTTGAGTTAAAAAAGAAAATAAAAAAATTAATAAACATTTTCCTTGGGAATAATTTACAGAAAAGTTGCAAAGATGACTGATACACAGAGTTGCTGTACATTCTCATCTCGTTTCCTTCACTATAGACTGGGTCTTATATTGTCTTGGGACATTTGTTGAAGTGAAGAAATCAACATCACTATTAACTCCAGACTTTTTTCAGGTATCACCAGTTTTTCCTCTAATTGTTTATCCAATTGTTTATCTAATTGTTATCTAAAATGTCCAGTTTCTGTCCCAGGATCCAAACAAGGATACTACACAGTACTTAGTTAAGAAACAAGGGTCTCACTGAGTTCTGGGGATTGAACCCAGGGTCTTATGTATACTTGGCAAGCACTCTATACTGAGCTACATCCTCAAACCATTAGTAAATTTTTTAAATATTTATTTATTTACTTTAGTTGTACACAGTGCAATGCATTTATGTTTATGTGGTGCTGAGGATGGAACCCGGGCCGTGCAAGTGCGAGGCGAGCGCTCTGCCGCTGAGCCCCAGCCCCAGCCCCCATTAGTAAAATTTTTAATTAAAAAAATTACAGGGAAGCCGGGCGCGGTGGCGCACGCCTGTAATCCCAGCACTTGGGAGGCTGAGGCGGGAGGATTGCGAGTTCAAAGCCAGCTTCAGCAATGGCGAGGCACTTAGCAACTCAGTGAGACCCTGTCTCTAATAAAATACAAAAAAGGGCTGGGGATGTGGCCCAGTGGTCGAGTGCCCCTGAGTTCAACCCCTGGTACCAAAAAAAAAAAAAAAAAAAAAAATTACAGGGGCTGGGATTGTGGCTCAGAGGTAGAACGCTCGCCTAGCACATGTGTGGCCCGGGTTCGATCCTCAGCACCACGTAAAGAATAAATACATCGTGTACAACTAAAACAAATAAATATTTTTAAAAAATTACACATTTTAAAAAAAGCATTTCAAGTAGGTAATATACTACACATTAAAAAAAATTCAATCAGAGCATGCCTGTCAACCTTTGTCTCATGGCAGAGCCACCACTGTGACCTACTGCTGGTATAGCCTTCTAGGGACGTAATGTCTGGATCCTGCCCTGCTCTGCTTTCTGAAGCACAAAGGAGAGCAAGCAGTAGGCACTGTCCTCCTTGATGCTTTCTCTCAATATATCTTGGGGACTGCTCGTCCTCAGCACATGGAGAAGGCTGCTTCTTTTACTAGCTCTATGATACGGCATCACCTGGATGTATGATAATTTATTTAACTATTCCTCCACTGATGGATATTTGGTTTATTCTCATATTTTGATGTTATAATAATGGTGTGTGTGTGTGTGTGTGTTGGATAAACCAACAGGACTGTAGGAGCTAGGGTGTGCTATTCTATGCTGGGCATTTGTCTGACACATGCTGTATTCCCAGTGTCTGTTTAGCACAAATGCAAGAAGGACTTGAGATTTAAATTTTCACAGATGCTGCCAGATTGCTCTCCGAAGAGGCTGTGCCGCTTTATTCTCCTACCAACAATGGGTAAGAATGAACAGGTTTCACTTTATTGCTCTGTGAAGCATGATGTCAATTTTGAGAGAAACCTTAAATCACCCATCCACTACCTGGCTGATAATGCAAGGGCTGCTTTCTCTAAAGATGGCTTTCCTGATGCCCTCCTACTTCCTACCTCTCTCCAATATCTCAGCCACCAAATTCCATCAGGACACCAGAAGCACACCAGGACATATTTGTTTACATGACTGACTCCCTCTAACTAGACCCTATATTCTTCTAGGGAAGAGATCCCGTTTCTCCATACGGGTGTTCCTGGAATCTCTGTGGCATACTACCTGGTGTGGAGGTATTCTGTAAACATGGAATGAATGGACAGGCACACATTCTTTTTTTTTGGTACCAGGGATTAAATTCAGGGGCACTCGAACACTGGGCCATATCCAGCCCCCCTGCCCTTTTTTTGTATTTTATTAGAGACAGGGTCTCACTGAGTTGCTAAGTGCCTTGCCATTACTGAGGCTGGCTTTGAACTCGTGATCCTCCTGCCTCAGCCTCCCAAGTGCTGGGATTACAGGCGTGCGCCACCATGCTCAGCTCAGGCACACCTTCTGATGTTAGCAAGGCTAAGAGAGAACTGGCAGCAACTCTCAGGTCCTTGGCCATCAAGCCTCAAGACTTCGCCATTCTGGGAAGTGCATAATCTGTGTGGGCAGCACACAGCACGGTCCCTATACCAACTAAAAAGTCTCCTGCAACTTCTCAAATGTCTACAGATACTGTTGTAATAAGATACAAATTTATTTAAAAGCTTTACTGAAGCTTCTTGTTATTATGTTTTTCTCAATAAATGGAAACTCAAATGCAGGTATCATAGAAGCAGCTATGAAATGTGACAAAAAATCTTTTTAGAATGACTATTCCTAGAAGAAAACATCTTCATCATCTGGGAATAGGCAATGGTTTCTTAAACAGGAACTAAAAATCATATGCTGACCATTAAAAAAAAAAAAAGGACAAACTGGATTAGATTCAGATGAAAAACTTCAGTTGATTGAAGATTGATTCAAAAATTAATGTCAGAGCCGGGCGCGGTGGCGCACGCCTGTAATCCCAGCACTATGGGAGGCTGAGGCAGGAGGATCGCGAGTTCAAAGCCAGCCTCAGCAATGGCGAGGCACTTAGTAACTCAGTGGGACCCTGTCTCTAATAAAAACACAAAAAAGGGCTGGGGATGTGGCCCAGTGGTCAAGTGCCCCTGAGTTCAATCCCCGGTACCACAAAAAAAAAAAAAAAAAAAAAAAAAAAAAAAAAAAAAAATTAATGTCAGGCCACAGAGGAGGAGATATTTCCAATACATATAATCAACAAGGGACTAACATACAAAATAAAGCAGCATAGACAGGTGCTGGCAGGAAGGCGGCTCAGACAGGCACTTCACAAGACAGGACGCTCAGAGAGCACAGAAACGTACACGAGTGTCCGGACAGTGCTTGGTTTCATCACCCCAGGGGAAATGTGGTCCACTACCTGCCCAGCAGAGACAGAGGAGCGGAACCTCACACACACACACACACACACACACACTGGTGAGTGTCCACTGGCCCAACCACCACTGTGAGAACTGGCAGTGAAATCATGTGAATACGTGCAAATCCAACGACCCAGCAATTCTTCTTTTGGGGATTAAGATATCTAACAAAATGTGTACAGATGTTCACCAAAGGACATGACCAGAATGTTCAGAACAATACTGTATGTGATAGCTCTAAATTGGAAGCAACTGTCCAGATGCCCATCTACAGCAGAATGGATGATTATACCATGGATACCCCGC
This sequence comes from Tamias sibiricus, assembly GCA_025594165.1. Classification (NCBI taxonomy): domain Eukaryota; kingdom Metazoa; phylum Chordata; class Mammalia; order Rodentia; family Sciuridae; genus Tamias; species Tamias sibiricus. Next base: position 155,587,932 of record CM046659.1, read on the forward strand.
ATCCCCAGTCCCCACCTCCGACTCTGGACACTGACACACACCAGCCATGAGAATGCATCTCCTATAGCTCCATGAGACAATAGGGATGATCAAAAAATGTAATATATAATAAGAGAAGTCTGACACAAAGAGTAAACAGTATGTTTTAAAAAATATAAAGCACAAAACATATGAAAAAAAAAAAAAACCATGTAAAACCACTATGAAGAGTTAACACTCAGGATGGCTGTTGTCCTGGAAGACAGAGAGCCACGTCTCACCCTGAGGGCACCCCCCACTCGGGATAACACACTGGCCTTTGTGTATCTGTAGGTGCACCATTCCATATGGATCTTCAACACACAGTCACGCCAGGCACTGTGCTCATGCAATGTGACAGCACCCAGTGAAAGATAAACCTGATTTTTACCTCCACCTATTTTTCTTATCTTTGTGAATCCTCTTTTTGGTGGCTGACGATGGAACCCAGGGCCTCAGTCATGCCAGGCAAGTGCTCTGCCACTGAGCCACACCCCCAGTCATACTGTTGGTACAGTTCACTACCTTCCTTCCTTTTTTCTTTTTTTGGCGGTACTGGGGGTTGATCCCAGGGGTGTTCTCCCACTGAACTACATCCCAGCCATTTAAAAATTTTGAGACAGGATCTCGCCACGTTATTCAGGCTGGCCTTGAACTCACCATCCTCCTGCTTCAGCCTCCCAAACTGCTGGGGTTACAGGCATGTGATACTGTGGTTAGTGTAAGTGGCCAGATCTAAACAGTGGGATACATTACATAAAATCCAGATCTCTAAGCAAACTACAGATAGCAACACAAAAGCAAAACAAAAGTAAACCATAAAAAACCTTGAAAACCACCTCTGCAACTGGGCACCAAGAGGCGCACACTGCAGTGTAACTCCAATTGCTGGAGCTGGGCCCAAACCCCAGGGCTTCCTGGGAGACTGCTCCACCTGGCGTTGGTGGGCACTGGAGTTTACAACCTCTCTTTTTCGCAGCAGCTAAGAGCCTTTCCAGTTCCAGCTGTCTCAGATCTTAACCAGAGGGCGGGTCTTAATGGGTTTTCCTTGCAGGGCTGGCTCCTCCACCTCCCTGACGCCTGCCATGTCAATGTGAACTCCCTTATCTCGAGAGGGTCTGCTCTGACCTCAGCTGGTATCACCTACTCAGAGAGGCCTTTCCTGACCACCTGCAGGTACTTTTTCACTTCATCTTAAATCATCATCTTTTTTTAAAAAATTAGTTCTAATCATTTATACATGACAGTAGAAAGCTCTTCGATTCATTGTACACAAATGGAGCAGAATTTTTCACTTCTCTGGTTGTACATGAAGTAGAGTCACACCATTTGTGCAATCATACATGTACCTAGGGTAATTATGCCCGTCTCATTCCACCATCTTTCCTACCCCCTTGCCACCTCCCCCTGTAAATTATTTTCTTCATATCTCTTATTATGATCTGAAATGATCCTATTTATCTGGTGTTCACTCTCTGTCTCCCTCAGCAGAACGTGCGCTCTGAGAGAGCAAGGGCTGTGTCTATCTTCTTCATGCTCTCTCCCTGGAGCCTGGAACAGTTTCCAATAAATATTTTGATGAATTTGAATGAAATGAATAAACATAGATACAATCTGTAGAGGGTCCCAAAGGCGTGCAGCAGCCTCTCTCCCATCTCATGTCATCATGTAACACTCTGGAAGGGGAAGGGGGGATGGGAAAGAGATCTCCTTACCTCTCCCCTGCTTAGTACTAATTTTTGAGGGTTTTCTTACAGGGGAATTACACCTGCATATTATTTCCTTTTATTTATTTTGCTCATTTTTGGTGACCTTGAATGACTAATTCAAATACATTTAAATAGAGAAAGAGGGAGACTATAGCTTCTGTGACCTCATGCCCTGTGCATTATTTATTCAGTAGCGACATTATTTCCAGAAGAGCCACAGTCATCAGGCAGCAGCTCTCCAGCAATTATACCTTGATAGGAAAGCTGGCCGTTCCTCTTACACTCTCAAATCTCATTTCACTGACGACAGCATCAGAGACTAGACTACTCAAAATACGATGGGAATTCTAACCAGGAAGATAATTCTGTCTGAAGTTGTTCTGCACAGAGGAAACCCATAAGCACAGAGATACTCACTAATTTCTATAAAGAGCTCATTTATGTTTATCGCATTTTTTGCGCTGGTCTCTACAAAAATTGCATGAATGGAGTCAGCGTAGTCCTTAGCATCTCTCTCCATGACTTCTCTGCAAGGCAACAATTGCAAATCAGAACTGCTACCCGTTAAGAGCTTACGTTACCCCACCTACCCAGTAATTAACCAGATTAGTGATGACAAAGGGTGTCCTGAATGGCTCTGTGAGCCCCTATGTTCAGTTTTCCCAATTACACCACTTCTGTGTTTAAACAAACAAAATCCAGCACACTAACAACGTAGCTAATGGATTGATTAGGGCAAGGTTTTCTACTCCCACCCCCCAAATTAAAACAAAAAAAACCCTGCTTTGGGAATTATGGAAATGGTAGAGAGAAATTTCTGATAAATGTGCTTTTCTCATTCGGCTCTGTAACACAGGAGCCTGGGGCTGCACTGATCTCAGATAATGCCAATTGCGATGTGACCAATGTTCAAGTAAATTACACACCTGTCTATAGACATAATATGATTTGCTCCAAATGCCTGAAATTATAATTTTAGTTTGAAACTTTAGGACTCCAACCACATAACAAAAAGGAATTTTTCAATGTCAGAGATTAAAAAAAACCCCCAAGATTCTTACACTGGATATTGCTCATTAAGAACAGGAACACATAATCAGCAGTGCAATCTCTTTGTCTAATAACTTACCTGACATCGATAAGATCACACTTATTTCCTGCAATGGCAACTACAATATTAGGTGGGCCATGCTGTCGAAGCTCTTTTACCCAGTTCTTCAATGTTGAAAATGTCTCCTGTAACACAAAGGGAGAAACTGGAGCTCTAAGCAACTAAGAATTTCCAAAATATTCTAAGGAAAACTGAATATAAGTCTTACTTCTTTTGTGATATCATAAACGATTATAGCTGCAGCTGAGCCACGATAGTACATTGGTGCTAAGGCACGAAACTGCAGAGGGGAAATAAACAACAACATTGGAAAAATTGGTTAAATTTTTTTTTTTTTTAAATTAGACTTCAAAGTCCATTATCCCTGTACAAAAGGTAATCTTTCTCTGAAGCCAAAGATGACATCATGTTTTAAAGCAAATGAAGCAGTAATTACCAAAGGCAAAAACTTTTAATGTAACTCTGAAATGTCTCTCAGAAGATAGTTTAGAATACAGTTTTATAGGAATTAAATATGGTGCTATAAACAATTGATTCAGCTAAAAAGGCTTTTTAATTGAATTCAATGTTGTAATTCCCAAATTCATTTGTTCAATAGTCCTTTAAACTTTGGCTTTCCAAACTACCAGGGAGATAAAAATAATGCTGTGAACAGTTCTCCAGAGAAGTGCTGCATTGGGGTGTCACAGAGATCACCCTGTAAACCAGATGCTGATTGTCCTAGACAAGAGTACACATTTAAATTCACTACTCGAATGAGTCCGCAACAGGCTTTCTTGATATCTTAATCCATGTGGTGATTCCCAAATGCTGAGTACGTGTCTCATTTCATTTCCACCCCTCCTCCACTGAGCACAATAGGGATGAGAAGAAACGGGGAGGCATGACCACTTCCATGGCTAGGACGATTCAGTGAGCCTTTCTTTTGATGAATGCCAAACAGGAAATGTGAAACACTTTCCTCAGTCAAAATCTGGTTCCTGAGCAAATGTCCTGGTGTAAGCATCACCCACAGAATGTGAGGCCAAAGTTTACAGAATAGATTTTTACCTATATTTGATCTTCCCTTTACACTTCAGCTTTGAAGGCTGAACTGTATGATGTCATGCTGTGTACTGCATCCTGCTGTTTCTGGCAGCTTGTGTCCACATATTCGGCAGGAATGCCCTCCTAGGGGGGCACTGGTGCATATGCAGCACACACACAGAACTGTGCACTCTGCAACTTCTTTTCTTGGGACCCTGGGAGTTGAACCTAAGGGTGCTCAACCACTGAGCTATATCCTTACCCCTTTTTTATTTTTTGAGACAGGGTCTTGCTAAGTTGCTGAGGCTGGCCTCCAACGTGGTACCCTCCTGCCTCAGTTACTTGGGCCACAGTGACAGTCTGGACTCTAATTTCCTATCAATTAGTTTAACCTTTTGGCTTTTAAACTTTCATGTTACTTTGAGTTTTACAGAAGAAAGAGAAAAATGTGACTGTAAGCTCCATGAGGGAAGACAGCATCAGTGTTTAGCACTCCATTTTATCTCAGGGCCTAGCACCTGAGGTAATCAAGAACTGGTGAGCAAATGAAGACCTGTGATGTGGGGACATCAAACTAAATGCCAGATCTGTATGCCCACACACAGAAATGTTCACTAATCTTTGTGAGGAAAAGGTCTGCCTGGGGTGAAAGCCTACTTCCAACAAAATGGTAAGTTTTAGAAGAAAACAAAAATAAAAGTTGTAAGTTAAGAAAATGCAGAAAAATTAACTATATCTAGGTGCAGTGGCCATATCTGTCATGCCAGCTACTTGGGAGGTGGAGGCAGGAGGATCACTAAGTTCAAGGCCAGTATTGGCAACTGAGTGAGATCCTGACTCAAAATGAAAAATAAAAAGGGCTGGGGTGTAGCTCATGGTAGAGTGTTAACTGGGTTCAATTCCTTGTACCATACATGAGGGTGGGGGGAAGAAACTACATGAGGTGAAAAAGATTTTAAATGTTGGATTGACTTCCACCAGCATAAGAAGCATAAGCAGGCAGAAGAAAGGTTATGGTATTAGCTTTCATTTCTGATGTGCTTATGGTGGCAACTTCCTTTACAGGGTCCTTTCTATTTCTTTGCTCAAAATTGTAAGGTAAAATTCACCTGAGTAAAGCAAAGACCTTAGCTGTGCACCTGATGGAGCGATGAATGTACACATCCATGGAGACCACAGGATAGCAAGCTTGGAGTTTAGTGTCCTGGTTTCACCTTGACATGATTTTTGTCGTTGAGCCTACTTCCTACTATGAACATGAACACAGCGGCTGTCTTCTGTCTATGATTTGCATAGAATTGTCTTTTCCATTCTCTTATTTTCAACCTTTCTTTGTATTCATAAAAAATCTTTAACCAGCACACAGTTGGGTCCTGCCTTTTGGAACATCTGACCTCTGCCTTTGAAGTGAAATGGTCTAGTTCTTTACATTTAACATACCTACCGATGTGTTTAGGTTTAGGTCTACTGCTTTGTTTTATATGTGTTCCATTTCTTTCTAAATTCCTTTGTTCTTCCATTACACCTCTCTTTGGATTGGATGTAGATATATTTTCTTAGATCATACATTAAGTGGCTGTTCTTGTAATCACAGTATACATTTTTTCTAGTCTACTTAGAGTTTAAAATGTTATCACTTCATATAAAATATAAGAACCTTCCAAGCAAGCATTGAATGCTTTTTATCCCACATTCTTTGTACTATTGTCAAATATTTAAAATCTATCTACACTATAAATTCCACAATCCAATATTATAATTTTTAAATTAAATGGCCAGTTGTCTTTTAAAGTTGAGAAGAAAAGGTGAGATATTCTCATATTTGCTATTTCCAGGGCTGCTTATTTCTTCCTGTGGATCTTAATTACCACCTGGTGTAATTTCCCTTTAGTCTGAAAAACTTTCTGTGAGCTACTGCTGAATTGTTTTTGCTTTTCTAATAGCATCCTATTTTGACTTCATATTTGAAAGGTACTTTTGGCACACTAACAGTCCCCACCCCACTCCCCAGCTTTCAGCATGGAAGAGATACTGTCCCACTGGCTTCTGGTCACCACTGTTTCTGTGAGAAGATGGCTATCATTCAAACTGTTACCTCATATATAATGTATCTTTTATATGTGGCTGCTTTTGAGATTCTCTCTATTTCTGGTTTTAGCAGTCTATGTTGTACCTAAATGTCTAAATGTGGTTTTTGTTGTACTTACATGTTTGCTAAACTTCTTGGTTTTGTGAGCTGGTGTTTCACTAAATCTGGGAATATTTCAGGCATTCCTTTTGGGAAATATCTTTTTCCCCTGATCCTCTCTCTTTCTTCACTCCTTCTGGGTCTCAATTATACATACGTTAGGCTATTTGAATTTGTCTCAATTGGTATTGTTCACGTTTTTCTACTTTTTTTTTTTTTTTTTTTTTTTGGTGGTACCGGGGATTGAACTCAGGGGCACTGGACCACTGGGCCACATCCCCAGCCCTTTTTTGTATTTTATTAGAGACAGGGTCTCACTGAGTTGCTAAGTGCCTCACCATTGCTGAGGCTGGCTTTGAATTCGTGATCCTCCTGCTTCAGCCTCCCAAGTGCTGGGATTACAGGCATGCGCCACTGCTCCCGGCTCAACGTTTTTCTACTCTTTTTTTCCTGTTCCTCTGATTAATTTGTTCTATCACTTATCCAGTGAATTTTTCATCTTAAAAAAAGATGAAATGTAGTTTTAAGTTTTAGCATTCCCATTTGATTCTTTATTATTTTCCATTAAGAGTGAGATTTCTCTTCTGCAGTTAAGCAGTTAAGACTACTTTTCTTTAAATCTTTGAAAGTATTTTAAATGTGTGCTTTAAATTCTGTGTCTGCAAATTCTAACAATGGGTGGGGTTGATCTCCTCCCTGGGTCCTCTTTTCCTGCTTCTTTGTATGTATAATAATTCTGACTGTACACTGGACAGTCACTTAAGACTCTGGGTTTTGTTTTCTACTCTGCAGAGTATTAAATTACTGGCTAGCCACTGTGAGACAGGCCACCTTAACTTTGTGTAAGGCCGATCAAGGTCTTCCTGGCAGGACTGGGTTCAAACTCCAAACTGCAGCTCTGCTCAAATGGCAGCAGCTGAAGTCTCTGCTCTGTCCTAGTCACTCTTCTAGCTGTTGGTCTCTTCTGGATTTGGTAATGTCTCCTCTGTATATTTACAACTTGGAGGGTCAACCAAAGACTTGAGGAAAACTCTGGGGCTTCTCTCCTTGCTGGGACCACCTTTTGTGGGATTTGTCTCCTCTTTTCCCAGCCGCTCCTGCAGTTCTCAACTCTATTTACAAGTGTCAATAAGCTAAAAAGACAGGTTTTTTGCATGAGTCCTAGTTGCCACATGGTTTGAGGAGTGTTAACTAGGAAAAGCTGTGACAATGTGGACCATGCCCATCATAGCTCTTTTGTTCAGTCCCTGGCTGCATCTGGATGCTCTGCAGTACATTTTAAAAAGTTTTATCCAGTGTTTGTAAATAAATTGCTCTATCGGGGAAGGTTAGTCTATTATAGGGTATTCTTCTGTCATGTTGAAACTCTTTCCATATCATTTTGCTATAAAGAAAGAAGATGGAAGCTGGGCACGGTGGTGCACGCCTGTAATCCCAGCACTTGGGAGGCTGAGGCAGGAGGATTGCGAGTTCAAAGCCAGCCTCAGAAATGGCGAGGCAGTTAGCAACTCAGTAAGACCCTGTCTCTAAATATATACAAAAAAAAAGGGCTGGGGATGTGACCCAGTGGTCAAGTGCCCCTGAGTTCAATCCCCGGTACCACAAAAAAAAAAAAAAAAAAAAAAAAAAAAAAAAAAAAAAAAAAAAAAAAAAAAGAAAGAAAGAAAGAAGATGGAAGCACATACAGAAACTCAAAAGACATCAGCACATCTGTGCTCCAAATGTGGCTCTAGATCAGGGGACAGCAAACTTTTTAAGGCAAGGGCCAAGAATATTATAGCTTTGTGAACCATTTGAGTTTTGTCACAACTACTCATCTCCACTGCTGTAGAATAAAAACAGCCATGGAAACAAGTGTGGTTATGTTCCAATAAAAAGTCTACTTACAAAAACAGGCAACAGGTTGGATTTCATAGTCTGTTAACCCCAGTTCTAGATGACCCTAAATCACTGGGTTCCTGATTTTTAGTATAAGAACAATTTCTTCTACGACTACGGTGACAGTGACTGTGTGCCTTCCTGGTATTCTGACCTGTGGGAACAGCCATTAGAGAACCGTGTCAAGAAGGAGGATGTGAACGGTTAGGACCTGGATACAGGTCTACTAGATTCTAGCTCCACAGCTTTCTTCTGCACCGTCACATGCAGCGGGGAAGCATTTGAAAAGTTTTTCTTCACTGATGGTGTAATTATGGGATGTACTCTTGGTGCTCATGTATGTATGTGCTGTGTTTGTCTCCAGACCACTATAGGCGTCTTTGTTAGCGAAGAATAATTGGTGGGAAAATGTGACAAAATGAATTCATTCAGTTTGCACATAACAGGGACCAAAAGGACTCACAGAGGTCGTCTTGAGAATGTAAGTTTAAATTTAGGAAAATAAGTCTCATTTTACCTGGTAGTTGAGAGATATTTGCCTTATTTAAAAAAAATTTTTATTAGTTATTGATAGACCTTTATTTATTTATTTGCTCATCTGTGGTGCTGAGAATTGAACCCAGTGCCTCACACATGCTAGGCAAGCACTCTACTACTGAGCTGTGGCCATATTTTTACAGTCAGGAGCTGATTTTTTTGGATGAACACTGAATCAAAGTTAATTGATAACTTGGTTATGACTGTTCTGATAAAACTATATGGTAGCACAATATGATATCCTTCACTTCATATTTGACTCACATAGTCTTATAAAAATAGTAAGCTTTACAAGATATTTGTGGCCTTCAAGAATTGTCTGTAGGTCCCTCTGAACTCACTGCCACTTGAAGTGTCACACCAGCAACCTGACAGGCATTTTCCCCTTCATTAACAAGAACCCAATGGTCAAGGATTCACATAGCATTTTGAAAAATTCTCCAAAATCATTTTCACCAGTTTAATGAAATCACTTTGTAATCAGTTGCAACCTGACTATCACAAAGACAACACGACTGTCAAAATGTGTGGCAACAGATGCTATATGATTAGTTATTTGATAGAAAGTTTTCATTTTTTTTTTTTTTTTTTTTTTTTTTTTTTGTGGTACCGGGGATTGAACTCAGGGGCACTCGACCACTGGGCCACATCCCCAGCCCTTTTTTGTGTTTTAATTAGAGACAGGGTCTCACTGAGTTACTAAGTGCCTCGCCGTTGCTGAGGCTGGCTTTGAACTCGCGATCCTCCTGCCTCAGCCTCCCAAAGTGCTAGGATTACAGGCGTGCGCCACCGCGCCCGGCTAGAAAGTTTTCATTTTATAACAATTTTTGTTTCCATTGTGAATCTTTAAACTATAGTGAACCAAATAATACACATGTAAACACCATAAAGTCATCATTCCAGGCATGTACTACTCACATGGTAAAGGTAGTAGAAGGTCTGTGCTTATCTGTGACTAAGGAGGGTTAGCAAGCAGCTGACATTAAGCTTTCTGTCATCAACACCATGTGCTAGGGGCTGAGTGCAGAGACATGAGGACAGTCCTGCTCCCAAGGAGCTCACAGTCTAATGGAAGACATGACAGTAAGGAAACAGGTGCCGACGGCATAGGTGAGGACAACTAAAGACTGCTCAGGGAGTTTATCTGCTGCTCGTCCAACCAGGCTCTGCACATGAACTCTGCATCAGGTCCTGTGCTGGGGGCTGGGAATACAGGACAAGCAAGGCACTGTGCTCCCAGCTCTCAATGTTTACTGTTTGCTGGGAGAGACTGTCAATAAAGGTAGACAGACATCGAACTATAACTTTTAACAAATGTCTTGAGGAAAATGAATACTGGCAATGATGGAAAATAAATTGGGAGTTGTGCTTAGATGCAGGAGTGAAGGGGTGGATTCAGGGAAAATTCTAAGGGTGTGACATCTAACCTGAGATCAAGAGCTTGGAAGGGAAAGAGAATTCCAGTAAGGACCAATGTACATGAAGACTTGATGACAAGGGGGGCTCAAGGACCTAACGAAGGGCAGTGGGCTGGAATTCAGTGAGAGAGAGGGGGGACAGGCTGGGAGGGCACTAAGGAGACTGGGGGACCAGAGCATGTGGGCAGAGCAGAGGAGCAATAATCAGATGCTGAAGAATATCAGCAGGAAAATACGAGGGTCCAATTTCATTTCTAAAGGACTCTGGGTCCTGTGAGAAGTGGCATGGGTCAGGTCTGGGCAGGGGAAAGTAGGGAGATCAGTTAGAAGACTATGGAGTACTCAAGTCAGAGTAAAAGGTGCTAAGAGCAGGGTAATGGGAGTGGAAGTGAGGAAAGTTATTTAGACAATGGAGCTGTTAGCACATGCTCACAGAGCACAGTGGAGAGCTGAGGGGGAATCCAAGACAACATCTAGATTTGGGTTTGAGCAACACGGGGATATGGCAACGTGGTTACTCATCTGAGACCAGCAGGGGTGCTCAGGAAAGCCCCCTGTAGTCAGGTGACATCAGGGGTGGGTTCTAAAGGCTGAAGAAAGTTTTTCCAGACAGAACCTGAGAAGAAGGGTAAGAGGGTATAAAACGGGATTGCATGTTGGAGAACTATAAGCAGTCCAGTTCTAGAGGCCAGGTTGGTGGGAAGAGAAGGAAAGAGAGTCTAGCTGTGGCTGGTATATTCAGGAAGGCCTTCCCAAGACAAATGGCTAGTCCTTGACCCCAATCAGGCTCACAGATATGTCCTTCCTGATCCTCCCTATACCTCAGACAGTCTGATGATACGCCCCATGTTTAGCTTTTCCTTATGCTCTGTAATCTGGCACCCTGGACATGTGCTCTTGCCCAACAACACCTGGCTGGAGCCAGTGCTCCCTAGGGGTCCTCCTCTCCAGCTCTTGGCTGCATGACGGTGCCTTGCATAGTGGGGAGGGAGGTTCACATCTGAGAGCAGCTATTCCAGTTGAAGAACTAATGAGAAGGAGGCACACAAAAGGCAGGCAAGCTGGCTAATCACAAAACTTCAAAGACCCCCGCAATCCTGCCGGCAGAAAGGGAGAGCCATGTGCCTTTGGGTCATTTCTTTTTTCATGTTCCAGAAAAAAAGAGAAGCTGCACATCACTGTGTGCACCAGGACGGGCTCTGATGAGAGTGTGATGGGATCTGTGCTGCAGCAGGGTTCTTTATGATGATGGTTTTGCTGTACCATCAGTATCCGTGAGGGGTAACTGAACTTTGGGATCCAGCAGAAGGGCGCGTGTTTTACTGGTAGGAAGAGCCCCACCAGTTTGGGGCTGACAGGACAAATCCCATGGCTGTGTGTACAGATAAATGCGGGCAGACTCTGTGGTCAGTATCACTTCTGAAGGACAGAAGAGTGATGGTTAGCAATGGTCCAGCTATCTTAAATGCCCCATTCTAGATGCACAACACCAGCATAGCAGGAGTGGGGAAAAGAAAACCATAAGCAGACACATCTCAGATGAGTAATTGGATGGAAGCACAACATCCAGCATTAAAAACAGAAGAAACCAAACAAAGTGAACTTAAGACATTAAATCTGTACAAATGTATAGTGTCTACATCTAGGACAACGGTAATGGCTTGTTTTGTTTTCCTCCATTTGTCTGCGATGATTCTTGTCAGATTTTATGCCATACACAGTATCTATGATAAGACGGTGATGACACACTATTTTTCCTGATTACTTCTGGTGTACTTCTAAGAGCTTAAGATAGCACTGTGCATCCATCTGATGCAGGTTTGATAGTACTGTTTGAAAACAAAATTAAACGTCTGCTGAATAATGGGGCAGACACAGGCACTGCAGCAACAAACTGAAGGCAGTGCCCAAAGGGGAGACAGACAGAAGCACGTGCCTGTCCCATCCCCACCCTCTTCTGACTTGGTGAGCTTCCCCAAATCCCACCTGGCCCTGTGCTGCTGTGGCTGGCCCCACTCTGGTTTAGGCTGTTCCTTAGGCAGATAACTACCGTGGCCAATTTTATTACCAGGCATTTATTAAGTACCTACTGCAAGGCACTGTGTTAGCTCATCCATTTCACTTAAATCTCAAACTTTATATGCTGTAAAGTTCCCTCTTTAGCTTTTTAAAAGGCAGCTATAAATGAGTTGTGCTTAACTCTCCCTTTCTACCACTAATTCTTTTACATCTTTACTAGAGGATGGAGCCCCAAATTACACACAATGCTCAAGTGGGATTTTATCAGGCCTGTTAGTCAGCATTTACTTTAAGACACTAAAAAATATAAAAATGCCCTCAGTGCCCATTATCACTTTCTCCATCAGCGGACTTTGTGGCTCTAATTGAAAAGAAAAAGGCTGGCCTCCACAAATGGAAATAAATGTGTCTCTGGCGCATAGAAGAGAAGTGAGTAACGTGAAATGACAGGGACGTTGACAGTTTAGTTGGTGCTCTAATTTGGTCTGGGCCTCAGAAAAAACACATAGTAAATTAAAGAGTGACTTACTCGTTCTTGTCCAGCTGTATCCCAGATTAGGAATTTATGTAGCTCATTTTGGTACTGGACAGTCTTGGTCATAAAAGATGCCCTATAAAGAGAGACCTAAATGATCAGAATACAATTATTTAAAACACGTTTCCAGCCCCAGTCGGAAACATCATTTAGACTTAAAGCTCAAACTCCCAGCTCCACACTATATCCTAATTGTGTTCCTCTCCCAAGTATTTATGGGATGTTCAGATGCTGGCTGCAAATTCTCTGCCCAAATAAAATAAAGTATTAGGCACTTCTGCCCAACACAAAGAAGGAAGAATTCTTGGACTTTTGATTACCTAAGCTCCAGATCATTAGCTTTCCTTGTCAGACAAAGAAAATGTTATTCAAAAGATGTTACCATGAGAAAACTTTCTAAAAGCCACTGTGTCCAGGAAATGAGTAAAACAAAACAAAAAAAAGGACTTTTGGGTTTGTCTTCCCCCAAACCCAAACTACACGCCCACATAAACTGCTGAGTAAGACCTACTACAATGTCAAAGTTAATAAAATTAAGAGGCCAAACAAGGAGCTGGAAGAGAGTTGGAGAAACAACAGCTGTGCCAAGGTGATCTGACTCACTCTCAGCACCTCTGGTGATGCCTGAGTGTCAATAGCATAACAGACTTCTCAACTGAGATGCCGCAGTAGTCCCCAGGCTTCACCCAGCTCTTGGTGCAGGAAGAAATCAGTTTGTAGATCACACTGATTGTGCTGAGGATGGCTCTCTGTCCAAGGGGCTCTGAAGGCAGGGGCAATATTATTTTGGGGATACTACACTTTTGGAGCATCTGGAGTAAGATGCAAAGCCTGTATCTTTTCTGAGGAGCAATGGTAGCCCAAAGCAAGTGCTTAGACACTCTGGAGGCCCCAGAACACAGGTTCAGAAGTCCTGCCCTGTGAGTGGGCCTGACTCTAATACTATCTTGTGCCCACTACTTCACCTACAGGGCAGCGACCCAGCAAGTCCTATTTTCCAATTCCCTTATAGCATCCCGGTCTGATTTACAGAAACTAGAGATGAGTGTTTTAATTTAAATATGATGTATCCCTGAAAAGTTTTTGTGCTAAAACAGAAGGTGAATGGAGAACCATAACCTAATCAACAGAATGACCCATTTGATGGATTGAAAATCTGAATGGATTATTGGGTGGTAACTGTAGGCGGGTGGAGCGTGGCTGGAGTAACTGGGAGCATGCCTTGGGAGATTTTGTATTTTGTCCCTGGCTCCTCCCAGTCACTCTCTGCTTCCTGGCTGCCACACAGTGAGCAGCTTTCCTCTGCTACACTGTTCCACCATGATCTTCTGCCTCACCTTGGCCCAGAGTAATGGAGATGAATGACCATGAACTGAACCTCTGAAACTGTGAGTCAAAATAAACTCTTCCTCTTCTAAGTTGTTCCTGTAGGGTAATTTGGCCACAGTGAGGAATACCTAACACAATGACCATGTCTTCTTTTCTAGTGGATAATAGGCTTGCTGGGGCCAAGGGCGAGGTTGTACTCTTGAATCAAACCCTAATCACTCCAAGCAAGACAATGAACTCAATGGCTAAGCATCTTTAAACATGCTGAGAGCTTCAAATATTTTTGCAGAGATTTAAGTAATGGATAATCTTCAAGAAACTGAAAGTAGAAATAGAATGACTTTTGGAAGAATCAATGAGCTTAGATGAGTACCAGAATCCTTAGTTTTAAAGCTTTCAAATATGATACAAGGAGTTTCTGGCAATATTTATATGCATTTATGGCATGATAAGCAGCCTCCAAAAGAGTGACTGTAAAGAGAGAGTGAATCAGGAGGCAAGATAACATTTATTGGATAGGTACTTTTTATTAGATATTTATTTGCTGAAAATTTACCCCTTGGTATCCTTAGTGAAGTACTTTGTACATAAAAGGTACTTAAGAGATGGTTATTGTACCAACAACTTCTGGTGACTCACTCTGATTAAATCAGTATGTGCAAAGTGATTTCTCACTTAGGAAAGACCTAAGCATTCAAAAAGCATTGTTTATTGTAAAGATTAAATGAGATGATGTATGTGAAAGTGTTTTGTAAATTGTAAAGCACTATATCTATACAAGGTATTATCATTATTATCTAAAGGTGGCTTCAGGAAATGTTTTAGTTTAGTTTTGTAATTAGTCCTAAAAGCTTGCAACTCAACTCTCCATCAATTATGGCTGTGGTGTTACACTGAAGAGTGACCATAGGCACCCAACAAGCCTGTTCACACAACTACGACAACTAATATCTCCATTCTGACTGCTCAAAGGACAAGAGGAGTGTGCTTCAAGTAGATCAAAAGCTGGCGATGGCAGATGTAATAAGTAAAAGGAAATGTCTCACCACAGGATCAGAACTCACTGGAGTCCAACTTGCCTGCCAACCATGTCCCTTTAGTGAAAGCAGACTTATCACTGAACCAGGAGCCAGACAAAACAGCACTGGTGAGGTAATCGAAGTGTCTGAAGGGTTAAGCTCTCTCTGACCCTGGACCGCCCTTTAGCACTCCCACCTGGCACCTGCCACACCTGCTTCCAGGCTTCTCTCAGGCCTTCTTGTGCCCACAGCTGTGCCAGAGATTTAAGTAATGGATAATCTTCAAGAAACTGAAAGTTGAAATAGAATGACTTTTGGAAGAATCAATGAGCTTAGATGAGTACCAGAATCCTTAGTTGTAGAGGTTTCAAATATGATACAAGGAGTTTCTGGCAATATTTATATGCATTTATGGCATGATAAGCAGCCTCCAAAAAAGTGACTGTAAGGAGTGAGTGAATCTGTGCCACAGTGAGTGACCTGTGCCACAGGGCTCTGCCCACTTCTCTGTCTGTTGGCTTCCCACATTCTTCTCTCTGGCATCACTCACCCATGCTACCAGTTCTTTAGTAATCCTGTCCGTCTTGATTCAATTACACAGAAAAGCCCCACCAACCTCTCTGTCTACTTCTATCAATGGGCAGAGCGCCTCCCTTGCTGGAGGAGAATCGCAGCCCTGGTGGGCCAGCATGGAGGTTTCACCTGTGTCATATGGCGCCTTGTAGGCCTTTTCCCACTGCCCACAGCAGTTGTACCATTTTTTTTTTTTTTTTTTTTTTTTTTTTGGTGGTGCTGGGGACTGAACCCAGGAGGCCTTGTGCATGTGTATATCACATTCTTATGCCTGCTGACAGCTTTGCCATTTCCTATCACCCTCCTCTTCAGGTACCAGTGCATTCCAGCTTTCTCTGGGAAAAAGATAAAGATTAAGGACTATGGCTCCCAAAGCTCCCCAGTCAACATTCCTAGTTCAAGAACAGGTGAAACCCCGCTGGCTGCGTTCCCCTCTTCTGACCCTGGCTGAGTCAGAGGTGCTTCTTCCGTGGCTTGCCCATCGCTGCTGCCCTAGCTCCCCCTCCTGGCACACTGGGCTCGGGCCCGGCAGTGGTCAGATGGGCTCCCCTCCACAACAGCCCCTCTTCTTTGGATGTTTTCCCCTGGGTTCCCCCTGGCCAGACACTCCTCATTCCCTAGGTCTCTGCTCAAATGTCAATGACCTCAGGAGCCTGGGCCACCCCCGCAAACCAGGCAGACTTTAGCTGCCTGTTTCCCAACACATCGTTGCATTTCGTCTTCAGAGCACAGACTCTAATGTCATCAGCTTGTGTTTTCTTTCTTTCTTTTTTTTTTTAAAATTAACCTATTCAATGTCTGACTCACTCATGAGAACGGAAGGCTATTAAAGGCAGGGACCTTGCTGTGGCTCCTCCTATGGAACAGGGCCACTGCCCTCACTGCTCTCCTCCTTACTATCCTAGAACTCTCAATTGCACTGTCCACAAGCTACTATTACCCCAAAACTTCCTGAAGCATAATGTGACAAGTACCACTCAGGTGTAGGTAGAGTCAAGATTAGAGGAGACTTTGTGTCTTCAACTGTACCAAGGTTGTGGCACCTAGGGCCTGAGGAAAGTGGCTCAACTAAGGCAGGGCTGGCTATGCTACACCCAGCATCCCGCCTGCCTTCTCCTGCTCAGCCACCAGCTTCAGCCTCTCCCTGCTCCAGCCAACAAGCAGTAAGTAAACTCCACTGTGTGCCTCCATCACTCCAACCTCTGGAATTCCACTGAGGAAGGAGCCAGGGCACATCACAGGTACCTCTGCTGCTCATTCACAAGTTCTATCAGGAGCAGCTTCCCTGCTCCAGCCCCAGCCACACCTAGAGCCACACCTTTCTCACATTCCTCCTCTGGGCTGCACACGTTTCCTCACAGCAACAGGCATGACTGCAGACTTGTAAGAGACTGAAATCTTCAAAAACTAAACAGAAGTACCATGTGACATACCACGACTCAGTATTTGTCCAGAATTAAAGTTAGCATACTTTAGACATATGTGCACACTCAGGTTTACTGCAGCACAATTCATAACTGCCAAGTTAAGAAATCAGTCTAGGTACCCGTTAACAGGTAACTGGGTAGAGAAAATATGGTACATATAGACAATGGAGTTTTATTCAGCTATAAAGAATGAAATTATGTCATTTTCAGGAAAATGGATGGAACTGAAGAACATCACATTAAAGTGAAATAAGCCAGACTCAGACAAATATTCAATGTTTTCTCTCATATGTGAAAGCCAGAGGGAAAAAAAGGAAAAAAGGAAAAATAAAATAAGACAGATGTCATGAAAGTAGAAGGAAGACTATTTGGTAGAGGAAGGGTAGCAGGGGGAGGGAGGAGGAGAGAGCAAGGAGGAACTGGGAGTGAAATGGATCCAATTATGTCAAGTGCACATAGGAATATGGCACAAAGCCACTATTCTGTAAGATTTTTATGCACCAATAAAAAAAATACCAATAATAAAAAAAAGACTGAAATCTTGACCTATCACATCTGTAAGAAACATTTCCTCCTCTTCAGCTTTTGGGTTTGGTTCTTTTTTTCTTTTGAAGGGGAGAGGGTACTGGGGATTGAACTCAGGGGCACTTGACCACTGAGCCACATCCCCTGTCCTATTTAGAGACAGGGTCTCATGGAGTTGCTTAGTGCCTCGCCATTGCTGAGGCTGGCTTTGAACTCGAGATCCTCCTATCTCAGCCTCCTGAGCCGCTGGAATTACAGGCGTCTTCTGTGCAGTGGCAACATCCTGGAGAGGGTGTTACCTGTTGTCTCTGAGTGGAGGCCACTGAGCTCTGGGGCAGAGCTCCTGCCTGGCTCAGCCACGAAAGCTCTTGCTATTAGCTTTATTCTCATCTGTGGAGGACGGTACTCTCCCCATCTGACTGACTTTAGTTTAGTACACAGCGCAGGCACTTCACCACACTCAAGGTGGCCAAGCTGGGTTATCTCCATTCAGCCGCACAACTGTCCCAGATCCTAAGTTCTCAATGGCTGAACACTATGTCTGCCTTTCTTTGTCCTTTGTTACTTGCATCCATTTTTTTTAGTAGAGCTGCCTGACTCTTCATTTTATACATAATCTACATTTGAACCTCACCTCTGAAATAAATTCAAAAGTTGGTCCCTAATCTTTGTGTAGGACTATGACAAATTTTTCTCCCATTGTCGCTCAAACTCCAGATCACTCCTTTAACATTCAAGTTAAATGATGCAGAGGATATGATAACTTTAATACCTTGCTTTCTGAAAATCAGGCAATGGCTCCCTGCCATTCAAATGATACATTTTTATTTTCCAGCCTGCCATTTACTTGTCTGATAACCTTATTTTTCACTACTAAACTGTCTCTCTTCAGTCTGCCTAGGCAGATCTTATTAGTTCTTTAATCTAAAATCCCTACTAGCATTATTTCCTAAAGCTAGACTGCCTTTCATAGACTTCTCCATTTTTCATGACATTCTAAAAATATGACTTTCATGTACACCAAGTAGTCATGATCTTTGGTCAGAGTACGTGTTCCCAATGAAAATACTTGCTACAAGGCACTTCAAAAAAATTTTTTAATGGCAGGAACTTGTTTGGTTCTCCTTAAACATAGATGTGTGACAATATCATACTTCAGAACCTTTCTCAACCATTAGCTGATTTCCTTGAATGGCCTATGGGATGCTGCTGTTCCTATAATGGCAGGAATTGTCTTGAGGATGAACAATTCAGTACTTTTTAAAAACGTACTGAATATTAACAAAAGACCTTAATTTCTGAACACTTTACATCTCACACAATCTGTGAATCTGTCATACACACACATACACACACACACACACTAATAGATACAGCAACAAACAGTGCTGGGTATGGTGGTGCATGTCGCTGCCTGAAGCGGAAGTTGCTTGGAGCAGCGAACGCCACAGGAAAATTCGGAGGCAGGATGAAAATGAAAAAAGGTCTTTTATTCTTCTCCTCTCTCCAGCTCCAGCAATCACTCCAAATGCTCTAACTCCAACCACCACCTTCTTCTTCCCCCACACACACTAACGAACCTCACCCAGTTATATACATATAGCTTTAACAAGGACACGTGCTTACAGCTCGAGCTTACAGGTGCGTCACGCAGTGTTCACGGGCATACAAAGATTCTTTGAATAATGTATCAACATCAGGTGGAAACTAGAACATCTTTTATGGCTCTCAGCTAACCGCAATCTTTAGCTATCTCCTTGATTATAGGCTCCTTCAGGTGCATCGATCAGGAGGCTGAGGCAGGAGGATCACAAACTTGAGGCCAGCTTCAGCAACTCAGCAAGGCCCTAAGGAACTGAGAGAGACCTTGTCTCAAAATAAAAAAGTAAAAAGGGCCGAGGATGTGGCTCAGTGGTAGAGCACCCTTAGGTTCAACCCCCAGTACCCTCTCCACCCTGCGGTGGGGTGGGGGGTGTTAGGAGGGCAACAGCAAGATTGAGATATGAAAAGACCAGATGTATGTGAAATCTAGTAGTTCCTCTAACAGGGATACCAAGGCATCCTCAAGGAGGTTTAGAATGGTGCAAAGAACTTGACAGATGCTCACAAGTTTCAGCAAGATACAAGGGCACACCTGTGTCAGAGGCGTCAGAAGACAAGAAGTCGTCTGAGTACCTATCAGTTCAATTACTCAGGAGCATTCCATAGTCACATACATCATAAACCTTTCTTGGAATTCTACCATCTCTGAGACTAGACTTAAGGGTTAACTACCCACTCTTCACAGGGCTTTCTTCAGAGTGGTTGCTACCCACTTAAACAGAGGGGTACACACAGACTTGTACAGGATCATGGTTACTCCAAGGAAATCCTTTATTACTTTCAACCCTTTGGAAACACATTAAAAAACTTTTTGGAAAACAACACTGAGGAAAATATATATTTAAACATGAAGATAACTATACAATAAGGAGTTTAGCTTCTTCCCCCTTCCTAAGTTTGTCAAGAATAACTCACAAACACAACATTTTCACAGCATGGACAATAAAGCCAACGATGACCAAGCAAGCTGCCTCCCTGGATGTTCACTGCTGCAGGAGCTCTTCTCAGACTTTCATGTGTGTGACCCCGTTTAGTCTAAAGCCCTGGGTTGGGCTTGAGCCATCACCACTGTGTGCATAGAACACTTCAGTGTTAGAGCCAGCTCATGGAGCAGCTGGGGTCCAAGGCCAGGCAGCTGGGGCCCCAGACTGTACTCTGAACAGCAGTACCGTAGGACCATCTCACACGTCCCTGAACACATGGCCTTTCGCTGCCTGGCAGAACACCGGGCATGCAGGATGAGCAAGACCCATTACTGTCCTTGAGAGACTCACATTGGAGGGGCTGGTTAGGTGAAGAGATATAAAGGCAAATATTCTATGACTGAAGAATGGACACAGAGAGAGCAGAAAGGCAAAGCCAAGCCCAAGTGTACAGGAGAGTGGCAATGCCAGGTGTGGGAGGCTGAATAATCCCCCACTCCCACCCCAGGTCCACAACCTAACCCCAGAACCTGCGATAGGTAACCTCAGATGGCAAAAGGGACTTGTCAGATATGACTAAGTTTCGAACCTTGTGATAAGGAAAGGATATTGGACTACTAGAGGGGCCTGGTGACATCACAAGGTTTTTGAAATTTTTAAAAATTTAACAAAAGGGACCAGGAAGAGTGGGAGTCAGAGAAGATAATTTGAAGATGGAAGTAGAGATGGAGATGGGAATGATAGGCTGTGACCATGGCAGAAGAGACCACAGGCCACAGCAGTCACTAGAAGCTAAGAAAGGCAAGGAAACAGACTCCTGTCAGAGCTTCTGGAAGGAACCAGCTTGGCCAACACCTTCATTTTAAACAGTGAAACATTTTGGACCTATGACCTCCAGAACTGTGAAAGAATAAGTCTGTGTTCTTTTAAGCCATAGTATTTGTTGTGATTTGTTACAGTAGCAAGAAGAAATGTCAGGGAAGCTTCAGAGAAGAGGGGGACTTTGAACTGAATCAGAAGGGTGTTGGCTGTGTGGATGGTAAGGCAGAACCAAAGCAGAGAACTATGAACATGAAGGTAGTGGCCTGGCTGCTGCTCAGGGTCTCTGGGTATGAGGTCATGCTTCCTCTAAGCCAGTGTTTCCCTAGAGACCAGTGCTCCATTGCTGTCACTGCTACACCTGTGCTCTAAGTGTAGTACTAATGAATATTTGAACAAGTTACTCCCTCTTTTTAAACTGAGCCTTATCTAAAAAATAATACTGGTGAAATTAAAAACCTACAGGTTTCATGGAATGATTTTATTTTTTTCCAACAGACAATACTTAACGATCAATACATAAAAAGTGCTTATCTGTGCACCATATAAAATCAACTCACATGCAATGTTTTGGAAAAGATAGTAAAAGTGAAGTGGGCCATGGAGAGATGAAGGAAGGGATGCTTCTCTCTGACTTGCATTAGAAGGTGACTCCCCCAGAGCTCACGGCCATAATAATTGGTGGGTGAGCAAGGGGAATTTGGCTTTAAGGACCTTTCAGGACAGAAGCAGAGACACAGATGTAGGCAAGGACTGGAAAATATCGAGCATTGTAAGGGCAAGGCAAGATGGAGGGAGTTGGACCGGGAAGGCAGCATGGGAGGAAAGCGAGGTAAATGGCCCTTGGAAATGATCCTGGACAAAGATGGGGTATGCCTTAGTGGTAGGAAGGGACAAAAGGGACAGTTTGAGACTAATACACGGAAGCCACAGGGTTTTGACTGGGGTGAGGGAAAGGGTTCTCAGTCAGTCGAAGCAGGCTTCTGTGAGTAAGCTCAGGCAACTATGTGCAGTGAACTATTTCAGTCGTTTCCAAATTATAACTGTACCACTTAATTTTTTTTTTTTTTTTTTTTGTGGTACCGGGGGGATTGAACTCAGGGGCACTCGACCACTGGGTCGCATCCCCAGCCCTTTTTTGTATTTTATTTAGAGACAGGGTCTCACTGAGTTGCTAAGTGCCTCGCCATTGCTGAGGCTGGCTTTGAACTCGCGATCCTCCTGCCTCAGCCTCCCAAAGTGCTGGGATTACAGGCGTGCGCCACCGCGCCCGGCTTGTACCACTTAATTTTTTGAAGAGGTAATACCTCATCTGCTTTAATATCTCAAATACACAAAACAGGTGTATATTAAAATGTCTCCCTGCTACCCCTTCAGTCAGTCCCTTCCTCTTCTTGAAAACTTGAATTTTATCACTGTCTTTCTGAAATACTTGAGGTTTATAAAGCAAATGTACACATAATTTCTCCTGTGTCCTCCTCTATCTTTTCTAAACACAGATGGTAATATACACTCCGTGCCTTTGATTTTTTTTCACTCAACACTATACCTCAGAGATCATCTGATGTGAATACAGAGTTTCTCCAGCTGGAATTTTTCCTTTGTTGTATTACCTTGAGGGCTTGCACTATAATTTATATCATCAGATCCCTACTGATCAGCGATACTGCAAGTATTAACCTTGTACAATTTTTACCCCGTGTTTGGAATGTATAGGTGCTTATCAGTACAGTCCTGGAAGTGGAATTGCTGGGCCAAACAGTATGAGATAATAACACACTGGCTAAGAACACAGAGCCAGAAAACCCAGCTTATTAGTTTCACTACGTTTCACTACCAGCTGTGTGCCACCAGGCGAGCCCATTAACCTCTCTGTAATTATCTCAGTTCTCTCACCAAAGCTCTTCACAACTGTCCCCCAAAGTCCACGTGTTAAAGGCTGGGTCCCCAGAGTGGTACTACTGGGAAGTGCTGTGGACCTTCAGGATGTGAAGTCCGAAGGGAGGTCCTTAGGTTAATGGGGCATGCACTCAGAGGGGACTGTGGGACTCTGTCCTTCCCTTTAGCTTACCAACAATGAAGTGAGTGATCTGCTCCACCACTCATGCCCCCCCTGATGCCATAGGCCTGATGAAACAGGGCCAGTTAATCATGGATCGGAATCTCCAAGACTGTGAGCCCAAACAACCCTTTTCTAAGTATTTCTGGCATTTTGTTAAAGTGACGGAAAGCTGACTAACACCATCATGGGTCCTTATTTGTACAATAAAATTTAGAGTGTAGGTTTTCAGTCCAATGAGTTGAGATTTCATATCCTCATGTTATTATGACCAAAAATACGATAAACATTTCTATAACCCCAGAAAGTTCCCTCATGCCCATTTCTGGTTAATTCTTGTTCCCCACCCCCTGAGCAAACAACGGGGTCTATAAAAAAATACAGACACTTGAAATTGGAGGACAGTAGGTGCAATTAATTACATGGCAGTCCTTCCTTTCTTTCTCGTGGTGCTGGGGACTGAACACGGGGCACTGCGCATGCCAGGCAAGTGCTACTCCGCCATGCTGGGTGCCCAGCCCTATGGCAGGTTTTGGGTTTCCCATTTGTTGTTCTGCTCCTCTTTTTTGGACTTCTTTTGGATAAATTACATTCTTTTCATAGCCCATCTCTCATATTGAATTTTTAGCTGTACTTCTTTGTGTTTATTTTTTCAATGGTTTCTCTGGAGATTATTAATATGCGATTTTAAATTTCAGTCTACTTCCAAATAATATACTATTTCATGAAAAACCTAAGAAACTGACAGTCTAATTCCATGTATTCCCTTCCCACCCACTGTGCTCTTGTTGCTTTACATTTAATTTTTTCACATGTAACAAATACAACAATACAATTGTTTCTGTGCTTTACAAGCCAATAATTTTTTTAAGAATTTCTTTTTAGTATTTGATACAGGCCTATTGTAGACAGATTCTCAGCTTCTGTCTGTCTGAGAATATCTTCATTTTTGAAGGAAATTTTTACTGGATATAAAATTTTTGGTTGGCAGCATTTTTTTTTTTTCTAAATACTATGCTAAAGATGCCATATAATTAACTTCTGGCCTCCACTTTTTCTGCTGAAAAGTCAGTGACAATTCTTATCATTGTGCTGTATATCACCTGCTTTTCACACCTCTTTTGATTGTTTTTAAGGTCTGCTATTTATTTTTAGTTCTTAGTAGTTGGACTGTTACATACGATGCTGTGGTTTGTTGTGTATTTATCCTGATTAGGGTTTGCAGATATTCTTGGATTTGTACACTGGTCACTTTATCTTTTGATGTGTTTTTTCTATTCCCTTTCTCCTTCTAGAAGGCTGTTGCGTATATGTGAGCCTGACAACATCCTATGGCTCTTGGGATTTTATTTTATTTTTTTAAATCTTTTTTCTTCTGTGTTTCCATTTGGATACTTTCTACTGACTTGACTTTGGACATGTTACCAGATGAGCTTAACAGCAGATGGATGCAGCAGTAGAGAGAATGAGAACCAGGTCAAGGAGGTGAGGAATTCTTGGCTCTCTGGTTCTACCCCTGGGCTCCTGGGCCTGGGCTGTGGTGGCCCCATGCTCAGGAGAGACAGAGATCACTGTGGAAAGGTTGTTCAGAGATTACCTGCCTCCCAAGGCTCTGCAGTTCACAGCCTGAGTGTTCCATCTAGGGAGGGAGGATTTTTTCATTCTTGCGTCAGTAGAGGCTGAGAGCAGCCATGAAGTTCTTCTGAATGGCCTGTCACTTTGTAAAATTTAGTTCATTTAGATTGTTTGTATATTTGGCTAATGGGCCTTAAAAAAAGGGAAAAATCTTGCCTGTTTTGGTTATCTGGATGTTTGGCAGTCTCTGTGATATTTAATGGCTGAATTGAAGAAGATGTGGAGTTGCTTCAAGGACTGAGTTTTTTTTTTTTTTTTTTTTTTTTTTAAACTGGGGATTGAACCCAGAGGTGCTTAATCACTGGGCCACATCCCCAGTCATTTTTCATATTTTATTTAGAGACAGGGTCTTGCTGAGTTGCTTAGGGCCTGGCTAAGTTGCTGAGGCTGGCTTTGAACTCACAATCCTTTTGCCTCAGCCTCCTGAGCCACTGGGATCACAAGCGTGTACTACCATGTCTGGCAAGGACTGTTATTACATTTAAAAAATATAATAAGGACATTGTTATTACTATTATTAGATTTTGAAGGATTTTGCCCATTGTTCTTCATAATGACTATACCTACACTTAAGGATGGACTTGTTAACTGCTTCTTTATTGAGAAGGCAGGGCCAAGTCTTTAAGGAGGTGGAATTAGCAATTAGGAAGAGTCACAGAGGTGATTGGAGTTGAAACAACAGTCACTTGGAGTCACTTGGAAAAAGATGACCCTCAGATCTGTGAGAGGGCATTAAATCCCCTAGGAAAGCACACAGCTCTGCAAGAAATCCTTACTGCTTCAACATTTTAGGGGTGCACACTGAGGCTGAGAACCAGGAGGAAGACCCCTGAGAAGCAGAAAGGAGACTCAGAGGCACGTCCCAGGTAACAATTAAAAAATATTATCAAGATAATATAAGATGCTTGTAGAGAGAATCAACAGATACCATTACAAAAATCTTACAGAAACACTGTTTTGAAATTGAGCAACTATTTTGGGTTGTGGAAATAGCTGTGATCATTTCAGATAAGGCTCCTCTTCTCATAGAGCTATAATAGGGTGGTGGGGAACAGACGATAAGTAGAATAGATAGATGATTATAGACGGTAACATTTACTATGAAGATAACAAAACACTGTGTGGTGACTGTGAATGGAGTGGCAATCTGAGAAAGAATGGTGGGGAAAATCTGGATGAACCCTAAAAGGTGAGAAAATCCAAACATGTAAATATTTGGAAGGAAGAAAATATTTCAAAAGAGGAAACGGTAAAAACATAAGTCAAATTGAGAAAGAGAGTATTAGGTTTGGAAAGAAGGCCCACGTGGCCAAAAATGTAGTGAGAAAGGAAGAGTAAAAAATCCTGGAGAGGACAAATCACCAGCAATGGCTAGAGGTGCTGGATGAAGGGTGGAGGAGGGGGTTCAGAGATGCCAGTGGTTAGAAACTGAGAAGGTCTTAGGAAGGAAGGAGCTACAGAGTTGCAAAGCCACTCAAGAACCCTCCAAAACCCACAGCTAGCTCCCAAGTTACATGCAACTGGGAGACTAGAAGGAGTCCAGGGTACAGAAACAGCTGGAAGGCTGGAAAAAAAGCTGAGCAGAGATTTTTGGCTGCTGCCAACAGCAGGGAAGAAGGGTTGGGAGGGTCTGAATCCTGCCAAGTTGAAGAGTCTCACTCAACACCATCAAAACGCAGGTAGGCCACACCTTAGAAGTAAAAATGATGACTCAGGAAGAGGATCTGCCATACAGGGAAAGGCAACACTCCAACACAACCACCATAGCAAAGTGTACAACCACGCATCCACAAGTTCAAGACAATTAGCCCACAGTTTAACTTTTGGCTAAAACCAAATAGCACTCTTCAGCAGAAGAGAACCTAAAATCTCATATTTTCTGCAGTATTCAGTATACAATTAAAAAAAACAAAAAACAAAAAACTAGATGTTCAAGGAAAGTGTGACCCAACTTCAAGAGAAAAACAGTAGATAGTAGTAGATTCTGAGATGATCTATATGTTGGAATTAGTGGGATACAGATATTAAAAATAGCTATTATAAATGAAACCAGGGCCTAAAGGAGAAGTCGCATTTAATGAGCAAATAAGGAATCTAAGCAGAGGAAAGCATAGGAAAGAACCAAGTGAAATTTTAGAATTCAGGAAAAAATATCTGGAAAAACAAAAAAAGCCCCACAAAAAACAAAAACAAAACAAAACCCAAAACAAAAACTCCCACTGGATAAGCTGAACAGAATACTGGAGACAGGTGAAAAAAGGATCAATTGAACTTAAAGACAAATCAATAGAAATTATAATTCTAAGAACAAAGATGAAAAAAAAATGGATGTGGGAAAATCCAGAAACCAAGCAGCTCATCTAGCAGTTTAACATATGTTATGATTAGTTCCCATAAGTGGAGCAAGATAATGCAGTGGAAAAAAAATACTAAAGAAATATTGGCTGCAGATGTCCTAAATTTTATGAAAATCAAATTTCAGACCAAGAAACTCAGTTAACCCAGGGTATATTACACACTTAGCATATTATGGTAAATTGCAGATAAAGAGCAGACCTTCAGAGCAGCCAGAGGAAAAAAGGACACATTACACATAGCAGAAGTATTAGGGATGACAGGCCATTCAGAGAAACAACGGAGGCCATGATAGAATAAAATAACATATTTAAAGTGCTGAAAGAAAAAAAAAAACAAAAACAAAAACAAACCACCACCCAGAAATCTATATTTAGCAAATGTCTTTCAACAATGAAGATGGGTGGCTGTGCTGGGCAGTGGAAGATGGAGCTCTCCACAGGAGTTTAAGTCCTTTATAATTTTTACTTGTTGGAAGAAATTGAAGGACAAAAAAAGAGCAATGGGAGGGTTAGTCTGAAGAGGGTAAGAATGAAACACCTATAAGGTGGACAGGCATGATGATTGGGCCACCAAGGACATTATGAAAACAGATGAGAATACTGAGCACTCAGAGGCTCCTTCCTCAGATCTGTAACTTGGATTAAAAAAAACACTTAATAATTCCAGTGTGACAGTGGAGCACCCCGCAGTCAGTAAAATGGCAAAATTCATAGAGCAGTAAAGTTTTGTTTCAAGATGTTCAAAGAAGGGACTAGAGTGTGGCTCAGTGGTAGAGCACTGGCCTGGCATGTGTGAGGTCCTGGGTTTGATCCTCAGCACCACATATAAATAATGAAATAAAAGATCCATTTACAACTAAAAAATATTTTTAAAAAAGATGTTCAAAGAAAAGATGAAGCTTCACAGCAACCAGAAGAACAAACATTGAACAATTTTAGTGGATCTCAAACTTGTCTTAAATCAGCAATCTTCTGCTCAAATTAATGTCTTGATTAAATATCACAATGCAAAACTGCAGCACATTAAATAAAAGATTTGCAGCTGGTAAACATTACTAGGAGATTTTATAAGAATACTGCATATTGGGGCTGGGGTTGTGGCTCAGTGGTAGAGCACTTGCGCGGCCTGGGGTTCGATCCTCAGCACCACGTAAAAACATAGGCATTGGGGCTGGGGTTGTGGCTCAGCGGTAGAGCACTCGCCTAGCACGTGTGCGGCCCGGGTTAGAACCCCAGCACCACATAAACATAAATGCATTGCATTGTGTACAACTAAAGCAAATAAATAAATATTAAAAAAAAAATAGAAAAAAATAGACATTGTGTTCAACTAAAATAAAATAAATAAATATTAAAAAAAAAGAATACTGCATATTGTTATGCAGTACAATTTTTCTTTCTCTTGTTAAGGCACTGTTATTTAAATAAACCTGGAGTATCTAAAATAGAATTCAGGTTTACAAGATGAAAGTTGGCAGTAGGAATGTGTGTTTCTGAGAAGTAAAATATCTCAAGAAAGAAAAATATAGACAACATGTTTTATGCATCTTGTTTAGTGAAAGAGTTGCGGTTAGAATGGTCTAAAGCAGCAGGTGCAATGGATATTGCCATACACAGTATGAATTTTGAAAGCAGAGAGGGTGCTTACTGCTAGTAGTAACAAAAACATTCAGGATTGTTTTGATACTGTATTTATAATAAAATGTTGGGAAAGGTTGATGAATTTCTGTTAAAAGCTGTTTCTCTGTGTTACATGTAACAGATGGTAAGTATCTTACCGTTCTGTTTAATAAATCATGAATTTAAATGAAGTCAACAAAACCAAAATATAAGAATATGCAATTTTGAGATTAAAGTTAGTCTTAAAATGTAAGCAAAACAAGGAATGTGTCCTGGGTGTAGGGGGTGAGAATGTGAGGCAGACACTATCAGAAAAACAAATTCTAAGGAAATCTGCCACTAGTAGTCCTAAATATATGAAATGCTAAAAGTTCTTTCATCCCATAATATGGGATGAAAGCTCAATCTTATAGGAAGGAAGAAAGAGCAATGGAAATAGTAATAAGTGTGTAAAATAGTTACTTTAATTCTTTTTTCCTTCTTGCTCCTAATAATTATTTACTCCAAAGTTGCTATTAGGTAGGTTAAGCAGGTAGTTATTCATGGTGGGGGGTAGGCAGTGTCACAGTGCACTCTTATAGGCAGAATAAAGCAAAAGGTCTGGATTGGTAGAACCTATGCCCCTGAAGATGGGATCAAGAACATAACAGTATAATTTTCCACAGGAAACAACTAGTTCTTTCAATGACACTGGGGTGGATTGGGAAAGGATACTTTACAGTGAAACAAGCAATAATTTTAAAAAATCTGAAATAATCTCCAATTTATAGAAGTTGTAAAGTATAAATCTGAGTTTGATTTTCCTCAGCTCGTTGAGAAATATTGTAAGTACAGGATTTACTTATGAACCATTTTGATAGCAAACTGTCTATTACCTTTGAATGTCAGTGAACATTTCCTACATGCAAGATTGTTTTTCCTACATAAGCAGAATCCAAACTATGACATTAACAGATGTGGAGATACCATCTATTCCTCAGAATCCATTAGAATTTTGCCAAATGTCCCAATGTATTCTTCTAACAAAACATCCAGTCCAAAACCACGTTGCATTTAGGGGTTATGACTCTTCAGCCTCTCCTCCAATCTAGATCAGCTTCTCAGTCTCTCCTTGACTATTTTTTTTAGTTTTTTAAGGAGGCCCTGGAAAAGAAGAAAGAAGGCCTCTCCTTGACTTTTTAGACCTTGAGACTTTTGAAGATCATGACTTGTTTTGTCAAATGTTTTTCCATTTGTTTGTCTGATATGTTAGATAAAGATAATGCTGAAAGAGAATTTAAACTTGAATTTGTGTTGGTTCTAAATTATGCTCATGCGTGTGTATGTGTGTGCCAGCAGGGAAGGGTTTTCCCTTTGAGGGTGGAGCTTACTCCCAGTCCCAGAGTCTGGCATGGGCTTGGCCACTCCCTCTACTGAAGGGCAGGTGACTGGAGAGCAGGTCATAAAGACTCTGCACATCCCCCTTCCTTTTTCTCCATCACTTGCTCTGGAGAAGGAGAGGTCTGCTGTGAGTGCACGCAGGCAGCTGAGGGAGACGCTCACAAGGTGGAGGACTGAGGAACTGAGGAAGGAGGCCTCCAGCTAACAGACCTTGGAGTCAGCTGATTGTTAGCTCTAGCCAACCCCTCAGGTAACTGGAGCTCTGGACGACAGGTGGATCACATCATCAAGACAGAGTCTGAAACAGAGTCATATCAGCCAGGCCCCTTGAATTCCTGATCCACAAAGAACCTGAGATAACAACTGATTTTTTTTTTTTTTTTTTTGGTACCAGGGATTGAACTCAGGGGCACTCGACCACTGGGCCACTTCCCCAGCCCTTTTTTGTATTTTATTAGAGATAGGGTCTCACTGAGTTGCTAAGTGCCTCGTCATCAGCCTCCCAAGTGCTGGGATTATAGGAGTGTGCCACTGCGCCCGGCTCTGATTGTTTTTTTTAAGCTGCTAAGTATTGGGATAATTTGTTACACACAATATACAATAGAGTAATCCACTGCATTAAATAATAAAGGAGAAAAATATTAGCATCTAAAACAGATGCAATGAAGTATTAAGACAGAATACAAGACCCATTCTGTATAAAAACTTCCAATAAACCAGAAACAGAATGTTTCTTATTCTAATAATGGGCAACCTACAGTGAACACTGTGCTATATATTAATGAAAATATTCAATGGTATAATATTGAATATTTTTTCCCTAAGGCTGGAAAAATTCCAGGATTTTTCTCATCATTCTTTTTCAATAAGACACTAGAAGTTCTGGCCAGTGTTTTAAGGCATGGAGGAAAAAAAAAAAAAGAAAAACAAAAAATGAAAGAGAAATAAACAAAAAAGACCCCCCCCGCAAAAAAAAAAAAAAAAAAAAAAAAGACTACAAGGAAATGGAAAAAGTAAAACTATATTTCCTGAGAAATCATGTATGTAAATAATCCTGAGGCAGGGCTGGGGTTGTGGCTCAGCGGTAGAGCACTTGCCTAGTACGTGCGTGGTCTGGGTTTGATCCTTGGCACCACGTAAAACGCACTGTGTACAACTAAAGCAAATAAATAAATATCAAAAAAGAAAAAAGAATCCTGATGAGACAAGATAACTACTAGTACTAAAAAGTGAATTAAACATTAAAACGTATCCCAAGTTTATAACAATGACCAAAAAAAACGTGTTTTACATATACGTAACAAGCAATTATAAATAAAAATGAAAAAAATACAATGCCATTTACAACTAAAACAGAAAAATTAAATACCTGAGGAAAAACTGAAAAAAATATTTTTACACTTTCACTAAAAACCACAAAAAAGTGCAGAGAGAAAATAAAGAAGACCTAAGTAAACAGAGCATGAGATATCATGCTCAAAGACCAAAAGCCTTCATGTAATTTTTGAATTGAAAGCTGTTCAGGGGGGAGAAGAATGTCTTTCAGCAGGGGAGGCTGGGACAACTGAACAGTACATGGGAAAATGATGAACTTCTCACAGTGGGAAAAAAAAATCAATCTGAGATGGATCAAAGAACTAAATACAAAATTAAAAACAGGAAGACTATAGAAGAAAAATATCTCTGGGAACTTAAGGCAGGTAGATTACTAACGGGGAATAAAAAAGGTGTAAACCAAAGACAAAACTGATGACTTGGACTTTATTAACTTTAAAACTACCCTTCTTTAGAAATATTATTAAGAAAATGAAAAGGCAAACTATAGAATGGGAGAAAATATTCACAATAAATATCTCTCATGAAAGAGTTATCTGAAACATATAAAGAATTTCTACAAATTAGAAATAACACAAAATGATTTTAAAAACAGGCAAAAAAGACTTGAACAAGTAACTTCATAAGAATATAAGTGACGGGCTGGGGATGTGGCTCAGCGGTGGAGCGCTCGCCTAGCACGTGCGCGGCCCGGGTTCAATCCTCAGCACCACGTAAAAGATAAACTCATTGTGTACAACTAAAAGCAAATAAATAAATATTTAAAAAAAAAAGAATATAAGTGACAAATCAGCATATGCAGAGATGCTTAAAACATTATTATACACTAGGGAAATGCAAATTAAAACCACAATGAGATACCATTCTATACCCACTAAGAGGACTAAAGTAAAAAAGATGGTATCAAATAGTGGTGAGGACTAGAGCATGCAAATGCTCTGCACTGCTTAGAGATAGGGTGTTATGGTTTAGTCAAAAGCTCATGTGTGAGGCAATGTAAGAAAGTTTAGAGGTAAAAATGACTGAGTTATGAGAGCCTTAACCCAGTTGGCAAATTAATCCCCTGATAGGGATTAACTGAGTGGTAAACGAAGGCAGGTAGAGGAGGTGGGTCCCTGGGAGTATGCCTTTGGGGTACATATTTTGTCTCTGGCCAGTGGAGACTCTCTCTGCTTCCTGGTGCCACATCCTAAGTCTCTTTCTTCATCACACTCTTTCTCCATGATGATCTGCCTCACCTTGAGCCCAAAACTATAGTGTTGACCACTTATGGACCGAGACCTCTGAAACCATGAGCACTGAAATAAACTTCTCCTCCTCTAAAATTATTCTTGTCAGGTCATTTAGTCACAGCAACAAAAAAGCTGACTAAAACATATGGTATAGTGATACAACCACTTGGATAGCCATTTAGCAACTTCTCAGAAAATTATCTAAGCACTTACTCTAAGAACTAGTAATTCTTCTACTACTTACTCATCCAAAGGAACTGAGAACCTATGTCTACAAAAAGAATTGTAGAAGAGCCGGGTTTAGTGGTGCACACCTGTAGTCACAGTGGCTTGGGAGGCCGAGGTAGGAGGATCGGAAAGTTCAAAGCCAGCCGCAGGCAACTTGGTGAGGCCCTAAACAACTTAACAAGATGTTGTCTCAAAAATAAATAAAAAGGGCTGGGGATGTGGCTAAGTGCCCCTGGGTTCAATCACTGGTACAAAAATACAAAACAAAACAAAACAAAACAGCCCAACCTGTAAAAGAATGTTGGTAGCATCCACATTCCTAACAGTCAAAAGCTGGAAACAAGCTAGACATGGTGATGCACGCATGTAATCCCAGCGGCTCGATCCCAGCAACTCGGGAGGCTGAGGCAGGAGGATCACAAGTTCAAAGCCAGCCTCAGCAAAAGCGAGGCACTAAGCAATTCAGTGAGACCCTGTCTCTAAATAAAATACCAAATAGGGTTAGGGATGTGGCTAGGGTTGAGTACCCCTGAGTTCAATCCTTGGTACTCCCTATCCCCTCCAAAAAACACCCTGGAAACAACTTACGTTAGTCCACAATCAGGAAAGGGAAAAGCAAATTATGGTCTATTCACATACGAGAATATAATGTCCCAATTAATAAAAAGACTATGAGACATTTGCAAAACAATATTTCATGGGGAAGAATCAGCCAGACTATATTCGGCATTATTTTGCTTATGTTTAATTCAAGAATAGGTAAATTAATTATGACTGAAATCATAACAGTGGATGCTCATGGAAAATGGGACCTACAGAAGGCACTTTCTGAGGTGACTGGTATTTTTGCATTTTGATTAGGGTGGAGTATACTTTATGAAAGTCAAATCATAAGCTGCTTTTAGAAGTGAGCCACTTTAAATATAAAGATGCAGAAAGACTGAACACAAAAGGACAGGGAAAAGATGCACCATGCAAATACTGACCAAAAGAAATAATAATTTAGCCGGGTGCAGTGGCGCTCACCTGTAATCCCCGCACTTGGGAGGTGAAGGCAGGAGGATCACGAGTTCAAAGCCAGCCTCAGCAATGGCGAGGCACTTAGCAACTCAGTGAGACCCTGTCTCTAAATAAAATACAAAAAAGGGCTGGTGATGTGGCCCAGTGGTTGAGTGCCCCTGAGTTCAATACCCGGTACAAAAAAGAGAGAGAGAGAGAGAGAGAGAGAGAGAAAATAATTTAGATTTCAAAGCAAAATGCTTTCCTGAAGATAAAGGAGTACATTTCAAAATTTTACCATGTTTGTTTTATCAGGGGAACATAAAATTCTAAATCCATAGGTACCTAATGTAGCTGCAAAATAGATAAAGCAAAACTGACAGAATAAAGAGGAAAAATTGACAAATTCACAACTGTGGAAGCAGCTTTTAACCCATTTCTCTTAGTAACTGACAGAATCAGGTAGATCAAAAAAACCAGCAAGGATAACAGAAAATAAACCTGATTACCAACCTTAACCTAATTCCACTCATAGAACACGGCACCTGGCAGCTGAAGAGTACATAATCTAGTCAAGTAAACAGGGAACATTTACCAAAACTGGCCATGTGCTGGGCCACGTAGCAAGCTGTATCATATTTTAAAGAATTTAAATTACACAAAATGCGTTCTTCTCTCATCTCCAAACCATGATGCTAGTAATTATTAACAAAAGCTAAATGGAATTATACCTATGTGTGTACACTGAGAAAAATATATAAATGACACTGGGAGCAAAGATGAAATTGTAATGTAAACTGGAAAATTATCTGAACAAAGTGATTATGAAATGATGATGTATAAAAACTTGCTGGAGCTAGCAGAAGCCATGGTTAACTTTTTAAAATATAAGGAATATAACTGAAAAAGAGACTGAAATTAAGTGCTGGCTACCTACTTCAAGTAGTTAGAAAAGGAGCAACTCACTGAACAGGACAGAGACCATAAAGTGAGCAGCAGAAATTAATGAAATACAGAACAGATAATATCAAAATGAAAAGCTTTATCAATATGCAATCTTAACATCTTTACATTAATAAATTGGAAAAAGTGCATGAAACAGTCAAAATTCCTAGACAAATCCCAACTTATCAAAACCAATGCAAGCAGAAATAAGTGAGCTGAGAATGAAAGAAACTGATTTCTTAATTAAACTCTGTCATACAAGGAGGGCTTAAGCCCAGATGGCAACACTGATGAATTTTACAATTTAAGAAAAGAACAATTTTACAGTCTTCCATAGACTTTTCCAGTTGTATAAGATAACCACAATCTTGATACAAACCTAAAATGTATGTTCAGAAATGGGTATTACATGATATTCTCATGAATAAAACTCAGAAATTCTAAGACATAGTAGTCAACTATAGCCAGTGATCTATAAAAATAATGTCACAACCTAAGTGGGCTAATTCCATGAAAATGACAGCAAAATTAACATTATCTGCATAAAAGAGAATATGTAATCAGCACAATACATACAGAAAAATATATTGATATATTCAACACTAAGTTAAAAAACATCCCAGAAACAATGAAAAGGAAGATGTTTGTATAATGTGATGTGGCTATGTATAAAAAAACCTGCATCCAAAATAGTTAATGGTACGACAGACAAAGCATCCCAATAAGATTACAGCAAGATCAGAAGACCCATTACCACCATTTCTCTTCAGTGCTTTTGTGGAGATCCTATTGGATCCAATAAAATAAGAAATAAAAAGCTTAAGGATTAGAACAAAGCATAAAAACTGTGTCATTCCTGATGATATGAAAGTGTGCACCAAAACACAATCAAAAGAATCCATAGATATATGATCTCTGAATTAACAAGTAAATTTAGGAAGGTCACTCAATGGATATAAGCTCAATTAAAAATGTAAACAGTAGCTGGGCGCGGTGGCGCACGCCTGTAATCCCAGCACTTGGGAGGCTGAGGCAGGAGGATCACGAGTTCAAAGCCAGCCTCAGCCGTGGCGAGGCACTTAGCAACTCAGTGAGACCCTGTCTCTACTAAAATACAAAAACGGGCTGGGGATGTGGCCCAGTGGTCAAGTGCCCCTGAGTTCAATCCCCGGTACCACAAAAAAAAAAAAAAAAAAAAAAAAAAAAAAAAAAAAAAAAAAAGTAAACAGTGTCTACATGCAACCAACAAATGAGAAAATAAAAATTTCAAAACAGAAACATCAAACTCTTCAGAAGGAATCTAATGAAAGATGTGCAAATCTATACAGAGAGAAATAGAAAAAGTGATAGAAATTAAAGAATCCCAATATATGGAAGGATAGTCTAACTTCATATATTTGAAGACTCAACAGTTTTATAAAGATGTCATTTTACTTCAAACTGATTTATAAATTCAATGCAGCACCTACCGAAAATAGTGTAGGTGTGTGTCTTGGTGTGTGTGAAAACAGACAAGATGAATTTTAATGTTTATATGGAAAGGTAATGCACCAATATCATTCTTCTCTGCTTTCAACAAAAAAATTTTAATCGTTTTACAACTATACACAGCCAACAATTAATCCTTCTCCATACTTACACATATACAACATTGTTTTTTCCATGTATTTAAAAAAAATCTTTATCTTAATGTGTTCAGCATGTCACAAACAAAACAAAACAACAACAACAACATAAAACCTCAGACTGGTGGCTTTAAACAATGGACATTTTGTTTTCTCACAAATCTGAAGGCTGGAAGTGAAAGCTCAAGGTGCTGGCAGTGCTGGATTCTGCTATGGCCTCTCCTACTGGCTGGCCACCTTCTCTGTACACTCAGTCTCCTGTGTTTCTTCTCCTCTCATAAGGGCACAATCCTGGTGGGGTAGGGTCACCCCAACAACCTCCTCTAGCCTTAGTGATGATGCCCATAAAGGTCCTGACTCAATGCAGTCATATCAGGAGTTAGAGACTCATCCCATGAATGTGGGTCCTAACAATCAGTCCACAACAATCCTTCTCATAAATGTCCATTTTCAGTGAGGAGTGCCCGTAGGAAATTGCCCTGGTCTTCTTCCACAAGAAATGATATTACACCAAGAGCATTCTTGAAGAAAGAAACGGAAGACTAATATCAGTGGATATTATATGACCTATTACAAAGATATAGAAATCAAGATACAGGCACAAGGATAGAGGGGAAAAATAAAGAGCTCATGGTCTCTTTAAAAATCAACTAAGTAGCCGGGCGCGGTGGCGCATGCCTGTAATTCCAGCACTTTGGGAGGCTGAGGCAGGAGGATCGCGAGTTCAAAGCCAGCCTCAGCAATGGCGAGGCACTTAGCAACTCAGTGAGACCCTGTCTCTAATAAAAACACAAAAAGGGGCTGGGGATGTGGCCCAGTGGTCAAGTGCCCCTGAGTTCAATCCCCAGTACCACAAAAAAAAAAAAAAAAAAAAAAAATCAACTAAGTACCCCCATAAAAAAAAGGGGGGGGGGAGTATAACCAAGCAGAAGTGAAATATGACAGTAAAAGCACAAAGGACATAGAGAAATGATAGTACATCTCTATAAGTTCTTATAGTAAAATCACATATCTGAACATAGAATTTGAATTAAAGAAGCATATTACAAATCCTATAACAACCATTAACTTAATAACAAAGATGTAAAACTAAGAAGACAGTTACAGTCAGTAAAAATGGCCTAAGCCACTGTTCTACAACAACTTTCTGTGGTAAGGATTGAAATGTAGCTTGTATGACTCAAGATTTAAATTTCTTATATATAATTCTTCATATATTTGAAGACTCAACAGTTTTATAAAGATTTTTAACATGTGACTAACAGCAATGGTATTAGATAGTATGAATCTAACTACTCTAATTAAAAGACAGAGAAAACATCAGGTTAGGTAAAAAATGAGACTCTTTAATTCTGTCTGCAAGTATCCTATCTGAAATACATTGCTATAAATAGGTTAAATGTAAACCGATAGGGGAAGATAGACAAACATGATAGATAGGCTTGGGCCCACGGGCCACCTCCCCCATGGGAATTTCCATGAGGAGCAACCTGGTTTCATTTTCCCCAGGCAGGAGCCAATCGACTTAAAGGTTGCTCTGGCACACCCCCCACTGGAAATCCCTACTTAAAGCTCCTGCCTGCTTGGAGCTCAGAACAACAGCTGCTGAGAGGAAGCAACCCCTGCAACAGCCCCAGACTCGCTGTCTCCAGCCCTACAGCAGCTGCCCCAGCCAACAGCTCCAGAGATCACAGCCAGCACTACCAGGTACCCACCCTCCGTCCAGAGCTCGCACACTCCCGTCTCCTGACTCCTCTCTCCCACCAGAGCTTGCACACTTCCCTCTCCCCAATTCCTCTTTCCCCATACTACTTCTACCTCCGACCAGCCATAAAGGCTGGTGAATAAATCTCTTGGCTGCACGGTTGTCTCTGGTGTGATTTTTTGCCCTTCAAAACAGAATGTTGAAGAATCTACGTTTGTATTAAAGTAGAATAAAAGGGAAATTTCTTCATGGTACAAGGGTCAAATAATTAAGTAAACATAATGCTATATACACATCCACTCAATAACAAAGGCTTCAAAACACATGAAGCATAACAGATAAACCAAAAAGAAAAACAGACCATTCCTCAACTAGGGTTATTCTGAACACTCCTTTCATTTTTATCGGAGGAAAAAACTTGGCAAGGATATAGAAGGTATGAACAACTCTATTAACCATGAAGACTTATTTATATTTGCAGAACATTCCACACAGCAGTGGCAGAACACATGTTCTTCTCTAGTGTACACAGAACTTCACAAGGATACACCATGTTCTAGGACATAAAGCAAACCTCAAGTCAACGGTCTGATTAATACTCAGTTATGTTCGCCAGCCACAACAGATTTAAGCTAGTAATCAATAGCTGAAACTTCTGGAAAATCCCCTGAAATTGTGGAGATTATAAAACATGTCTAAGTAATGAATGGTCAAAGAGGTCACATGGGAAAATATTTATAAATAGAACTAAATGAAAATAAAGCATATCAGAATTGAGGTTCTAAATATCCACATAAGAAAAAAAAAAGAAGGCCTTAAAAATCAATGGACTAAACTTCTACTTAAACTAGAAAATGAGGCAGTTTTTCAAGATGGTGGAATAGAGAAGGTTGCTTTCCTGGCTGCTCTGTGGCGTGAAACCAAGAAAACAGATAGGCAGCGGCTCAGAAAGGTGAGTGGGGAAAAAAAGGGGACTTTTCCGGGATTTAATACTGGACGCTCAAAGCAGATCAGGGACTGAGGAGTTTGGATATAGTAAGAAAGAAATTTCCAGCACCGCCACTGCTGCTGCAGCTGGAAGCACCAGCCAGAAGGGTTCCTCTACAAGCAAACTGGAGGAATAAGGAAATTGAAGCAACCTGCATATTTGGGAGCCCCGCGGTGTGTCTGGGTACAGAGAATTTAGAGATCAAAGACACTGCGGGCTGAACTGAAAAGCATGCTGCACAACATCCTTGTGTGGGAAAGAAGCCGCACTCTGCCCCACTGTGTGAGAAAGACAGAGGAAGGAACCATTTTCTGGCAGTGGCACAGGGGCCAGCAACTGGGAGAGAAGATTCCTAGCCAACCTGAGTCTGGCCCCAAATACAGGCCTGCCAAATCTACATTGCAGGACATAGAGTGTGCCTAACTACCAGGAGAAAATCCAACGTGGAGAGAGCTTTACACAGGGGAATACTGGTCATGGAAACCCACCTGGCTCCACCCCCAACGCCCAATCCAGCTGCTGCAAAACCAGCTGGATGTGATGTGTCTGAACTGGAATTCAAAAGGGCGGGGACAGGAGAGATTGAGCTTGCAGACTGAACCCAAGAGACAGAAACAAGTGGGGTTCGCAGGTGATGGAGGGCACAAAGCATTGGCTTTTCCACTCCATGAATGGAACCCAGAGGAGATCCCCTGGAGTCCAGTCTTTCAGTGTGGACCAGCAACTGCTGGGCACTGGAGGTGCACTGATTTAAAATCATCAGACCAATCGCCATTCAACGAAGAACCTACATACTACCCCGCCTCTAGGAGTTCCACCTTGGGTATTTCCTCTTAACTCCAGCAACACCAACCTGAGGGTGGAGCAGATGTCCCTCTCCAGACCACCCCACCTAACGCTGCTAAGAACAGAGCTGACAGTCATGTGAACTCCAAAGGTAACAACAATACTTTTAACTTTTCATCAATTTTTTTTTTTTTTTTTTGTGGTACCGGGGATTGAACTCAGGGGCACTGGACCACTGGGTCACATCCCCAGCCCTTTTTTTGTATTTTATTAGAGACAGGGTCTCACTGAGTTGCTAAGTGCCTCGATATTGCTGAGGCTGGCTTTGAACTCGCGATCCTCCTGCCTCAGCCTCCCAAAGTGCTGGGATTACAGGCGTGCGCCACCACGCCCGGCTTTCTTTTTAATTTTTACTTCTATTTTTTCCTTTCCTATTCTCTGTTTAATTGTGAACCTAATGGTTCATGGACTCTTATACATATTCATATTTGTTTTTACTCATTTCTAGCACTTTTGAAGCCAGTTATTTTTTCATGGATGAGTATTATGAGGAATAAGATATTTGGTTAGTATATTTTGGTTTTGTTTTGAATTCTTTTATTTTTATTTTTAGAATTCTTATTTTTTATATATATTTTATCTCACTTTTCCTCTTAATTAATTCTCTATTAAGTTTCTTCTGCTAACAGCCAAACTCCATTGCTCTCTCTTTCACTCTTTTAATTATTTTCTCTCCTCTTCCCTCATAATCATCATATCCTACATCACCTCTGTTCTCTCTTAGTCCACAATTCAGAATTGTAAATACTTTGCAAACTTACTGTTAGAAATAACCCACTTTACTGTGGGCATTTCTGTGTTTATTGTGACAATTAACATTGTAGACATCACAACAGGAAGTATTTGGTTTAACGCTGTATATTGTTTGCACTGGTGGTTGTTATTATTTGTCTCCCCCTAAACTGCCATGTACTGGAAATCTTCAGGCACACTATAAGTCCATAGGGTAGAAACTCAAATGCCTCAGACTTGCAGTGTTAGAAGCACAGACACAAACAATATGAAAAAGGAAAGGAACAAATCACCACAAACAAACCAAGATACTTCAATAACAGAATCCACAGACACCACAGTAGAAGAAATGACAAGAGAAGAAGTTTAGAAAATATATATTTAAACTGATCTGTGAGGTAAAGGATGATGTAAGGAGCAAAATCAGAGAGAAAATGCAGGAAGTGAAAGATCACTTCAATGCAGAGAGAGATTATGAAAAGAAATCAAGCACAAATCCTCGAAATGAAGGAAGCAATAAAGCAAGTTAGAAATTCAATGGAAAGCATCACCAACAGACTAGACCACTTGGAAGACAGACCCGCAGGCAATGAAGACAAAATATATAATCTTGAAAACAGAGTTGACCATGGAGAGAAGATGTTAAGAAATCGTGAATAGAAATTCTAAAAATTACGCGATAACATGAGAAGACCAAATTTAAGATTTATCGGGATAGATGAAGGGGTAGAGATACAAACCAAAGGAATGCACAATCTTTTCAATGAAATAATATCAGAAAATTTCCCAAACCTAAAGAATGAAATGGAAAATCAAATATAAGAAGTTTACAGGACCACAAATGTACAAAATTACAAAACATCCACACCAAGGCACATTATTATGAAAATGCCTAACACATAGAATAAGGATAGAATTTTAAAGGCTGCCAGAGAAAAACAACAGGTCAGGTTTAGACGGAAACCAACACACATCTCAGCTGATTTCTCAACCCAGACCCACAAAGCTAACATGTCTTGGAATAATATACACCAAGCACTTAAAACATGGATGCCTGCCAAGAATACTATACCCACCAAAACTAAGCTTCAGAATTGACAATGAAATTAAAAGCTTCCATGATAAACATACTCAATAAATATTTTATGAAGAAGAAATGAAAAATAAAAGCAAAAGCCAGCAAAGAGAGGAACTACATTAGAAGAACAGTCAAAGGAGAAACTAATTCAAATTAAAAACTAGAAATAAAATGACAGGGAATAAAAATCTTTCTCAATAATCACAATGAATGTAAATGGCTTAAACTCATCGATTAAAAGACAAGACCCAATAATATACTTTCTCCAAGAGACTCACTTCATAGGCAAAGACATCCACAGACTGAAGGTAAAAGGATGGGAAAAAATACATCATTCACATGGATCTTGTAAATAAGCAGGGGTTTCTATCCTCATATCAGATAAAATGGTCTTCAAGCCAAAGTTAATCAGATGGGACCAAGAAGGATATTTCATACTGCTTCAGGGAATTACACATCAACAGACATAACAATCAGGGGTTGGGGTTGTGGCTCAAGTGGTAGAGTGCTCGCCTAGCACGTGCACGGCCCGGGTTCGATCCTCAGCACCCACATAAAAATAAACGCATTGTGTACAACTAAAGCAAATAAATAAATATTAAAAAAAAAGATAACAATCATAAATATTTATACCCCCAAAATGGAATATCCATGTACATTAAACAAACTCTTCACAATTTCAAGAATCAAATAGACCACAACACAATAATACTGGGTGACTTTAACACACCTCTCTTACCACTGGATAGATCCTCCAAACAAAAATAAACAAACTACAGAACTAAATAATACAATCAATAATTTAGACTTAACAGACATACATGGAATAGTTCTATCCATCAATGAGCAAATAAACTTTGCTCCACAGAACACAGATGCTTCTCTAAAATAGACCATGTCTTAGGCCACAAAGCAACTCTTAGCAAATACAAAAAACATAGACAATACCTTGCATTCTATCAGATCACAATGGAATGAAATTATAAATCAATGATGAAATAAAAAATAGAAGCTACCCTAACACCTGGAGACTAAATAATATTCTGTTGAGTGACAAATGAATAGCAGAAGAAATCAGGGATGAAATTAAAAAATATTTAGAGGTAAATGAGAATAGTGATACAATATATCAAAATCTCTGGGACACTATGAAGGCAGTGCTAAGAGGAAAGTTCACTGAGTTGAGCTCATTCATTAAAAGAATAAAAAGTCAACAAATAAATGACCTAACATTACATTTCCATGCCCTAGAAAAAGAACAAATAAACACCAAAGGATTAGAAGACAGGAAATAATTTTTTAAAAATATTTATTTATTTGCTTTAGTTGTACACAATTCGTTTATTTGTAATTGGTGCTGAGGATCGAACCTGGGCTGTGTATGCTAGGCAAGTGCTCTACCGCTGAGCCACAACCCCAGCCCAGGAAATAATTTTTTAAAGAGCTGAAATCAATGAAATTGAAGCAACAACAACAACAACAACAACAAAAAAAAAAAAAAAAAAATCAAAAAATTGACAAAACAAAAAGTTCTTTGGAAAAAAACAAATAAAATTGATAAACCTTTAACAAAGCTAATGAAGAGAAAGGGAAAGAAAACTCAAAGTACTAAAATTCATAATTGAAAAGTAAATATCACAACTGACATTACTGAAATACAAATGATAATCAGAAAGTATTTTGAAAATTTATACTCCAACAAAATAAAAATCTTGAAGGCATTGACAAATTTCTAGAGATATAGGACATACCCAAATTGAATGAGGAGGAAATACAGAATTTAAAGAGATCAGTTTCAAGCAATGAAATTGAAGACACCAAAAAAAAAAAAAAAAAAAAAAGCCCAGGACCAGACAAATTCTCAGCCAAGTTCTACCAGACCATCAAGAATGAACACCAATCCTCCTCAAATTATTCCGTGAAACCGAAAAGGAGGGAACCCTTCTGAACTCATTCTGTGAAGCTAGTATCACCCTGATACCTAAATCAGACAAAGACATATCAAGGAAAGAAAACTTTAGAAAATTTTTTAAATATCCCTGATGAACATACATGCAAAAATTCTCAATAAAATTCTGGCAAATTGTCTATGAAAACATATTTAAAAGATAGTGCACCATGATGAAGTGGCATTCATCTCAGGAATGCAAGGTTGGCTCAAAATATGGAAATCAATAAATCTAATTCATCACATCAACAGACTTAAAGACAAGAATAATATGATTATATCAATAGACAAAGAATAAACATTTGACAAAATACAGTACCCCTAAATGTTCAAAACACTAGTAAAACTAGGAATTATAGGAACATACCTCAACATTGTAAAATCTATATATGTTCAACCCAAGGCCAACATCATTCTAAATGGATAAAAATTGAAAGCATCCCCTCTAAAAACTCGAACAAGACAAGGATGTCCTCTTTCACCACTTCTATTCAACACAGCCCTTGAATTTCTATCCTGAGTAATTAGACAAAATAAACAAATTAAAGGGATACAAATAGGAAAAGAAGAGCTCAAATATCACTATTTGCTGAAGACCAGAAAACTTCTGTAACACATAAACAAAATCAGCAAAGTAGCAGGATATAAAATTAATGTCCAGAAATCAATTTGATTCCTATACATCAATGATGAATCAACTAAAAGAGAAATTAGGAAAACCATCCCATTCACAATAGCCTCAAA
This sequence comes from Tamias sibiricus, assembly GCA_025594165.1. NCBI lineage: Eukaryota > Metazoa > Chordata > Mammalia > Rodentia > Sciuridae > Tamias > Tamias sibiricus. The sequence goes on from CM046659.1 coordinate 155,632,044, forward strand.
AATAAAAAAATAGGAGGTAGGGTTGTAGTTCAGCAGTAGAGTGCTTGCCTAGTACGTGAAGGCACTGGGTTTGATCCTCAGCACCACATTAAAATAAATAAATAAAATAAAGGTATTGAATCCATCTGAAACTAAAAATATTTTTTAAAAAATAAAATAACTGGGAATCAATCTAACAACAGAAGTGAAAGACTTCTCCAATGAAAACTACAGAACATTAAAGAAAGAAACTGAAGGCCCTAGAAGATGGAAAGGTCTTCCTTGTTCTAGGAATAGGCAGAACTGATATTGTCAAAATGGTATAGTACCCAAAGAAAGCGCTAAACAGATTTAATGCAATCCTCATTAAGGTTCCGATGACGATCTTTATAGAAATAGAAGAAGCAGTCATGAAATTCATTTGGAGAAATAAAAGGCATAGAATAGCCAAAGCAATCCTTAGCAAGAAAAGCAAATCAGGTGGCATCATGAAACGGCATGGAATTGGCACCAAAACAGACACATAGACCAATGGTACAGAAAAGAAGACACAGAGATAAACCCACATAAATACAGTTACTCATACTAGACAAAGGCACCCTAAACATACATTGGAGAAAAGATAGCCTCTTCAACAAATGGTGCTGGGAAAACTGGAAATCCATATGTAGCAGAATGAAATTGAACCCCTCTCTCCCTGCACAAAACTCAGCTTAAAGTGGATCACAGACCACCTAGGCATTAGACCATTAGACCAGAGACCTTGTGCCTAATAGAAGAAAATGTAGGTCCAAATCTCCACCATGTTGGCTTAGGAACTGACTTCCTTAACAAGACTCCTAAAGCACAAGAAGTAAAGTCAAGACTCAACAAATGGGAGGGTATTAAATTAAAATGCTTCTTCACAGCAAAGAAAACAATCAAGAAAGTGAAGAGAGAGCTTACAAAATCGGAGAAAAATCTTTGTCAACTGTATCTGAGATAGAATATTAATTTCCAGTATATATATAAAGAACTAAAAAAAAAAAAAAAACCCAAAAAACCCCACAAGTAACCCAATCAATAAATAGGCAAAGGAACTGAATAGGCCCTTCACAGAAGAAATACAAATGGCCAACAAATACATGAACAATGTTCAACTTTTCTAGCAATTAGAGAAATGCAAATTAAAACCACACTGAGATCCTATCTCATTCAGTCAGAATGGCAATTATCAAGAATGCAAGTGACAATAAATGTTGGCAAAGATATGGGGAAAAAGGTACACTCAGACACTGCTGGTGGGACTGCAAATTGGTGAAAAAAAGCACCAAAAAAAGCAGTATGGAGATTCCTCAGAAAACTTGGAATGGAACCACCATTTGACCCAGTTTTCCCACTCCTTGATTTATACCCAAAGGAAATAAAATCAGCATAGTACAGTGACGCAGCCAAATCAATGTTTATAGCAGTTCAATTCACAATACCTAAGTTACGGAACCAACCTAGGTGCCTTTCAACAGATGGATAAAGAAAATGTGGTAAATATACACAATGGAATATTACTCAGCCATAAAGAAGAATGAATTTTTTAAAAAATATTTATTTATTTGCTTTTAGTTGTACACAATGCGTTTATTTTTACGTGGTGCTGAGGATCAAACCTGGGCCACGCACGTGCTAGGCGAGCACTCTATCACTGAGCCACAACCCCAGCTCCAAAGAAGAATGAATTTATGGCATTTTCTGGTATACTAAGTGAAATAAGCCAATCCCCCCAAATCCAAAGGTCCAATGTTTTCTCTGATATGCAGATGCTAACACATAATAAGATGGCACGGGGAGATTAGAAGTTTACTGGATTAGAGAAATGAGAATGAAGGGAAGGGAAGGGGGATAGGAATTGGAAAGACAATAGAATGAATAGGACATAACTTTCCTATTATCATATATGAAAACACAACCAGTGTAACTCCACATCATGTTCAACCACAAGAATGGGATCCTATTTATAATAAGTTATAGTTCATGCATGTATAAGATGTCAAATTACATTCTACTGTCATATATGTTTAAAAAGAACAACAACAAAACAAGATAAAAAACTAGAAAAAGACCAAAGTAAGCCAAAATAAGCAAAAGGAAGGAAAAAAAGAAGGTAAAAGCAAAAATCAACAAAGTAGAAAAAGAAATAATAATGTAGCAAAAAACTGGTTTTTTGACAAGATCAATAAAATTGATAAAGTTATACTAGACAGACTGGGAAAATGAGAGCAAACTCAAATTATTAATATTGAGAATGGAAGAAGGGTGGTGCACACACCTAGAATTCAGGCTGACGCAGGAGAATGGCAGGTTCGAGGCCAGTCTGGGCCCGAAAAATAAGAAAGGCTTGGGTCAATTTCTGGGGTATAGTACTCCTGTCCATAGGAAAAGAATGGAAGTGGGGGCTGTGCTACAGACCTTAAAGACATTAGAAGGACAACAGGGGATATTATGAACAGTTTTGATGCCAATAAATTAATTCCTTGAGAGACACAAACCAGCCAAGCTTACAGAAGAGGAAACAGATGCTTGAACAGGCCTATATATTTAATAAGAGAACTGAATTCCATAGTTAAAAACTTTCTGCTCAGATGGCTTTTTGAATTCAACCAAATCTTTAAGTAAGAAATAACACCAATTCTACACAAATTCTTCCAAGAAAACAGAAAAGCAGAAAACACTTCCCTGGTATTTTATGAGGCCTTCATACCAAAACTAGAGAAAGACATCATAGGAAATTAAAGACCAATATTACTCATAAACACGGAGGCAAAAATCCTTAACAAAATTTTAGTAAATTAAATCCAACAATGTATGAAGAAGAGAATGCATAATGACTAAGAGAACTTTACCTTAGAAACATAACATTGATTTACTATTTTAGTATCAATTTTTGTAAAGTCACTATATTAACAGCTAAAAAGAAAAAGGTCAAAATATATTTTAAAAACTACCTGATAAAGTAAAAAATAGTTTTATCCTTTTTTTTTTTGGTGCTGGGGATTGAACCCAGGTGTGCTTAACCCCCAAGCCACATCCCCAGCCATTTTTTGCATTTTATTTAGAAACAGCGTCTCGCTAAGTTGTTTAGAGCCTCACTAATTTGCTGAGACTGGCTTTGAACTCCCGATCCTCTGGCCTTAGCCTCCTGAGCCTATAGGCATGTGCCTTGGCACCCCGCCCAACACAATTTTTAATTAAAAAATTTTTTTTCATTGATTCAGGGATGGAAAGAAACATCTTCAACCTGATAGTGGGCACCTATAAAACACCTAGATCAGCCATCAAATTTAATGGTAAGACTGAATGATTTTTCCCCTGAAATTAGAACTAAGAGAAGAATGCTGGCTCACACTACTTTTCAACATGGTATTGGAGGTCTACTTGTTAACAAGGCAAGTAGAAGAAATAAAAGGCATACAGGTTGGTAGTGGAGAAGTACAACCGCCTCGTTATAGGTGACAGGATCATGTGCTTAAGAAAATCCCAAGGAATCTACCAAAAAAAAAAAAAAAAAAAAAAAAAAAAAAAAAAAGCTGTCTAAGCTAGCTGAATTACAAAGTCACAGGATACAAGGTTGTCATGTAAAAACCAATTTTATGTCTAAGTGTTATTAGCAAAGAAAAATTGAAACAAACAAACAAAAAACCCCATTATGGTAACATCAAAAGCCATGAAATACTTTGGGATAAATTTAACAAAATAAATGCAAGACCTGTGTAATGACAACTAAAAAACTTTGATAAAAAGCAAAGACCTAAAAGAACAGAGAAATACATCATATTTCGTGTTTATAGATCAAAAGATGCAATACTGTTAACACATCAATTCTCCTCAAATGAGTCAACAGAGTCATTGTGTTCCCAATCAAAATCAGGAGACTCTCTTGAGGAAGTGGGCATCATGAGTCTAAAATCTGTACAAAAATGCCAGGGACTTAGAAGAACCAAACAAATTTGAAAAATAAGAATATAATTAGATAACTACCAGCTTTTAAGACCTTGTTATGTTTTAAAAAATAAAACTACAGCAACAAACACAATATTGCACTGGCATAAATTAGACCAATGGAATAAAACCCAAAATCCAGAAATAATCTCACACATATGCATCAATTTATTTTTGAGAAAGATGCCATAGTAATTTAATGTGATAAATGCAGAATTCAAAATTAGCAAATATTGCTAGGATTAACTAGATTGACATACAGGAAATAATAAAAAGGATCCTTGGCAGTTATCTCACTCAGTAAATAAAAACCAGTAGAAACAGATCATTGATCAAATTTAAAAAGTATAAAGATATAAAAATTCCAGAATACTGGAGAAAATCATTGTGATCTTGGATGCATAGGACACATAATACATGAGGCATAAAAAGACCTGATAAGTTGAATTTGATCAAATTGAAACTCCTGTATTCTTCAAAAGATATTGCTAAGAAAAGGAAAAGCTATAGATTGGGAGGCATAAAACAAAACAACCTGATTAGAAACAGACAAAGGTTTGAACAGATATAAGCAGATGAAAGGGTGAGCAATGTCATCTGCCATGGGAAAATACAAATTAAAGCTAGTGAGATAACATCATACACCCAATAGAATCATCAAAAGACTGACCATTATAAAGAATTGGAAAGAATGTGGAACTGAACTTTCACATGTTGCCTGACAGAACATAAAATGGTACAACTATTCTGGAAAATAGCTTGACAGTTTCTTAGAAAACTGTCATATTTAGCATATGACCCAGAAATTGCACTCCTAGATATATAAACAAATGGAAATATATGTCCATACAAAGATATGCTCATAAATATTCGGAGCAGCTTTATTTGTAATAGCAAAATTGTATACAACTGAAAATGATTAATAAATTTTGCTATTTAGCAAACAATGAAATACTACTCAGTAATAAAAAGGAACGAACCACTGATGCGTGAATACAGGTAAATCATACATTATCCAAAGCATATCAGTGGTAGGTGCATTTATATGAAAATCTAGAAAAGACAAATACAACCTCAAGTGACAAGGTTTCTCAGCCGTTGCCTGGAGCCGGGGAATGGGTGGAACTGAACAGGAGGAAGCAAGAGGGAATCTACTGGAATAATGATCCTGATTGTAGCAGTCATCTTACAGATGTAAGAATGTGTAAAAATTCAGAATGTTCATTTAAAATGGGTTCATTTTAACGTAGGTAAACTATATTTCAATGACGTCAATTGAAAACATAGACCAAAGGAATATAATAAAAGATCCATAAACAGAGCCTTATAAATATGTATCTCAATTCAGGACAATAGTGGGTCAGCAAATAGCAGCAGGTTATGCTGTATGATCTTTAAAAAAAGAAAAGGGAGTAGGACTATTAGATCTAAATCTTAAAAGTGAAACAAAGTTCCTAAAACAGGAAACATTTTCATCATTTTGATAAAGCAAAGTTTTTTAAACAAGACCTAAAAAGCACTCACCAAAAACAGAAAGACTGATTAAATGGACATTAAAAATAAGAACATCTGTTCATTCAAAGACCCTTTCAAAGAATGAAAAAGTCAGTGTGAGAAATACCTGCAACACATAGGACTAATGAATGACTAGTATACAGAAGACACACAATGCCTGCAAATCACTAGGAAAACGACTAACAACCCAAGAGAAAAATGGACATGATTTGTGAACAAGCACTTCAAAAAGGTTAACATCCAGGGCTGGGGTTGTGGCTCAGTGGTGGAGCACTCGCCTAGCATGTGCGCGGCCCGGGTTCGATCCTCAGCACCATGTACAAATGAATGCATCGTGTACAACTAAAGTAAATAAAAAAATATTTATTTATTTGCTTTAGTTATACACAATGCAATGCATTTTATGTTTTACGTGGTGCTGAGGATTGAACCCGGGCCGCGCATGTGCGAGGCAAGCGCTCTGCCGCTGAGCCACAACCCCAGCCCAATATTTTTTTTAAAAAAGGTTAATATCCAAATGGCTGATAAACAGGAAGAAGTGTTCAAGAGCTTTAGTCATTAGAGAAATAGAAACTAAAACCAGAATGAGATACTATCATATGCCTCCAAAAGAGCTACAAGAAGAGACATAGCACATGCTGCAGAGGGTGTGAAGCACCTGGAACTCCTGCACACTGCTGATGAGAAGGGTAAACTGATTTAATCCTTTGGAAGATACATTTTCCCTGTGAGCCAACAATATTCACTGCCAGATGTAAATATAGCCTCCAATGAAATTAATAAATACAGGCACAAAAGTTATGTAAAATATTCTGTACATAGGAGGCCGTGTGTACAAATAGCACAATTACATGTAATAGCCCCAAATGAGATACAAATGTCAAAATGAGGAACAAAGTGCACAAGAATAGAATCAATAAAATGTGGGATATTCATCCAATGGGGTATTATGATATGCTGCTGAAAATGAATTAACTATTAGCACATGAAATAAGAGATGAATCTCACAATGTTTGAAAGAACATATACTGTCTAATTCCATTTATAGAATTCAAAATTATAGCTTTAAAGTTTATTTAAAAATACCAATTGTCAGCCAGGCACAGTGGCACATGCCTATAAGTCCCAGCTACACCAGAGGCTGAGGCAGAAAGATGGCAAGTTCAAGACCAGCCTCAACAACTTACAGAGAATAGTTCAAAAATAACCAAGTAAAAGAAAAGGTCTAGGGTTGTAACTCAGTGGTAGTGTGCTCCTGGGTTCAATTTTCAGTATGGCAAAACAAAAGACTGCTAAGAATAATGAATGCTCACCATATGCTAAGTATTACTCCAACTAAGCTTTGTGTTTTAACTCAATATTCACAAAAACCTGTTAAGAAAGATGTCACAGAGTATTCCTAAATGAGCAAATTTAGTCACAAAGTGGTTAAATAACTTGCTCAAGTCCACAGAGCAACTGAGTGTTAAAGCTGGGAGATGAAGGCAGTTTGGTCTGAGGGCCTTATTTTATTTTTTTTTGTGGTGTTGGGGATTAGAACCCAGGGCCTTGTGTATGCAAGGCAAGCACTCTACCAACTGAGCTATATCCCCAGCGCAGGCCTTACTCTTAACACTAAGCTCTCAGTGTAGCTCAATGACATAACTTTAATGCAAAGATGGAGGGAGGGCAAAAGCTCAGGTGCTGGGAAGAGCAGAAAGGCCAAATTCCCACATTCCAAATGAAAAAACCAGTAGATAATACCTAAAATGGATGGGGATAGTGGGGAAGAGAGAAGGGATCAAGAACTACCAGTACACACATTACAAAAAAAAAAAAAAAAAAAAAAAAAAAAAAAAAAATCTGGAGGAAAGACCAGAAAAAATATTTGATTTTCATGGCAACAGTGGTTGTCTCTAGGAAATGGGTCAGAAAGGAATGGGGACTGTCATATGTACCTTAAAAGCCCTGTGTCACCATTTCATGTTTCATAAAACCACACATACATTGCTTTGACAAAAATAATGTAAAAAAGACTGAAATATTTGAAAAATAACAAGCTACCACTTACTGAGCCCCAATGTGGCTGGTGCTTTGCACGAACCTTCAGTGTACTCTATGGAATCTCCTAGTGACAGTGGAGTAGTCCTACATGACCCTTCTTTTGCTGATTAGGCATCAACTATCCAGGGCTCATTGACTAGTAAGTGGCAGAGCTACAGTCCAGCGAGACTACAGGTGTGAGTCCCACACTGATGAGAGGAGATGAGGCCTTTAGTAATTGGGATATTTAGGGGGTGACCTGGACGACAGGAGCTAGTGACAGTGAGTTACAAGGGGACACGAGGATGCCCAGGTTGCTGGCCTGAGTAACTGAGGACACAATGGTCCTTTTCTCTACCAAGTGTCTATGGACAGAGGAGCAGACACCCAAGCCTCCCACGTGTCACAGGAATAGTAACCTGGCATCTGTGGGTCACCTGTGAGCACAGGCCCTGTGAAGAATCTACAGTCTGGACCTTAGAAGAGAATTTGGTGGTACTGCTAATAGACTCATCCACATGCACAGCAGTCACTGTTGGCCATTCTTTTTTCCTGGCTCACTTGAGGAACATATCAATGAGCTCTGCTGGTGAACACAGCTCACTATAGCGATGACTTTAATGGGGGTTCATCTTCCTCAATGTATGTGCGTACTGAGAGGTAGAAAGGGATGGAGTCCCAGCATTAACAATCACCAATATTTACTGCACACTTCCTGTGTCCATTGTATCAACCACCCTACGGTGTAGGCAGGACTATGACCTCCCTAAACCCAACAGGGTAGTTCATGTGAAGGCCCTAATTCAAGTTCAGCAGAGCACAGTTCTTCAGGGCCCAGACTCTTCCCCACTATACAAAACACTTGGGCCACTAAAGAAGAACACAAATTTAGGAGTGAGGGATTTAGAAATTGAAGTGGGACAGATACTGAGTTTTGTGTGGACTAGGTCCAAATCATGGGTTGGCGATATGGGCCAAGGAAAAGGTTAGAGAAAGTGACTTTGCGTCATATTACCCCAATGAAGGTGAGCTGTGGGAGGGGAGAGGAGGACTCCAGGGAGATATGGGAGACAGGACACAGCTCCTCATCAGCAGGAGAGGAAAGGAGACAATAGTGAGGAGGCAGAAGGAGGGAACCAGGGAAGACAGAGGAGTTTCACTCCAATAAGTTGGGGGGGGGGTGTGTCTGCAATGTTGGATCTGCCCCCATCTCCGGGGCTAGGGAAGACTGGAGGGCTGGTCCTTGCTGTCTTAGCAGCTCCTCTGGCCACCTTTTCAATTTTTGTCTGTCCTGCCATTCTAGTCTTCCAACCCTTCCCCTCAGCCTTCTCAGCCCTCCCACTGTGTGGCTCCTCTGTTCCCCAGGCCTGTTCCAGCTCTCTTCTACTTACTGTCCCTCACCACCAACTGGTACACTTCTTTTCCTCAAATACTTGATTTTTAAAAATCTTTTTATGGGGGGGGGGAGGAGGGGGAAACACCTATTGGTTTGGTAATTAGTGGTGATCATACCCATGGAAGGCTGTTTTAATGGCATGGTGGGTTAGAACTGAGATGACAGTGGGCTCTGGAGAGAGCAGCAGCTGAGGAGTTACATGTAACCTCTCTTCTAGGAGTTACATGCTTTGAGCAGTAGGGCTGGGCGACTGTGTCCTTGTAGTGGAGGGGGGTGGATGGGGAGCTTGTCTGTAGGCTGCGACAAGAAGGTAGAGACAGCAGAAGAAAGTGATGAAGAGGTGGGTTATCAGAGCTCCAGGGCGTGTGTGGGGTTGGTCATGAGGGAAGAAGCTAGCTTTTAAGGCTAAGAAAAAAGGGAAAGGGAGCAAGAAGGAAATGAGGAGAAAGCCTTGGGTTCTTCTTTCCTATGAAATGTGAATCAAGACACCCTGGTGGAGAAGAGACGAGAAGCTCAGGACAAGTATGCAGCACACAGGAGCTGCTGCTGACAGGGAGCGGGGAAGCCAGCACTGGCTACACTGAGGCCCACGAAACAGTACCTTCATTTCTTCTCTCCTCATTCAAGACTAACCAAGATGGTGTCTGAGTATTTTGTGGGTTCTGGGTTTTTAGCTCTGACTCAGTGTGAAGTGTGTCACTCTCTGAATTACTAGCACTGCTTGCTGTCACTTCCTATCACTTCACTTTCTTATGCAGGTAGTGACAGGCAGGCCCTGAGGAGGGTGAGGTCATGCTTTAAACATGTGCACATACCCAGTTCTTGCTTGAAGGATACTGAAAGGCATTTTAACTGCAGAAACAGTGGTGGAATTCATTCTCATGACCTCAATCACTTAACAAAGTTTAACAAAGCAGGCATGAACTGACAACAGGAGCTTATAGTTTCTCAGGGGATAATCATATGGCAATTCCCTTCAAGGGCTGGTAATATATTTTTCTTTGAGGAGAAAATGATCTGTATAGAGCACAAAACCGTATAAAACCGTATTTTATCTTAATGATGAGCTCCACAGAACTTTTCTTTAAATGGAGGAAACCATTTGATTGGTGGGTGTTTGACAATAAAAATAGAGCATAGCAGCTGTTTAGTTTTACAAGCCTAATGTAGCATTAAAATCTATAAAACAGCCAGTCCCAGTGGTGCATGCCTATAATCCCAGCTATTAGGGAGGCTGAAACAGGAGGATGGCAGGTTTGAGGCCAGTCCGGGCAATTCAGCAAGACCCTATCTCAAAATAAAATATAAAAAGAACCAGGGGGGTAGCTCAGTGGTAGAGCACCCCTGGGTTCAAGCCCCAGTACCAAAACAAAAACAAAAGCAAAGCCACTACATAATACTTCTCACATTAAATATTAGTACTATGACACTTAAATACTCAAAAATTTTTTTAATAGAGTAGAACACTACAGTCAACTCCTATATCCAAAACACCAGAGGCCTCACATCTCAACATTAATTTATTAATGCATCATTACTACTAGCACAGGAATGTATGAGAAGGGTTTGGACCCCATCCTGCTGCTGTTCAACGACTAAAACCATCTGAGTATCTTCTAATTGATAGGGCTGAAAGAATGGTACCAGGACCTGTTTTCATTTGCCTTCCTTCAAGATGCAATTCTTTTTTTTTTTTTTAAAGTGTTTATTTATTTATTTAGTTGTACACAATGCCTTTATTTATTTTTATTACATGGTGCTGAGGATCGAACCCGGGCCGTGCACATGCTAGGCCAGCGCTCTACTGCTGAGCCACAACCCCAGCCCTCAAGATGCAATTCTTGATACTTAAAGGCTTCTATGTCTATATATATATAGCTTCTATGTCTATTCTAACAATAAGTAAGATTCAAATTTCTATTTTTTATTTTGAAGTTTTCACTCCCAAGTCTGAAGAAAATCTTCCTAAAACACACCAAACCTCACCTTATTCTTTCAAGTCCTGGAAATGTTGAGGATTAGCAACTCAGAATTCCCTGAATATGAGGCAGCAGGGGCTACAACTGGCAGCAGGGGCTACAACTGTAACACATCTTGTTTGGAAAGACTTCTTAAGTGCCTTTAGACGTATATTAATTAAGCTTAATCTCTTACCCTATTGTTGGGTTGATGTTCGGATCAAAACTGTCTTCCACAAACCGCCACACGATACTCGATTTGCCTACACCTGTATCCTGAAAGAGAATGAGACGTGCGACTGAGAAACAGTGAACCTGCTTGCAAATGCAAAAATCGACTTTGTGGCCTAAGTTCAGGATTTTAGAAAAATCATCTTAGATGTGTATCAAATTTTATACGTCGAGGGGCACAAAAGACGTTTTTGTAAAAACTTAATTAGTAGAGTTCAAATGTATCATAGGGGAAGTGTTTTGCAGTTTTTGAGACATCAGGACCTCTGAACCACTTGAAGTTTCTGCTTCATGTGAAAAGTGACACACTTGCTTTTTTCAACATGTATTGGTAAACTTTGAGCTCCTGAATTAGTTGAGTATCCCTGATGAATCCTGTCCCCACCCTATTAGGAGGGCAAAAAAGCCTACTTGTGGGAACTCTTTCTTATCTTTAAAGCAGAAACTAAGGAAGGAGAGCATCAACTTCAGAAGACTCTGAAAGGGCCAAACTGCTCTGACAAGACAGGAAGCTGAAGCTGGGCTCGCCTTTGGGGCTTCCTGATTTGAACACCCCTCTCCGCGGGAAGATTTACTTCGCAAAGTAACTCTGCAAAAAGTGTCAGGGTGTCCCACGAGTTCAACAGACGGGACTGGACTGAGGCCACTGGGGCTGGTTAAGCCTCCAGAACTGCGGGCTTCCCTTGGGGGGCTGGCCGCCCCCACCCCGCACCAGCCACCCCGGGTGGGCAGCCTGCGCCCCGGGGAGGGGGTCCCCGCGCCCGGGCTTCGGCAGGGCGCGGCCAGGTGGCGAGTGGCCCGGGGCGGGGCGGGGTGGAGGGGCCGCGGGCGTCCGGGACCCGCCCGCCCGGCCTCCCGCGGCCTCCCGGCGGGGCCTGCCACCACTCACCCCCAGCAGGCACACTTTGAGCTCCCTCAGCGCCATGGCCCGGGAGCCCGGGCCTTGGGCCCGCCGCCGCCCTAAGTTGAGGAGGGACAGGCCCGGCCCAGCACGAGCATCCCCCGGTGCTGCCGCCGCACGGCCCGGCCCCGGCTGCGGGGCACGCAGAGGCGGCGGCCGCCCGTAAGCCGGCCCTCGGCCCGGCCCGCCTGCCGCCAGCCGCGCGGAGCCGCCTCAGCAGCCGGGACGCCGCCGCGGCCTCCGGGACGCCGCCGCCACCGCCATCTTGGGACGCCGGCCGGGTCACCTGACCTCCCCGCCCACCTCGGCAGCCACCTTCGCCGCGAGGGCGGGGCGGCCGGGGCGGGGTCTGGGGCGGGGCCTCGGGCTGTGGCCCCGCCCCCGCCCGGCCCAAGATGGCGAGCGAGCTGGCCGGCCGCGGGCTGCCGGCCGTCCCCCCCCTCCCCTCCCGCCCCGCGCAACTCCGCGGGAGTGTCCCAGCCGGCTGGGTCCCCGCTCTTCGCGGGCTGGCAGGACAACCTGACGCCGGTGAGTACCGCCTGCGCCCTGCCCTCCGCAGGCCACCTGTGGCGCCCGCCCGCGGGGAGGAGGTGGCTCCCGCCCGGCCTCGCCCGCTTCCTCGCCGCTCCGGGCGCGCCGGCGCTGGGTCCTGCCCCAGACCCTGCGAACCCCGCTCCCCTCATTTCTTGGGTGGGACCCTCCACTAGTCCCTCCCGGCCAAGAACTCTCCTATTCTTTGGAGTACTTTGAGGCTGCTGGGGCTCGTGGTGTGTGAGCCTTAACTTTCCCTCCGCAGCCCCCGGAGCGCCTCGAGTGGCGCCGGCCGCGGTTCTGCAGGTGGACCTGAAGAGCGGGCCTCGACGGCCTCCGCCGGAGCAGGCGTGTATGCCCCAGATCGCCACCCAGCCCGGGGGTGCTGTGGGCGACGCAGGCCCGTGCAGGTCGCCGAAGTAGCCAGCTGTGGTCTGGCCTTCCTGGGTCCCGGTCAGGCACCGAGCCACCCCTCCACCCTTGCCCTCTGCGAGTTTCCTGCGGAGAGCTGGCGTGGACCAACAGGCTTCCGGGGACCAGGCGGTGTTAAACCTCACACCCTTTTTCTCTTTAGAGAGGGCAACTCTATTGAAGTAGCAGGACACTTGAAGGGGCAGTAGAAGTAAGTGGGCAGCTCCGCTCTGGAGTCAGACGGACCAGGATGAAACCCTTCATGGCTGTTTACTAGCAGTGTGATCCTGGGCCGGTCAGCGTACCGCTGCAAGTGCTAGTGACCGTATTTGTAAATTGGGCATCATAGCAGCCCACCTCAGAAGATTTGTGAAAATGGAATGAATGAAGGGTTTTATATGAAGCCTGTATGTAATAAACACTCAGTAGATATTGGCTGCCATCGTGATTATTCATATGAGCATTACTAATATTTAACATTCTTGAGCCAGGTACAGAACCTGGGTTCCCTGACCGAGTGGTTTTGCCCGTGGGCATCCTCAAATCAAAGGAATGGAGCATTTCCCTGGTACACGATGGGGAGCTGCCATCAAGGTGCCTTTCATTCACAGATTTGATGTTTGGCCTAGAAGGAAAAACTTTTCTACCAGTTTCAGTTGTCTAGCCAACCCAAAGCTCAGCACCTTAACCTGACAGCATTTTACTATTTCTTACATTCTGTGGTTTGACTGGGTGATGTTCCTGCAAGGGCTTGAGTTCTCCAGTTGATGTTTCTGCTTGGCTAGGCTGGCCTTCTCATGGTATGGTGGCCACAGGGGAGTTGAACCTCCTTGCTGGTGGCTAGCTTCTTTTATGTATTTATATGTGCAAAAGGGAAGTAAAAGAGCACATAGAAAAATTATGATTTCTCTTTGGCCTGTTTGAATGTAAGTATTGGGTGTTTGAGACTTGTAATAAAAAAAAAGGCTTATGTACTCTTTAGCAGATGGCTGAAGACTTGCCCCAGTAAGGAAGTAAACCATCATATGGCTTTGGACATAATCATTCCTTAGGTAGGACAACTTTGGGAGTCTCCTCCAGCTTTTTGTTTGGGTGGGGGTGGGAGTTACAAGGTGCTGTGCCTTATAACTTTAGAGAATAGTTAATCTAGTAGCTGGTAGTAGGAGGTCTTTCCCCACTCCTCAATTTAATTTTAATTTTTATTTATTTATTTATTTATTTATTTATATATATATATTTTTGTACTGGGGATTGAACTCAGGGGCACTCGACCACTAGGCCACATCCCTATCCTTTTTTTGTATTAGAGACAGGCTCTCACTGAGTCACTAAGTGCCTCGCCATTGCTGAGGATGGCTTTGAACTCCCAATCCACCTGCTTTAGCCTCTCAAGTGCTGGGATTACAAGCGTGGGCCACCGCGCCCGGCTATTATTTTTTTAATCTTTTAATTTTTATATTTGTTCCTTTTAGATATACATGACAGTAGAGTGTATTTTTGACATTATACATACCTGGAGTATAACTTATTCTAATTAGGATCCCATTCTTGTGGTTGTACATGATGTGGTATTTCACTGGTGGTATAGGCCCTCAATTTGTGCTGCCTTGTGTCTTATACTTGATGGTTGGAGAATTTGGGTGGCACTGTCACACTGATTGACACCAAGAACTCTGAAGTCCTACTATCCTGTCCTGGGCTCTCCCATACCTGTAGCTGGGTTGGCTTGGGTGGATCACTCACCCAATCTGTTTATTTCATTTCTTTTCTCTTTCTTTCCTTCCTTCCTCCCTCCCATCCTTCCTTCCTTCCTTCCCAGGGATTGAAATCAGGGGTGCTTAATTACTGAGCCACATCCCCAGCCCTTTTGTGTATTTTATTTTGAGACAGTCTTGCTGAGTTGCTTAGGGCCTCACTAAGTTGCTGATCCTGGCTTTGAGATTGTGGTCATCCTGCTTCAGCCTCCCAAGCTGCTGGGATTACAGGCATGTGCCACATTGACTGCCTTTTTAATTTCTTTGTCAGGAAAATGGCATGATAGGAGCTGCATCCTAGTATTGGTTTTAGGATTAGATGAGATGGTACACATAAAACATTTTAGCCCAATGCCTGACACACTGGGTATTCTGTTCAGTAATTTTGTTCATCATTATCATCACCAATGGATTTTAATATAAAACCTTCTGATTCAATATAACAGCTGCTACTATGTGAGGTAGTTTGGATTATCCTGTCTTATAAATGAAAAAAATTGAGAATCAGGTTAAATAACTTATCTAGTATGGCACAACTTGTAAATGGTAGAACTAACAGTCAAATTCTATTTCTCTGACTCTTAATCTTTTTATTCCACTGTGCATATCAGTCTCATAAATATTCTTTTAAAAAATTGTTCTTGTTTTATTTTGGAATAGGATCTTTTTCTGTTGCCCAGGCTTATCTTGAACACCTGGACTCAAGTGATCCTTCTACCTGAGCCTCCAAGTAGTTGGGAATGTCAGCAGACTCCACCATAACTCACTATAAAGACTTAACCCAGTGATTGGGGCATGGGTATCAGTTTGGGTGGTACTGTGTCTGTTGTCCCCTTGGGCACTTTTGTCTAAATGATGCAATGCTTCTTGGTTTAGACTGTAAGTCCCTTTGGGCAGGGATGCAGGTTATCCTTTTTTATAACTCAATGTGCTGCGTGATCTAGGTGCTCAATTAATGTTGTTATGTTAGCAATAATGGATCCCAAGGTGTATTTGATTTACTTTGTGATTCTTGATTAAGTTTGGCTAATTTATAAAAGAAACCATAATGAATGGGTGCCTTGTTTTTTAAATCGTTCAGAGTCTTCAGGCCATCATAGCACTCAAAAGATTTAATTTTAGAGAATTGGCTTGCTGAACCAATCTAAATTCCTTCTCTAGAGAGCAGAAAGTGTGGGGGATGGCCTAGCATATTGGTTTTCCCGTAGCACTGCCTGTGGAAGGTGGAGCTCAGAGTCTGCCTGAGGGGCTAAGGGTCTGTGAATGTTCAGGTTGCTATAACATGTGAAGGCTGAAAAAGTATTATTATTGGTAAGGTTTGCTTGGCCAACTTAGAATTTAATGGATGAACAAAAATGGGTGAGGAAAAAAAAAAAAAAACATGAGAGGAATCTATTGCAAATATGGAGACCCGAGAGACCTGTCAACAAAATATAATATGTAGTTGCTATGGTTTGGATCTAGAATGTCCCCAAAGGCTCAAGTGTCAAAGGCTTGGTCTCCAATTCAGCAATGTTTGCAAGTGGGGCTTTTAAGAAATGATTGGATCGTGAGGCCTTTAACCTCATCTGTGGGTTAATCTATTGGTGGATTTGTAATTTGAATGGACTACTTGGAGGTGGTAGAAACTATAGGAGTTGGACCTTAGTTAGAGGGAGTGGGCTTTGTGGACTTTTTTTTTTTTTTTTTTGGTACCGGGGATTGAACTCAGGGGCACTTGACCACTGGGCCACATCCCCAGCCCTTTTTTTTTTTTTTGTATTTTATTAGAAGCAGGGTCTCACTGAGTTACTAAGTGCCTCGCCATTGCTGAGGCTGGCTTTGAACTCGCGATCCTCCTGCCTCAGCCTCCCAAAGTGCTGGGATTACAGGCGTGCACCACCGCGCCCGGCTGGCTTTGTGGACTTTATCTTGTCCCCAGCACTTCCCTCCCCATCTCTCTCTCTCTCTGTGTCTCTCTCCCTGCTGCCATAAGGTGAGCAGCTTTCCTCTGCCATGCCCTTCTGTCATGATGTTTTGAGTTTGGAACCAGCCATTGAGAACTGAGACCTCTGAAACTGTGAGTCAAAATAAATCTTTCCTTCTGAATTGTTTTTCTCAGGCATTTTATGCTAGTGGAGGAAAGCTGACTAACATACTAGTCATGTTTGGATCCTTGGCTGCATGCTCCAGAGAAAGACATTATTGAGACAGTTGGGGAACACTGAATTCAGACTGGGTATTAGTAGCAAGAATTATTGTTAATTTTGTTGGGTGTGATAATGGTGCCATTTTTTTCATTTGTTGGATGTGATAATGGTGTTATCCAAAACAAACAAGCATTCATGAGTGAAATGATTTGATGTGTGAAGTTTGCTTTTAAATGCTGCAACAGATATTAAATAAAAGGTTGGGAGAAGGGGTCATGGAAAAAAACGGCCGAGTGTGAAAGCCTTTCTATTTTTACATGTTTCAAAAGTTTCCAAGGGCTGGGGTTGTGGCTCAGCGGCAGAGCGCTCGCCTTGCACGTGTGCGGCCCGGGTTCGATCCTCAGCACCACGTAAACATAAATGCATTGCATTGTGTACAACTAAAGTAAATAAATAAATATTTAAAAAAAAATTTCCAAGAGGTGTTAGAAAAACTAGGAGGAAGTGTCACATGATCAAGCATTGGCAGGGGAATTGGGTTTTAATTCTGAAGTCATTACAGAGTTATAGATGTGTCAGCTTCAACAGACTGGCTCATAAAAACATTAGTATTTGGGGGATGCATGTTTCTTTTCAAATGCTTAGTTTTCAAAAGGCATCTATGAAAGAGCTTGGAAGAGGGCATACTATGTATAAGAAAAGCCAGGTGCCAACTGATATCTGGAGCCCTGTGCAAACAGGCTTGGCCAAGCCAGTGGGATATGGACATATTCAAAGTCTCAGTGCTGGAAGGAACAAAGCATGCACAGCCTTGAGTAAAAGATATCTCCAGAGCAAGGCATTCTAGTTCACCTGCTTTGTTCCATGTTGGCCAAAAGGCCCTTTTCAAGGACTACAACCAAGCTGCTTGCCCCCAGACCAGAGGCATTTCATTAATTTGAACCCTAGACTTTTGATTGGACTTTTGATCTGACTAATATAAACTTGGATCAAAGATTGTCAGTTATGTTTTTATGAAAGTTTGCCTGTCAAGTGAAATAATTTGAATAGGATTAGCAACTAATTGAGTACTCTAATACTTGAGAACTAGAAAAAAAACCTCAGATATCGGACTATTTTTAAAATCAGAGATGGGCAATTTTTTTTCCACAAAGGGTCAGATTACAAGTGTTTTTGGCTTTTCAGGCCTGAAGGTCTCTGACACAGCCTCAGCTCTGTGATTATAGCCTGAAAGCAGCTGTAAAACTCACATAGATGAATGTGCATGGCCATGTTCTCCAAGACTTTGTTTACAAACATAGGCAGTAGGCAGATTGGTCTCCAGGCCGTGGTTTGCAGACCCCTGCTCTAAGTCACGCTTGGCTTTGTTCCCTTAGTGCTGCCATGCCTGTTGAGCTGAGCCAACCTGACCAGGGTCTCTCCCAGGATCAGGGAGAGAGCTGAGTGTTGTGCCAGGACCACCCTGCTCTGTTGAAAGCCCCTTTGCAAGAGTTGTTTACCTGAGGCCTCATCTTTCCTGTGCTAGTTGGGGGTGAGCATATCCTCTTGGTGGAATGAGCAGAGCAGGGAACCAGAGTCACAGTGAGGGAAGCAGGTCCATCCTGTTCCCCTCCTGCTCCGGGGCCTTCACTTTGATTGCCCTTTATTTTACTTTTCTCCCAGTTCTCCTTTGCCACCTCCTCCCCCTCCTCCACCCTCTCCTTCTCTTTCTTCCTTCTGTGTATCTTTTTTTGGTGTGTGTGGTACCGGGGATTGAACCCAGAGGTGCTTAACCACTCAGGCACATCCCAGCCCTTTTTATTTTTTGAGACAGGGTCTCACTAAGTTGCTTAGAACTTTGCTGAGACTAGTCTCGAACTTGCAGTCCTCCTGCCTTTTCCTCCTGAGTCACTGGGTTTGTAGGCATGTGCCACCATGTCTGGCTTTGTCTGTATCTTTTAATTGATTTTTTTTCCCATTTACATTCAAGGTTATTATTGATAAGTATAAGTCTTAGCTGTGTTATTTTGTTAAATTTCTTACGTTTATTTTTGAATATTCCTTGGTCTTTTATTCCTCTCTTGTTGTTCGTCTTTGTAGTTTGATACTTTACTGTATTAATAAGATTTTATTCTTTCCTGTTTCTCTTGTGTGTCTGTTCTTCTGAGTTTTATACTTGTTTTCATCATGGTAGCTTTCTTTCTTTCACTTTTTGATGCAGGAGTCCAATAAGCATCCAGTAATTGGGTCAGGTGGGCTTGAATCTTCTATTTTTGCTTTTATTGGATAGTCTGTTTCCTTTTACTTCTGAAGGACAGCTTTGCTTGAAATACAACTCCTTACTTGGTATTTTGATTCTTCTCTGTGGAAGTGGAGGCCAACACTGGGCTCCTCTACTGGGCCATCTTCATAGAAACTTTTTTATTGGCTTTTTGGATACAAACAGGAATTTATTTGCCAGGAAGGATGATCGCATCATATTTCTTCTCAAAACAGTACATGTCTTCCTCTTTGCTGATTGGTTTCAGAGGTGTAGTCCATGGTCGGCCAACTCCATTGCTCTGGGCTAGAGGTGAGGTGGAGCATCATGGTGGGAGGGTATGGTGGACCAGAGCTGCTCATGGCAGCCTAGAATCAGAGGTGGTCCTGTGTTTTTCATTTCCTGTGAAGCAAGCACATGAATGTCAGACATTCCTTGAAATTGTCTCTGTTTGGAAAAGAGTTGTAAATGGCTATCTTCATCACAAAATAAGAATAAAATCACATTATAAAATTAAAAAAAAAATTTAAGACAGAAATTTTGTAATAAACCTAGGTAATAAAAGAGAAAATGGGGCTGGGTTTGTGGCTCAGTGGTAGAGCGCTCGCCTAGCACGTGCGCGCCTGGGTTCGATCCTCAGCACCACATAAAAATAAAGGCATTGTATACAACTAAAACAAATAAAATAAGTATTTTTTTTTAAAAAAGAAATATACCTTATTAAAAAAAAAATGGGGCTGGGGCTGTGACTCAGCGGTAGAACGCTCGCCTAGCACATTCACAGCCTGGGTTCCATCGTCAGCACCATGTACAAATAAACACTTTGTATACCACTAAAGCAAATAAATAAATATTTTAAAAAAAGATTGTGCAGGTTTAAAAAAATAAAGAGAAAATGGTTTTCATCTTCAAAAAGCCCATTAGTCTTAGCCCTGACGAGAAGAAGAAAAGAAGTGAGGGTACGTTGTTGGCTTCCACATTTGATGGTCATTCACCCACGAAACCAGTGTTCCTCCAGCTTTTTTCCAAGGTGCCAGGACTGTAGGAAGTACGAGGGACAGAGGCATGAAGAAGCCTTGGGACCAGCTCCTGAGATGCTCCCTGCATAGAGGGGTGGCAGACAGTGAAAGTGGTACAGAGACAGGAGAGTGAGGCAAGAGCTAGGGCACCAGGATGAGACGGGGGCCGAGTGTGCCGCGAGGAGGAGGGGGTGTGACATTGGAGTTGGGTGAGGCTGAGGAAGGCAGCCTTCTGGGCAAAGTGTGCACAGAGGCAGAGTTTTGAGACAGCTTGCTCTGTTGGATGAGGCTTGAAGAACAGGTGGGAGATGTGAAAATAAGGGGTGTATGGGAGAGAAGGACTGGGGGGAGACTGGCAGATAGGACTGGTGACTGTCAATGAAGAATCTGCTCCACCAGCCAGCGGGGTTAGACCTAACTAGGAGGCAGATGTTTTGCTGGAACTGAAGTCTTAGTAAGGCAACTCTGGCTGTGCTACAAAAGTTGTTGTTTCTTTAGGACTAATGATACGGCAATCTGTGTTCTGAGTGCTTTTAGCATTTTAACTTGAGTACAAAACCCCTATAAGACAGGTATTTTATTTTAAATATTTATTTATTTTGCTTTAGTTGTACACAATGCCTTTACTTTTACATGGTGCTGAGGATTGAACCCGGGCCGTGTATGTGCTAGGCGAGCGCTCTACCGCTGAGCCACAACCCCAGCCCAAGACAGGTATTTTTAACCTCATTTTATTGCTGAGCAGGCTCAAAAGGGGTACAGAAAGGCTAAGTAACCTGCCCCAAGTAACCCAGCTAGTAAGTGGCAGGGGTGGAATTTAAGCCAGAGACTGGCTGTAGAATTCATCTTTAGCCACTCTTCTTTGGAGGACTCATCATTCACTCATATATTTATGCATGCATGCATTCATTCACAGAACTAATGTTTATTAAGGACCTGTTGAGTCTCAGGAACTTCGTAGGCATTGTGGACACAGTGGTGAGTAAAACAAACCTGTGTTCTCCTCTCATGGAGTGATGAGTCCAGCAGCAGATATGGACATTAAATGGGTGAACATAAACTAGTGAGTTAATTTCAGGTTCTGTGAAGGACAAATAGCAGGCGAGTGTGATCAAAAGTTCCAGCACAGCGTGGCTGGAGGGATGCAGGCACTGCTTGCTTTGAGTGCCTGAGGCCTCTTGGAGCTCTGAGAGATGCTCTTGAGTTGAGATTCGAGTAAAGATGGAGATCTTCACATGAAGAGCTGGAGAAAGCGTCTAGGTGTAGTTCTTCCCTGTCAAGGACTCGGTGGAAGGCCTGTGTGTCTGGAGCGCTGTCTGTGACAGACTCTGGAGGTGGGAGGAGTAGGTGGGGCCGTACCACTCACGGGCCCTTAAGTCTGTCTTAAGGTGAAGTGTCTGCTTTTTAAATTTTTTTAAACAGTGCGGGGATCAAACTCAGCATCTTGCACATGATGGGAAGTGCGTACCCCTGAGCTACCCCAGTCTTGCAGGCCTCGCCTTGTGTTCAGGAGTCATGGGAAATCACTGGGGAATTTTAACCAGGGGAATGACTAGAACTGAGTTTCAAGAAAGGGTGGGCTGGTGGAGAAGCAAGCCAGGGATGGATAGCCCAGAGTGTTCCTGGGATCCAGTCAGTGGTTGGGATCCCATAAGGAAGACAGGTGGGAGGGCAGGGATTGGGGTTGGTAGCTGTACCTGCTGGCAAGGGAAGACTCAGGGGAAAGACTGGTCTTGTGGGAAACTGGTGTGACACCTCCACTCTCTCCAGATTGGTTCAGGTGCCCCTTCTCCTTGTTCCTGAAACGGCGTCCTGTCTCAGGTCACCTTCTAGCAGCATTTTTAAGTAGTATCGTTCCACTCATCAATACTGTGTGGACTACTGCATTCACCTTCTCTTTCTGTGTCCCCTAACTGGGTGGGTTGGCAGGAATATGGGGGTGTGTAATGACAGCGTGAAGCACATGAACTGCTTGAAGATGCAGAGTTCTTGCCTAGTAGATAACCTGAGCAAATGCTTCTTGTTGACCGCCAAGTGTAAAAGTCAGAGTCATAAATAATGACGGGTTTTGGAAGCCCTGATTAAAGCCACAAATCAAAGAGGAATTTCCATGTATGCATGGTGTAGAGAGGACAGCTGCTCATGAATTAAGTTGGTCTTTCAGCCAGCCCATTGCCTAGTGCTGGTAATAACCATCAGTAGCCCTCAAAGATTTGCAATATAAAACATCATGCGTTGGATGGATCTGCTCATATGAGAGCTAATAAATCAGCATGGGTCTTGTTAGAGAATGACATTTATATAGAGGAAGTTTGCCTGTGCAACTTGCTGTTGAAATTTAGTTAAGTCAACAAGGACCTGCAGACTTGGGGGTCAGTTCCCCTACAAAAGCCAGTAATGAGTTAAGAACATTCTTTGTCTTTTAGATGGGTTAGGTTTATCTGGGTTAGCTCATAAAGGTAGTCCCAATTTAGGAATTTGCATTAGTTCTTGTAAGCCTCTTAGAAGAACAAAACCACTTTAAATAACATGGGAATGGTTTTACTCAAGTTTCCCCCAAATCATGCAAAACCTTTCAAAGAGTTGTTCTTCAAAGAGGGCTATTGATATCCCCTAAAAATTATTTACTATAAGTTCTAATTAGTACATTCTTCTTTTTTTTAAAAAAAACACTAGTTTTGCAAATAGGACTTATCAGCTTCTTAGCTACCCCTAACCTATCTTCTGACAGTTTGAGTTGGACATGACATAGTGGACCATGCCTGTCATGTGTTCTCTATCCAGAGTTCCCCTAGCATGGTGTCAGAGACAGAATATTGGGTCATATGGGTGATTGGTCTGGCCCGGGGTGTCATATCTCACCCAGAGTTATGGTGCCAGGATGACATGTTGAATGGAGAGTCGTAAATCCTGGGAATGCCTGAGAAGGGGTTCTTGATGAAAATGCTTTCCGGGATGGATGTGTCCTCCTGTGCTGTCTCCAGCTCCAGCCCTGTTCATGTCTGGGACAGAAAAGTATCTCACAGGCTATGTTTTATTGTGTTTATTTTTTCTCACCTTTTCACTTAAAACCAGTTTTAGTCAGGGCGTGGTGGCGTTCTGTGAAGTCTCCAGTGTCCCTGAGCCACTTCAAGGCAGCAGACTTGCCTCTGCTGTGCTCAGGCCTTTGTCTGGAGTGTTGTTCTCCCTTCCCTAGATCCTTTCTTTTCCCATGTGGAAGATTCTCACTTCAAGGCCCACCTGGGACCCTGCTTCTGTTGGGGAGATGTTCTCATCTCTGCCCTCTTCCCAGTGGAGCATGTCTCCTCCCAGCAGTTTCCCATGGCTCTTGCCATCTTGCCATTGTGGTTTGTTGGGCATGAGATGACTTTTATTCCCTGAGAGCTTTCAGAACCTGGGGCCCTGTCTGTTTGCCTCTGGATCCCCAGTGCTCTGTTGTGTCTGGTTTACTGTGGAAGTTAGCCATGGCGGGGAGGTTTGCTACTAACAGGCCTTCTGCTCTCAGCCTGATCTTTTGATTCTTTTCTTGCTGTAAAATAATCTATAACGTTTCTTTTCTTTCTCTTTTTGTTAGATTATGTCTACTGTGCTTTGAGCCTGTGAAACACATTCACCTAACATCAGACTTAGAATATTAATTTGTACTTAGCCTTAGACAGATTGATGTCTCGTAAAAAGCAGGCAAAAACTCAAGGGTTCAAAGTGTGTTTTGCTACAGCCTTCTCGTCTGATTTATTTTATGCTCCAGATTGTTTTAAATGTTGAAGGTACTGACAGTATTCATTAATTTTGGTAGATAACCCTTGAGTGACTGGTTACCTTAGAGGAAGGTAAATCCTTTTTCTGTATTGCAGGATTCCCAAGTATGTTTTTCTGGTGGACTTTTTAATCAGAGAAGGGCTTTGGTTTGTTTGTTTTTTTGTTTCTTAAAAACATATTCACCTGGCATCAGGTGTTATTCTTTGAAAACAGGGCAGGACCTACTGATCCTGATTTTGGTTATATGAACTCTGAATCACCTGTTCGGGTCAGATGGTAGAGGTGAGCTATGTCTTAGCTATTGGAGTTTTAGACTTGGACTTCCTGGTGGAAGCCTGGAGCACTGGACTATAGGGATGTTGGGCACAGTTCAGGGAAACTGGGCAGCCTGTGTGTGTGTGTGCAGCACAGGGGACAGGGACGCCAGCAAGGGCCACAGACCTGCATATCACACTCATACTTCTTCTAGGTCCTTCTGCAACTGTCCTTTGCTAATTTAAATTATTAATCCTTTTTTGGTAGAATCAGTGATGTCCCACGTAAACTTGCCAGTGAAGCTATATGTGGCAGTTTATTATAGTATCGATGCAAATGAAAACAAAACATGATCAATATTGGTTTATTTTATACTTTAAACTGGACCAAGAAAGCATGGAGTTATTATTGGAAATGATTATCTTCAGAAAACTTTACTTCTCTGCATTATGTTGGGCTTTCATGAATGGAGTTAGTAACTCCCCTCGCACCAAATGTAAAAAATACAATGAAAACAATTTGAACAAGGAATGATTTATATGCTATTTCATATTTCATTCTTGACATGAACCTTAAGATTCCTGACGTTCATGTGTGGCCTAGAGTTGTCGCGTCCTAGAACGATGGACTGCTCGTGATGCTACCATGTGGCCCTAGACCCCTTTTTCCTGCCAGTAGCTACCAGATAATATATCATCTTAGCAGTGCCCAGAAATGTCAATTCTAGAAAACCCTTAAGAGAGCAGGCTTCATTTTATGTGCTACTTTCATTGTCAGGGGACACAGCAAACTAGCGCGGCAGATTTTTACCATTCGTCCCTTCACTCAGCAACTTTTATTGAGTGCTTGCCGTGCCAGGCCTATCAATGAGTTGATCTAGATTCTTGATCTGGGGGTGAGGGAGTGGGGAGTGGACACAGGAGATCAACACTAAACATAGAAAGTAAAGTTGTTTTTTGTGTTGCTTTAGAAGGTGAGGACTTCTCTGGAAAAACTGAAAAGTAGATCTGGGTAAGGGGGGTATCGAGGAGGGACTTGCAGTTTCAAAAGAAGGTGGAAGACCTCCCTGAGAGGAGGATGAACAAGCAAAGATTTATACAGAGAGGAAAGTGACGGGAGAAGACATCTTGGAGAGGAGAGTTCCAGGCCATGGGAACAGCCAGCGCCCAGGCTCTTGTCCGGGAGGTGACTAACTGTGTGGGGATAGTCCTAAGGTCCTGTGCCTGTGGTGATGGAGAGGAGGGGAGGTGGGAGCTCCCTGGTAAGCAGGCAGGTAACCAGCGCAGGACACCTTCCTCCTCCAGGTGCTTTTCGGTAGGGTGATTTTGCCATACCTCCTACCCTAGTGAGTTAGTTTTGATTGTCAAAGCTGGGGGAGAGTGCTCCTGGTGCACGGTAGGTAGAAGCCAGGGCTGCTGCTGAAATCTTACAGTGCACACCCCCACATCAAAGAAGGTCAGTAGTGCTGAGGCTGAGAAACCTGTTTGATTATTACATAGTTCATAGGCTGTTGATTGATTTAGTTTGTCTTTGAAGACTTGACCAAAAAAAAAAAAAAAAAAAAAAAATCATGGGAAGAGGTTATTAATCACAGTAGTTGCAATTGACATTGAAGCTAATGTTGGCTATTTTCATTCACTGGGAGGAAAGAAAGTTCATATCTTGTACATTTTAGTAAATCCTGGTGCTTTTAAGGAGTAATTTCAAAAAACTAAAAACAAACTCATATACTGTTTATAAGTAAGTAGTGGTAATCTAATTTGAACTCAAGTAGGATCTTCAGATTTTGAAAAGGTCCAGGATATTGATCCACAAAAGGGAATATGTTTACTTATATGAAAAAAAAAGATTTTTCAGTATTTAGAATAAAAGGTATTTGCATATGAACATGAGATTATTGTTAAAAATAGTTTTTTTTGATTTGCACCCATCCAGATTTTTCAGAAAACAGTCATTTGTGTGCCACTTTTACAGTTTTTACCTTGTCTGTGTATTACCTATATTTTTCTTTACATAAAATAATTTCTTTCATTTAAAACCATTTGGGGAAACTTTTATTCATTGCTCTAAATGAAACTTAACATAATATACCATAAAACAGAAATAAATAACATTATTAAGTTACTAGGTAGATGCAGTTGCCTTCAGTGATTCCAAACAAGAGACTGAATTCAAAGGCAGATTACCAGTCCTAGGGAAATGTGTGGGACATGCTGGTATCAAAGGAAACTTGCTTTTACTGCATTTCATTATGTAATTGTCACAGATTTTGTTAAAAATTTTTTTGCAAAAACGTAAGGTGTGGCCATTATGTGAAGCTTTTTTGAAAAAAATTGTGCTGATATTACTTAAAAATAGTTTATTTACACTAGGCACAGTGGCACACACCTGTAATCCCAGCATTTGGAGGCCGAGGCAGGAGGATCGCGAGTTCAAAGCCAGCCTCAGCAATGGCGAGGCACTTAGCAACTAACTCAGTGAGACCCTGTCTCTAATAAAATACAAAAAAGGGCTGGGGATGTGGCTCAGTGGTCGAGTGCCCCTGACTTCAGTCCCTGGTACCAAAATAAATAAATAAATAAATAGCTTATTACTAAATTGTCTTTGGTGCAAGATGAGGATATATGGGAATACTGTGAATATATATTAAAATTGAATAGTCCAAATTGATGCACATCTTTCTTCATGACAGTTAAGTATGTTTTTCTGCTCTGAAAAAAAATTAACACATTAGTTATTGATCTGTGTATTATTTATTTATTAATAAAGTAAATATGATTTTTGAAAAAATTTTTAAATGTTCTGCATAAATGTTAATGTAGTTTAGGCCATCCAAAAGACAGAGTCAACATTAAGTCATGGTCCAGGATTATATAAATGAGAAATAAATACAAGGTTTATGGTTCTTCACATAGTTGAAGCACTAATGATTGAGAAAATTTACTAAAGTTTTGCGAAGTGTGGACTTGGAAAATTTAAACTTTTGTGTCCAACAATTTTACACTGCTACCGTTGGTTTTGTTATCCAACACCATCCTCTGGGCCACTCATGAAGTGTGCTCACTGTTAACACTGCAGCCTCTACACAAACTGTGCGATTTGGCTTCCAATACACCAGTAGCTAGCTCTGAGAGTTGCAGGCTCATGGTTCTCACATCCGATGATAATACTGACTTTCTGCAGCTAGACTTGGAGGTCCTTTAAATACTTGGACTGTGTCATATAATGTCCGGCACACAGCAGACACTTAATAAATGTCCATTTCTATGGAAAGTAGTCTCCTTGAGCCTTTGATTACCAGGATTCAATCCATGAGAATCCAGCAGCCTCAGAGAAGGAAGAGAAAGTCTAACTTATTTCATCTTCATTCCCGAAGGATAATTCACCGAATATCAAGTTCTGTGTTGGCAGTTTTTTCTTTTAATTCCTCTAATGAAATGGTTTTCACTGTCTTCTGCTTCCACTCTTTCTGATGAGGAGTCAGAAATCATTCAGATTATTATTCTATGAATGTAATTTTTTTCCTGCTGCTTTGAAAATTACCTTATCTGGTTATTGGTAGTTTGAGTATGATGTGTCTAAGTGAAGTTTTCTGTGTATTTGTCCCCTTGGGGTTTATTAAGATTCCTTATTTTAGACACTTATGTCTTTCACAAAATTTGGGAAATTTCTGGTCATTTTTTTGTCATCTCCATCTTCTTTAAGTCACTTTAGTGAATTTTAATATTTCATATATTGTTTCTATTCTAGAATTTCTATTTGGTGCCTTCAAATAACACTTATTTGTTGAGAATTTTCATCTTTCCATTCACACAGGCACATTTTTATTTTTTACTTTTATAACCATTATTAAAATCCTTGTGTGTAATTCCAACATTTGAGAATCAGTCTGTTTTGATTTTCATCTTTTCAACTAGTTGATGTTTTCCTATTTACTTTTTATCCTAGTTTTAGATTTTAACCTGGATATTATGAATGTTATGTGTTGTAGAATATCTGGATTCTGTGTATGGGTCCAAAGAGTATTGTTTTTTTTTTTTTTTTTTTTTGCGTTATTTCACTTTATTCCAGACAAAATTTCCATTAGAATATTTCTACAAATACATTTGCAACAAAATAAACCACAAAAGGCGAGTATTGGTTTTTTAAAAAAAATTATTAGTTACTTAGATCAACTGAGGTGATAGATATGTTAATTTTTCTTTCATATAGAGGATAATACCCCCAAATCTCAGTTTAGTTCTTTAGTCTTAGCTGTGCTGCACTGAGTTTGCCATACAAACTGCATCAGGTTTAGGGATCAAATCATGACTTGGGCAGGGTTTAATGGAGAGGGTTTCCCTCTTTGAATTTCTCCTTTCTAAAATTGCTTCAGTCTTCCTTCCCCAAATTTTCTAGTGCTTATGGTTGTCCTGAACACTGGAGATAAAAACATAAACTGAAATTTCCATGGGGGAAGTGGCCCATTGGCCCAAGCCTATCTATCATAAACAATATCAGTAATGTAATGTACTCAATGACTTAATAATACAGAACTTACTTGTGCCAGGTGTTGTATGTGTCTGTCATCTGTCTGTTTCTCTTATGTCATTGAGCCTGTCCTTCAGCAGTCCTCTGAGTCAGGTATTTTCATACGCCCTTCAAGCTGAGGAAATCAAGAATCAGCTGAGATATTTATCCAAGGTTACATATCTAATAAGTCCATAGCTGTATGTCAGAACCAGTTCTGATTCAAGGCCTCTCAGTCCTACTAATTATAGTTATTTCTCTAGTACTTTTCAGTAAGAAATTTGGGAATTAAGCTTTTTAATTTTTCTGTTTTTGTTAATCTTTGGTGTTTTGCAGTGCATCTGGGTATGGATTTGTTATTAAATATTCAGGTTACATTTGTACTTAAAATTGAGTGTTCATGTTTTTTTCTTTTTTCAGTTCTGCAAAGTTATTAGCCATCACGTCTTTGTGCCCCTTCCCATGTTCCTTATCTCTGTGGGGATTCCTGTTGGAGTTCTCCTGGGCCTACCATCCTGTTCTTCATGGGTCCTTTTGCTGTCCATAGTTTCCATTCTTTACCTCTCTGTGCAGCACTCTGAATGGTTTGGCAGATCAGCCTTCCAGCTCCCAGCTTTCTCTTGAGCTGTGTCTATTCTGCTGCTTCTGCCAGTTACTGAAATATTAATTACATTATCTTTATTTTCAGTTTTTACTTGATCTTTTTTGGATGTGTCTTCCCCTCCCCCATTTTCCTTTTTGATCATGATGTCAATTTAAAAAAATCTTATTCTAAGTATATTTTTTGATAATCTCTTTCACGTTTGATATTTCTAATCTTGAAGTATGAACTCTTGTTTGTTTTCAGTGTTAACACTTCCTGGTAATGGTTTGGAGCCACATGTGGTGTGGTGTGCAATGTTCATTGTCTTTCGGGTGGTTTTATGAAGTTCCATGTGTCTGGGCTATGCAAAGGTTTCTTTGGAACACTTTCCCGTTTTCTTCTGCTGGGATGCCTGGGACTTTCTCATGAGTCTGGACAGCAATTGTCTTGGTAGGCTAGGGCTCCTGTACTTTGGGGGAGTGTAGATTTGGACTCTATGCCTAGGCTGTGCAGGCCTCTTGGTTTCCATGTTCTCAGGAGTGTCTCCACCACCTAGATGGACAGCTTCCCTATATTGGGCCTTGATTTCAGTTCATTTTCTGTATCTTTCATCTCCACATGGGTGGGTATCTAGGTCTTAAATGCTGCCCATGAGGTGTCACCTTCTGCTGACTGCCTTCTCTTTGATTTCTGTCTTCCTTTCTGGCCTTGGGGATTTTCTTCTCTCCTCCTCTCTCACTCTGTTTTAAAATATTAAATTGGGGGTGGTGGTGGGGGGTATGTGGGTAGTCTCTTCAACTCCATTTTCATGTTGTTGCAAGTCTCAGTAACTTGGATTTGAGCCTTGTCATCCAAAGCCCATGCACCTCTAGGACATTATACTGGGCTAGGGTAGTGACCATGAGGAGTGGAAAAATGGGACTAGAGAGCAGAATGGCCATTTATTACTTCTTACTGTGAGATAACTATTTGCTAGAAGGCTGAGATATCCAGACTGATAGGTTAGTAGCTTCCTTCTGGACAGAGTATAGAGTAAGAGGGTGACCGTGCTTTCCAGGGTCACTCAGGCAAATAGGATCTTACTGGCTAACATGCACAGCCTGGGGATTTTCATGTATATTCTTACATGCCTTTATGAAAAAATGAAGGTGTCCCTGAAGGTTACGCAGCTCCCTGTGGTCTTACAACTGTTCTGTGTTCTTTTGGATTTTTTTTTTTTTAAATATTTTATTAGTTGTAGGTGGACATAGCACTTTCCATTTTATTTATGTGGTGCTGAATATCGAACCCAGGGCCCCACACATGCGAGACGAGTGCTCCACCGCTGAGCCCCAGCCGCAGCCCCTGTTCTTTGGATCTTAATTGGGGATCTCAAGGAAAGTGTTCAGACCACAAGGTGACTTTATAAAATGGAGTCAGAGCAAGGGAGTTCAGTCCTCTGAAGAGATTTTTCTGTCACATTGGTGTCACCACCTTGCTGAGAATTCACTGTAGCCTCCATGATGCCTGGCTTGGAAAGAAGAGAAGAATGGGCAGATATTACGTTTTCTTATTATTATTTCTTTCTTTCTTTTTTTTTTTTTTTTTTTTGGTACCGGGGATTGAACTCAGCGGCACTACACCACTGGGCCACATCCCCAGCCCTTTTTTGTATTTTATTAGAGACAGGGTCTCACTGAGTTGCTAAGTGCCTCGCCATTGCTGAGGCTGGCTTTGAACTCGCGATCCTCCTGACTCAGCCTCCCAAAGTGCTGGGATTACAGGCGTGCGCCACCGCGCCCGGCTTATTATTTCTTTTTTTAAAAATTATTTATTTACTTATTCATAATGCACAAGTATAGTATCTTTTTACATACAACTGCTTGTATACAAAGTATATAAGTATCATTCAGATCTTCAATCATGCATTTAGGATAATGATATCTATCTCATTCAACCACCAATTTTTTCCCCTCCCCCCCACTTCTTATTATTTTTAAAGTCACCTTAATTGATGTATAGTTCACACACAATAAAATGCACCAAAATTTAATTCATTAAAACGAGTCTTCACAAGGGGCTGGGGCTATGGCTCAGCAGTAGAGTGCTTGTCTTGCATATGTGAGGCCCTGGGTTCGGTCCTCAGCACCACATAAATAAAATAAATGTATTGTGTCCACCTAGAACTAAAAAAAAAAAAAGTCTAAAAAATTGATTTTTAACAAAATACAGAGTTTGCGATCACAACCACATTACAGGATATAAAACATTGCCCAGCACTCTGGGAAGTCTCATGCTCACCTACGGGTGCACCTGTCCCCTGCCTGGATCCCCGACAGTGGGGCTGTGCTCAGTGCGGCAGTGTCTTCTTCCCTGCAGTTTCCTGTTAGCAGCGCTGTGCAGGATCCTGTCTCTTTCCCTTGGCGTACCTTTTCTGAGCTGCGTCTGGTTGTTGCACATCAGCAACTGCTGAGAAGCATCCCATTATATGGATGCACAATTTGTTTATTCATTTAGAAGTCGATGGATGTTTTGTTTATTTCTAGGTTTGGGCTATTAGAAATAAAGCTGTTATGAACATACAAGTCTTTGTGTTCACTCAAGTCCATTTCTCTGGGGTAAACACACAAGAGTGGGGATTACTAGATTGCGTGGTAAGTGTGTATTTAGTTTTTTAAGAAGTTGCCAACCATTTAGTAGCTGCACCGCTTTGCCTTTCCACTCACAGTGTATGAGAGATCCAGTTGCTCAGTGTCTTTGCTCACATATTTAACATGGTCAACTAAAAAAAATAGCCTTTCTGGCCTTCACTGTAGTTTTAATTGATATTTCCTTCTCTGATAATGATATTTTACATCTTTTCCTGTGCTTAACTATCATTTATATATATTCTCTGTTATGATGTCTGTTCAAGTCTGTACCTGTTTTGGAATCAAGCCCTTAAGAGATTTTTCTATAGTGTATATACAAATCCTTTATATGTTTTGCAAATATTTTCTTCCCAGTCTGTGTCTCAGTTTTCCATTTTCTTATTTTAAAGAACAAAAGTTCTTGATTTCAATCAAGTTTAATTCACCAGTATTTAGTTATGCCACACGATTTGTATGCCCTCTCTAAGAAACCTTTGCCTTACCCAAGAGCACAGTATTTTCTTCTAGAAATTTTATTTTTTGGATTTTTGTCAGTGAAAGATTTGAGTTTTTTTTTTTAAATATTTATTTATTTGCTTTAGTTGTACACAATGTGTTTATTTGTATGTGGTGCTGAGGATCGAACCCGGGCCGCGCACGTGCTAGGCGAGCGCTTTACCGCTGAGCCACAACCCCAGCCCGAAAGATTTGAGTTCTTTATGTTACTTAAGGATTAAGTTCATTCCACCTCCCACGTGTATTCAGCTGTTCTAGTACTGCTGGCTGAAGAGATTGTCCTTTCTCTACTGAATTACCTTGGCAGCTTTGTAAAAAAACAAATTGACCTTAGATTTGTGGGTCCCTTTATGAATTTTCTATTAATCTACATGTTCATCCTTAAATCAATATCACAGTGTCATGAGCGCATATTTTTCCTGAGTCATTCTACTTGGTTCTTCTTTTTCAAAATTGTTTTGGTTATTTCAGGTCCTTTGAGTTTTCATATACATTTAGAATCAGCGTATCGATTTCTACCAAACTAATTTCTGGGTTTTTATTATTTACTTTTGGTACTTGGGATTGAACCCAGAGGCACTTTACCACTAAGCTATATCCCCAGCCCTTTTTATTTTTTATTTTGAGATAGGGTCTAGCTAAGTTGCTTAAGGCCTCACTGAATTGCTGAGGCTGGCCTTGAACTTGCAATCCTCTTGCCTCAGGCTCCTTAGTCTCTGGGATTATAGATGTGTGCCATTGCTGGGCTATTTATTGGTATAAAATGGGGTTTGTAGGTAAATTTGGGAAGAGTTGACTAAACAAAATTGAGTCTTCTGATCTAAGAAATTGGCTTAATGTCATTAAAAATTTGTTTTAACATTTCTCTGATTATAGGATTTGCAAATATTTTGTTAAATTTATCTGTCATGATAAACTTATTTTTCATATTTTTGACACCTTCATAAATGGTATTTAAAAAGTTCTAATGCCCAGCAGTGGGGTGCTGGCATCCAGTTGCTTTCCACCTGTGTATTTTCTTGTGTCCTGCATCTTGAAACCTGACTCACTCTTCTTCTCACTGCTCCTTGGAGTTCCACCAGGGTCTTCAGCATGCTATTTAGGCTTGAAGACAGTTTGACTTTGTCCTTGCCATCTGTTTTGTTTTCATGTCTCCCTGCAGTTTTACTTCTGCATGTGTTATGAACCCCACATTATTTTTGCTTTAATAGTTACCTTCCGAAGAGATTGTAAAGAATGAGAAGAATTGTCACTATATTACCCATACACCTGCCATTCGCACGCCTCTTTCTCTGTTCAAGTAGCATCAGCTTTCAATCTGGAACTTCCTTAACTTTTTTCATAGGTGTGTGGCAGTGAGTTCTTTAAGCTTTTGCTTATATTATTATTATTATTATTAGGTACCAGGGATTGAACCCAGGCCACTTGACCTATCTCTTAGCCATATCGCCAGTCCTTTTTAAATATTTTATTTACAGACTGAGTCTCACTAAGTTGCTTAGGGTCTCACTAATTGCTGAGGCTTTTTTTTTAATATATTTTTTAATTGTAGGTGGACACAAATACCTTTATTTTATTTATGTGGTGCTGAGGATCAAACCCAGGGCCTCACACTTGGGAGACGAGTGCTGTACCTGCTGTACCGCTGAGCCATAGCCCTTGAGGCTGGCTTTGACCTTGCAATCCTCCTGCCTCAGCCTCCTGAGCCACTGGGATTATGGGCATGTGCCACCGCACCTGGCTAGCTTTTGCTTATTTTAAAATGTCTGTATTTCCCTTTACAATTTGGAAGGTATTTCTCCAGGTGAAGAATTCTGGTCAATGTCTTTTCTTTCAGTGCCATAAAGACACCTTCCTACTTTCTTCTTCACTGCACATTTCTTGATAAGTTTGCTGTTATTCTTTCTTTATTTCTCCATTTTTAATGTAATGTGTCTTTTTCTTCTTGAACTGCACTCAAGGTTTTTCTTACACATGCAATTATCATTTGTCAACGAAATGTAAAATAGACATTTTAAAGGAGACCTCTCTGTCCCTGGTTTGCAGCCATTTACCAGTAGCCCTGGTGTGGGACTGCGATGTGCTTGTCTGCTTGGGATCTTGGAGTTCCGCGCTCTGTGTGCTTATAGTCCCTGGCAGATTTTTAAAAGCTGGCCATTCCTCTCTTTTTTTGCTTCCATCTCTTCTCTTCTCCTTTCTCTTAAGGTCCTGTCATACTGCCTGGCCCTGTCTGCAGATGACTGGTACTTTATTCTTTTTTTCCTTTGTTTTGTCTTCTTTTCTTTTGTGCTTCACTTTGGAAAGCTTCTATTGCTATGCCTTGAGTTCTCTCATTTTTATCAGTTGTGTAATCTTCTGTTGATTTCTTTCAGTCTATCTTTTAATTTATTGTGTTTTTCATAGCTCAAGTGCATACTTAATTAAGTCTTATTTGCATTTCTGTCCTCAAAAATCATCATCTGGAGTATATAGGACATTCTTTTAATTGCTCTGTAGAGAGACTTTTCTGTTAATTTAACCAACTCTGACATTTATGGAAACTTTTTCTTTTCCTTTTTCTTCACTTTTCCTGGCTTTGGTCATATTGTCTGATTTCTTACATGCTTGGTAATATTTCATCGGATGCTAGACTTCAAGAATCATGTGTGGTTGTTTGCTGGATTTTGCTGTATAATTGCTATCAATCCAGTCATATGTATTTCCTTAGGATGTGTAGTGAATTGGGGGTAGTTGGAGTCTACTGAGACTTGTTTACAAGCACTCCAGGGCAGTGCTGGAGAAAGTGCTCGTGGGGACTGGTCCAGCCCTGCCACTCGGTAGACACCCTGTTTAGAGCTCCTCTGTCTGCAGCTAAGTCTCTTTGGGACCTCGCTGCCAATCACTGCTGTTCTTGCTGTGTCTCTGCTGCGCTGCTCCTTCCCAACCAAATCCTAACCTCCTGGACTCTTCAGTTTTTGGTTTCCCTTGGTAGAAACCAGACTTAGGTGTTTGTAGCTGTAATCCCAGGGCTCCCTGTGTATCCATTAGGGATCGTATCCTTTCTCTGAGTGATTGTATTCCGCACTGTCCAAAACTGCTGCTCCATTCATTTTTTTCTGGTTTTCTACTTGTGTAAGCTGCGGTCAGTGTCGCCCCCCCCCCCTTTTTTTTGTGGTACTGGGGATTGAACTCAGGGGCACTTGACCACTGGGCCACATCCCCAGCCCTTTTTTGTATTTTTTTATTTAGAGACAGGGTCTCACTGAGCTGCTAAGTGCCTCGCCATTGCTGAGGCTGGCTTTGAACTCGCGATCCTCCTGCCTCAGCCTCCCAAAGTGCTGGGATTACAGGCGTGCGCCACCGCGCCCGGCCGCCCCTTTTTTATCACCGGGCTCTTCTTGGCCCACCATCACCCTTCCCATGGCACTGTTGTTTTTTCCAGTGTTCGTTTGACTAGCTCTTCCTGCATAGCTGTGGTCTGATGCTGGGCTGGATGCAGGCCATTCCCAGTGGGCTGTGGTCCACTCCTCTGCCTGTCCATGCAAGGAGAGGTCATCCAGGCACATTCTTAGGGTTCTTCCTGCTGCTTTATCTTATGGTCTATAACATTCACTTTTTCAGTATTTTCATAAATTTCTTTTGGTGGTGTCAGCCCTTCATTTAACGTTCTTTTGTTGATAACTCACTCCCAATTAGATGCTGCTCGGGGGCTGGGGTGCTTCGGGGACTCTCAGAGCAGTGGGCACAGATGTGATGCCACCACAGAACCCTGTGCCAACACTTCTGCAGCCAATGTTAGGAAGGAAGAGCCCACAGCCCCAGGAAAGGCAGTAGCGGGAGATTGACCTCTTGGGGCATGGGAAAGGCTCTTTGGGACAAGAATTCTCAAACTGGGGTGAAAGAAGTGAGTGTCTCAGGCCATTGGTAGAGCAGGTACAGGATCATTGAGATGGAGGATTTGGGTGCATTTGAAGTACTATAGGAGCTGGGTGCAGTGGTGCATGCCTGTCATCCCAGTGGCTCGGGAGGCTGAGGCAGGAGGATTTCAGGTTCAAAGCTAGCCTCAGCAACAGCAAGGCACTAAGCAACTCAGTGAGACCCTGTCTCTAAATAAAATACAAAATAGGGCTAGGGATGTGGCTCAGTGGGCGAGCGCCCCTGAGTTCAATTCCCGGTACCAAAACAAAACAAAAAACAAACAATAAAACTATAGGAAGGGCACTGTGCTTACTCTGGCAGTGTAGCATGGTGCAGTGTCTGTAGTCTGAATGTGAGTTCAAATTCTGACCCCAATTTTCTAGCTGTGTAACCTTTTGCGGTTTTCTTAACCTCTCTGAGATTTTTTTAATAGAAACATGGGAATAATATGGTTGATGTCGAGATTTAACAAACCACTGCTACACAAAATGCCCTTAGCACAGTTCCTCGCTTAGGAAATAACCAATACGGGTTAATTATTATCCAGTATTTTATTGCTTATAGATGTTATTTCCTTCTTTTATGTAGCTAGTATAGTAGAAGAGCTAATATTCTGCAATAATAGCTACTCTTTTGAGGGACTAATTGCCAGGGTCTTTAGTTCCTGATTAAGCAGAGTTTCTTGCAGAGTCTGTGGTATTTTTCTGGTTATTTTCTGTTACCTTAAAACATCAAGGTAGGTCATAAGCCAAGAGTACATGGTGGGCCTCGAGGCTGCTTCTGTGTGAGGAGTTTGGAGTGTACTGCGTAGGGGTCTCTCCTGACCCAAAGTGGCCCTGAGCCTGGCACACTGCACTGCTGCTCTGTGCCTGTCCTTTTCTGAGTCCCCTCCGTGCAGGTCTGCAGGTGCTCTGCACTTGCCTGTGCTGGAGGCTGCATGTTCCTTCTGGGCCCTTAGAAACATGTCCTGTGAATGCTCGTTGGGCTTGGCTGTGACCCAGAGGGGCCATGCTCATCTGAGATGGTGATCCTGCAGAGAAACCACATATTTTGATTGTGTCGCACATATTTTTTTACATATGTATAATTCTTTATTAAAATTCTCCAAGTAACTATTTTACAGTGTGCATTTTTAATAAGTTCTTATTACTAGCTTAACAGAATTAGTTGAGAAAAATGTGGTTATTATTCCAGAGAAAAGTAAGCACCTAGGCACCAGGTTGTCATTTCTATTTTAAACTCTTATCAATTACTGCCTAAATTGACCCTGGTTTTCTTGTCTGCTGGGTAGAACCCCCTGCGTGGGGCTGCCGCAGTGCTCCTGGGCAGCTCTCTGATTTTCAGGGCAGGGAATAGTAGGAGGCATTTACACCTCCATAGCAGGTGCGATTGATCTTCCCAGAACTAACTATGGAGGCAGTTCTTTTGCCAAAACTAGCCTCAGGGAGGTGTTTGGCAGTCTGTTTCTCTATCTTTTATTCTTTTAGGTCAGAAATGGAAAGGCTGGGTGGTGAGAGGAGGAGGAGGGCAGGCTCTGTAGTGTGTGTTTCTCTTTATTGTGCCTGACTCCAGCCAGGCTCTCTTTCAAACAGTTCGAGTCCTCTTGATAATTGGATTTCAAATCCAGGCAGCTCCCCACCTGCCTTGTCCTTTCAGTTGATGCCCTCTTCTCCAGCCGGAATGGAATGAGGGGTGTCTGCTTAACAGAAAGAAAGAACTGGTCATATGGGGGAATTCTTTTAAAAAGTTGCCCATATTTTCTAATATGAATAAGACGCATATCTATATGCCAGTGTGATCTGAGCCAAGGCCTTGTCTAGGCCTTAGGACCTTCTCCTTTCTCCGCAGCCTCTCCTCTGCCTATAGGTTCCATGTCTTATGTGGAGTGAGAAGATTTGTGCTAGAAACATGAATGTAAACCCTTGTGTTTACGGAATTTTCCACGTGTTTTACCCACACCAAATTCTTCTACAGCTGTATTTTAGTGATTCATCTTTGTTGAATCTTTCTGAAGAATTCAAACTAATGTTCAGGAATACAACTTTCTTTTGACAGTTGTGTCACTGGTTTACACAATATCCCACTGTAGAGAAGGGAAAGGGTCCTCGGGCCTAGACAAAGCCTTCGCTCAGATCACACTGGCATATGGATATACATCTTATTCATATTAGAAAATATGGGCAATGTTTTAAAAGAATTCCCCCATATGTAGGAGGGGTAACTGGCATAAGCAGGCTTGGGAGCACAGGTAAGTCCCTTGTTGTGGGCAGATCACTCCTCTGGGTTATCTGGGCTATGTACTAGCCTACTTTGCTGGGGACAAATGAGATGAGTGACTGAGGGAAAGCTGCTTAGCCTTTCTGGGTACTAGTTTGCTCATGCTGGTAGTTTTGGCTTGGTTGAGTTGATATGGAAATTGAGCCCTACCTGCAAGGTGCTGTCCTGCCCCAGGTCATCACACCTGCTCAAAAATGCAGCTCCTCTGACCTTGCCATTCCTGGAGAGCAGCCTCTCAGCTTTGAGTTCATTATTCCCTGGGTTCATAGAATGGCTGGAAAGATTAGGTGATTGGCTATGGGCTTCCTTGATGAAATGCATGGCTTTGAAGTGAATTTATTATGTGTTTGTGTTAGTCAGCTTAGTGTTTCTGTGACCAGAATACCTGAGACATCAATTTAGAGAAGGGAGGATGTATTTTGGCTCATGGTTTAAAGGTCTTGGTCCATGGTTGTCTTGGCTCCATTACTTTGGGCTTGACATGAGGCAGACCATCAGAGCAGAAGGATCGGGTGGAGGAAAGCTGCTCGACTCACAGTAGCCAGGAAGCAGGGAGTGATGGTGGGAGAGGCCCTGGGACAAGATATACCTTCCAATGTATGCCTCTAGTGACCTGCTTCCTTCAACTAGGCCTCAATTCCTAAAGTTTTCACTACCTCCACTAATGTCATCAGTCAGTTAATTAATTCTTCAGTGGATTAATTTGTTGATGAGGTTAGAGTCCTTATGATCTAATCACTTCTTTAAATTCCCTTGTCTAAAATTGCTGCTTTGAGGACCAAGCCTAAAACACATGAGCCTTTGGGGGACAGTCCAAACCGTGGCAGTGTTTAGTGAGCGTCTACTATGTGTCAGGCATTGTGCTGACACACACCGAGGAACAGTGGTAACTGGATGCAGTCCTGCCCACAGGAGCTTCTGTCATCGAAGAATTTGTTGCACACAGCAGTGAAATATGACATGGCAGCAGGTCAGTCCAGGTTGCCACCACCTAGAGCATTTGAGGTGAGCACAGTGAGCATGAAAGCCTTTCTAGAGAGGCTGCACCTCAGCTAAGACTTCATAGCCAAGAGGAGAAGAACACCCAGTTCAGATGGACCAAAGCATGGGATACATAAAGGGTGGTAGCCAGTGGTCAGGGTTGGCCAGAACCACAGGTCTTCGTGTGTGTGAGGTCTTGTGTTCCGCATCCTGAAGAGGTGTGAGATGGGAACATACCCAGCCCTTTTTATTTTTTTCTTCTGAGACAGGGTCTCACTAAGGTGCTGAGGCTGGCCTCAAGCTTGTGAGCCTCCCGAGCAGCTGGGATCATAGGCATGCACCACTGTGACTAGCCTGAGAGTGGCTTTAAAGTCTTTCCTTTACCCTGTAGATGAATTCGAAGATCATAGTAAGATTGGGACAACATGAGGATAACAACCTTCTTGGACCTTCCAGGCCAGGACCACCTGCCCGCTCTGGTGCACCTGGAATCTTTAACTGGTAAGCACGGCCACAGCCCTCTGCTATGTGTGGCTTATGATGGCGCCGGGGCCACCTTGCTGCTAAGGCTCAGAGGGCTTATGGCTAGGGTGGCATACAGGTTGTGTCCCCGAGGCCTGGCTCTCTGAATGATGCTACCTTATCAGCTGTTATGATGCTGTGGCCCAGAGCTTTCTGCTGTGGAGACCTGTGTGTATTGTGAGTTTTGGTTCCAGGTAGTTGATTTTTTATGCTAATGTAATCGTGCCATTTCTTAAACTTTCTAATTATTGCTGATATGTGAAGCTGAAATTGATTTTTATATTTTTATTTTCTCATATTGATGCTAAATTCATTTATTTAATGATTTTACTATATATCCTGTGGATTATTGGGCGTTTTCTACATATATCAATGACATCATTTATGAAAACTGGCATTTTTTTCTTCCTTTCTTATTTATATTTTTAGTAACTTTCTTTTATTGGGTTAAAAAAGTTTACATTTATAGCTTATATTTCTAGTTTATTTAAAATTTAAAAAAATAATTTCACACAGAAAAAGTTTCTAGAGTATAGAAAGAATTCTTGTGTAGCTTTTCTTCACTCAGATTCATCAGCTAGATTTTGCCCATTAGCACCATCTTTGTTCTGTGTTTAATGGTTTTGATCTGAGAGAGCTCGGGCCTGAGCGTG
The DNA here is from genome assembly GCA_025594165.1 of Tamias sibiricus. Lineage (NCBI taxonomy): Eukaryota > Metazoa > Chordata > Mammalia > Rodentia > Sciuridae > Tamias > Tamias sibiricus. The sequence goes on from CM046659.1 coordinate 155,672,662, forward strand.
GCCTTCGTGCTGCTCTTCCCTCCTTGCGCTTTTCTTTGAACAGGGACATTGACCATCCACTCATATAATCATAGCACATTAAACTTAACTGGTGCAGTATTGTTATCTGATGTGTAACTTTTCATGAAACCTTGCCAGTTGTCCAACAGTATGTTTAACATGGTTTTTCTGTGTGTCTCTCTGTCCAGAACCTAGTCTAGCATCTTGTATTGCCTTTAATTTCTGTGTGTCTTCAGTCGCCCTTAATTTCTAAGTTTCTCAGCCTTGTATTAGCTCTTATGATACTGACATTTTGGAAGAGTACAGGTCATTTGTTTTGTTAAAATGAACTTGGTTTAGTAAGAGTATTTAAAATCATCACTGAGGTCTGATTTTAGGTCATGCTCCTCCTATATCTGTTGAGATATCAGGTGATTTTTCTCCATTGAAGTTCTCTTTTTAAAAATGCTCTTTAAAACTTCTTTTATTGTCAAGTGTAATGCATATAGAAATTTGGATACAACATATATATAGTCTAAGACATTTTTATGAAACAAATATCCATGTAGTCATATGCCCAGGTCAAACAATTGTACATTGCCAGCATCTGGGCTCCATGCCCCATTCCTGAACACTACTTCCTGCCTACCAAATATAAGCAACCATCTTGATTTTTATGTCAATCACATCATAAATTTTATGTCTAGTATCTACCTCCAAATATCTAATTTAATTTTAGTTTTTCTGAATTTGACATGTGAAATCATACAGTAAATATTGATTTGTGAATTCTGTATATATTTTGAGTTTGTTCCCTTTGTAACAGTGTTCTTGGACTATGTTGACATTGTCCATCTATGATTGGTAGAGAGGTTCAAGGTTTTTAACTGTAGGAACAGCTTGGTAAGCATAATCTTCTCTCTGTACCCACAACTCTAAAGGCAACACACCCAAGAGAATATGGATGTCCTGTGGGGTGTGCTGTCTTCTACTCAAGTGGCTACTGAAAGCTTTCCCAAGTGGGAATATTCGTTCACACCCCTGCCTTTGCGCTGCGTTTTGTCTGACCATTGATATTGTCAAATTTTAGGTTTTTGTCCAGTCTGGTAGTATGATAGTGTATATAACAATATCACTTTGTGATTTGGACTTGTGTTTTCCTTCTGCTGAGTTTGAATGCCTTTTCCTGGTTTTGTGGGACACCTGCATTTCTTTTGGTGACGTTCCTATTCAAATCTATTGTAGGAGGGGTGGGGAGAGAGTAGGCTGTCTTTCTTAGTGACTAGTGCAAGTTCTGTGTATGTTCTAGATTTCAAACCTTTCTTAGTTGTGCATGATGATTGCCTTTTCTTATTCCATGGATGACCAGAAACTATTTTCGTGAAGTTAATTTTGTCAGCATTTTCCTTCACACCTGGGGCATTTTGAAGCTTCTTTCTCTGTCTTCTTTTCTTTCTTGGTGCTGGGGCTCAGAGCCAGGGCTCAGTGCATACTGAGCAATACCCAACTCTGTTCTTGTTATCGCTTTAAAGACTTTAGTTTTCTTTCCATGTTGAGTTCTATAATTTAGCCAGAACTCACTGTTCTTCATGCATGAGAGATGAGTCTGGCTGCAGAAGCCTGGCCTTTCCCACTGCCTTGGTGCTGTTACTCAGGTCTCTGTGCAGGAGCTATCCCTTTTGTACTCCCTGCCTTCCAGTCGGTGGCTTGGTCTTCCTCAGCCAGCACCCACTCACCACAGGGCCTCCTGCGGGCTGACAGCAGGTCTGAGAGCTGGGAGAGCAAGGGTTCTCACCTTTGTGTCTTCTCTAATATGACTTGTCCATGGCCTTCTGCATTCCCATGTAGATTTTAAACCCAACTCAACAGACTCTAACAAAATAAAGCACCGTAGAACACTTGGTAGGCTTTCAGCTGGGCTTTCATTAGTTCTGTCAGTTTGGAGAATATTGCTGTCTCATAATAATTTAGAGTTCCAATCCATAATGTGATATATCTTTCTGTTTATTTATGTTTTCTTTAATGTCCAATAAAATCTGATCCTTTCCTTGTAAAGGTTTTGTGCTTTTTTTGATGGTGTATTTTAAAGGAAGTCAGAAACATTATATCCAGTTAAGGACTTAAAGGGAATCTAACTGCAGTATCATTATCACACTCACCAAAATTAACAGTAATGCCTTCCAGTCTACCAAGTTATGTCCAATTTTCCCTGACAACTTCAAAAATGCCTTTTTATGGTTGGCTTGTTTTTATCATGATCCAAATGAGGTCCACACATTTCATTAGGTAGATGTGTCTCTTAAGTCTTTTTTTGTTAACAGTTTTTTTTTCCCTTTTCATCTTAAATCTCTTTTAATCTTTAATGCTTCTCTCTTTCATCTTCCCTCACATCATTTATTTGTTGAAGGGGTCATTAGTCTTGTAGAATTTTTCCACATTCTGGGTTTGGTGGTTATTATTCTCATGGTATAATTTGCTCTATTTTTTAAAAAAAATTTAGTTGTAGATGGACACAATACCTTTTATTTATTTGTTTATTTGTTTATTTTTATGTGGTGCTGAGGATCGAACCCAGTGCCTCACATGTACTAGGCAAGCACTCTCCCACAGAGCTAAAAACCCCAGCCCTTCCTCTCTGTTTTTTTTTTTCTATAAACTGAAAATTATATTTGGAGATTTGATTATATCATGCCTAATTAAAAAAAAAAAAAAAACCAACATAATTGTTTTGTGTACCCATTACAAATTGTTAGGAAACAATATCTGGTCCTCCTGCTTTTAAGATGTTAATATTGAGCAGTGGCTCAGGTGTTTGATTCTTTCATGTTATGAAATTCCTCAGCAACCTTTTTTCTGATTATTTTAGTGGTTGCATATAATCATTGCTTGAGTATGTGATTGTATGATGTATTGGAAAATGGCAGTTTTCTTCCTGTCGTCTGTGAGATCCGTAGTATAGCCCCACTTTTATCCTACTATTTCATCTTCTACAGGCCTTTCCTCTCTAGATAATTCTTACCAGGAGGGTATCAATTCTGCTAATGGCTTCAAAGAACCAAGTTCTGGCGTTGATTCTTGTATTATATGTTTGTTTTCTTTTTTAGTAACTTCTGATCTGATCTGTTACTCTTCCTTGGGTTTTTTTGGGAATTTAATTGCTATTCTTTTTTTTTTTTTTTTTATACTGTGAATACTTAGTTTTTTCTTTATTTTTGGCCCTTCTTTTGTAGCATCTGCATTTTACATTATGAGATTTCCTTTTGTGTTAGTCTGAAGGAGCCTATAATCAAGGAGATAGCTAAAGATTGCGGTTAGCTGAGAGCCATAAAAGATGTTCTAGTTTCAACCTGATAGTAATACATTATTCAAAGAATCTTTGTATGCCTGTGAACACTGTGTGACGCACTTGTAAGCTCGAGCTGTAAGCACGTGTCCTTGTTAAAGCTATATGTATATAACTGGGTGAGTTTGGTTAGAGGTGTGGGAAGAAGAAGAAGGTGGTGGTTGGAGTTAGAGCGTTTGGAGTGATTGCTAGAGCCGGAGAGAGAAGAAGAATAAAAGACCTTTTTTCATTTTCATCCTGCCTCCGAATTTTCCTGCGGCGTTCGTTGCTCCAAGTGGTTTCCGCTTCAGGCAGCAACATTAGTCAGCTTTCCAGCACGGATAAAATACCTGAGACAATAACTCAAAAGGAGGAAAAGTGAATTCTGGCTCATGGCTTCAGAGGGTTTTGTCCATGGTTGGTTGACTCCATTGCTTTTTGGGCCTGTGGTAAGGCAAATCATCATGGTGGGGAGCATGTGGTGGAGCAAAGCTGCTTACCTCTGCCAGGAGGTAGAGAGAGACAGGAAAGGGCTGGGGTCCCAGTATCCCCTTCAAGGACATGCCCTCATTGACCTGACTTCCTCCAACTAGACCTCACTTCTTACAGGTTCCACAATGTCTCAGTAGCACCACAGGCTGCGGACCAAGCCTCCAACACACAAGCCCTTGGGGGACATTTTAGTTCCAAATGACATTACCTCCTATGTACTATATTAGCTGTATCCTCAAATTTTGATATGTAATATTTACATCACTTTGCAGCATATGTATTTTAATACCTAAAATGATTTCTCCTTTGATCAATGAGTTATTTAGAAGTGTGCTGCATAATTTTCAAATATTTAAATATTTTCCCAGATATCTTTGTTATTGATTCCTATTTTAGTTCTTTTGTGGTCAGAGAATATACTTTATGTTATTTATTTTCTTTTAAATTTGTTGAGATTTGAAGTCAGGTATAATGGTATGTGCCTGTAATCCCAGACATTATGGAGGCTGAGGCAGGAAGATCACAAGTTAGAGGTTTCTTATGATTGAGATATGAAGTATCCCCCCAAAACTCACATGGGAGACAATGCAAGAATGTTCAGAGGTGACAAGATTAGATTACTAGAGCTGTGACCTAATCAATGGATTAATCCACTGATATGGATTAACTGAGTAATAACTCTAAGCAGGAGGGTGTGGCTGGAGGAAGTAGATCACCGAGGATGTGCCTTTGAGGTTTAAGTTTTGTCCCTTTTGGGGGATACTTTCTCTGTTTCCTGGCTGGCATGTTCTGAGCTGTTTTCCTCTGCCATGCCCTTCTTCCATGATGTCCTGCCTCACCTTGGGCCCAGAGCTATGGAATTTGCTGAAACGGTGAGCCAAAATAAACTTATTCTCCTCTAAGTTGTTCTTGTCAGGTCTTTTGGTCATAATGACTCAAAGCTAATTAAAACAAGACTAGCCTCAGCAACTTAGTGAGACCCAGTCTCAGAATAAAAGAAATAAAAAAGGATTGGGGATATAGCTTAGTGGTAAATCATCTGTGGGTTCAGTCCCTAGTATCATAAATAAATAAGTTAGTTGAGATTTGTTTTATGGCTCAGGGTATGTTCTGTCTTGTATACACTTGGAAAGAGTGGGCATTCCAGTGTTTTGGGGTAGAGCATTTTGTAAATATCATTTAGGGTAACTTAATTGAAAACACTGTTTAGTTCTTCTATATTCTTGCTTATTTTCTTTCTACTTGTTCTGTTAATTACTGAGAGAGAAATGTTGGCATTCTCAACTATAATTGTGGAATTATCTATTTTTCCTTTCAGTTTTTGTATATTTTGAAGCTTTGATGTAGAGTGCATACACATTTAGTTTTGTCAGACAGAAGTAAATAAATTGATCTCTGAATCATTGCATGATATTTCTTTATCCCTAGTGTACCATTCCTGTTTCTGAAGCTTACTTTCTCTGATGTTCATTTATACACTCCAGTTTTCTTTTGGTTAATATTTATATGGCATATATTTATACCTACTGTTAACCTATCTCTGTCTTTAAATTTTGTTTACTGTGGAAGGCACATGGTTGAGTCTTTTTTATCCAGTATAACATCCTTTGTCTCTTAATTTGACTATTTAAATCGTTTATATTTGACGCTGCCATTGATTTGGTTTATGTAAAAACCATCTAGTTTTCCATTTCTCTCAATGTTTCTGCTTTTAAAAAATATTGTATTTTATCTCCACTTTGACTTATTAGTTATATCTTTTCAAAAATTTTTATTGGTTCTTCTAGGAATTACAATTTACTTCTTTCACTTACAACAATATATATTAAAATAAAATGATGCCACTTTGTAGAAGGTGTAAGATATAGTGTAAGAAACTCACATAGTACTCTTCCACTTCCTCTCCCTAGCTTTTGTGATTTTTTTCCTACATTTTAGCTCTATACATGTTTTAAACCACACTGTATTTGGTTACTATATTTGATTTTTGGGAGAGTGTTTACTAGGAATTGAACCCAGGGATCCTTTACCACTGAGCCACATCCCCAGTTCTTTTTATTTTGAGACAGGGTCTTGCTAAGTTGCAGAGTCTGGTCTTAAACTTCAGGTCCTCCTGCCTCCTGAGTAGCTAGGATTGCAGGCATGCAGCCACCATACCTGGCTCTATATTTGCTTGTAAAGCAGTTGGTAATGAGAAAATTGTTTTTGTGTTGGGCATCATTTTTTGTGCTTTTTCTCTCTTTTTGTGAAATGTGCATTTCCAGCAGGTGTTCTTTTGCCTCTGGAACTTTCTTTGACCATTCTTGCTCATGTAAGACTGTTGTGCAGAAATTCTCTTGGCTTTTGTGTGTTTAGAAGAAATCATTATTTTGCTTTCTTCTTTGTTAAAAAAAAAAGGAAAGTAAAATAATGATTTCTAACTTTACAAGCAAATATAGAGCCATATAGTTTTAAAGAAAACTTGAGGGGGAAGTGCAAAGAGTTCCCATATTCCTTAACTGTGCAGGCACGTCCAGGCTTCCCACTAGACCTGGAGCATCGGGACTACACTTGCTGTGAAGCCCGAGTCTCATCGTTCTGACTTGGATGTGTTCACCCTGTACATTTCTGCCTGACTCCTGCTTAGCCTTGTGTCCTCCCCACACTGACTCACTCCTCCATGCTTTTCTCTGTTTCCGGAGTGTTCTGTGGGTACTCTTATGGATTTTGTCACTGCAGGTAGAGGATTTTCTTGCCTACTTTGGGCCTGGCCAGGCCTGTGAGCTTTTGAGGCAGGGCCTGGAGCTTGCTCATCCGGCACACGGGACTTCTCATGCCGAGTCTGGAGCCCCTGAGCTCAGTGTGAGCCTGTAGCTGAGTGAGTGGTAAGGAGAGGAGCATAGGCCTGCAGGGCTGCCTCCCTGGGTATGTTTCCAGGAACATTGCTTCCACTGCTGTACAGAATTCAGGGATGTATCTTCTTTCTCCATATTTAAAAAAATTCACAAAAATAACACATACCAGTTGAAACAGTGACCCAGGAGTTTAAGTGGTAACAGTTTCCCTCCTTCCCCCACTCAGGCTTGGAAATAGCTGTCAACCGTTTGGTGCATGTGTTCCCAGGCTTTTTCCTAAATAAGTACATGTACATGTATAACATGTATGTATTGCACATATCTTCATAAATGTAATCTATTAAGAAATGGACTTCGGGCTGGGGTTGTGGCTCAGAGGTAGAGCACTCACCTAGCACGTGTGAGGCCTGGGTTCGATCCTCAGCACCACGTAAAAATAAATGCATTGTGTGTAACTAAAAGCAAATAAATAAATATTAAAAAAAAAAAAAAGAAATGGACTCCTACTATATGTAAAATTCTTCGTCTCAGTTTTTCATTTACTTTTCGTGGACATCTTTTTGCATAGTATGCCAAGGTGTAGATATGTCATGATACTTGAAGCTCCCTTCTGTAAGGTTGTAAGGACACTAAGGTTGTTTACAGTCCTTTGTTTGTATTACACTGTCAGGACTGACAACCTGGATAGCTGATGGTGACCGAGTACCATGCTGTGACCTTCCTATGATTGTCTCACTGCATTCTTACAACAGTCTTCCAGGGTAGGCCTGGGCCATCTCTCTAGAGGGCCTCTCTCTCCTTTCATCTCATTAACACAGCTGATGGTGAGGGGTTTTGAGGCTGATACTTTTGGACTCTGCTCAGCCACTGTGGGCCCTTCAGGTCATGCCAGCAGGTTTACCAAGTGTTGATTCCAAAGCACCAATTTGTTTGCTTTTAGCTCTTTGCCATCTGTATTCACTGTGGCAGATTGTCCTTGCTTCAGGGGCTTTCTCTTATCCCTTTCCTCTCTTTCCTTAAGAGGGCAGGTCCCTTGTGACCACTTGAGGCTAGATGCAGATTTGTCTATCCGTTCTATGGCCCTAGAAGCAGATTGGGGATCTTGGTTGCTTGATTTCCCAGGGGAGGTTAACATGAATGTGGTCCAGTGAAATGTAATCAGCAACTTTCTCTGTAGTGTCTGTTTCAACTTTCCCAAGCCTCCTGGCTGCCAGATCCCGACCTTCTATCCCCAGGGTGATATAAGTCTCTTGGTGGACAGGCTCCAGTTGATGGATTTTTTCCTGTGTACACTGCGCCAAAGGACTGCCTCTTTGAATCCCATACTTCTAGTCCCCTTTTCCTGTAAATCAAGATGGGTTTCTGACTTCAGAGAATTCTCATGTGTGTGTGGCCAGGAATGATGTTTATGGCTCCTGGAGAGTCAGCTACTTAGGGGAGCAGACAGAAGCAGACGGAAGACCTTTCCACTTACTCAAAGGAAGCTTTTAGGAGCTGCTGTTCCTTTTCTTGTACACTGAGACCTCCAGGTCACCAAGGCTGCTGCTGATGGCCCTGACTTTCCCCCTTTGATCATTCTCTTTGTTTAAAATGACTTTGTTGCTGGGTGCAGTGGTGCACACTTGTAATCCCAGCAGCTGGGAGGCTGTGGCAGAAGAATTACGAGTTCAAACCACCCACAGCAAGGGTGAGGCGCTAAGCAACTCAGTGAGATCCTGTCTCTAAATAAAATACAAAATAGGATTGGGGATGTGGCTCAGTGGTTTAGTGCCCCTGAGTTCAATCCCTGGTATCAAAAAAAAGTGTGTGTGTGGGGGGTGCTGCTAGGGTTGTGGCTCAGTGGTAGAGCACCTGCCAAACATGTGTGAGGCACTGGGTTCGATTCTCAGCACCATATAAAATAAAAATATTTTTTAAAAAGGCTTTATTGAGGCTTTATTTTACATGTAATAAAATCTGCCCACTCTAAGTAATCTGATTGGAGGAGTTTGGGTAGATGTATAGTCAGGCAGCCGTCACCACAGTCAAGTTTGAACATTTCCCTCACTCAGTGAGTTTTCTTGTTGCTTCCATTTCAGTCTGTCCCTTCTTCCTCCACTGCCATGGCCCAGGCAACTGTTTAACTGGTGTCTGGTGTCCCCCATCAGGGGACCATGTTGCACTTAATTGTCACGTCTCCTCAGCTCCTCCAATCTGTGGCAGTTTCTTGGTCTATTCTTTTTGATTTTTTTTCCAACTTGAGTAATGCACTGGAAATTATACATATATAGGTAAACATAAAAGACTATTTTTCACTTTTATTTTCTTTAAAAATAATTTACTATTTAAGAAAAAACCAGCCAGGTGCAACGGTGTACACCTGGAATCCCAATGACTCCAGAAGCCGAGGCAGGGACAGCAAGTTTGAGGCCATCCTGGGGAACTTAGTGATATCCTGTCTCAAAATAAAATAAAAGGGCTGGTGGTGAGGCTCAGTGGAGAGTGCCACTGCCTTCAATCTCCAGTAGTACCAAAACATAAAAGAGGTTAAAAATAAAAATAAATTAAAATTAATAATGATGCATTGTGGTATTTAAAACAAAGATAAGACAATGACCAAAACAATCACAAAGAATGGTAGTGGAAAATGAAGTATACTATTGTAAGAGTCTTACACTATATATTGTACACTCTAATGGTATTTGAAGGTGAACTAAAATAAACTTATGTTAAAATATAATAACAGTGATAGATTGTACTTTTCAATCATCTATTCCTTAGTTTTCATATCCCTGTGAGGCCAATAAAAGTTTCATAAGAACAGACATTATAGACTTAAAAATTTTGCCTGAAATCCAACAAATTTACCATGTTTTTTTAAAAATTTAATTTTTTATTTGTTCAAATTAGTTATACATGACAGTAGAAGGCATTTTGACACATGATGCATAAATGGAGTATAACTTCTCATTCTTCTGGTTGTACATGATGTAGAATTACACCGATCGTGTGGTCATATATGCACATAGGGTAATAATGTTCAGTTCACTCTACTGTCCTTCCTACCCATATACCCGCTCCTTCCCTTCATTCTCCTCTGTCTAGTCCAAAATACCTCTGTTCTCCTCCCCACACCTTATTGTGAATTAGCATCTGCATATCAGAGAAAACATTTGGTCTGTGGTTCTTTGGGATCAGCTTGTTTCTCTTAGGGTGATATTCTCCAGCTTTGTCCATTAACTGGCAAATGCCATAAATTCATTCTTCTTACAGAAGAATGAGTAATATTCTATTGTGTATATATACCACATTTTCTTGATCCATTTATCTGTTAAAGGGCACCTAGGTTGGTTCCATAACATACCTATTGTGAACTGAGCTGTTATAAACATTGATATGGCTAAACATTTGGCTAAACATAAACATTTGTTGAAGAGGCTCTCTTTTCTCTAACGTATGTTTTTGGCACCTTTGTCTAGTATGAGATAACTGTATTAATGTGGGTTTGTCTCTGTGTCTTCTATTTTATACTGTCGGTCTACATGTCTGTTTTGGTGCCAATACCATGCCATTTTTGTTACTATAGCTCAGTAATATAATTTAAGGTCTGGTATTGTGATGCCTCCTGCTTCACTTTTCTTGCTGAGGATTGCTTTGGCTATTTTGGGTTTCTCATATTTCCAAATGAATTTCATGATTACTTTTTCTATTTCTATGAAGATTGTCATTGGGATTTTAATAGGAATTGCACTTAATCTGTATAACACTTTTGGTAGCATGGCCATTTTGACAATGTTAATTCTACCTATCGAAGCTCATAGGAGAACTTTACATTTTCTAAGGCTTTCAATTTCTTTCTTTAGAGTTCAGTAGTTTTCATTGTAGATGTCTTTCACCTCTTTTGTTAGATTGATTCCCAACTGTTTGTTTATTTATTTATTTATTTATTTTGAGGCTATTGTGAATGGGGTAGTTTTTTCCAATTTCTCTTTCAGTGGATTCATTACTGATATATAAGAACACATTTGATTTATGGGTGGTAATTTTATATCCTGCTCCTTTGATGAATTCATTTATTAGTTCTAGAAGTTTTCTGGTGGCATTTTTTGGGTCTTCTAAATATAGAATTATGTCATCAACAAATAGTGATAGTTTGCATTCTTCTTTTCCTATTCATATCCCTTTAAGTTTTTATTCTAATTGCTCTGGCTAGAGTTTGAAGGAGGATATTGAAAAGTGGTAAAAGAGGGCATCCTTGTCTTGTTCCAGTTTTTAGAAGGAATGTTTTCAATTTTTCTCCATTTACAATGATGTTGGCCTTGGGCTTAGCATATATAGCTTTTACAATGTTGAGGTGTGTTCCTGTTATCCCTAGTTTTTTATCTCTAGTGTTTTGAACATGAAGGTGCGCTGTATTTTGTCAAATGCTTTTTCTGCATCTATTGAGATAATCATGTTATTCTTGTCTTTAATTGTATTGATGTAATGAATTATGTTTATTGATTCCCATATATTGAACCAACCTTACATCTCTGGGATGAACCCCACTTGATCGTGGTGCACAATCTATTAAATATGTTGTTGTATGCAATTTGCCAGAATTTTATTGAGAATTTTTGCATCTATGTTCATGCAAAAAGGGATATTGGTCTGAAGTTTTCTTTCCTTGATGTGTTTGTCAGGTTGGGTATCAGGGTGATACTGTCTTCATGGAATGAGTTTGGGAGGGTTCCCTCCTTTTCTATTTCATGGAAGAATTTGAGGAGGGTTGGTGTTAATTCTTCTTGGAAGGTCTTGTAGAACTCGGCTAAGAATCTGTCTCATCCTGGGCTTTTCTTAATTGGTAGACTTTTCATGGTGTCTTTTTAATTTCATTGCTTAAAATTGACATGTTTAAATTGTGTATGTCCTCCGGATACAGTTCGGGTATGTCATATTTCTCTAGAAATTTGTTGCTGTCTTGAAGATTTTCTATTTTAATGGAGTATAAATTTTAAAATACTTTCCAATTATCATTTGTATTTCAGTAGTGTCAGTTGTGATATTTTCTTTTTCATTATGAATTTTAGTAATTTGAGTTTTCTTTTCCTTTCTCTTCATTAGCTTTGTTAAAGGTTTATCAATTTTATTTGTTTTTTTCAAAGAACTTTTTGTTTTGTCAATTTTTGAATTTTGTTGTTGTTGCTTCAATTTCATTGATTTCAGCTCTTTAAAAAATTATTCCCTGTTTTCTAATCCTTTGGTGTTTATTTGTTCTTTTTCTAGGGCATGGAAATGTAATATTAGGTCATTTATTTGTTGACTTTTTATTCTTTTAATGAATGAGCTCAACTCAGTGAACTTTCCTCTTAGCACTGCCTTCATAGTGTCCCAGAGATTTTGATATATTGTATCACTATTCTCATTTACCTCTAAATATTTTTTTTAATTTCATCCCTGATTTCTTCTGCTATCCATTTGTCACTCAACAGAGTATTATTTAGTCTCCGGGTGTTAGGGTAGCTTCTATTTTTTATTTTATCATTGATTTATAATTTCATTCCATTGTGATCTGATAGAATGCAAGGTATTATCTATGTTTTTTGGTAGCATGAGTTGCTTTGTGGCCTAAGACATGGTCTATTTTAGAGAAGCATCTGTGTTCTGTGGAGCACAGTTTATTCGCTCATTGATGGATGGAACTATTCCATGTATGTCTGTTAAGTCTAAATTATTGATTGTATTATTTAGTTCTGTAGTTTCTTTGTTTATTTTTGTTTGGAGGATCTATCCAGTGGTGAGAGAGGTGTGTTAAAGTCACCCAGTATTATTGTGTTGTGGTCTATTTGATTCTTGAAATTGTGAAGAGTTTGTTTAATGTACATGGATACTCCATTTTGGGGGTATAAATATTTATGATTGTTATGTCTTTTTTAAAATATTTATTCATTTGCTTTAGTTGTACACAATGCGTTTATTTTTATGTGGGTTCTGAGGATTGAATCCGGGCCACACACATGCTAGGTGAGCGCTCTACCACTTGAGCCATAACTCCAGCCCCTGATTGATATGTCTTGTTGATGTGTAATTCCCTGAAGCAGTATGAAATGTCCTTCTTGGTCCCATCTGATTAACTTTGGCTTGAAGTCCACTTTATCTGATACAAGGATAGAAACCCCTGCTTATTTACAAGATCCATGTGAATGATGTATTTTTTCTCATCCTTTTACCTTCAGTCTGTGGATGTCTTTGCCCATGAGTTGAGTCTCTTGGAGAGAGCGTATTATTGGGTCTTGTCTTTTAATCCAGTCTGCTGGTCTGTGTCTTTTGATTGATGAGTTTAAGCCATTTACATTCATTGTGATTATTGAGAAAGATTTTTACTCCCTGTTATTTTGATATATTTCTAGTTTTTACTTTGAATTAGTTTCTCCTTTGACTGACTATTTTTCTAGTGCAGTTCCTCCCTTTGCTGACTTTTGCTATTAGTTTTCATTTCTTCTTCATAAAATGTTTATTGAGTATGTTTTGTAGTGCAGGTTTTCTGGTTGTGAATTCTTTTAACTTTTGTTTATCATGGAAGGTTTTATTTTCATCATCAATTCTGAAGCTTAGTTTTGGTGGGTATAGTATTCTTGGCAGGCATCCATGTTTTAAGTGCTTGGTATATATTATTCCAAGACATGTTAGCTTTGTGGGTCTGGGTTGAGAAATCAGCTGAGATGTGTGTTGGTTTCCGTCTAAACCTGACTTGTTTTTCTCTGACAGCCTTTACAATTCTATCCTTATTCTGTGTGTTAGGCATTTTCATAATAATGTGCCTTGGTGTGGATGTGTTGTGATTTTGTACATTTGTGGTCCTGTAAACTTCTTATATTTGATTTTCCATTCCATTTTTTAGGTTTGGGAAATTTTCTGATATTATTTCATTGAAAAGATTGTGCATTCCTTTGGTTTGTATCTCTACCCCTTCATCTATCCCGATAAATCTTAAATTTGGTCTTTTCATGTTATCCCATAATTTTTAGAATTTCTGTTCACGATTTCTTAATACCTTCTCTCTGTGGCCAACTCTATTTTCAAGATTATATGTTTTGTCTTCATTGCCTGCGGGTCTGTCTTCCAAGTGGTCTAGTCTGTTGGTGATGCTTTCCATTGAATTTCTAACTTGGTTTATTGCGTCCTTCATTTCAAGGATTTTTTGCTTAATTTCTTTTCATAATCTCTGTATTGAAGTGATCTCTCAGTTCCTGGATTTTCTGTCTGATTTTACTCCTTGCCTTTTCCTGTATTTTGCAGATTGGTTTAACTATGTACATTCTAAACTCCTTCTCTGACATTTCTTCTCCTATTGTGTCAATGGATTCTATTATTGGAGCATCTTGGTTTATTTGGGGTGATTTGTACCCTTGTTTTTTCATGTTTTTGTGTGTCTAGCCCTAGAGCAGTGTGAATCTGAGGCAGTATAGTTTCTGCCGTATAGACTTATAGTGTCCCTGAAAGTTTCCTGTACCTCATCTTTAAGCAGGAGACCAATTATTAACAGCACCCAATGCAAAGAATATACATCCTTAAGCCATATAGCTCCTATTAAGATGTCTACAAGCCGGGGCGCAGTGACGCATGCCTGTAATCCCAGCACTTTGGGAGGCTGAGGCAGGAGGATCGTGAGTTCAAAGCCAGCCTCAGCAATGGCGAGGCACTTAGTAACTCAGTGAGACCCTGTCTCTAGTAAAAATACAAAAAGGGCCGGGGATGTGGCCCAGTGGTCGAGTGCCCCTGAGTTCAATCCCCGATACCAAAAAAAAAAAAAAAAAAAAGATGTCTACAATTTTTGTTGCTGCCTGAAGCGATTGCCGCTTGGAGCAACGACGCCACGGGAATAAGTTCATAGGCAGACTGGAAACAAACAGGCTCCTTATTCTGCTAGCTTTTCTGTCCAGCTCCAACAACAACTCCAACACGTCATCTACACTCCTCCAACCACACCACAAAATGGTGCTGACCCCACCCGCAAAGTCCCGGGCCAAGTCTCGCGAGACCATGGAAGGTGGTAATGTTTATGGCTCACAGTTAACTGCAATCTTAGCTATCTCCTTAATTAGGGCTCCTACAAATTTTATTGCAATAAACAGAAATGATGTGTTCAATTATTGTCTACAATATAAACAGTAAGTTTGCAGAAGGGTTTACAATTTCAAATGGTTTACAAGAGAGAACTAAAATGGTGTATGATGTGATGTTCATGAGGAAGGAGGAGAGAAGATAGAAGTGAAAAATTATAGCAAGGTTTAAAGAGGAATTGATCGAGGTTGGCTGTTAGCAGGAGAAAAGAGAGAAAGAGAATCCAGGGAAACAGATAAGAGAGATGAAAAATATATATAAAGGGAAAATTGTTAAAAAAAAAAGAAAAAGTTTAAAAAAAAAGAATGCACAAGAAAACTGTAATATACTATCCAGAGATTCTAGTGCTCAATAAACTGATGCATGAAAAATACTTCCATTTCAAAAATGGTATAATTGTGAGAGATAATAGAAAAGTGGGGAAAAAAGGATCTTGATTAAAATTCAAACTATTGTTTCTGTTGGAGTTCAAAAGTTTCTCAGCTTCCCTTCTCAGCAGTTAGGTGGGGATTTCTTGAGTTTGATGCTTGCTCCACCCTCAGGGTGGGTAGGGTTGCTAGGGTGAGAGGGTTAGTCCTGGAGGCAGAGTTCCTGGAGGAGGATGTAGGCTTGGTATGCTGGGTCTCCTTGCTCCATGCAGTTGGTCTGGAGATTTTTAAGTCAGTGCACCTCTAAGGCCCAGCAGCTGCAGCTCCATGCTTGAAGAGCACACCCCAGGGAGCTGCCATGGGCTCCACTCCTGTGGAGGAGCCTGTTCTTAGCCCACTGTCTTGCCTACAGACCCCACGATTCCTGGTGTCTGATTCAGTGTATGAGCTGCGTCTCTTCTGCCCCTGCCATTCTGAATTCCTGGTCAGGTGCTTCTCTCCCAGCTGGTCCTACAGGCAGCCAGATTGGAGGTTGAGGGGGAGTCAGGTGGGTTTGTGTGACCAGTATCTCCCTGTGTAAACCTCTTTCCAGACTTGATTTTGTCCTGGTGACTTAGGCACACTCTTGGTCATGCAGAGTGGGTTTGCCTGTCTTGTTTTTCGGTCCAGACTTGGGTCTTCTAGTAATCTGCTCCCCCAGCTGCTAGCCCCCGTGCTGCAGCTGCAAAATAGTTCCTTCCACTGTCCTATGTGCATGCCACTGAGAGAAATGGCGACTTCCCTCCCCTTTCACAGATACTGTGCAGCACAGCTCACTGTTCTTTTTTGAGCAGTGTCTCAGATCTCCAAGCTCTCTGTACCCGGACATGCCTCAGCCTTCCCGAGAATGAGGGTCCTTTTAATTCCTTTATTGCTTTACTGCATTCTCATAGGGACTGTTCTGGTTTACATTTCCATCCACTTTTGCGGTTGTGGGGCTAGGGCTTTTCCCTCATTATTTTATTATATACAATTTATTATATACAGTTATACTTTATTATATATGATTATCACACCTAATCTGTTTTGAGTGTCCAGTATTAAATTCCAGTAAAGTTCCCCATAATTCTTGATCATTTGTCCACTTTATTGAAAAGCTGCCTGTCTACTTTTCTTGGTTCACGCGCCACAGAGCCACTAGGGAAGCAACCCCTCTATTCTGCCATCTTGCCGCCCCTTCCTGGTCCATTCTTGTCTTTCATGACCTTGGCAGTTTTGAAGAATAATGATCAGGCATTTTGTAGAACGTCTCTCAAAATGTGCTTGTCTGATATTTCCTCAGGACTAGATTGTGGTTCTGGAACTGTGGGGAGCACACCTAGAGGTGATGTTCCTTTCTCAGTGTGCCATAGCAGGTGTTCCATGCCGTCAGGAGGATGTGGTGTGGATGGTGCTTACCTTCATCACGTGTTCCCATGGTATCTGTCAGGTTCATCTCCATCTGTGTTTTCCTGAAGATTTGTGATATGGATGATTTTTTTTTTCTTTTGTGCTTCTTGGCTACACACGTGTGTGAAGTTAAAATCTTTTACATATTCCAAATTGTAACAACTTTATTGGGATTTAGTTTATACGTCACATAGTGCATCCCCTTAGAGTGTTCAAACTGATGGTTTGTATTATATACACAAGAGTTGTGCAACATCACCATAATGAATTTTAAAGCTTTTGTAGTCTCAAGAAGAAATCCCGTTACCATTAGCAGTAACTAACATTCATCCTCAGTGCCCAGCCCTAGGCAGCCCGTCCCCATTGCTTTTCCTGTTCTGGACACTTTATTGAAACATAGTCCTGTCACATGTGCTCTTTTTGTGACTGAGTTTTTCACTCACATGCTGTTTTCATGGCTTGTCTTTGTGGTGCTGATTTCAGCACTACATTCCTTCCTGTTGCTGAATGATTTTCTACTGAGTGGACAGTTGTATTTTGTTTACCCATTCATCAGCTGATAGAAATTTAAGTTTCTTTCAATTTCTGTCTGTTATGAATAATGCTGCTGTGATCATTTATGAACACATTTTGAAAAATTAAGCTCTGTGTTTCATTACTGAGGTGTAAGAGGGTAAGAGTTATTTATATAATCTATGTGCAAATTTTCCATGAGATATTTTCTCTGATCAGTGGCTTGTCATTTTTGTTTTGTGTGATTTGGGGAACAAAACTTCAACTTTAATTTTGTTGAAGTTTTATGTTTTAAACTGATAAATTGATCATTTTCATATTTTAGCTTTTATATAAAATGCTTAAATCTATTTGAAAATTAATTTTTACGTATGGCATGAGGTAAGTCTTAAGACTTATTTTGTCCCCATGTGAATATCTATTTATTTTAGCATTACTTATTGAAAATACTCTCCTTTTCCTTTTTACCTTTGTGAAAAACCTCTTGATATGATATATTTGTGGATCTCTTTTTCTGGATTCTTTGCAGTAATTTGTCTGATATTGATATAGCCAATTCAGCTTTCCTTTGACTGGTGTTAGCTTAATATATCTATCTTCATCCTTTAATTTTAACTTATTTTTGTGTTTGTGTTTGAATTGTGTTTCTTTTTTTTTTTTTTTCTTTTTGGTACCGGGGATTGAACTCAGGGGCACTTGACCACTGGGTCACATCCCCAACCCTTTTTTGTGTTTTATTAGAGACAGGGTCTCACTGAGTTGCTAAGTGCCTTGCTGTTGCTGAGGCTGGCTTTGAACTCGCGATCCTCCTGCCTCAGCCTCCCAAGTGCTGGGATTACAGGCCTGCGCCACTGTGCCCGGCTGAATTGTGTTTCTTATAAGTGGAATATAATTGGCTCTTGCTTTTAATCTTCTGTTATGAACCTTTGTCTTTTAATTGGAATGTTTAGAGCATTTACATCTAATGGAATTATTGATGTGGTTATGTTTAAGTCTGTGTCTTGCTATTTTCTATTTGTCACATTTGGTTTTTCTCTTTTTGTTCTTTATTTACCTTCTCTTGGATCAAGATTAATTGAATAGTTTTGGTTTTTTAATTTCCATTTGTCTTTTTCAATAGTTTACTAACTACAGTTCATTGTTGTGTTATTCTAGTAGTTGTCTTGGTGTTGTTTTATTAATCCACTGATTTCTTCATTCACTCACACAGACATGCACTTGTTCCAGGGCACTCTGTCACTGAGGTGTACCGTGGCCCTTTTCATGTTTATTTTTGAGGCAGGGTCTTGCTGATTTGCCAAGGCTGGACTTGGATCTGCTGCCTTCCTGCCTCAGCCTTCTGCGGTGCTGGGACGACAGGTGTGTGCCTCTGCCTGCTTGCCCAGTGTTGACATGTGTGTGTTGACCTCGTCACAGCCCCCTTACAGGGGTGTGATCGCGTCATGTCTAAGAACCTTATGACAGTGTGCTCTCACTTCCTTTCTCCTGTCTTCATGCTGTTTCTATTGTGCATCTTATTTATGTGTATGTTTTTCCTCAGGAGGCCTAAGTCGCTCAGATTGCACCTGTGGACTGTGTCCCTTGGCACTGCAGTGACAGTGACATGTTCTTCCCTGATGGTTGGTGCCTCTTCTGTGTGGAGTGCTTGGGCACCCTCAGTTCATGATGGCCTGCCATCTTGGGGGGCTCTCCCTAGTCTTTCCTTTGCTCCTCAGCTGTAGGCTGGAGCGCTGGTCTCCTGTGCATTGCTGAGGCCCTGTGGCCTAAGGTCTTCCCTCTCCTCAAGGTGACTGTCACCACTTATCCTGCCTATAGCTTTCCTTACTCCTTCGATTAAGCATCATTACTCCTTCTCATATTATGGGTTTTATTGCTGATAATCACAGGAAGATGGGAAAGTAAAAATAGTGAATGTAGAGAAATGTCTGAATTTTAAAAAATGCTTTCTAGATGCAGAACCCCCTCAGTCATTGGGAAGGCCTTCAGGTGCCTCTCTGGTAATCTGCCTTCTGTGTTTATTTGCCCTTAATTTCTCCCACTACCTCATTTTTTTTTTTTTTTTTTTAAGTCTGTTTAAATCTTGAAGAATAAGTCAGGGAAGGAGCAAAAGATTTTCCCTTAAGTGGACAGTTTCAAAGTCTAATGGCTGCCAGACTGGAGGATGTGGGTCCCCACTGGAGTGACTGTTTGGGACAGACCTCAGTAGTCTCTGTCCTCCTTGTGGACAGTGGTAGCTACCTTCCTTTGCTCCATGGTTGCATCACCTGTGCTTAGCACAGTGCCTGGAACATAGCGTCTTTCAGTCAATGTTGTCCACATAGCTATGTGGATTGTTGCTCATCTCCATACTCAGATTATTGTCAGAGGATTCCTTGATTTCTTCCGGGACTTCAGTGCCAATGAAGGTGACTTCTCAACGGTAGTGGAGATTGTCATTCGACTGTCAGAAGATTCTGGTTTGTATAAATACTGAGTGACTTTATTTTTCACTTATAAGTTTGTAAGAAATGATATATACCCAGTGGTAGCAAAATTAAAAATCTGTTTATTAATCAATCAACTTTAAGCAGTCTTACCATGAATGAGTTTTGTCATAAAGAATGGGTGTCTTGCCGGGCGCGGTGGCGCACGCCTGTAATCCCAGCACTTTGGGAGGCTGAGGCAGGAGGATCGCGAGTTCAAAGCCAGCCTCAGCAATGGCGAGGCACTTAGCAACTCAGTGAGACCCTGTCTCTAATAAAAAAATACAAAAAAGGGCTGGGGATGTGGCCCAGTGGTCGAGTGCCCCTGAGTTCAATCCCTGGTACCACAAAAAAAAAAAAAAAAAAAAAAAAAAAAAAAAAAAAGAATGGGTGTCTTATTTGAAAATGACACAAATCGTCCTTATTTTAGAAAATTAGGAAGACTAATGGTTATGAATGCCATTTGCCCTGGCAGTTAGGCCTTTTTGTATTTCTTGAGTTTTGCCAGACGATTAGTTGCTAAAAAACACCCAATCAAAAGAGGTCCTTTGGATTAGAACAATCCCAGTCATTAGTTTTTCTCACCTGTGATCTCCATGGGCTAAATCTTGATTTTTCTTTCTCTTCCTGCTTCTCCATGATTGCTATTCTGGAAGAAAAGCATGTTGCTGTGCAGCAGATGCCATGGCCTTGCTTGTGCCCCCCTCCCCTGCCGCTCGGTAGAGATGAGTGCGATAAAGGATGCGGGTTTGCCGGCCCTGACAGCTGCTGCAGCCCCCGTGCCTGCTCTCATAACAAATGGTGACCCACTGCAGAAAGTTTCAGGACTCTTAGGCTTTAGAATTCTGATCATTTTAAACTGAAAATAGAAAAATAAGCCTTCCATGTAGTTCCCATATTAGTTTAAAATATTCATATGAATATGACACAACGCTTTTAAAAAGACCCAAGTGGATGTTTGGAGTCTTTAAATGGATTCTCTTTGTAAATGAATCACCATTTACAGTGCTGCTGCAATTATATATTTGTGTTAAATTTAATGTGGTATATTGGAGCTAGAGCCACTCTTTTGTTTAATGCTATGCCTTAGAAATAATTGGGATGCGTGGATTGTGGGGGAGTGCATTTATGAAAGAATTATTTATAATGTATACATTCTGGCTGGAATTTAAATAAGCACAACCCATAGGCCTGGCACATAAGCCATTAGTTGTAATGGCTTTTGGACGCTGGCCCAGCATGCAGACTTCTTGCTCCTTCCTCGATTTATATATGGCTTGTTATAATAGAGTTGTCATTCTCTCTTCTTTTTATGTTTTTATATTGCTGTATAGCTTATTAGCTTTTTAAGCCTGTCTGTAGCATAAATACTCTAAATGGGAAATGATTTTTAAACTGCATTTGTCTAATTTGCTTGATGAAGTATTTTAGTAAGAAACGCTAAAAACTATAAGTATATACTATATAAGATGCTTGGCTTAACCTTAATGTAATCCTTTCTCTGGTTTTCATTGCTGTAGAGCCCACGGTGAGAACTGAGTTGATGAAATAGATCCCTCCCGTTGGCACTTTTCTACAAGAAAACAGATGCACGTTTCCAGTGGTGTCGTGTGGATATCTCTTATCTGCTGTAGTGAGGGACCTTACGGATCCAGTCAGGTTTGAACATTGTCACCTTGAGATCTCCTTAGCAAATTCTCATTGGTCTTGTTTTAGCTGATATTCATAATTCAGAAAATAGCTTCCTTAGATTTGATTCAGGAACGCAAGCCCTGTTTGTGCTCCTCTCATCAAGCAGGAGGATGGGCAGCACTGCACCCTACGGATGGGGGCCTTCCTGTTTTCTTTAACATTTTATTATGGAAATTTTTAACCTGCATTGCAGGAGAGAAAATATTAAAACGAATGCTCGTGTACTTTCATCACTTCAGCCAGCGTTGACATTTGACCAATCATTTTTCATTTTTACTCCCAGATAAAATCAACCCAGATAAAAGCAATTCCCAGACACCCTATCACTTCAACTGTAAATACTTTAGGGTAGCTAAGAAGTACTCTTTTTAAAAAACATAATGACAATGCCATTATTATAATTTAGGAATTATTAATAGTTATTTAATGTCATCTAACATCTAGTCATTGGTCAGATTGTCCCAGTTTTCTCATACATGTGGCTTTTGCAGATGGTCTGTTCAAAACAGAATACAAATAAAGTCCCCGACTTGAATTTAATAGATGGGTCTTTCAGATCCCTCCTCCTTTCCCTTGTCATTTATTTATTGAGGAAGCCAGACCATTAGTTCTATAGAATTTCTCACATTTTGGATTTGGCTGGTTCCATCTCTAGTGTCAAGTTGTCCTCCTATTCCAACTATTTTCTATAAACTGGTGGTTATGCCTGGAGGCTCCATGAGACTCAGACTTTCTGTTTTAGAGAGAATGTTTGTAGATGGGTTGTTTTCTCCGGCTGCATAAGATCAGGAAACACAGAAGCTCTGGGTGGCCCTTTTCTGTGTGTCAGCTTTGGGCACTGGTTGCAGGTGTCATCAGCCTTGTCCTTCCACATAAAGCTGCCCATCAGTTTGCCAGCCAGCTTGGTGGTCACTGCCAAAACCCAGTGTTTTGTGGGAGGGTGTACAGTTCTGAGGCTCCGGTTCCATCATTCTTTCTTAGTTTAATGACTAGAATTTGTCTGTAAGGAGCTTCCCCTATCAACTATTTGGTTAACCCTAAAAATATGTTTATACAGAGAAAGACAGGGCAAGTGCTTTATTTTCCCCATTATTTACCTATTTCCAGAATAAGTAGTTGGTGTCCTATTAATATACAGAGGTAATCAGTTAGGTTTTTAGATTTGTTTGTTTTTAGTATTGTTATTATCCCCTGAATTGTAACCTAATTAGATAATACTTTAATCCACTGTGGGCCTGTTCTTTTTCTTTTTTTTTTAATAGTTGTAGATGGACATAATTCCTTCCTTCCTTTATTTATTTATTTGGTACCGGGGATTGAACTCAGGGGCACTGGACCACTGGGCCACATCCCCAGCCCTTTTTTGTATTTTATTTAGAGACAGGGTCTCACTGAGTTGCTAAGTGCCTCGCCATTGCTGAAGCTGGCTTTGAACTCTGGATCCTCCTGCCTCAGCCTCCCAAAGTGCTGGGATTACAGGCATGTGCCACCGCGCCTGGCTTCATTTATTTATTTTTATGTTGTGCTGAGGATTGAACCCAGTGCCTCACACATGCTAGGCAAGTGCTCCACCACTAAGCCCCAACCCCAGCCCCAAGGGCTTTTTTTTTTTTTTTTTTTTTTTTTTTTGACGATCAAGTTGTCCTACCTTTGACCAGTGGGAGCTCTTCAGTTTGGCTCCAGAATCTTTTTCACGTGGCTCAATAGACTTTGATAGTGCATCTGTGCCCAGAATGCGCCATTTCTCCAAGAAGTTCAGGTTCCTTTACAGAGGAAATGATAATAGGAAGCCAGAGCGTGGGTCCTGTGGGTACTCCTAGCTACAAGGTTGAGCTTTGCTTCTAGTGACAAAACAATTACTTTAAAAAATAAAATCCCTCATGAATCTATATTGATATTTCCAACTCAAATTTAGGATAATAGGACTTGTATTTAACTTCTTTGGTTTTATATTTGTATCTTTTTTTAACCTAAGAATATAAATCTTGTTTCTTAATGACATCAACATGTATGTGCATCAAAGGAAAACCCTAGACCACTACTGAGAGTGTGACAGTTTGCCAAATGTAGCTTAGGATTTGTTTGTGTCCCTTTTGCCTTGAGGCCGCTCCCACTAGAAACGCATATGTTACCATGTTTTGAAGCCACTTGCATTGGACCTTCTATTGTAGTAAAGCCCCCAGCTTGACACACAGTTAGGCTCCTGTGTGTGTGTTTCGGTAAGTGCCTACTGTTTCCTCCAGGCTGGTTTTGACTTCTCTGCCTCAGCCTCCTGAGAAGCTAGGACTATTGGTACATAGCTATTTGTTTATTTTTAGGAATAGCTTCAGCTTTTACATTTTGATTTGTAATTATTTAAAGTGGTTACTTAGTTCCAAAGTCAAAAACAAAACCTGTCTGGGCAGTCTGTCTCCATTCCTGTCCCTGCTGCCTCTTGTCTCCCTTCCTTCTAGGTAACCCTCTCTTTCAGGGTTTGGTTATTTTCTTCCCTTACAACTCTCAGATCGTGGCCTTGTGCTCCCCATTCCTGTCCTTGCTCAGATGCACTGTGCCACAACCTGCCTGCTCCTCTCCCCTGCTCTCCCTGGTGCTGGGAGTCTGTGGATCTCTTCTTTGTTCACTTTTCCTTGCAATATCTTACTCCATGGGAGGATGAAGCTTACTTTGTTGCACATCGGGGTCATTTCTAGTCTTTTGTACTTTAAATCTGCCACGAGCAATAATATAGTCTGGCAACATTCTATCTGTACCAGTAGTGTCTTTGGAGATGGCTTTCCACAAAGGGTAAATGTATTTAATTCTTAATGGTATGCTGTGTTTTCATTATTTTCAAAGAAATTCTAAAATTCTGACTTGTCTTTCTTCCTTGATCCAGTGTTATTAAAGGAGCAGATGCTCATTTTTGGCTGTTAAACCATGCGACAGGATGAGACAGAGTTTTCGAGTAGGGAGAAAGTTGCCTGTTCTCAGGCTCCTGACCTGGGTTTCTAGACATTTCTGTACTTGCCCTCTAGGTGCTCACCTTATTTCCCACGTGGTCTAATCAGAATGTGGTGCAGTTCTTCTGTTCCCTCACTTACCCTGGCAGGTTCTGAGTGCCCATTATGAGCCAAGCTCTGCACTTTGTGCCTGGGGATACGGAGACTAACAGGACAGATGTTCTTCCCCAGAAAGCACATCTGTGAGTACAGACATTTCCCTGCTTCTTCATGATCGTCATCTTTTCAATGTTGTTGAATGCTCCAGTTTTTTCAGCTTTGTGTGTGTGCGCGCACTGTAGATACAGTAAATGTTGTAAAGGATGCAGTTTTATTCTGTTGTCTTTTCTTTTTTCTTTGAATACGTTCTTGAAAATGTGATTATATTGGGTAAGGGGATTTGACATTTTCTTGACCTGTGTCATCTGTCATTGACATATATTCTATTATGGAAGGGTCAAGGTAGGAAGTGTGGTTTTAATTCCAGGACCTAGCATGCTGCCCTCAGTTGCTCTGTGATTGCTGCAAGGCGTATCAGTGGCCGAGAGCAGGCCCTCCCCACTATCATCCCATGCTGCTTCCCCACTTCAGCCTCTACCCCACCTCCCGTGCTCTTGTCCCAGTGGCTCCCTGCCCTGCTATCACCAGGGCTGCAGTGGCTCTGAACTCTGCTCTGGCCACACCTGCCCTCCTTTTTCCTCTCTCCTGCTGCCCTGGCCTTCCTGCCCCTGGAGATGGCTGGCTATACAACCCCATCCTTGCCTGCATGTCCTTCCTGTTCTTCCTTAGCTGCTCCCTCTGTCATCCCACCCTCTTGGGCCCATCCCTGCCATCACCTCCATTTTTTTTTCCCCTTGACAGTGCTTCCCTGGCCCTGTCTGCACAGCCCCATCCCCCTGCATTCTCTACTGCTGGTTGTTGATCTCCATGGGAGGGAGTCCCATCACGCATTGATTGGTGCCATTGCAAATTTATGGCTTCCAATCGTGGCTGGACTTGCAGCGTGGCGTGGCAATCCTTTTCCTGTCCCTCATCAGCTGCTTTTCACATTATCCTTGGCAGCTTTCTTAGACCTTTGCCACTTTCATCAGGCCCCTCACCTCATCCTGCCTCCGCCAGGCAGGTGACCTTGCCTTTTACATCACTGAGAAAATAGAGGCCTTCAATCTTCATCCCCTATTGCAATGAATGGAGCCACCATCTGCTTTATTCAATTCCCCTGAGCTGTAACCTGGGAACCATCAAAATTCTTCCCTCTCACCTCCTACATCCAGTTAGACTCAAGCCACATCATCTCTGATTCTATCATAAATACATAATCCTGAGGGCACCCCCTCCTCTCCATTCTCACCATGTTTAAACCCAAAGCCGTGAGAAAACAGCCTTACTGAGCACTCTTGAGGCCCTCCATGCCCCTTGGCATAGTCCAGACTCCTTTGTGGGTTGCCTGTGTCTTCCCACCATTGCCACCATTGGCTCTCTCAGGACCTACTCTTCTGGACCTGTCTGCTCTTCCCAGTCCCCTTCTCTCTGCTCCTGTCAGTTTGCACCTTTCATTACCAGATGCTTGCCCTTGCAGACATCAGCCTTGGGCTGCTGGCAATGCCCAAAGGTCCCCAGTGAGTTAAGAGTCTAGTCCTGCAGAGATGCAGGTGGTTTTGCACACAGTGGTAGGGCTGCCAGGTACTGCTGAACACTTGCCTCTCAGGACAGCGTGGGGTGTGCCATTGGCAGTGCTGGGGCAATGCCTACCTTCTCGGGAGGACCGCTGCAGCCGTGCTCAGTGACAGTTTCTTGAGCCACGGCTGGGTGGCAGGTGCTGTTCCAGGACGAGGCAGATGGTCTGCTTTAGTTTTTCTACTATCAAAGCATGGTGAACGACACTTGTCTCAGAGACGAGGAAACTGAGGTGCAAGCAAATGGGCTTATGGGTGTTAGGTAGCGCAAGGTGGTAGACTGCTTCCTGAGGCTTACCTGTTATCTGTTTGGGGTGGTGGAGGCCCTTTTGGCTCTGTAACTAGAAGCTGCTCTCTGTGTTCTGAGTCTGAGCCCCTGACTATAGGAATGGATCTTATTGTCTTGACCCCTGTGACCTTGTGCAGGTCTGCTCCTAGTAGCATCTCAGTGAAGGTGTGTGGAGTTGGATTTGCTGCAAGCTCTCCTTTGCCCTCTGGTGAGTCTTCTCAACTGGCCTGAGCTCTGCTCCAGTCAGGTGTCTTCCTGTGGCTCTCTGCTCCGTCTTCCTGACTTGTCCTGCTCGTCTTCTGGCATTCTCATTGGCTTTTCTCTGTCCATCATGATCATGCCTCAGTCTTCCTCCTCTCTCTGCTCCCTGGCCTTGACCCTGAGCACACCACCCACTCTGTTCCCTACAGCCAAGCTCCTCTGCCTGGGCTCTCACTTAGGCATCCAGTCCCGGGGTCACGGAGGATGCTCCTGGAAGCTGATTAATAGGAATCTGGCCATCGACTTGACCATTCTGTTCATTGGAAAATCCAGTGCTTTTGGTTTTTTAAAAAAGTGATTTCAACTTTTAATATATAATGAACTATTTAGGCATACAAGGAAGGATTGTGCAATTGTGCAGTGAATACTCATGTACCTACAAATGTACCCATTCTACAGCTTTGATTTAGAGGTCACAGCTATGGTTACAGTGCTCTGTGCCCCTCCCTTCCATAGGAAGCAGCTATCCTTGGCAGCCAGGTGCTCACGGACGCTTCACTTGGTGACGGTGTAAGCTCGCATCTTGTGTTTGGGTGCTGTACCACCTCACACAGATGGCGCTGGACTGTGTGCTGCACACCGCTGCCTGCGTCTTCCTCTGTGCTCTAGAACTGCCCACATGGATCTGGGGCACTCCCAGTCATCCAGTTTAGGTGCTTACTAGCACTGCAGTTATGTCCCCTTTCCACTTGCTTATCTGGATAATGACTCTTATTTGGCTTCTTTTTCTTCTTTGCTTGATCCATTGGTGCCATTGGCCACTGTTCACCACTATGACTATTTTTTAAAAATATTTTTTAGTTGTAGGTGGATATAATATCTTTATTTATTCTTACAAGGTGCTAAGGATTGAACCCAGTGCTTCACATGTGTGAGGCAAGTGCTCTACCATTGAGCCCCAGCCCCGTGACTTTTTTTTTTTTAAAAGATTATAGTTTTGCCTTTATTTGTTTATTTTTATGCGGTGCTAAGGACCAAATCCAGTGCCTCACACATGCTAGGTGAGCTCTCTGCCACTCAACCCCAGCCCCAGCCCCAACACTCTGAGTTTTTGAAGAAACTTTTCCTGGATGCCTATTTAGGCATTTCATGCTGCTGCACCCCAGCAGTGTGATGGAAAAGTGATGGACACATTCCTGAATCTCCTGGGGCTTTGCCCTGGGACCCTCTAAACACCCCCTCCCTTGGCTTCTGATGGGAGTGGCTTTAGCACACACCTGTGTGCAGGTGGGCACCCTGTATCCCAGACCTCTTCTCAGCCCTTTGTGCCTGTAAGTCCTCTCATTCCCACAATAGCCCCGTGAAGCTGGTTCTACAGACAGTCTGTGGCTTAACGATAGTTTGATTTAATGTTTTTGAACTTTATAATGATGTGAAAGCGTACCCAGTTTTGTTTTTCACTTTCTGTAGTATTCAGTAAATAACATGGGGAATTCAACACTTTTATAAAATATACTCTATGTTAGATGATTTTGCCCAACCAGGGCTAATATAGGTACTCAGAGCACATTTAAGATAGGCGAGGCTAGGCTACCATGTTTAGTAAGTTAGGTGTACTAAATGTACTCTTGATTTAAGATATTTTCAACTTAACAATGGATTTATTGGGACATAAACCCATTGTGGGTCCATCGTGGGTCTGGGAACATCTGTATTCTTTTTCCTTCTTTTTTTTTTTTTTTTTTTTTTTTTCAGAGCTGGGTGTTGTCGCCTGAAGCGATGGCCGCTTGGAGCAAAGAAGCCGTGGGAAGAAGTTTAGAGACGAACTGGAAACAAACAGCTCTTTATTCTGATAACTTTTCTCTCTGGCTCTAACTACACCCCGACACACGCCGTCCACGCTCCTCTAACCTCCAAAAATGGCGCAGACCTCCTCCGCAATCTCGCTCAAGTCCCTCGAGATCTCCGGCCAAGTCTCGCAAGATCCCGGGCCAAGTCCCGTGAGACTACGGAAGGCGCCAATGCCCAAACATGTCCAAAGCCAAAGCCCGTAGTCCACCGCAATTTAAGCCATCTCCCCAAACAGGGCTCCTACAGCTGGGGTTAAACCAAGGGCCTCACTCATGTCAGGCAAGCTGAGCCACATCCCCAGCCCTATGATCTATTTTTATTAAAAAAATTATTTTTTATTTGTCGATGGACCTTTATTTTATTTATTTGTATGTATGTGGTGCTGAGATTAAATTCAGTGCCTCACACATGCTAGGCAAGCTCCCTGAGCCACAACCCCAGCCCCCCTTATGATCCACTTGAACAGACGAAGTAAGGGAGGCTTAGACAGGCCAAGTCACTCGTTGAGGGTGACTCCGTAGGTACACTGTCCAGCATAGGCTGGACACAGCCTTCCTATTCACAGCCAGAGCCCTACAGGTGCAGTGTCACAGTGTCTCCTCTTGGCTCCTGGGCGCCCTCTGCCCTGCCTCTGCCCTGTCCTCTTTACTTGCCTTGCTCCTGTCTCCCACCATCCCTTGGTCCTCCGCCCATCCCTAGGGGCTGGTTTTCTTCATGGTGTTGTCTTTGGTCTTCTTTTCCTCACGCTCCCAGGGCTCCCCCACGGTCTCACCTGCCACCCAGCCCAAGGGAGTGTTCACATGCAGGGCGGGCTTCTCTCTGCTCTGTGCTCCTCTCCTGTTCTCAGCTTCTGA
Organism: Tamias sibiricus; assembly: GCA_025594165.1. Classification (NCBI taxonomy): domain Eukaryota; kingdom Metazoa; phylum Chordata; class Mammalia; order Rodentia; family Sciuridae; genus Tamias; species Tamias sibiricus. The sequence continues at coordinate 155,701,683 of CM046659.1, forward strand.
CACATGCCAGACCCTTAATCAGAGTGTGACACCGCAGAGTCTTGTGGACATTCACTTCTCACCGCCCCCAAGTCCTGTCACCGTGTGTGGGTGATATTGTGGGCTATCACCTTTCTCCTGCTGGCAGCCAGCCGGGCCTCATTCCCCCCACCTGGTTGTTACCATAGCTGTCTTCCTGACCTTTCCAGGGCCAGTCTTTCGTCACCTCCAATTCGCTCAGCACACACCGCTGTCAGAATGATCTTCCTGAAACACTTGTTTTTCTCCATCGCTGGTCAGAAGCACTGGTGTCACATCCCCTCTGTGGCCAGCAGTCTCTCAGGCTTGCCCTCTTATAACCTGCTATTGACTGATCATCTGCGACTCTGTCTGTGTATTTCTGTGACCTGATATTATTTTCCTGCCTCCCATCATGGTGATGGCTTGTGTATTTTATTACTTTCTCTGTAAATGGCAATTTTGTGTGCTTTCATTTCTCTAAAAATGGCTGTCTACCTTTTTTGAATCCCTCTGAGTTCTGGCACTTGCTCACTCAATGCTGATGGTAAAGGACAAGAGCTTCTCTGCCCTCATCTTCTGTTGCCTAAGGAGTCTTTCTTTTCTACACCAGTGTCTTCCTTGAACCCATTCCCTGTGGTATTCTTTTGCACCAGATGTAACTTGTGTCTCAGGTGTTCCATACCAGGGTTTACCAAGTATCAGGAGGAGGGTGCCATGCTTTCCAGCTCCTGTGTTTGCAGAGGAGTGAATGCACTAAATTATTCATTTATTCAACAGTTCCTAACAGAACAAAAATGTTATGCCACGTACTGCCACAGAGGTTGTGCTGGAGGACAAATGACAAATCAGACTTGGTACCTGTCCTCTGAGTTCACCCTCTGCAGTGGGGGAGACGGGTGGAAAGTGTGATTCATGTGGGCCAAGGTGTACATGTGTCAGTATGTCCAAGCAGAAACACGGGAAGAGCTGTGGAGGGAAATGAGCGCTCTTTTTTGTGTAGAACAGGATCTGGCCCAACTGGAGTTCAGGGAGGAAGGGGCTTTGGACTGAGGGGAGGAATGGAAGCATCCGCTGGGCTGAGCGGGCCTGGGGAGGAGGAGGGAAAGGGCAGGAGACTGAGCATTGAGTGCTCAGCCAGAGCAAAGATGGAGGGACTGCTCAGGAGTCCAGTCTTCTGCTCCTGTTGTTCACCTTTGTCTATTTCCCTCTTCCAGGTTAGCAGATCCAGTCAGGAAGTGCTCTTGATTCTTCTGGAACAAGATATACCTTTCCATCATGATATTGGAAACAAAGCGTGTCCAGTTCTGCTGGAGCTGTCTGTCCCAGACGGTGCTGACGAGTGGAGCAGAAGCTGTGAGCTCTCTGACAAGGAGTGACTGCCAGAACCTGCTGGGACTGTCCTGTATGCTGGCATGTGTAGCACTTGCAGGATCGTGTGTGTTCATTCTTGCCAACACCATTCCTGTAGACAAGGTAGCCAGTGAATCGGCCCCAGTCACAGGAAGCTCATTCAGCACCCCTCAGCCTGCTGCGGAGGTGTGGTCCTTTGAGCACTTGTTTTCAGAAGGCAGGGCTCTGGAAACCCAAGTGATGTGGAGGCTGAGGCATGGGCCTAGATCTCTGCTGGGCGAGATGCTCAGGCCCACAGACAGAGCATTTGACTGCCTGGATCCTGGGGCTTGTTTCTCCATGGCAGGAACCTCATGTGGTATGTGAGATGATTTTCAGTGGTACTTGAGACAATTAAGAAAAAAAATTGTGTCTATTTTATAATGTAGGGCAAGACTTAAGAAGACAGGTAAGCTCATAAGAAGCCACTGTGAAGGATGCACATGTGAACAGATGTTCACAGCAGTGTGGGAAATGCTGTTAAGTGTTTGTGTTCATATCGGTTAAAGACATATGATGGGAGGAATAGTTTCTGTACTAGTGTCTTCTCTCTTTAATAGTTAATGAAACGGTACCCTTGGGCTTGGAAGAGTCTAAGCCCATTGCTAAATGACTGTACAATCAGGACTTTCTGCTTGCTGGAGCCTTTATTTGCAGACCAGCAGTTAATGAGCCATTGGAGCTTTTACCAACCTGAAGTCAGAGGCTGCAACCTGGCCCTGTGGCTCCCGGGAAGGTCGTCATGGGCCATCTTGCTTCTGAAGCTGCCATTCCTCCATTGACCAGTGCAAAAGGTGCTGTGTGACATGACCCTTTCTGTGTGCAGCACAGAAGTGCATAGCTTGGGATTATTTCAGCATTTTAGGAAAAATTTGTACATAAACAATTTTAAAAATCATGAGCCTTAATTATGAGTAAATAAAAGATAGAGGATAGTTTCTTAAACTATCTTTTATTAAGATAAACTATCTTTTTAAAACTATTCTTTTATTAAGAAAAGAATGATGTTAGAGAAAGGAATTATTTTCTTTTCCAAAGTACAAAATCATTGTACACCATAGAGCTAAAATATTACATTGCGTCATTAGAACATTTGGCAATTTTTCTTCGTTTATGTAAAAGTTTTCTTCAACTATGTGTCAAAGGCCTGGATTTGTAAATTAATTTAATTTTTTGCATCTTCCATATGTTTATAAGATGAATCAGCCTGAAGAATAATTGATTGTTAAAATTCAAATTCTCCAGGGTTCTTTTATAAATTTCAAGTTTCTCTACAAGAAATTAAATTTATTGTGCAAAATGAACCTGGATAATAACATTTAGTTGGGGTATTTGGCAGTTGAGCAGTGAACTTTGCCAACTAGATCTTCTTCATTTGGAAGTTGATTAGGTGAGTTTCCAAGGTTACGATCGACAACCAAATATCTTATTCCTAAGGACTGATAATACCATGAAAAATAATGCTAAAGGCATTTTTGCATGATTTTTATTTTGTTTTGTTTCCAAACGCTCCATTGTTGTCAGCAATATCCTTCTTCTTCTTTTTTCTTCTTTGAAACATTTGGAAAATATAACAAGCCTCTCAGAAGCTCTCTCCACAAATCACTTGCAGAACAAATTAGTTCACATAAATTTTCTTTCTCGTTCAAAGTAAGTTGCTGGTATCATGGCTTGAATGTTGAGCTGTGGCTGCAAGAACTGAAATGGCCTCGGACCCCCTACCCACCACCGGGCCAGGCACAAGCCTTTGTCCCCACAGTGTTTCTAGAGGGTTTCTGAGTATCCCCCCGGAGCTCCTACGGGAACAGACTGTGGAGTGTCTTGTATAGCCTGCATGAGTTTTGGTCCAGTTCTTCCCCAGAATCTCAGGGAGAACATGCCCCTCGGGCCCCTAGGAGCTGTGGAGTGCAGACAGAGCTGACCTCTTGTTGGCTGGAAAATGGCACTGTGGGTAGAGTGTGGGTTCCGTTATTCAAGAAAGTCACGTGTGCTTTGCAGGTTCTGATTCAGCTGGTCTGTGAGTGACCTTTAGCACTGTGGCACCAGCATGCATCTGTTTTGAAGTGATTTGGGGAGCTGACGGTTTGCAGGGTGATTGAGAAGGAAAGAAGTGAGTTGGGTAGGGCCAGTGTCCTCTGTGTTTAGGGCTCTCTTTGCAGCCATGTGGTGTGAACACTGCCATAGCTCAGGTGAATTCACACCCATGGGAACAGTGCTGTTCAGAGGAATGGCTTCTTCCTCCCAAGGAAACTACATATCATATGGACAGAGTGCTCTTCATTGGACTGCTCATCCTCGTGGGAATTAGTAAATGGGTCGTGGTGCTGACAACTCCAGTGTGTCGGTAATCAGTATAATCAAAGAGCCAGCCACACGAGCCTCGCAGCCCAGCTTACGGGCTGGGACGAGGGTAGACTCCTGGGTTCCCACCTGCTTCTCCTTCATGCAGTCTTTCTCAGCCCCCCAGGCAGTATTAGTGACTTTGTCCTTTATGCAGTCAGAAGGGTTGGTGCATGTCTGTCTTCTGTCACTGGGCAGTTGAGTTATGAATTCTGTTTGTTTCTCCCTTGAGACCAGGAGCTCCTCAAACCCAGGCCAGCATCTCTGCACCGTCAACACACAGAACAGTGCAAGGCCTAGTGTCGGTCCTGGATAAATGTTAGTTGTTGGATGAATGGATTGGTTCAAGGCGGCAAGAGCTGTATCTTGTAATTATATCTAGACAGGATAAACAGGCCACCGGAGACCAATTATAATTCCTCTTGCTTGCAGGGAGGCCATTAGCATTCTGAAATTATAACTAATTGTCAGAAGCCTGTTCTCTCTCGCAATGCATTTCGCATTAAGGCTTCCTCATTTTTTGTCGTCATTCCTATTTTTACGCTCATTTTTATCTGTGCATTTATTTAAAGAGTATTCTGTGGTTATATGCCATAAAGAATAGTTGGTTCCAAGCAACTAAGTGCAGATCATCATTTTATACAAGTGGTTCCCGGGGCCACCGGAAAAATCATTTCTTGTCACTCAGTGTGCTGACTTTTAATGATTCTTGCTTTGTTTTATACTGTGTGGTAATAAGGTCATGTGGGTGTGGCAGAGGGGAGTGGAAGGAGGTACTGGGAACTCTTTAGTTGCCTGTTACCCTGGAAACAGAAGCCTAATGTTTCTGTTGATTGTGGCTGTAACTGTGTACAACTTTTCTGAGTGAGATCAGAAATATGTGTCTCCTAAGTTGGAAGACTCAAGCCTTTTCCTTTTTTGTGCTATGGAGCTGGTTTCTGCTTCCACCTGCTCTGATTACTCTTTTTTCTTCTCTTGCTGGATTATCTGCAAATTCCAAATAGAATGATGGGTGGATTTCCTACTCAGGACCTTTTCCTACTATAAATCAGCAGTACTGTGTACACATTGAGAGTGGCAGACTTCAGAGGCAGAAGATCCTTCCTTCCTTCCTTCCTTCCTTCCTTCCTTCCTTCCTTCCTTCCTTCTTTCCTTCCTTTCTTCCTTCCTTCCTTCCTTCCTTCCTTCCTTCCCTTTCCCCTCCCTTTTATTTTGGGGGCGAGATTGGGATAGTGTTTTTTAAAAAACTTTTTTGGGGCAACTTGTCATTTGTTTTGAGTTAAACATTTGCAGAAAACTTGCATGAATAATAACCCAAACTCCTGAATACCTTTTATCCAACTTCCTTAGTAGTTTATGTTCTACTCCATTTGTTCTTATCATTTTCTTTCTTTAAACACACACGCTGGGTGTGTGCACACACTTTTTTTTTTTTTTTTGAGCATTTGAGAGTAAGTTGGAAACACTGTGCCCCCTTTACATCAGAATATTTTAGTGTATATGTCCTAAAAATAAGGAAATTATTTTTGTACAACTACAGCACAGTGATCAAAATTGGTGAATTCTAGCACTGATACTGTGCTAATCAGTGTCTCTCATTTGCAGTTCACGTCCCGATGCCATTTGTGGAGGATCTCTCATTGTGTCAAGTTATCCCCATGATCTGGTTTGGTTTCCAGCAATTTGGAACAGTTGCTGAGTCTTTGAATTTTGTGACATTGATATGTTAAAAGTACAGGCTGGTTCTTTTGTAGAACATCTCCCAATTTGACTGACATGTCTTAATGAATGGATTCAGCCTGTCCATCTGGCTGAGTGTCACAGAAATGATGTGTTCTCAGTGTGTCATGGAGGAGGCACAAGACCTGCTAATACTGAGGATGTTAATTTTGTTGACTTCATAGATGGAGACAGTATTTGCCAAATTTTACAGGAGAGTTTCCTCAAGGCTATGTGAGTATACTCTTCCTCATCAAACTTTCACTCATGAATGTTAGTAGCTGTGGATAATCCCTTTTCCGTTATTTGCTAATATGTTGAAGAATTTAACATCTATATTTAAGAGAGCTGTCGTAGGTAATTTTCTTGTTATGTCTTTGTTGGGTTTTGGAATCAGAGTTTTCTGGCCTCAAAAATGCGTTGGGAAGTATTCCCACCTCTTCTCTTTTCTGAAGAAAAGTTGTTTCAGATTGGAGTTATTTTTCCTTCTACATATTTGTTCAAATTCATCCTCCTGGTTCTAGATTTTTTTTTAATGAGGTGGTTTTTGATAACAGATTCAAATCAGATATAGGGCTTCATTTTTGTTATTTCAGCCATGTCAATGGGTAAGTTGGATATTTTAGAGAATTTATTAATTTCATCTAAGTTACTCATAATATTTCCTTATACTTTCCAATGACTGTATGATCAATAGTGTTATCTCCTCTTATTTATGGTATTGGTACTTTGTATTATTTTTCTTAATCAGTCTTGCTATGGGCTTGTCAATTTTATTAATGTTGGGCCTTATTGTTTTTCATTGTTACTTTTTTTCTTTGTGCTTCACTCTTCTACTTTCTTCAGTTTGCTTGTATTTTTTAGCATCACAAAGAGGAAGCATTTTTAATCCTACCTTATTTTCCATTATAAGTATGAAAACATTAAACATGTTTAATGTTTATATCTTTATAATGTATTGACCCTTTTATCATTCAGGAATGTTTCTTACAGTAATCCATATTTTGCTTTCTGTTTGTGATATTAATATAACCACTCTGCTGTTCTTATATTTACTGTTTTTTTATATAACATATTTATTTATATTTTCTTATTCTCAACCTGTATGTACATATATTTACAGTGTTTCTGCTTTTGTTAGCACATAGTTGGATCTTTCATATCTAGTCTGATAGTTTTTGCCTTTTTCTTTTCTTTCCTTTTTTTTTTTTTTTTTTTTTTTTTTTGGTGCTACAGATTGAACAGAGGGGTGTTTAACCACTGAGTCATATCCCCAGCCCTTTCTTTATTTTTTATACTAAGTTCCTTAAGGCCTTACTAAGTTGCTGAGGCTGGCTTTGAACTTGTGATCTTCCTGCCTCACCTTCCCGAGCAGCTGGGATTACAGGTGTGAGCCAACATGCTGGGCTTCTGCCTTTTAAAAAGAGTATTTAGTCCATTTATTTTTAATGTACTCATTTCTATATTTGGATTTATTTCTGCCATTTTGCTCTTTGATTTCCACTTCTCTCATCAGTTTTTGTTCCTTTGTCAATTTTGTTCTTCTTTCCATTGGGTTGATTGAATACTTTTTAGCATTGCATTTTAATTTCCCTGATAAAGGATTTTCAAAAAATACAGCAACTTGCAATAGTGCAGTTATATTTACATTCACTTGCTTACATGTTTTGTTCTATCGTTTTTATCTGCATTACATTGTGAATCTGAAAATAGTTTCATAATTTTTAAAGTTATATCTTTCAAAGAAGTTAATAAAAGAAAAATATACAGTTTTTATGCTCTCATTTTTACCATTTTTGGTGATTGTTTTTCCTTTTTTCCCCCTAGATCTGAATTATCATCTGATATCATTTCCTTTCAGCCTGAAGAACTTTCTTTAGTGCTTTTGTGCAGTGTAGGTCAGCTAATGATGAAGTCTGTCAGTTTTGGTGTATCTGACAGTGTATTTATTTTGCCATCATTTTTTGAGGGGATAGTTTTGCTGGATATGGAATTGTGGGTTGGCAGGTTTGCTTTCTCTTTTTTTTTTAGCCTGTTAAAAATCGTTCTGCTGTCCTTTGGCCTTCTTTTTTTTTTTTTTCTCATGGAAGTCAGCTGCCATTCACATTATGCTCTCATATATAAATTGTTTCTTCTTTGGCTGGATTTGAGATTTTTCTCTTTTACCTTTAGATTTTAGCAGAGTGTTTATTCTGCTTCATGTTCATTGAACTTCTTGGATTTGTATGTTTATACCCTGCACACAATTAGGAAGTTTTTGGCTATTATTCCTTCAAATACTTTTTTCTTTGCCATTCTCTCTGTTTCTTTTCAGTGTAGGATTTAGATTATATGAGGTTTTGACCCTTAATATTGTCCCACAGGTCTTTGAGGCTCTGTTTTTCTTTTCTTTTCCAGAAAATTTTTAAAAAAATTTTAATTTTTATTTATAATAGTAGTATGTATTACAATTCATAATGCACATATATAGCATCTTTTTACATACAACTGTTTGTATACAAAGTATATAAGTACCATTCAGATCTTCAATCATGCATTTAGGATAATGATGTCCATCTCATTCAACTTCTGTTTTTCTTTAATAATTTTTATCTCAAGTTCAATGACTCTTTTTGTCATCTCCAATTTGTTGTTAGGCCTGTTTGTTTGGTTCTCCCCCCGCCCCCCTCAGTTATTTTACTTTTTAGCTTTAGAATTTCCATTTTGACCTTTTCCAGGATCTTTAAAGTCTCGATAGCTTTGTGTTATAGGGAGTTCCTATCTGTTCTTCTTTACACTTGTTTCTCTTTTAATCTTTGAATATATTTATAACAGCTTCTTTAAAGCATTTTTCTGGTAATTGCAACATTTGTGTCATCTTGGTGTCATTTTCCATTGGCTGCTTGTATTACAGGTCACTTTCTCATGTTAGCACCTACATAGCAGTTTTTGGTTGAATACTGGACATTATAAGTGAGAATTGCTCTGGATTGTGTTGTTTCTCTAATGTCATTTTTGTCTTATCTTGACTGGTCATTAATTGCAAACTGTCTCCCTTTGATGAGCATCAGGTAATGTCTGCTCAGTTTGTCTAATTTCTGCCTGCTGGGTCCTCTGTAATCTGCCCCATGTGTGTGGTTTAGCAGACAGCCAAAGGTAGAAGCAGATTTTATATGCAGATTTGGACCTTGCTTGCAAATCTGTCCCATTACAGTTATCTTTTAAGGGCAGGCTGCCTTCCAGTTTCTGCCTTTTGTTTGTTATCCACTCCTTCCAATTGCCTGTTTTTAATGTTTGTTAAGATTCTGTCATTGTTATCTGTAGGAAAGTTAGTCCAACTAAGCTACTGTATTATTACTGGATTCTTTTTTTTTTTTTTTTAATAGTTTCTATTTTTTTTAATGAGATTCCTGGTCTTCATTTAGTGTGACTGTCTTTTCCTTTTAGTCCTTGGGCATATTTATAATGGTCACTTTAAATTCAGTTTAAAGTCTGCAGATTCTAATATGTGGATCTTTTTTGTGGATTTCTTTCTACTGATTGACTTTTTTTTGGGATATAAGTCACATTTCCCTCTTCTTATGCTTATGCTTTTTTTGGTGTTGGGATATACTTCTGCGTATTTGCTTTTAATTGTATCTTATTCATAATACTTTCTAAAAACTCTGAATCTTGTTATTTTCTTCTGAAGAGTGTTAGCTTTGTTTTGGGCAGCAGTTCATATTTCTGTTTCCTTGCAGTAGTCAGCAGCTCTAAGTACTCAGCTCTGAACCACAGGTCACTGGTGTTCTCTCTCAGCCCTAGCACCTCCCCTGTGCATGCACAGTTCAGAGCTCAGTCCAGGATCAGGATCTAATCACAGATAGTGTGGCTCACAGAAAAGTCTCTAGCTCTCTCTTTCCTTCCTTCCCAGGATTTCTACCCACTTTCTAGCTGCTGTGGCAGGTTCACCCTCTGCTCTCTGGCTTCAAGTCAGTAAGACTGTAGCTTTATTTATTTATTCATTTATTTATTTTAAGACTGTAGCTTTTGCTTGAGACCTAACTACCTTAAATGGCCATGCAGCTTGAGAAGTGCCCTCACACAAAACGTAGCCCTTTATCCAGTGTAGTTTTCTCATGGCAAAGGTCTCTCTCTTAGTTTCCTCTAGTGTTTCATCGTTCCCCAGAGCCCATGTAGCATTTTTTATGCCGTGACCTACTATGCCTGTATGTCCCAGATCACCGCCATTTGTTCTCAGTGACAATACTTTGCCTTTGTCAGTGTTAGTTTTCTCATCTGGAGAAGTGGGATAACATCCATGCTCTGGTGTCCTCGGGAAGGTAGAGTGAGCCCGTGTACTTCCACTGTGTGCTTACGTGCTTTGCACATGGTGCGGACCTGGAAGATAGTGGCTTGATCTTCAGAGAGGCACTTATGTGAGTGACACTGGAGAAACATCTTGCCTTCTATTGATCATATAGTTTGATAAAATTCAAAAGAAGATGCTCTGTGTTTATCATTCTTGACTATTTTGGCAAAATTTTAAATATTTGCTTTTGGAAAATATCTTGTCATTGGTACATGTAATTTAGATATTTTGGTATTTCAAGTGATTCTGACTTTCTTTTTATTTATAGATAAGCTGAAAAATGACATCAATGCTGAGCAAGGACATACTTGAACACCTGCTCCTCCCTTGATTCTGTGAACTGTGTGGTCAGAGGAAACTCTTTCAAGTTCAGAAGGTGGGAACATAAGAGTTTCAAACTCTTTAAAATTAAAAAATTCAGAATTGATTTCTCTAAAGTTACTCCTTCAGTAGATGCAATCTGGAGAAAAAATGGGGCTGGTGTGAACTGTGTAAGGAAACATTCGACAGTGTGTAATTATAGTTCTTGCTGCAGATAGGAAGCACACAGAGCCGTGGGTGGGAGTGGACAGGCGCACCTGCCAGGAGTGTAGGCCTTGCTGCCAACTGTTTCCGTTGCCCAGGCTTGTGCCCGACCTGCGGGGTCTTAGGTTGCCTGGTGTAGTTCCTGCCAGAACCCTCTTCTCTTTGCTGTACCTTCTAACCCCAATTCCAGCTTCCCACTTGGTGCTTGCCCCTCCCTAAACAGCCTCTGCCTCCACCTTGCTGCCTGCTGGCCCTGCTCTGCTGGCCCATCCTCATGACACGTGGGCAAGACAACGGGTCTCATTTACCATGCAGAGGATGTTAAGGGGCTCTTTTTGCCCTATTGCTAACCAAATACATTATGTATCAAGATCAATTAGGAGCCAGACAGTCCTAGAAGTTGGCATCTTCTTGTAACTCTTGTGTTCTCCATGCAGCAGAGGCCCTAGCTTGATGCTGTGTGGGCGGCAGGCATGGTAAGTGCTTGTTAGCGCCCTGACTGGAGTGATGATTGCTCACAGGGTTCCTCCTTGTTAGTTTTACAATTTGTTAAGACAAAAAGATAGGAATAATGCAGATGCCTTTTGCCTCTCTAAGGTGTGCACTACAAATTTTTGGTGTTATTTATCATGCTGTTGGACAAGAAGCCCCGAGAAATTTTCAGTACGTGAAGTTTTGCCAATTGTAATTGCTGATTCATTTCTTAGTGCACTTTCCAGATCATTTGTGAAGTTTTATATTTATGAGTCTGTTATTCTGAAATGGCAACTCAGTTTTGCATTCATCAACTTCAGATTTCTTGACTTCTGAAATTCTTACTCCTGAGCACTAGGCAGCTGGTCTGGGCAGGGATGGAGGCAGCCCACCTCTCCTGTAGACATGGCGGCTGCTTCCTCTCAGGCTGCGCTCCCTATTTCTTCTCCCCATGGAAGTCACTCTTCTGCACACTGTCACCTTGCTTCTGGGCCTCAAAACCTTTGAGACTTTTTCTTGGAATAAGATGAAAGTCCAGACCCTTACTGGCCTCAGTCCCCTTCACAGATGCGCTTTCAGCCTCACGTGCCATCACCTGCTCAGTTCTGCACACTACTCTGGCCTCAGTGGGCTTCACCGCTAGACATTCATCTGAATCCTGGGGAGACTGGAGGAAGGAGGAGGGCACATGCCTCTGTTCTTTTGATAAATCCCCATGTGATCCTGGTACACAACAGCACAGAGAGCCACTTTACCAGACAGCCAGGTGACTCCTAGATCCCTTGAGGCTTCCTGCTCTTCTTCCCTTTGGGCCTCTGCTCTCCCATGAGGGTCTTCCCTGCCTGATGGGACCCTCTGCACAGTTCAAACACAGCTCAGGTGCGCTCTGGAGTTTCTCCTTGTCCAGACTCACTTGGCCACTGTGCCGGAGCCCGCTCACTTCTCCCTGGGCAGCTCCTTGTCAACCTTCGCTCAGAGTACCTCATGCAGGTTTCCTGGAGAGGGACCTTGAGGACAGGGACCACGTCCTGTTCACCTTTGTTTCCCCAGTGCCCACCTGGCAACGGGAGAGCTGCCAGGTGCTCAGAAGACACTCACTTTCATTTGGCAGAATGTACTACCTGGATGGTTGGAATTTAACCTAAAAAATTATAATCTTTGAATTGATCTTTAGGTTTAGAAGCTCATTTTGTTTTACTTGAAGAATAAGCCATGTCACCATGGTTGTAACCCAAGAACAATTTTTTAATGGGCTGCTGCTTTGAAAATATAGTGAGTGTTATTTTCCACCTAATGTATCTGAATGAGGAACAGCAGTGACCAAAATGCTAATCTTTCTGTAGGCGAATATTTCCCTGATCATATCATATTCCATTTGTGGAGCACTTTAAGCTAATTATTTTACATTATGATATTAAAATCAAAGCCTTTTTAAAGGATAAATTTTAAAATAAGATGTAATCGTGACCTTCACATAGATATAAGTGAACATATGTCAAAGATTATATTTTTAACTAATTTATTAATGACGGAAACCAGTAAGATATTACAACCAGTTTAATTGAGAACTCAAAGTGGCACACGTTTGTAGTCTGACCAAGGAATATTGAGGCAAACTTTGAGGGCTTCAAAACAGATCAGTATTCAAAGTGATTAACTGATTGCATTCTATGGAACACAGTTGGTCTTTCTGTGCATGGCCATTAGTTTCCACTTAGGGACCGCCACTAAGCCTCAGTTTTGTACAGTCTTTCTCTGTATTTATAATAGATATCAGTTATCCCCCCCCTACCAACTTTTTTTTTTTTTTTTGAGCTTTCCCTATTATCTTGTTAAATTTAACTAAGTCGATTAGTGAAGTCAGGAGGTGAAGAACGTGTTTCTTTCTTCTACTTCTACTTTCTCCTGTCTCCAGGGGTTCCTTTTAGACCAGGGTCTGTTTCCCTCTTGTTACCACTTTGGGATCTGCCGTCACTGTGCAGCAAGACAGGTTCTACCCATCCCCAGGGTATTCAGCGTTGAGTAGTTGTTTTTTTGTTTGCTTTATAAGATCCCCAGATTTTTTGAGCTCTGCTTAGATAACATGGGGGGGCTTGCGGCAAGTCTGCGTGTCCTATGACCCCCCCCCACCAGGTCCACAGAGCTCGCTCCCCCTTCTTCTTCAGGCTTGTCAGTGACTCCTGTGGATGGGTGAGGCTGGCAGTGCTGCGTCCACCTGTCCTGCTGTGTCCAGGCTCAGGGCTTGTGCCTATGTGTTGTGTCCTTATAGTCCCTGGTTGGTGGCATAATCAGATTTAGACCTTATGAGGTCAAAGTTAGGGGACCTGAAATGTCCAAAGCTATGGGGTGAGTATTAAGAAAGTGGTGCACACCTTAACATCTGCAGTGAGCTGTGTCTTGTTGAAGTCAGAGTTGGGAAGGAAAAATCAACTGAACTGTTCCCTTTTCTGTTACTGTCGTAAGCGCACCATGGTTAATGCATTCTGCTTAAATACTTTATACGGTCTGTCATTATTTGTTATATAATTAATATTTTAGAAAAAAATAAAAATATATAATAGGGCTAAATTTTTGCTTATTTTCTGTGAAAAAATAGTTGATTGGGGACTCATTGAATGCTCTGGATAGCACTGAGTCCGGCAGACACAGTTGAATGGAGTGGATGTCTGGTGGTCAGCTCTCAGCAGGCCTGGCCTCTGCTGCAGGCTGAGCCTATTCGCGGCACTCCTCTCTCTGGTTTCAGGTGTGGCAGGCTGCCATCCAGTACCTTGGCCCCTTCGTTTCCATCTTTGCAAACCCCTCCAGGGCTGGCCTGCACATTCCAGAGGATGGCACAATGAGCACCCCTCCACTGACCCATGACTCAGAGGCTGCTCTTGTCTCTGGCTCGCCCAGTTCCAGCAGGTAGCGCCTCTTGGGCCAGGATCAGTACCAGGATCCAGTCGCACCTCAAGCACTCCTCTAGAATCCCCGCAGTTATCATCTTGTCTTGAGTTTAGTAACAGTGACCTTCTGGGCAAGATGGAATATTAGAGCTTTAATTATGTAAAATAGCAAAAAGTAATTGCAATAATGATTTTGAAACATGACTACTAGGTTATAAATAATGAAGCTACCATGTCTTCTAAATTTAGATAAAATATTCGTTGAGAGTAGTGATTAAATAACCTATAAAGAAAATTTTCTCTTACTTTTTGATTAATGGAGTTCTTTGGATAGTTTACATAGGAAAGATGCAAAGCCTCCCAAGTGCACTTTGGTGATGTAGGTGTTCTATGCAAATAAGGGTGGCATTCCTGCCCCACCACTGAGGCCTGTGATGCTGTCCCTGGGAGTGTCCATCTTCGCTGTGGTGTGATGGGTGCCTACCAACCCGATGCCTTGAGGTAGTCCAGTGTCTGTCCACTGTTAGCATTCTGCAGGCATGAAGATGGGGCCATCCTCCCCGCCAGCCTGCTCCATCAAAATTCATGAAACACTCGATGAAGGTCAGGCCCAGGTGCCTCATCTTCCTCGTCAAGATTCTCAGTGGCCCACAAATAGCCAGCTCTTGCCAGCTTCCACATGCTTTCTTTTCCAGTGCCTGCCCCCTGGTGGAGGTACTCCTGAGCAGGACGTGGGTACAACTTGCCCTTGAGGTGCTTCTGCAGTGTCAGGCACACTCTGCACTGGAATGCAGAGGAAGGCTCCGCCTGGCTGTCACATGGTATTCTTCATGTCCGTCACACTCCTAGTGGGCCAGAGGGAGCAGATTGGGCCTCTTACATACTCGTTACATTTTAATCTGACACTGGGAAGCACACGAATGGTGGATGACCAGTTAGAGGAGGAGGAGAAAGACTGGGCTTGTGAGGAGGTAGGTCTCAGGTTTTCCCATGTCCCTTCCAGTCTGTCACATGGCACTGCAAATTTGCTTCCTTCAGTTTAACCTACTGATTCAACAAGGTCTATGCAGATAGTGCCAGATCCACTCAGTGAAGGGACACCAGTGGAAACCAGTGTCTCCTGCCTGTCAGGAGCTCTCCTACCGGCCCCACAGATGACCTGGTAGAAAGGCCCTGCTGTGCCTCGCACTGCATCACCCAGGCCCTGCTAGGGGCTGGTGCCTTCCCAAAGCTCTTGGATATTAATGACCTCCCATCAGCAGCCAGCCTGCCCAAGGAATTCAAAGGGTGTGTTCAGCAGTGTTCTTCATTGGCAAACTCCTGTCCTGATGTGAGCCAGGACATAGAGCGGCTTCTGAGCAGGGCTGGCTATAGGCAGAGGGCTGCAGCAGACCGAGGCTGTGTGCAGCAGTGGTGTGGCTAGGTGCGAGCTTCAGGAAGTCCTCCTGGCTTGCAGGAGCATAAGACGGATGGTCTGAATGTTCACCGTAAAGGCGATCTCTTGTCATTGAAGGGAACACGGGATGTCTCTGTGTTGTGCATTGCATGTGGCCACTTCCTTCCCCCTCAGGCCTGCATGTTGATGCGTATGTGTGCCTGAGTTTACATCCACTGTCCACATGTGGAGAAAATGGACTGGCTCAGTCTCACCCTGGCCAGGACAGTGGAAGTGTCTCCACGTGGGACTCTTGCAAGGACTGAGCCTCCTTGTTCTGCAGACAGACATGTGCATCATTTGGAGGCAGTTTTATCAGAAAAGGACAGTGCATGGACACTGGTGTCGTTCCTCTGTCTGATGCCCTTTCTCGTTACAGGCAGCTAAGGGTGATGCTTCTTTCGGAGCCTATTAACTCAGCCCTTGGCTGCACTCTGAGGTGTCTGTCTCTGTGTGGCTAAGAAGACTACAGCTTCATCTTGGGGTGTTTTCATTTTCTAACTAGTGCTCCTCCTGGCATCTGATCTGAGAGCCAGACCCTGCCGTCCATATCCATTATCGTGACTCTGCTTTCTCTATGGTGCTGCTATATTTACACTGTTCCTTGAGTTGGAGAATTGGAAAAAACACCACTTACTGCTGTTGCTGGGCGAAGATTGGTGAAGCTTTCAGGAAGGGAAATGTGAAGGTCCAGTTAGCCCTGTGATTATTCTTTGTCCTTAAGTTTATGGAGGATATTAAATCAAATTTTCTGAAGGAATGAACACATGTGACATGTCACCTCTAATAGGTGCAGGCAGAGGTCTGTTTTTGGAAAACACATCACAGGAGCTGCCCTGATCCCCAGCTCTAGAATCTGACTGGAGGCTGGGCACCCGTGATGGGCACCTGAGGCTCTTGGAATCCGCTGAGTGGATTATGCAGGCATCCCCACACAGAACATGGCAAGGACTGGCTGAGGAGGGGACTTAGCCAGCTTAAAGTGAGTGGGTGGTTCCTGGGGACAGAGGAAATGTCTGCAAGAGTTGCTCACAGAGTATACCCGTAGTACTTGACCTGAGCTCTGGGGGATGGCTGGGAGTCCACCAGCCATGGAGGTCAAGGACTGAGTCCCAGAGGGTTTTTTCAGGTCCCTGAAGCCATTGTTCATGGCATCTTTTGTGCACAGGCATGCTTGACTTCTGTGTAAGAAAGGGCTCACAGCTCTCCTTGATTCTCAAAGGCATCTGTAACTCCAGAGATTCAGGAGCAAATGACATGTTTTATTTGTAAACTGACCATAACAGGAATGTTCCATAGGCCATTGGGAAGGGTCTGGTGTGCTGCACTAAGAAGGTGGGACTTGCCCTGGGCACAGGAGAGCCAGCTGCAAGCTCTAAATATTTTAATAAATCTTGGGGTCCATCAAATTTAACTCATAGAAAACAGGATGCAGGAAGTCGTGTGTGTGTGTGTGTGTGTGTGTGTGTGTGTGTGTGTGTTGGTAGGCTGGAGACATGGAAGCATGCAGTTTTGTTTTTATAGAAAAATATGTCAAGTATATCATCTTTACTATTAGGGGGTCTCTCATAGTCATGCTGTGGACAGAGGGTGGGAAGCCCTGGGGCTTGGTGAGCAGGTCGTAACTCATCTGCTCACACACCAACTCACTGTGTGCCAGTGTGCAGGGCATGCCAGGGGTGGACCTCACAGAGGGTGAGAGTGTGCCCTGCATGGCACAAGTCTCCCATCCTCGCTGCGTGGGGTTCTTTCTGTGAAAGTTGGTGGAGTCCAACTCTGGCTCTGCCTGGCTGAGGCTTTTTGAGTTCAGATTTGATGCTGTGTGTGTGACTGGCACTTAGTTGAAGTGGTTACTGTGAAGGGCCCATCACGCCTTACTGAGAACTCATTTTGAGACTCCAGAACCTTGTCACTCTGGTGTGTTCATCTTGGCGTTTATGTTTGTGCAGTGCCCACCTCTCTGGAGTGAGCCCCACAAGTCATACACAGCTATTAGATTTCTTGAATCTTCTCTTCCTGCAGCTCGAGTTCAGGTGTTGTCAGCTGCACCGAGAGCTGCACAGCTTGACTCCACAGGTGACCCCACGCAGGCCGACAGAAGGTCTAAGTGAAGGGTCCACTGCAGATCCCAGCTCTGCCTCTGACAGTCACATCCCCCTGCCAGCTTCGTCATCTCGGAATGAGCTCTTGGTGGCCAGGATATTACAAAGCACAGTAAGTATTTGCCCTCTCCCTCAGTCACTGAGGATGTGACAGAAATCACAAAGCTGCATTTTCTTTTATTAATATATCCCTGCAGAGAAGATAAATGGCAAGTTTCATTTCATTCTTAAGGTCATGTTTGGGATAACTAGACATCCAATCAATCAGGTGATTGATAACACTGATTCTCTTCCACAGAAACAGGGTGGGGACCAGAAAGTACCTTCCCTCTCCTCCAAAGATGACAAGAACGATTCTTTAAGGTGGGGGGGGAGCGTTAATGATGTAAATGTTCTGTGTCACTGCTAACAGTCATCTACATCTTTTTTTTGTGTGTGTGTGTGTGGTACCGGGGATTGAACTCAGGGGCACTTGACCACTGGGCCACATCACCAGCCCTTTTTTGTATTTTATTTAGAGACAGGGTCTCACTGAGTTGCTAAGTGCCTCGCCATTGCTGAGCCTGGCTTTGAACTCACGATCCTCCTGTCTCAGCCTCCCAAACATCTACATCTTTTAATAATAGTGGAGGGTGGACTCATGGAATTTCTAGAATTTAAAGTTGACCGAGGCTTTAGGGAAAGATCATCACACCCAGCCCCTCGCTGCACAGGCAGGGCTCCTTAGTCCAGGTGTCCCAATGGTGGTGCTGGCGTTGTGCTGCTTAGAGCCTAGAGTTTGAGTTCCCTTATAGTCCAGAGCCAGTCCTGGAGGCCAGGGCCCAAAGCCAGGTCAGAGGGGTTGAGATATGTTTCTTCCTGAGTCTCTCTAGAAGCTTTCTAACCCTCTTCCACTGGGGCTCCTGTGCCACCCTAATTCCTACTAAACTTCACTAGGACCACTTTAAAATATGCTCTCTCGTACCTGGGGGTAAGAGTGGAGAATGAAAACTGGAGAGGAGTCTGTGGTCAGGGAAGGAGCAGACACGTTAGCCTCCTCTTCACCATGGGCCGTGGTGGGAAGTGGTGGGCAGGCTCTTCAGACTTACGGTTTGCAGGGCCTGAGTGTAAACTTTTTTCCTGTTCACACAGTTTTTAATTTTGGCTTAGTGATTAAACTGACTTATCACCTCTCATACTCCATAGACCTGCTCCAGTAAAGCAAAGCAAAACAAAATTCATAAAATCCTGATTATAAAATGTTCAAGAGTTGGTCAAAGTTACCTTTAGTAAGAAATGAGATGGTATGCTGGGTTGCTGTTTTTGTTTTCTTTTTCTAAAAAATTGACAAGAAAACTCATGTTACCTTGTGACCCAAATGTAGTGGTCACAGGGGTAAAGTAGAAAGGTGTGACCATGCTGACCTTGGTTGACAGTATTTGGGCTTCTTTATCAAAGACAGATGCGGAAAAGGAAAGAAGCGATTGCCCCAGGTGGGCTCTTGGGGGGATTGGAAATCCCCTATGCTCTGTGCCTTGGTTTCATTGTGTGGAGCCAGAGCTGTGGACTTCCAGTTCATCTCCAAGGTTCTTCTGGGTTCAGCCAGGAGCTGCCAGTTGCAAAAAAAGGAAGAGGAAATGAGCTCTTGAGAGGCTTGGACAGTGAGGAGAAAGCTCCCTCGCACCAGATGCTGAGAAGCGGCAGTGCTGTGGGCAGGAAGCCCCGGGGCTGGCGGCAGTGCCTGTCCACTCTGCTGGGTGCTCACAGCGGTGCTTCCTGTCTCCCCAGTTGTCTCTTCAGATGGGCACGAAACCCCAAGGACCCCTCTCTGGCCACAGCTGCACCATACTTTCATTGGTACATTATGGTGGAAGGGGTAGAAATGCCCCTCTCCTCAAGCCTTAGGGTTCTGGGAAGCGGGTACTCAGGTAGCCGTCAGCCTGCTGCTGCGCTGGGGCTGGGCACTGGACTCGGCACTGTGAGGGGCTGGCTGCGGTAGTCGGCCCACACCTGGCTTGGCGCCCAGTAACTGCTGTGCTCAGCAGCACCCTGAGGACTTTGGATGACAGTGATTCCAGCCACACATGTTATTAGTATATGTGAATTTATTGACTTTGAGAAAAAAAAAAAAACTTAGGTTGTCATACCAGAAGACCTTTGTTTTTATCTCGTATTCTGTTGAAGTAAACAGTGTATTTCAGTGAAAACCTTGGCATTGAAGGGTCTGGTGGCATGCCTCAGAACAAACGAAGCATCTATCCCTGTATTAATCGACTTTCCTGGATCATATGTTGAGCTGATTTGTCAGAATCCGTTAAGCTGGTAGACAGTATGACATTTCAAGTGCAAGCTAGAAATCCACGTCATGGTTGAAGGAGAAGGTCAGGTCCATCTCAGTTAATGTTAATCAATGATCAGAGACCAATATGTCACTGGTGAATGTTCTTGCTCATTTTAATTGTTAACCTAATGTAAAGGTTCGTTAGCAAACGCGCACAGTGTTTGTCCATGTGGAAATCGAGCATAGTTTATGGGGTCCATCCTCAGTCATCACCACACCTCTTCACTCAGCTTCACTGCCCCTGCCCTCTGGGAGGTCCACTGGCGCTGCAGTATCTGATTCCCCAGGAAACTGAGGTGCTTGCTTCTCCATGGCTTGCAGACCTCATCCTTCTTCTGGGGCCGTCCGTCCCTGACCATGTGACTGTTATTGGAGGGTGCTAGACAGCCACGCTGGGGAGGTTGCAGGGCTTAGAGACTAACAGAAGCAGGCTCACGAGGTTGGCACTCACCAGTCTTAACAGGAGCTTTTGTTTTGTGTAAGGACCTCAAGCAGTCTTGGAATTAAAATATGCGAAATGGATTTTCTTTAGTTCTTAAAATGACTGGCCTATACGACATCCTATCTAACTGTGAAAAGCAGTTTGTAACATCTGGAGAGACACCATTGACTTTTCATTTCTGGCATGAAAGAAGATTCTTTGAAGGGGGAGTGGTCTGGTGCAAATTGATGATACTCCCACACAACTCTGTAGGATCCTGGCAACCCCAGAAATTAACTAGTGACCCTTTGGAGGCTGAGCAGAGGCATGAACCCACCCCCTTGAGGAGAACAAATCTAAATTATAGGCTTGTTTCTTAAAAAAAAAAAGAAAAGAGGGAAAAAGGAACTCAAAACTTTTTATTTTCTGAAAGTTAAGTTTAAGAACAGACATGGAAACCAAACATTTTTCTTCTATCAATAGTAAGAATTAGTATCTTGGTTCATAACCTGTGTTGCTAACATTTCCTCTCTAACTTAAAAAGAAAAATTTTAAAGTAGTGTTTAAAATCTTCTGAACAATCTAGGATAGTATTTTAATAAAATTGATGTAAGAAAAATATTTTGACATCTTACTGTTTAGTGTCTTTTTAATACAAGTAATTTTTTTTTTTTTTTTTTTGTCAAAAGTCGACAGCTTCTTTGGTTGAACTGCGTTCAGTTTCTCTCTCTCTCTTATGGATTAGCTTCTGGTGCCAAATAAGTTCTCACATGTGTTCTAGATTATGGTGGAGCTTTGCTCTCACAGCGATGAGTGTATGCGGGGGCTCCACCTATCTGCTGGAAGACAGTAGTGACCCGAGTGTTGGTCTTGGGCCCTGGATGGCTGGGTGATTGTGGGAGAGAGCACACAGCCCCGTCCTCAAGGTGGGCAATGGTGCCAGGCAGAAAGTTACCTGGACTGTTTTTTGTGATTCCAGATGAGTGGTGGGTACCACTTGTGCTTCCTCCAAAGCCAGATCCTGGAGAAAACAGTGTGCTATCCCAAAGCCCTTTGACTTTGGGAAGGCCTCTTGTTCCTCCCAAAATTTCTGCTTTGTTGTTTTCACCTTTAAATTCCAAATTGCTTGTTTTCCTTAATTTGCTGATATCTCTGATCCTCTTTCCTAAGGTATAATGTTTTCCTTTCTCTCCCATTTCCCAGGCTATAATCCCTCAGCCTCTGCTAAGTCAGTTTGTGTCGATGACTGACCCAGCGCAGGCCCAGACCGTCGATACTGATATAGCCAAACACTGTGCGTACAGCCTCCCAGGGGTGTCAGTGACCCTGGGTAGGCAGAGTTGGCACTGCCTGAAGGACATGTACAAAACACTGGCTTCGTGCAGGTAAATGAAGCCTTTTCAGAGGCAGGTGCAGAAGGAGGAGGGTTATCTAATAGGAAGCAAAGGGAGGCTGTGGCCAGGCTTGCTGACCTGGATTTCCTGTGGATGCGGATCGGTGTATTTACTGGTCTCTGATGAAATAGAGCTTTAAGTGGCTGACACCTGGCAGCCTTCATTTTGCTCCAGAAATGCCATGTAAGATGTTGGGAACATTAAATTACATTTGCTTGTTGTGATCTGCGTGTCTGCTATGCACCCCTAGTGGAGGGTCCGCCAGACCCTTGCCTTCTCTGTTCATGAGCTGGCTGTGATTCCTGGGGATCAGTTGATGGCAGCTGACCTGGAACCTGTCTTCAATGGATTTTTAAAGGATCTAGTGCATAGGAGTTCTTAAGCATCTTTATGATTTTCTAAAGGTAGGAAGAAGGGTTAAAAACAAGCTTCCTTTCTCCAGTCAATCGTGTTAGGCCCTGGATATGTCCAGAATCAGTGAAAACCAAAAAGAAAAAAATCCACAGTGCGGTTGTCTGGGTTTCTTCTGTTGAAATGCACCATCCCAAATCTTAAAGTTGATGTTGTTCTATCAATGGGAAGAAATGCCTTAGTGTTCCCTCCCTTCTCCTGTCCTTGAGGGCTGCAGTTCTGTGGAGGGTGCTGTGGACAGACAGCTGAGCACACTGGGTGCCCAAGAAGAAACCGGCCCCTCCTGTGGCTTGAATCGCCCAGAGTCAGCTATCGAGAGCCTGGGCCGAGCCCCCTCAGTCAGCACGCAGGGCTTTCTCTGCAGGATATTGCTGCTGCCCGTCCTGCTTTTGTCTTGTCTTCTTTTTTTTCTTTTTCTTTTTTGCTGTAAAGGACCGATGAGTGTAAAAGCAAGCGTTTAGAAACGGCCTAGAGAAACTAATTAGTTGCATCCACTGACCCGGAGCTGCCCTTGAGGGGGTGCGCTTTCAGACTCCCCTTTGCTGGTGCTGAGCTGACTGCAGGGCCACAGCAGCACTGTCCGCTGAACACGCAGAGGTGCTTGTTTAGGTGGGAAATGACAAAAGGAAGAAATCCCTGGGGCTTTTGGGAATACACAGCATAGGCACCCACCAGGGAGAGGCTGGGAGCGTGCTGGGTGCACCGATGTCAGTTAGCAGGGATGCCAGCTCATAGCCACACCGGGCCACAGATGACAACTAAAAGGAGTTAGGGCATAAGGGAAATACAGGGTTCTTCCAGTGCCAAACCTGTCATCTGAAACAAAATAAGAGGGGGCATTTGGGGTTTTTTTGAGGGATTATATGTTTTTATTTACATATACATTTTAAAAAATAGTTGCTCCATGAAGACAAGAGGAGAGAATATCTGTATCAGCCTCAAGAATTTGTAGTGACTGATAAGAATAGGAATTGGAGGTTTTGACATTAACTAGCAAAGTAAGTAGAAACCTGTTCAGGGCTATGAGAAGGCAAATCAGAAGAAGTAAGTCTTAATTTTCCTACTTTATAATTGATTTCTAAACCAGCAGTAATAATGTTCTTTTGGATAAAGAGATTATGTTTTTATTAAGGTATAACCGAATTCCAAAGCTCTAAGTAACAAATACCACAGTCTCTGGGGAGACATTCATTTTCGCACAGAGCTGGGGCTGCAGGCACCCTGGAATTAGAGTGTTCTGCTGTTCTATAAGGTAATTTGTTTGCACCAAATAAAAGATGAATCACCCACTCTTCAATATTTCCCTATTAATCGGAACAGTTTTTGCAAAGCTTTCTTGAGCATTCTGAGTGCAGTCTGCTCTGCAGGGTACAGCATGCTTTATGTACTTCAGCTGCTTAAGAAATGGGGCGACAGCGAGATCTGAAAAGGTCTAACCCAGATGAGAAGATTATTAAATAAAAATGTCCCCCAAGGTGGGTCATATCTGTGCATCATTTCGTGTGTGAAGGAGTTATTCGATTCCATCTTGTGCCGGCAGTAGGAATGTGCCGGGTTTTCGTGATTATGAAAGGGTGATAGCATCGTTTTAAGTAACTCCCCTTCCCGAGGTGTAAAATGCGCTTTTCGTGATGTGGAGAGGATTTGTTTGTGTTGGCAGTGGTTTGGGTTTTAGTTCACGCCTTGTTGAGATTCATTTCGGTATCTTTAGTTTTCATTTTTCTTATCCACAACTAGAAATCTCTCCAGTCATTGTCTTCCCCGAAGAAATTCATCAGGCTTTTGCAGCCATTCAGGATATGATCTGGCTGGTGCCAGGGGCGAGCTGGAAGATTCTCTCTTTGCTGCGAGCTTTAATCATTATGCTTAATTTGAGAGATTGAGGCGCAGTCATTATGCCCGCTCCCCGCGCTGTGCAGGGCCGGGGACGGCGGCTTCCGCGGCGCCGCGGCGCCCTCTGGCGGCGGTGTGCGGCGGTGCGCGGCGCCGGCCCGGCGTTATCGCTCGGCAGCGCCGATCTCCATCTCGGCCGCGCTTATTGCAGCCGGGCTGTTGATAAGGATCCTGAGCCCCGCGCCGCGGCGTCGGCTCCCAGCACAGCGCTTTCCATATGAAAGTGGCACCTGCTGCGGCCGGCGCCGGCCCCGCCCGCGCATTTTCATTTCCTCTGGCTGCCGGTGGGATAATGTGGCCGGGCCGCCGCCGCCGCCGCTCGCTCGGCCCGCGGGCGCCGTGCTGCTCGCTCGGCCGCCGCCGGGGCTCGGCCGCACCCGCTTCCGCGGCCCGGGCCGACCCGCGCTCACGCCGTCAGGCGCTGCGGCTTCCGAGCCTCTCGACGAGGCCGGGCGCTGCGGCGGCCACGCGTCGCCGGCCTCGGTGGGGCGAAGTCCGCTCCCTCGGCGGTCGGCCGCCCTCCTGCCCGGCCGGTCACCATGAGACTGAATGGGTGGACACCAGTGAGGGTCTTTTGGACCAAAAGAAGTTTTTTTGACATTGTTTTTTTTTTTTTTTTTTCTTTCTTTCTTTTCTTTGTTGTTGTTTGTTTTGTGGGATTTTTTTTTTTTTTTGGCTTGTTTCTTTTTTTGTGCTTTGTTTTGATTTCTCAAGGCTAGTGCTGACCACGGCCTCCGCAGCCCAGGCGGAGATCACCTGGTGCCCTTGCCTTCAAGTTGTCTGCAGGAGATTTCTCAAGTTCGGTCAAAGAGGGAGGAAACAGGGCCTTTTCTGTTCCGGAGTGTTAAAAGCATTTGAGTACAATGAATTGAAATGCATTCTGCTGTCATGTGTAACTAATTAGAACAAATTAAAAAAAAAAAAACAGAAAAAAATAAAAAGCAATGCCATTAAAAATTCACCAATAAAAAAGTAGGAGTTTTATGTATCTTCCATTTTAACACCTTTATTTTTCATGGGCTGAATTTGTCAGGTTACCTATAAAACCAGCTTTTAAATTTTGAAATTAGGAACTGTGTTATAGTTTTATCAATTTTTGGAGTAGCATTTTTTTTAATTGTGTGCCTCAGTGATAGAATTTGTGGATAAATGATTTTATATATGAAACCCTTTAAATAATAGCTGCTTCTGCTTCTTCTTTTCTTCTTCTTCTTCTTTCTTTTTTTTTTTTTTTAAACACTCTCTGGCATGGTTTTGTGAGGGGCTCCGTGTGCAGACTGCAGCATAAGAAAGCCAGTCCTGCTTTGCATGGGCTTCATACCAGCTCAATACCGACCGAGAAATCTCATTTGAAAATACTGATTTTCTGATGGTTCTAAAATCTTATGAAAAGTGACATGTTCTAAAAGGTAACAATGTAGTTATGATGCAGGAAGACATGTGCTAAAATTGAGACCCCTAAGCTTGCTAATGTTTTTTTCAAATGCCATTCCCCTCTTCATTTTTAATGAAGGGTTTTTATGTGTCTATCTGTATGTTTATTGCCATATATTTAAACATCTTTTTTTCTGTGTTCTAATGATTATTGTGACAAAAACTACTCTCTCTGGTGCGTGTGAATCCATGTGAAGGTGGGAGGGTGCACAGGTGTCTGGTTTCTGTTTAGTGGTCACGGTCGGCTCAGAGGGCAGCATGTCTCCTGAGCTCCTCGGGTGTGTGCCAGGCTGTGGCCAGTCTGCAGCTCTGGCAACGTGGTTCAGGGAACTGGGGTTGGACTCCCCGGAGCTGGGGGGCTCCTGCACTGCACTTAGTGAGTCAGGAGGCTTTTGCTTCCATTTGTCAGGGGGGTGAGGCCTGGGAGAGCCCACCCCATGCTGTCTGCAGTGTGTCTTTTCAGCACAGCCCCCAGCCCCCCGAGCACCAGTGGGGAGCTCTGGGACAGGTTGCCTGCACCTCATCCTGCAGTGACGGGAAGCGCCAGCCAGGGTCACCTTCCAGTGAGCTCACCTACCTGTAGATGGCGAGAGTCCCCACTGTGTGCCCGGCATCCTGTGGCTGCTAGTAGGAAGCAAGCCCTGATTCTCCACTCCCTCCGTCTGGCCAGGTGAGGGCCAAGCCCACCATCACGCCCAGCGCAGGGCCGTGTCCACCACCACTGCTCACCCTAGCCGGTGGCTTTGGAAGGAGACGGGGTGGAAGGCAGAGCAAGAGGTCAGAACAGAGCAGAGCCCGTTCACCTCTTCAGATACTTGATGTTCACACCAGTCTGTGGATCTCCTAGGTCAAGCTCTCCTGGGCACTGGAAATGGGGGCGTGTGTTTGGCTTGGGACAATGGCAGTGATGATGGTTGCCATTTATTGAATACCTCTTGAGTGCCAACCATCTCATCACATCTGATTCTCTAATAAGAGCTACTGTGTACTGAGCATGCTATAGTCAATTTGCCTTTGGACTCTTGTTTTAGATGAAGCATTTAAAGCCCAGAGAGGTTAAGTAACTTACTCAAGATCACACAGGAAGTGTGAACTCATGATTTTCTTTTTTCTGCTAGTGTTATTTTAAGCACCGTAACTTTACGTCATGTACTTTTTCAAGTATGTAATAGTGTAATGCATCTCCTTGAGCCCATCACCCGGCTGCTCTGATAGTACAGTGATGCCATGGTTGGATCCTACCTGACCCATACCTCAAGTACTCTTTCCTCCCTCATAATCACCCCCAACCAAAGGACTCATGAACGCCCCCTGTAGGGCTAGAGGGGTACTGGGCCATTCGCTTTGAAAAGTGCCGACTCCCAAACCACAGAAGCATAAATAATTTTGTTTTACTTTTTAATTCTTCTTCTTTTTTTTTTTTTTTTTTTGTGTGGTACTGAGGATTGAACTCAGGGGCACTTGTCCACTGGGTCACATCCCCAGCCCTTTTTTGTATTTTATTTAGAGACAGGGTCTCACTGAGTTGTTAAGTGCCTCGCCATTGCTGAGGCTGGCTTTGAACTCGTGATCCTCCTGCCTCAGCCTCCCAAAGTGCTGGGATTACAGGTGTGCGCCACCGAGCCCGGCTTACTTTTTAATTCTTAATCCAAGATTTCAAAAATCCATGAAAAACAAAAGGACATTACACTAACCAATTTTGTTCAAGAAAATCATCAATGAGATTTGTTGCTGCTGTTCTAATTAATTATTCAAGTTTTAGAATACCGCAGAAGCACAAACCACAGGCTCCCTATAAGGCCACTTGCTGGCTCCATGGCCTTCAGTGAGTGGCAAACGGCGGGCTGCCCTGCAGCCAGGTGTCCCTCTGGAAGTCTTGAGAGGACTCTCGGGAAGTGTCACGGGGAGTTGGGTGGCTAATTGGAGCAAGACCATCTGGTTGGAGCCCAGGTCCATGACTTCAGGCCAGTGGCCTTGGGTGGACCAGCCTTCCGTGTCCCCAGTTCCTGCTGCTAAAGAGCTTGGAGGGCTGGGGCTGCTCGGCTGGGCAGAACAGTGCCTGGCACCTGTCAGCTAGTGCCACCCACCAGGGTCCAGATGCCCCGCAACGGGGAGATCTCGGGGCTCCACACGCCTGGCGTGTTCCCACCCAGCTGTCACAAGACCTCCAGATGTCACCACCTGATTGGATCAGAATCTTCTCACTCTAAAACTAGGCTGATTTTGCTCTCCAAGGCGAGTCACGAGAATTAAATGAGGGAATGTACCTGCAGCTGGCGGGGGAGGAGTGTGCAGAGTGGAGACACTCCAGGATGCGCTCCACCCGCATCTGAGCCTGTGTCCTGGGGGGTAGCAGAGGTGGGGTCCGAACCCTTCTTGGCCAGCCACGTGCCTTGCAGCGGCCCCTGCTCGGTGCCTAGTGCAAGGGACTGTGCAGAGGAGGACGGCAAGGCCTGAAAAAGCTAGGCCTCGACACCCAGGCCCTGTCGCCAGTGGGCGGCTGACTTCGGTTTTGAACTTAGATCTGCCTGGCTCCAAAGCCTGTGGTTTCTCCTGCAAATCTGGTACTTCTTGTAAACCAGTGCTTGGTGGTGACTCATAATAAAATATGAATGGTATTTCTAACCAGATGCAGTACGGGAGGTTTTGAAGTTCACGCGCGCGCATACACACACACACACACACACACACACACACACACACCCCTACCTTAGACCTACAGATTCTGAATTGACTCTTTGCAACCACACAAGTTTGTGTTTTTAGAAAACTGTTGAACAGGTCACTGTGTTGGCTTCCCCGCTTGTCGCCACGGGCAGTGGTGCATGAGGAGAAGCTGCGGAGCCACGGCTTCCCAGCCTCTGGCCTCGCTTTGGATCCCGTGCTGCTGGCCAGAGCTCCCAGGCAGACGCTGCTGGGCGAGGGGGTGCTCTGCACTTTTCTGAACGTACACATTTCAATAAACCATCAGCTGCTACAGGTGGAAACTGGACTCCCTCCAGGAAATGATGTCGAGTCGAGTGACAGCGCACTTCCCATGTAGTAATGAATAGTGAATGAATAGACCAACTTTTGTGCCTGATAGTTGTTATTTATAAAACAGTTTAGGAAATAAATGCAATTCAGTCTTTATGTTTGATGAACATATGCTAAAGTGCAAAGTATTACATAGTCTTCTAGAAAGAGGGACACTTGTCAATTTTGAAGTATAACGTGAAAGTTAGCGACTCATGCCTTGACTTCTGCTAGACTGCAGTGGAGGTGTGTGGTTACTTCTTAGAGGCTCATAGCCAGCCCAGCTCATTATTTTAAACCTGAGCAAGACTTAATGAATAAAATCTGTGTATTCTTTGGATGGTTTATTTTTACACCCCAATACAGGGAGAGGTTAAATCCTTCCCTGCTTCTACAGCTTTTGTCCCTGTACCCCCACTCCACCCGCCAGCAACTGCCCTCCTCCTGTCTTCCACCCAGTGCCAGTTCTTTTGTATTTCAGGGAAAATGAGATAATATTAAAATTTTTTTTAGTTGTTATGATTTTTTAAATATGCAAAACTATTGGGAGTCCATCTTTAAAAGTTAGATACTTATCGATGAAGGCATTTTGTCATTTGAAAGGACTTATGTATGACTGTTCTATTAAAAATGATTTGTTATCCTGATGTGGTTTAACAGCAGCAGCAGCAACTAGAAGATGTTTGAAGACACAGTTCATGGCACATGTGATACAAACTTATGGTTTCTCTCCTCAGGGTATTTTAGAAATGCCAGTAACCCTCATCTTGAAGTTGCTGAAGAGACTATCATGGCTTTGCAGTCTGACCAGCACCAAGATGTGTCTTTTTGCCACCCTAGAACCAAGCGAGAGTCTTATGGACACTACTGCACTAGGAAAACAGGAGGGACTCCTCGGTGATGGTTGTTTCATACCTGGCACCTTTGTGACCTGAAGGGGAACTGATTGTATTTTACCTGCTGAAGAAGAGTTCTGAAAACTTCCATATTGTGCACCCAAATGACTGACCCCTTTCCTGTCTGAGGTTCCCACAGACTGAATCTCAGTGGGGACTTAATGCAGATGGGTAGGGCTGTGCCACACTCCCCAGCCCCACAGGCCTGACCCAGGACAGCTTATGAACAGGGTGTCAGGACCTCGTACCACCAGGTTGCCTGCCAGCAACTTGTTTTCTCCGTGACAGACTGTATTCAAGTCTCCCCTCCTCTATTGCTTATTAGAAGCTTTGAAATATTTAATAGACTTGCATATTTGTTTCCCTTTTGCTTTTATATAAAATATAGTTTATGGTGTTATGTTTTAACTGAAATACCATACATATGTAAATATCTTTTTAAAAATTTTGAGATAAGATCTCACTAAGTTGCTTAGGCTAGCCTTGAACTTGGGATCCATCTGCCTCAGCCTCCCAAGTAGCCAGGATTTCAGACGTGCACCGCTATGCCCAGCTTGTAAATAGCTCTTGACAGGAAGAAAATATATGAATGTAATATTAGCTTCCTATCAGTGAACTGAACAAATATATCATTGAAATTTATGCTGTACTCTGAGTTGCTGCAAACATAGCCCAGTTTGTTTACTTTTGAAAAATGTGACAAAGCTACTAAGAATGATTTATGGTAGGCTTTCTAATATTGTGCTTGCTTTAGAAACTGTACTTGGAACTTCTCAAGCACTCACCCTTCTGCTTCTTCCCGGAACTCTACCCACAAAGATGGCGTTGGTGTAAAGCTGAAAGATTTTTCATTTTTGTACAGATATATTGTCGATGTTTAAGAACTTGGGAGGGATGTTGATAATTGAGATGCATGGATATTGGCTTTTAATATTAAAAGATAGGAAACCATAGTCCTGATCAGAACTTGCCCACAAATACCAGTGATTCTGGGGGTTAAATCGTGTACTCTTCAAATTGATGTAAGAACTTAGATTTCATGATTTTAAGATTTAGACTCAAAGAAAGATGCTTTAGAATTTAAACAGTCTTTTCATTAGTTAATAATTCAAGGTTCTATAAACATTTGATTAAACTCTGCATGCATGTGTGTCAGTTTTCTTGTTTCTCCATATATCTTCTCAACAATGGGCCCAGGAAGGAAGCTACCCAGCCCACTGGGATTTAGGAACCAGCTGCGGGGGTGGGGGGGGGGGTGAGGGGGGTGGGCGCAGGAGCTGTTTCTCGAACTCTGATTTTTTTCTTGTATGTCTTTTCCTTCTTCTTTTTTTTTTTTTTTTAAATAGCATTTCTGAAGCTACGTATTGAATTTCCTAGTATAAAGGCTACCCCCTCCCCAATCCCCAAATTCCATTGAACTGGTTCTCTGACAAGAACAGAAGGAATCCACACCTACCATGCCAAAGAAAATAAAGTACATGTGTGAGAATTTTAGTTTGTGATCCAGGGTGACATTTAGGCAACTTTGGCAGAATGAGTTAATCACAATCAGAAGCCACATATTTAAAAAAAAAAAAAAGTATCTTGTGTTTAACACTTAGATGAAGACATGGAGATACTGTTTTTTTTTTTCCCCTTTGGTAACAAGCATTCATGAGACTGCCATGTTAAGATCTGTTCATCTAGTATCAAGGACAATCATTCAACTGGAATCTTATATTCTATGCAGAGCTTAATTTTCCATTAAGGAAAAAATAAGAGCTTCCAATGTGTTGTGAGGTGTAGAATTTGCCTGCTGAATGACAAGGTGCCTGTGAGGCCCTTGGGCACTCTGGTAAATAATTAACCTTTATTTACAATTCAGTTTATATGTTAAAATTGTCTACAGTGGGAATGCCTTTCCAATGCAAAGATTTCTCAGGGCTGCAGTTTCTTTTCAAAAAGTATCTCAAAGCTTAGGTTTGATTCTTTTTTGTAACAACAGAATTTTCCAAGGTGGCGCTTGGCTCCCTGCTCTTCTCTGCCGCTTCCGCCAACACTTAGCCCCTGCGTGTGCGTGTTAATTGCTCCTGGGTTCCTTGCTGAGTGTGATTTGAGCCCCACAGGTGAACTTCCTGTTTACTTGAAAACTGGGCGAACTGATGGGGACACACCTTTCTCCCTCCAAGAATTCAAAAACATTTTCCAAGTTGGTGGGGTTTGGTGTAGCTGTCCACGGAGGCCTGCCTGTCTCTGGTGAGCCCACGGCGAGGCGCCCGAGCTGCTGGGGGTCACTGTGCACCATGAGCGGTTCAGGCCAGAGACGGTTAAGGGGACCAGGGGTCTGCAGATGGCCTCGCTCTGCACCATCCAGACTCCCTCCAGGTTCCTCCAGGTGCTTGCCCTAAACCTCGCCGAGTCTGCGTCTGGAACAGACCCAGAGAGGGAGCAGCGTCCAGCAGCCCCAGACACCCTGCCTGCTTTCCCGGGGACGGGGACGTGAGGAGGGAGCAGCCGGAGGCCTCGAGGGGGCGCGGGCGGGCCGGCGCCCGGCCCGGTAGCCCTGGCCCTCGGAGGCCGCGCCCGGTGCCTGGGCTCGGCCGCCCGTCGGTCCCCCGCGGCCCGGGCGTCACAGTCGGGCGGGGGCGCGGGCCCGGGGCGCGGGGGGCGGCGATGACGCGCGGCCACCGCGCTCCAGCCCGGATGACGCGCGGCCCGGCCATGCGGCGGGAGGCGGGGGCGGACGGTGCGCGGCCCGAGCGGCCGCTCGGGGGCGCCCCGCGCCGGGCCTCCAGGCCGCCCTCGGTCCGCGCCCGCAGCCAGAGCAAGCAGCTGGCCAGTGACCCGCTGGACCCGGACCTGGACGTCTTCGTCCTGCGGGTGCGGCTGGAGGACACCGGGGAGGTGTTCCGAGTGTCGAACTGCCGCGGCGACACGACCGTGCGGGAGCTCAGAGAGGACCTGGACCTGATCGTGGGCATCCCCTTCAACCTCCAGCGGCTCCAGTACCTGGACCAAGGTGGCCCCTGCCCCTCCCCACGTCATACGAGCTCCCGTGGGGGGTACCCGGTCCTCGGCCTGAGTCACAAAGGGAGGCCTGCCTGTGAGGGGACCCCGGGTGTTAACGCAGACAGGCCATCTTTAAGCCCCAGGTGGAAGAGCCACTGGGGGTCTTGGCCACAGAGGGACTTTTCAGCCCCCAACACCGGAGTCACAACAGACCCCAAACTCAAGGCAGACTCTACAGCAGGCCCCTCGTCCACAGAAATCCTGCCCTGGTCAGACCACATCTGCCACCCTCTAGCAAGTCCAGCTCATACCATGACCCCAGATCTCCAAGCCACGGCAAGGCACCCCAGAAGCCCAAACCCTCAAGTTCCCATGTCTTCATATGGAACCTATGCCCCAAAGCCAGCTGAATCCACACAAAACCATTAACTGGAGGAAAAAAAAAAAAAAAAACCTATCCTCAGAAGTACCCCCAAACCCAGGACAAACTTGCCTGTCAGAACCCCACACTCAAAGCAAACTCAAGTCCTCATGCTACACTTGTGAACATCAGAACCCCAGGTCCCTTAGCCAGCCACATGCTCACAAGCTCCCCAAAGCCTGAGACAAACCCTGTTGACCTCGGGACCCCCCCATGCCCAGAACAGCACTGCCCACAACTGAACCCCAAATCCATAGCCTCAAACCCCAGATCCTCCATCAACTGGGTCTCTCCAAACCCTGCCCCCACACGACCCCCAAACTCAGAAAAAACTTTGCCAAATTTGAAACCCCAATCCCACAGGCTGATGATGACTACCTCCCAACTGGACTCCTCCCGCAGCTGTGTCCATGCAAGCATGCCAGAGCTTGAAAGCCCACACCGGGACCCCAGCCCAGAATAGATCTGCCCAAGACTGAGCCCCAACTCCAGGCTAACCATCACTGTGTTATAACCCCCAAACTTCCAAAAAAAGAACCCCCAAACTTCCATCAAGCAAGGATGTTAAGACTCAAAACAAGCCCTGCCCACACCAGGACCCCAAAACAGAGCATGCATGCCCAAGACTCAACCCCAAATCTCCAAGCTAACCATTACTAACTCAGAACCCCAAAACTTCCATCAGTGGTGTCCATACAAGGACACACTCAAGCCCTGCACATCCCAGGACCCCAAGACCCAGAACAAATAGCCAAGTTTGAACCCCAAATCTTGAGGTAATGACTACTACCTCAGAACCTGGACTCCTGCAGCAACTGTGTCCACATAAAGATGCCCAAACTCAAACCAACCTGGACCACCTCAGGACCCCAACCAAGAACTGAACCCCAGATCTCCACACTGGAGTACTACCTCAGAACCCCAAGTCCTCCAGCAACCATGTCCACATAAGGGTGTCGGAGCTCAATACAAACCCTACCCGCCTCAGGACCCCAAAACCAAGAGCAAGCATGGCCAGACCTGAGCCCCAAATCCCCAAGCTTATCATGTGACCCTCAGAACCCGAGTCCTCCAACAGCCGTGTCCACATCAGGTGCCAAACTTGGAGGAGAACCCTGCCCCCTCAGGGTCCCGTGATCTCTCTGTAAGCGTTATCACATTGGCCTCAGATCCCAGAGCTGCCCTGATGGCCATGAAACCCTAAA